>QKWK01000011.1:0-698184 GCA_008065275.1 Vanrija humicola
CACCATCGTTCCTCGTGCCTTGTCGTCGCCTCGACTCGTCCCATCGCCCCCCCCCCCCCCCCCCAGCATCTCGACAACCCCTCCCACTCATCGTCACGACTCGCAGAGCAGACTGTGCCCTACCGCACAGACCGCTCTGCAGATCACGTTTAGCCAGATGCCCAGCTGCACTGGTTTGCATTCTCCATCAGGTCGCCATCACTCCGGTCGCCATCACTCGTCTCTGGTCCCGCCAAGCTCCAAGCTGTTGAAGCACTCTCTCTCTCTCGCGTGCACGCCTCCGGCGCCAGCATCCCCGGGGCTGCGTTTCACCCACCCCTCGTGCCCCCGCTTGGTTCGCTGGCCCTTCACGCCGCCCTCTAATCTGTCTGTTGTACACCATGACCCCCGCCGTAACGGACGTTTCAAATCATATGCAGTACCATACCATGTTTGTCATGTGCCCAACGTCGTGGCGTTGGGCGTCGTCTGTTGCATCATTCTTTGTTGTTGTTGTGTCGGAGGAGCGGATGTGAGATCTCGAGACGCAACAAGCAGTTGCCAAGGATAGGAGTGTGGCGGTCGAGGCGGACGGGGCTGGCCGAGTGGCTGCAGGCGAAGCGTGGCGGCCGAATGGTGGGTCTTCTTGTGACGTCTGTCGGCCCGGCGCCAAAGAACCTTGTTCCTCTCAACCGACCAGATCCACAACGCAAACAAGCACGAATCTGAGGGATGAGGGGGTGGAACGCAGCATGCAAGGCATGATAGCCAAGGCTTGTGGCGCCAGCCACGGCAAGCCTCGTCTGCAACGTGTTTTTCCAGTGAACGCATCGCTGTTCCTTTGGGGAAGCCCCGCACTGATCGCGTCGTCGAGATCCTGAGACGTCGCGCGGCACTGCTCTGATCCGAGCAGCACCAGAGGGATCGAGCACCGGCAACGACGCCCCATCCGAAATAGGATGCATACGCGCATGACAGAGTGAGGGGCGGGGCACGGGGGGGGCGCAGGGGCGTCGCGAGGCGAGGCGCCGTCCCCATCGCGCCAGAGCCATGGCCAAAGTGGTCGTGCGCGCGCGAGAAGCAAGACGAGCACAGTGGCGCACACACCATTCACACACACACCCGCACACAGGCACGCATACACACTCGCACATCTTTGGCGCTCGGTCCTTCTGTCCATGCGACGAGGACGGGAGAAGCCCGGTGCGCGGACCGGGCTGGGCTTCGCTGGGCTGGGCCTGGCGCAGGCGGGCGCAGCGCGCCAAGGGATCATGTTGCAGGTGCAGGGCGACGCTCAGACGCGAGCCTGAAGGAGGTGCCAGTGCAGAGCTGCTAGGCATGGCCACTTGCGCCATTTGCTGGCCGGCGGGGGCGACGCGGACAGCTGCAGGGACTCGAGTGGTGCAGCAGCGCAGGGGCAGGATGGGAGACGGACGGACGTGATGACGGGCAGGGCAGGATGCATCGCTCGCTCGCTCACTGCCGCGGCCTGGCGACCGTGCCGCAGCGACAACAGCAGCAGCAGCAGCAACAGCAGCAGCAGCAGCAGGTGCAGCACAAACCCACTCCCACGGCCGGCCGCGTGCCCATGCCCTCGACCCTCACACACGTACCCACCCCCCACCCCCACCCTGCACAGAGGAAAAAGTCGTCATTGTTTCGGTCTCGACGCGACTACTTGAATCGCATCCACCTCGACTCTGGCCCATCGTCTCTCCCGCCCTCTCCCATCTCCAAAAGGGACCTCCCCCACGCACCCCGGCATTCAACTTGACACACTCTTTCGTCCTCATCCTTGCTGCCTCCCTGTAACTCCGCCCACTCCTCCCCCCCTTCACCGGCGTACCTTCGGGCTCATTCCTTTTGGACCCACTCGTCATCCAACTTTGCTGCCCGTCTTCCATCAAAACACGCCTCGCCCGAAAGGACCCCCGCCATCGCTCCTCCAACCGGCAGAAGCCTCGACACAATCACCCTGGCAGACGTGACAGTAGGCTGGCTTGCGACGCGTCGCCGTCCGTCCCTCCTCGTCACACCCACACAAAACCCAAACAACCCATCTGGGTATCAATCAACACTCCGCCACCACACACAAACACACACACGGCGCCCCCTGCATCCGGCTTTGTGTGTATCGTGACTCGAACGACACACACACCCACGAGCTCGTTCCACCTCACCGTCATTTCCGACGTGAGGTCCCTGTCGTTTCCCCTGTGCACCGCACAACTACCCAAAACGTTGATCTCGCTTCTAGCGGATCGACCGCGCTCGCCGGCCAAAGCGAGCAGGGTGCCACAAGGCTCCTTTCTGTGCCCGCATCTCACCAGCGGCAGCCATCACATGAGCTTCCAGCACCCTTTTATCTTTCACCACCCCCGTCCGTTGTTAGAGATTGTCCTCTTTCACCCTCAAAATTGCAGCCGCGTCAGCCTTTAGCCATCCTTGTTCAACTCCTCTCCGCTGGAAACAACGTCTTTGATCGGTGAGTTACTCAGTCCTTCGGGCCACCATGGCACTGCCATGGTAGTCTGTTTCAACACACCGCTCTTCAACCCGGTCGTCGAGCTTACACCACTCGCTGGTTGCATTCACGTCCACGCCCTCGCCTACCGACGTCACATGTTATTCCACTCTTCTTCCCTCTCTCCCTGTCCAATGCGGACTGTTTATCCGCGATTCTCACCCACGTGGCGTGGACCCGCATTTCACATGGCAGTGCCACATCAATATTGCTTCTTTCTGTGCGAGTCGACCCCTAGGCGGCACTGCTCGTAACCAGAGCTAACTCTTACAGGATAGACCTCGCATCTTGACACTGCTTGCATTGACCGCCAAAAAGATCCTGTCCGAGCCCCCAAAACATGGTGTCCCACCATTCCAACCCGCTATCTTATGATAGTTCCAACTCTCGCCCAAACTCGTACTACAGCCATGTGATGCCGATGGCCGCAATCGACCGCCAGCATCATCAACAAGAGATCTCCTATAATAGCTCCACTCCCCGCCAGACCTCGCATCTCCCAGTGCCCCTGGTTGCCCACTCCACGTTCGATCGCCATCTACCCAACCCCGAGTTGAACCTCCCTCCCAGCGGCACCTATCTCACCAACGACATTGGGCAGCCGTCCTCTCATGCCGCTCCTGTCCCTCAGCTGCTCTCACACCACTACACCGAGCCAGTGTACAATCAATTTTTCTTGTCCCCTTCTGTGCCCAACTCCAGCCATTATTCTGCGTACAACCAGGGGACAGCCGACTACCCAATCCCCCCGGCTTCTTACGCGGCTCGGCCGGGTCCGGCGACCGGGGGTTCTCGTCTGCAGTACACCACAATGGCCGGTCATGAACTCCTCCCACCCCTGCAGCTCAACGCACAGTCACAGGTATCGCAGGCGGCATACTCAACTCCGCCTCTGTTCTCTTCCCCGTCCTTCGAGACGACCCACGCGACCGAGCCGCAGCACGTCCAGCCCTCGCAGTTCTCGCAGCCGTACCCCCTGTCCCGGTCTGGATCGCGCGATTCGGTAGCTTCAATCTACAGCCACGCCCTCACTCCTGAGACGGGATCCTATGTTTCGGTCCCATCAAACCACAGTGACTCTCAAACCAGTGCTGCCGCGATCGAGGTTCCCCACTCGACTAGCCTCCACTTTATTCAGTCCCAGGAGCGCCCGTCAGTGGACACTCAACCGAGGCAGCCGCTCTCTTATGGTCGTCTGGTAACCAGTCCTCCTTCTTCGTACCCCATTGCCCCCAGCACATTTCAGGCGCCTCGAATCAAGAGAGAGCTCGACGAGAAGGTCGAGGACAGCAGTGACGACGACTGCCCTAGTCCGGTGAAGGTGGGTGAGGCACGCCCGTGGATGGCACTAATATTAGAATGACGAGCACGTGTCCCCCGTGCCTTCCCGCAAACCATCAAAGGAAAGCATCGCGAAGCGTGGCAGGACGGAACCAGGTAAGTAGCCCAGCTCCGAGTTTAGAAAGCACCGCCTGACCACTAAAGCTGCCACGCGCACTTCTCGCCGAATCGCCTCCATGGGACGCACCTCATACGCTGACCTCGAGAACGGCGCCACTCCATCCCCTACTGCGAGCTTCGGTGGTAGGCTTTCAAGCCCGCCCACTGATGACGAGGAGGACGACTTCCGTCCGCAGAAACGGACTCGGGCCCCCGGCGTCAAGAAGAAGGGTGCAGTGAGCCGACGGCCGTCGGCCACACCCGCATCCCAGTCGGCTCAGTACGAGCGATCCCTCTGGGGGCTGGACCGCACGTACCCTGAGCTCCAGAGCTGCTACCCCCTCTTCTACCACGCCCTCAACCATGATCTATCGCTCAACATGGATGCTGTGCCTCTCATTGGCACCATTCCTGCCACTGTCTCGCCCGAGCAGAAGGCGGCTCGTCTGCGCTCCTTCTTCCACCGCGGGCGACGCATTCTCGCCCAGCTCGACGCCTTCACCCGCCGCTGCGACCGCAGGTACGAGGGGCCTAGCCAGAGATGGCCTGATCTCGACGAGGGTACACGCCTGGCGATCCGTGATGTTCGTCGCAAGGCGGTCGAGCGGTGCGAGAACTACAAGTACACCCGCCGCGACATCCTGGACAAGTATGTGTGGATACTTGGAGTGCTCTGACACGTACAGGTTGTTCGGCAAGAGCAACTGGGACCCCATCGAGACCGACATGATCGTATGGCACGAGGACATGGCGAACAGCGACCCCGCGGGTGACCTCCAGGGTGGGAAGATGGACACCATGTCCCAGCCTGGGCGACGTGCCAACGAGCCTGTCATCTCGTACCGTGCTGTGCGCCCCATGCCGTCTCGCGGCCGCCTTTCGTCGGCTACTGTCACCAATTCGTCGACCGGCGGCGTCCATGGCAAGCCTACTCAGGCCACAGCAGCTCCCAAGGCCTACGAGCCGAGCCCCAGCCCCCCGGTGCCCCAGTATGGCGAGGACGAGGTGCCCCTGACGGTCCAGCTGCCGGGCATCTCTAGTCCAGCCACGGCCCGGGGCTCGCCTTACAGCGCCGCCGGGCCGTCAACTTGGGCACAGGACAACCTCTGGGAGGACAATGAGGTCGTCGTGCCCGGCCCCAGCGTCAAGCGCATCGGGAGTGACGACTCGTTTGGCTCAGACTGGTCCACGTAGAACAAAACACACACCTTAGAAAACCCTGCTCTGCCGTGCCCATCTCACTGTATATACAAGTTTATCCTTTGCATTGTAGAATAGAATCGTGACCCATTACAACAAGATACACGTGCCGTGCGATACATTGTTAATCATGAAGTTATTGTGGTTACACCGATCCTGGCACGCTCAAGTCTTCGGGGGTGTGAGACGAAGCGGCGGACAGGGATGTGGTCGGAGGAACGAATTGGAGCCAGCCAAATGCGCTCGGATCAGACACGGATGGCGGGAACAGGGTCGGCGCCGTGATCTGGTCCGGGGGCATGCTGTACACCTGGTCTGGAGTAGTGATGCTGTGGGTCGATGGCGACGACTTGGTCGACGTTGCGCGCCCGCGCGAAATGTCTGACTTCTCGCGGAAGGTCGTCCCGGGCGTCATGAAAAGCAGCGAGAACGGGTGGTGCGGGTGCATGACGAGCTCGGGCCGCCCGGTCGGTTCGTACGGGAGCGTGCCGAGGCTCTCGGGGCTGCTACCGTTCAGGCGCTTGCCGTCGAGGTCGTAGTCGGCTGAACGGTCAAACGGGAATTGGTGTTGCTGCGGCTGCTGCTGCTGCTCCACATCGAGGAGCGGAACCGAGCCGAGCGCGAGCCCGTCGTCTCGCACCGCCTCGGGCTCGACGCCAAGCTCCGTGTGGCACTCCTGCAGCATCTTGTCGATCATGCCGCCGTGGCGTGCGCCGAGCGGGAACCGCTTGCCCATGGCGGCGAAGGTCATGCGGAACACATCGATCTCTGTGAGGAGGAGCTTGGCGGCCTGCAGGTCCCTGATCTCTAGCGCGCGCTGGTAGAAGAGCACAAAGGTGCGGCAGGCGGCGAAGAAGTAGACTGATGGGGTTAGTAGGCACTCGGTTGGCATTCCCGAGGTCACTTACAGGAGTTGATTGGGCTTAGGACGTAGGAGAAGTCGAGAGCCGTGCTGGCGAGCAGGTACACGAGGCTGAGGCAGGCGCGTGCCTCGCCAAGGATGCGGTTGGCCGCGGGGTCCTGGGGATTTGTGACATCGGCAAACGGCTCGTGCAGGTTGATGGCGGCAATGTGTGGGATGAGGTGGGCGCTCTGGACGATGTCAGCGACTGCGAACGTGAGCACGGATCACTACTAACAACCAAGTCCGCGTCAATGCCCTTGACGTTACCCGCAGTCCTAAGGGGGTCGCGCAGGCTTGCGGGGAATGAGAAGCGGAACGCCGTGACGTCGTTGTCGAGCTTCTTGAACAGCGGCGTGTTGTACGCCTTGGACACTTCGGGAAGCGCCTGGCACTTGCGCCGGAACTTGATGATCTGTCCCAGCAGGTGCAGGCCCTTGGCAAAGATGACAAATGCGTCTTCCACGGGGTGCGTGGTGTACAAGTCGGGCGAATGCCATGTCTGTGGGTTCTCTGGGACGTCGGATCCTCGGTCGTAGTCTTCACGGCCAGCGGGCAAGCGTGCCATCTATGGAGTCAGCGGTGGAGGTTATGCTGGCACTCACGACCTCATCTAGTGCGAGGGCGTTCGGCCAGCCAGACGTCGCCGAGCACATAAAGTCCTGGCAGAAGATGTACGCCATGAGTATGCGACGTTCCTCACGGTCCCAGTCCTCGGTATACGGCGGGATGATGGCGTTGCGGACAGGGCCCTTGGTCTTGGTGTCGGCGAGCAGTCCAAGGGGCACACAGAAGCGCGTAGCCCGCCCCGTCATTCCCCAGCCGTCGATCCACTTGGCTACGAGGGTTAGGTACGATCACTGGAGGCCAACTCACCATGCTGCTGGTAGAACACGATCAGGATCGTCTGGGCCTGGCAGATCTCAAGCATTTTGCGTCCCGTCGACTCGGAAGGTCGCAGCTCTAGAACGGCGAACATGGCATGCCGTTCGCCAAAGCATGCCTGGCTTGAGGCCTCTTCGTCGGCGCTCATGCCTGCAGGACGCTTGTAGCGGCCGTGGAGGCGTTCGTTGGTCTGCTTCATCGACTCGTCGACCGAGATGGTATACACCGCTGCAGAGTAGCGGGCGGTGACGGCGCAGATGGCGTGCAGCAATGCCGTGTGAGGGAAGTTGGCATGCGTCGGCGGGAGTGCCAGTCGCGCCATGAAGGACTTGCGGTGGAGGATACGCGAGATGGACGGGACCATGGTGAAGAAGGTGTTCACGCTGCATGTCAGTGGGTGAGGAACTCGTGTAAGCTCACAGGTGCTCGAGCATGGCCGGCGTAGGGAGACGGGGCGGCCATCCCGGCCAGATGATGTCGAGGAACGCGCCGCCGACCTTGCCAGCATCGTCATCGATGACGGTGGACACGGTGGTCGCGTTGGGCTGCACGTCTGGCGGGTGCGACACGAACCCGCTGAAGCCGAGGTCGACGAGCATCGCGTGCGGGTCAGGGGCTTCATTCGCCGGGCCGTTGTACCGCGATCGCATGGGGAGCTGCGCGACGCCCGGGATGCCGGTCAGGCCAGACACATACGTTGGCGCAGGCTCATCGGCCACGTCCAGGAAGTCGGGCACGCCATTCGTGCGCGCGATATCCAGCATCGACTCTGACGGCTGCAGAACCGCCGGGTTCGTCCAGCTCATGTCGTCAAGGCTCCGAGAAGTGTCCTCTCCCGGCGTAGTCATCTGCGCGAGCGTCGTCTGCAACTCGGCTGGGGGTGTCAGTGGTTGCTGCCGGTACGTTGGGCCTCACCGATGCGCGCTTCCAGCTTGCGCACAGCTTCCCTCTGGTCGTCGGTATTCGTCGCCGGGGCCTCATCACCCTCTGCGTCGTCGTTGTCCTCGTACTGGCACTGTATGCCCTGTGAGTCGCGCTCGGGGTCGGGCTGCGTGCGCGCCAGGAAGCGGAATGAGCGCACGCACGACGCGCAGTGCGGGCGGCCGGCATCGCACTTGATCCGGCGGCGCCGGCACGGAAGACACGCCTGGTTGCGGTGTAGCTGGTTTGCAGAGCGGTTGAGCTTGCGCGGAGGGCGCGGTGGGGCTGCGGGGTCGGTCGAGGTGGAGGTCGTTTTGGGTGGGGCCGAGCCTGCCGCTGACGCCTTGGCGGCCGCCGATGTCGATGCAGATGGCGGCATGGTGGTGGAGAGTCGCCTTGGGGGCACGCTGCGTATCAGATCAGGGGGCAGTTGAGCAAAGATAAGAGTCTGTGTTGTTGCAAGATCGATGAGAACACCACCTCTTCGGTGTGGAAACCCTCGGTCATAACCTCGGTCACGTCCCCGAGAGGTTGTGGCGCCGACGTGCTCGGGTGCTCAGTGTTGGAAAAGCCCTTGATAGTATTGATTACTCAGCACCTGAAGCGTACCTATTAGCGGGAATGAGGACAGTGCGATCTCTGGGACTCTGATCAGGCGGTATGTTGTTGTGCATGGGAGCCGGCAGCTCGAGAGACGGACCGCTCGGCCGTGACTGTTGTGTCCACTGAGCTGCTGGCTAGGTGTCGGCTACCCGGCCGAGAGCGTTGGCGGCCTTGTTCCGACAGCGACATCTATTCCCGGTTACTAATAGGAACGGCTATAGGCTTTACCAGTAGCTGGATCGTGCGTGAATTAATAAGCGGTACCGTCTCGTCCACCATCGTGACGAAGTGACCATCGTGATGAAGTCTAGTAAGGTGACGTGCAAAGGTAAGGCAAGTTTGTCTTGAGCATTCCTCATAATTCCTCTTCCTTGGCGTGCCAGAGCTACTACTTCTCTTTCCCTCCATCTCTCTTGCAATGTATTCGCACTGCAGCTTCGTCAGAAGCGTGTGGCAGCAGGACAGGAGACGGCGTGGTGACTGCTGACTGACTGCTAAAATGCGCAAAGCCCACAAACCGTGGCTTGAAAGTGTGGCACACGGCGCTGACGTCATCACACGTTAATCTCGCGTGGGATTCCCACGTGACTCACATTTCATGTCACGTGATTAACCGTGTCATTGTCCGACCCCCTCCCTTTCTCTTGGCTCCGGACGTCGGACCGGAATCAAGGGTCAGGAGACATTTCCGGCCCGCTGTCGAGGACGGCAGTCGGCGGTCAATGACCTCTGGGCCTAGGATTGGGGCGACTACATCAACGCCAGTGGCCTCGCGCGACGGCTCTTCTCTCCCCACTTTCACCAGCTACACGCTCTCGAGAAACACGAACAAAATGTCTGCTCCCAGGGTTCTCATCGCCGGTGAGTGTGCCATGGGCGCTGCCTTGCCTCATGTCCTCGTCGTGGCGCCATGCTGACCGCCTCCCCCAGCCAACCCCCAGCTCGGTCTCATCTGGACCAAGGAGGACGCCAAGCAGATCATCGGCCCCCACGCCGAGATTGTCGAGCTCTCGTCGCCCTCGCGCGAGGCCTTCTTCGAGGACCTCAAGACCAAGTACGCTGGCATCACCGCCATCTACCGTCACAACGACTCGGCCAGTGAGTAGAGGTCGTGGGAAGACGGAACAGACGCTGACCCCATTCCAAGACGCCATCGGCTTCTTCGACAAAGAGTTCATTGACAAGCTCCCCGAGAGCGTCAAGCTCATCGCCCACAACGGTGCCGGCTACGACCAGATCGACGTCGCTGCCGCCACTGCCCGCGGCATCGCCGTCAGCCACACCCCCAAGGCCGTCGACTCGGCCACCGCCACCGTCGCTGCCTTCCTTACCATCTCGGCCCTCCGCCAGTTCTGGCGCGCCGAGGTCAACGTCCGTGAGGGCAAGTGGAAGGCCGGCCTCGTCCCCGCTCTTGACCCCGATGGAAAGACTGTCGGCATTATCGGCATGGGCGGCATCGGCTCTGCCCTCGCCAAGCGCCTGATCGCCTTCGACATGAAGGTCATCTACTACAACCGCAACGAGATCTCGCCCAAGCCTGACTTCCCTTGCACCTACGTCTCGAGCGCCGAGGAGCTCCTCCGCCAGTCGGACGTTGTCTCGCTCAACCTCCCCCTCAACGAGAAGACCAAGAACTCGTTCGGCAAGGAGCAGTTCGCCCAGATGAAGAAGGGCTCGATCCTTGTTAACACTGCCCGTGGCGGTGTTGTCGACGAGGAGGCCCTCCTCGAGGCCCTCGAGAGCGGCCACCTCTTCTCGGCCGGCCTCGACGTCTTCCCCGACGAGCCCAACGTCAACCCCAAGCTCCTGTCTAACGACAAGATCACCCTCCTCCCCCACATGGGCACTGAGACCAAGGACACTCAGCGCAAGATGGAGCTCCTTGTCCTCGACAACATTGCGTCATTCCTCCAGGGCAAGGGCCTCCTTACCCAGGTCGCCGAGCAGAAGAAGTAAGCGGGGGTAGACAGGGCGGCTGGTGTACTTGTATTTGAGATCATCCTGTAACTGTCAAGGGAGTGGTGACAGTTGTACCCGCATGCACAGCAGTTGCAATCCGACTTGTGTGTTGTCTGGCTGGATATAGCGTCAGAGGTCACTACGTCCCCCACGCCCGCCCATGCCGTCCCCATTCCGCCCCGCGTTCACGCGTCCTGACGCGCTCCGCTCCGCGTCCAGCGCGCGCGATCTGTGGCGCGTCGGAGGCGTCGACGGCGGTGCACTGCCCGCTTCGGGACGGAACCTTGCTCAATGCCCTGCAGCAAGCGGCATCCCAAAAGCCAGGGCGCGCTTCCCCGGGGAGGTTTGGCCGGGACGCGTGAGGTTTCTCTCGGGCCGAGAGATGATGGATTCTGTTGCCCGGGGGCGGGGTTGCTCTTCATCTCATGCCCGTCGTAAATGCTTTCCACCCGCGGTGAGTAACTGCGACGGAGCCGAGGCATATTCGGCATGTGATGTGAATGTGTCTGGAGGAGTGAGGAGCGGAGCAGGCTGGCCGGGGCTGGGGCGTTGGCCAACTTGGGCCGCTGGGTGGGCCGTGTTTGAATTCATCGGGTAGCGGTCTGGGCGTCGCCGTGTGCATTAGTTGGGGCCACTGCAGGTTGGTCTGCACGCCTGCACCAGCACCGCACCAGCACAGATCGCGACGCTAGCAAGTCAGGACACGACGGTTTGACAGCGCGCGCACAGGATACCGCAAGGCGCAACTGGCGCACTGGTCTGCGCAGCATAGGACATGGGATGGAGGTGATCCGCCATGCGTGCCAGGACATGGGTCTTCCACCAAGGTGCCATGGCCACGACGAGCACAAAGAACTGTTCCTTTGAAACGGGTGTGTCACACTTGAATGCGCCCTTGGCACGTCGCGTCAGATCACGGTCGAATGGTGCACTCGAAACAGACACGCCCGCCGCCGCAGACGCCGCGGCGCAGCTGAAACAGACATGGTTGAAGCCCCAGCGTGCCACCTTGGGGCACGCACATGTGTGCCGGAGCGCGCCTCGATTGATCGCGATCGTGGCTGGCGCTGGCTGGCGCGTCGACGCTGCCTGCAGCTGGTGTTTTACTGGCGCGTGCTTGAGCGCGCACGCGCGAGGGTGCAAAGGGTCACAAGCCAATCCGTTTCGCCGCCATTGCTTCTGCCGTTGCCTTTGTCAACGAACGCGCTTCCGCCCATTCCAACGACGCGCGCCCGGATTGGGAATCGTGCCCGCGTCGAAGGTCGCCGGTTGCCGGAGGCGAACCCTCACGCGCGCGGCGCGTCAAGATCGGCCAGGTGAAGTTTTTTTCGGACGACGGCCGAACAAGGTGGCTCCGATGGCTTTATTGTTCTCGTTGCTGCTACTGGCTGTGGCTGCGGTCGCGCGAGTAGTCTCGAGCAAGGTTGGTGTTGCCTGTCACGCGCGTCGAAGGGCATCCACGGCGTCACTGGACAATCTGGCCGCCAAACTAGTAGTAGCAGTAGCAGCATGTCATCTGTTCCCTGACAGTCACGCGCCGCGGTCACAAGGAAGGCACGGAACAAGAGGAGAATGGGATTCAGGTCGACGCCCGCGCGCACCCTGAAATGGACCCATTGGCTGGCTGGACAATCTATGTCACGCCACTCCCCACCTACCTCATCCCAGGCCCCTGTCGCGGACACGCCGCCGTCCCTGAACACGCCCACCACGCCTGCCGCGCGCCGGCCGCTGCCTGTTTTCTTTTCTGGGCTGCCGCTTTTGCCACCCAGCCAAGAAATTGGCCGGGACACGACGGGGCAAGAAATCGAAACCGTGTTATGCAATCGTCCTGGAATGGGCTTAGTACTCCTGTGTCGTAGCAAAGGCAGAGCGATCTGAGGAGAGCGGGCAGCGGCGGCATCTCACAGACAGCGGCCAGGCCAAGGCGATTGCGGCCTCTGCGGCGGAGGGGGCGGCGGCGGCGGAGGCGACAGGCAGCACTGGCCGGGCTTGGTCGATTGGCGGTGGTGACGGTAGAGCGGCGGGGTGTTTTGCATGTTTGCCTGCTCGCTCGCAAGGCAAGGAAGGCTTGGGCGCACTGCGGCTTGTGGGCGCTAGGGCAAATTCAGCATAGCTGAAACGAAAGCATCGAGGCTGGCGCGGTGCGCGGCGCACAGCACAGGCCTTTGCGTGCAGCAGCAACAGCACTGCAGGCAGGCTGACTGCCTTCCTTTGCGTGCGCGCGACGTCAGGACTCGCGGCCGCCTCGACGACCAGAGTGACACCCGCCGCTGCCGCCGCCGCCTTGCCGCCTGCACCTACACACACACCGCACGCACACAGACACACCGCACCCGCTGCCGGGAAACGCACCAGACACAAACGGGACATTGACTCCTGGCGGCCCATCCGCCACCCAACCACATTTGCTGCCCCTTGCCCTTCTCGCACGCACGGCACACCGCGCACCCAGGCCGCGCCGCAGCAGCCAAGACGAGGCGAGGGCAGTCTAGCCCGGCAACAGCCCGACAGTGGCAATACCTGGAATGTTGGCGCGTGTCAGGTCAGGTCATCGGTCCAACGGTTCAGGTCCGACCACCCACAGTACCCACACATCCCCCACCCGCCCACGCCGCCGCCGCCGCCGCTCGAGGCCAGTGGCCAGTATGCAGCCATTCCTCCTTTCCACATACATTTCAACTCGTTGCGCCTTATCCTACTTCGTCTCTGCTTCTCTCACCTTCACCCCTCTCATCATCTATCCTCTTCGTACAACTCTTCACCCAGTTGCACAAGCAGTCCACCCCATCTATAGTCTACTGGCACTCACCACGCCCGCGCTCAAGCCTTAATTCACAACACCAATCCAACACTCAACCTTTTGCCACCCACTCTCCTTCCTTACAACTCGATAGCCCATAATGTCCACCGAGGAGAACAAGGTGAGTACCGTCACGACTCGTACCCCCTTCCTTCCCCACCTTGCACTCTTCTCGGGCCATCCATTGGCGACGCGCTGTATTCTTGGCTACCATCACACGTCATCACTCGTGACGTTAATATCTCTCACTCCCACGGCTCGGCTTTCCGCCGTTGCCTCGCGAGGCCGACGCGGTCGCGTTGCCACAGCCTGGCGCCGAGCCCATGGAAGCTGGCCTCCAAACAGCAGTCGGTTCCTATGCACTGCGCTCGGACACTGTGTACCGTAACTGGCGCGGTGTGCCTGCGTGTTTGTTGATACATGCGTGGTGAGACCTGTAGTGCATCGTCGCCCAAGTGGCGTGACGCGTCGACATCACGTAGCCTCAGGTCCCCCAATTCACACAGGCCCACCTCGGAAGAAGATTCTTGCACAGAGCAGCCGATCGCTAACCATGATTCTCTCCCCACTTGCAAACCTCGAATGCTTTTGGTGTTTAGGTCGTTGTTGCCGCCACCGAGGCCGTCGCCGCCCCCGTTGTCGAGGAGACTCCCGTCGTCCCGGCTGAGGTTGTTGCTCCCGTTGCCGAGGCTCCCGCCGCCGAGGTGGCTGCCCCTGTCGAGGCTGCCGCTGCGGTACGTCACGCGTTATCATTTCAGTGAAACGGTCGATTTCTGACATCAGAAAGCCCGTCACAGAGGCCGCCGAGGCCACGACCACTGAGGCTGCCGCCACTGAGGAGGCCGGCACTGAGGCTGCCGCCGGCGCTCCCAAGACTGCCGAGAAGAAGGCTGCCGCTGCCAAGGTAAGCGACAATGCGCTCCCAAAGCTTGCGGGCGCTAACTTTCAACAGGAGAAGGTGAAGGCCGACGGTAAGGGCTTCTTCGCCAAGCTCTTTGGCAAGAAGCCCAAGTCGCCCAAGTCGGAGAAGGCCAACCCCGTTGAGGCCGCCGCCGCTGAGCCTGCCGCCGAGGCCGCCGCTACCGAGCCTGTTGCTGAGCCCGCCGTCGCTGAGCCCGCTGTTGTCGAGGCCGCCGAGCCTGTCGCCCCGGTTGCCGCTGAGCCTGTTGCTGAGCGCGTCGCGTGAGTTGCCACCAGAGTCCCTCTGTTCCATCTCTGACCGTCTTAGCGAGGTCGCTGCCCCCGCCGCCGAGGCCCCCGTCGCTGAGGCTTCGACCGCTGCCGAGGCTGCCCCTGCTGCCCCTGCCAAGGAGTCGGCTGTCCACAAGGCCGAGGCCGCTGTTGAGGCTGAGGCTGCCAAGGCCCTCAAGGCCGGCCGCCGTCTGTCTGCCCGCCTCACCGGCTTCTTCAAGCACAAGGAGGCCCCCAAGAAGGAGGTCGCCGCTGCCCAGGAGGTCGCTGAGGAGGCCCCTGCGACCACCACCGCCACCGAGGCTGCTGCCGCCCCCGTTGTTGTTGAGGAGGCTGCCCCCAAGATTGAGAAGCCCGCAACGACCGAGCCCATCCAGATTGAGGCCGTGAGTGTTCGACTTCTGTGCTTATCAGCCTGAAACTAACGCTGTCTCCAGCCCAAGGCTGCCGCACCACCCGCGGCTCCTGCTGTTGCCGCGGCCGCTTAGAAGACGTTCGAGAGCCAGATTGACGACCCAATGTGTATCCCTGTCACCACCCTCGTCCCCCACCCACCTCCATCCCCCTCTAAATCCTGTTTAATTCACCCCTTTAGTGGTGCCCCGTGTTCGTTTCAGCCTTGAAGCGCATTACACGACCCCGTGATGCTAGTCCTCTTGTTTCCTGGCAAGGTTCTTGACACTTGGGTCTTAATAGCTTGTCGTATGCATGTTGCTGGGATGATGTGAGGGGGAGGGAGGTGAGGACAAGAGGAGCGATCCGGCTGGTGTAATGGAACCTGCGTGGTCCTCGTACCGTGTTGCTAGTAGTGCAGTGGTGACGCACGTGTCATTCTTGTCTGAGCCCCCATTTTACAATTCACCACCTCCACTTTGACGACACCCAAGATTTTGTTTGGCAACCCAGCACTTTGACATTAGTAGCCCTGTTATCACCTCTAACTGCGTCGACCATGGCCCCAGCAACCTCGTCAACCTCGCGGGCGCACCGCATCGGCTCGCTCCTCTTCTGCCCCGTGTGTGGAACATTGCTGGACCTGCCACGAGACGACCAGGACGAGATCGAGTGCCACCAGTGCGGGCGCAAGGAGCCGGCTTCGTGTGCGTTGTGCGGGCGCGGCGCGCTGGCGTACGCTACGGGCGACAGACACTGACATGCGCAGCGTATGAGAACCTGCCGACCAAGACGTACTCGTCGCCGAACGCGTTCCCGTCCGCGCTGAAGAGTAAGCGCGCGCTGGTGCAGAACACGATGGACGGCGAGGAGGCCGCCAAGGGACGCGACCCGATCGTGAGTCGCGCGTCGCGGGCGTGTGGCCTGGCCACTGACACAACACGCAGGCGCAAGAAAAGTGCGAAAAGTGCGGACATATCGGTCTCAGCTACAAGGAGATGCAGCTCCGCTCGGCCGACGAAGGCTCGACCATCTTCTACAAGGTAGGCTGGCGGCGCTGCTGGGCCGTGCTGACGCTGCCCAGTGTCTCAACTGCGGACACCAGACCTCTACCAACAACTAGACATTGCGGCGGCGCCTTATGTTGTACATGCACCCATGCGCGAGAGGTCGGGTGGGGGGCGGCGACGGGAGGGCGGCGACGGGAGGCGGCGACGGCGGGATGTGGGCTGACACTCGGCGATGGCGACCCTGCGATAATCGTTCTGACAGCACTGATTTGTCGTCCGGCTACTGACTTGGACAGGCGGCGGCAGGAGCGATGGCAACGAGGCTGGCGGGCGGAAGCTTGTCGGACGCGGCGCGGCCGGCTGGCCTTCAAGCCCAACATCAGTGACCTTGATGCCTGCGCCACACCTCGCATTGTCCCTCATCCTCACCGGGCAGGCACCCCCACGCTCCTGCTCAATGCCCCGCTCTTCCTCGAGATCCGTGCCGCGGCCGCAAGCCAGCCAGCACTGCCCGCTTCCCCCCGCATCCGCCACGAACGGCAGCAGAAGCTGCTACCGCCGCACTCCATGCTGTCACACGTGGTCGTGCACACCGAAGCAGCGACTAGCACGGTGCCAGAGCCACTCGATGGAGCCGCGGCCCGCCCATGGTGGCGGGGTCGGCTGGGCTGCTTCCCAGCCAGCGCCTGAACGCCGACTCGTCCAGCACCAGCGGCCGGCTGGTGCTGGTTCCTGATGAGATGCACAGGCGTCATCTTACCTCATCGGCAGAGGCGCTTGCATAGTTGCCCGGCTATCGAGTCGGTCGTTGCTGGCTCCGAGTCGACATGTTGTACCACGGGACCCCACGGCAGACTGCATGGGGCAGTCGGTACCGCCTGGCTGCCAGCGAGAGATGCGATGCATGAGCGGAGATTGCCAGTTCCTGAGTGGAGGGTTAATCCGGTCGAGCCGGACGGTGGCGGACGGAGGCCAGGGTGGGGGACGGAAGGGTCGTTTGTCGCCACCCGGCTGGTGGGCTGCCGAGTCGTGCTTGACGGGCGTGTTTGGTCCTGGCTGGCTGGCTGGCTGGGGTATCATCCTCCGCTGGATCACCACCCCAGCGCATCAAGACAAGCCTCGGGGCCGTCAGTGCTCGACGCATAACGCGCATCACACTCATATACACGCGCATTGTCGAAACGACTGCGGCGTCAACGCATCAAAGACAAACCCACACACACGTTGTCGACTCGGCGACGCGATATCGGACCGTGCGGCCCACGTACGTCACACACCCCTTGTTGCCACTCGACACGACGGCGGCAGCGGCGGTCGCGCCCACCAGCGAGTCCCGTCGTCCTGTTATCGCCGAGGCGACAACCCACATACCATCATCCCTCTTCATCCCCACAACCCTCACTTGCACACGCACCGCACACTGCACACACACCACCACCACCCCCACCCATTGCTCCTCTCCATCACTTATCGACACTACCCACCCCCCCCCCCCCCCCACCCTAGGTCCCCCGATACGACCATCACCGAGCGTCGACGCGTACCACCGGCACACCAACCCGGACTACACCACCCGCGCCTACCCCCACCACCCCCATGCCCGCCTCGGACACTGTGGACAATGCATCTCGCCACACGTCTCCGAGGCAATCTAGCGGCTCCGGGCGCCGCCCACGAGAGGGAGTCGGTGAGTCCATGCACCCAGCCGCCGGCGTCGCCCCGGCGCGGCCAGGAACGCGATCAGTGCTGACGATAGCCGCAGCCTTGGCAGTAGAGTATGTGCTGATCCGTCCGCGTCTCCGTCGCCGAACTGATACGTCAGCAGCGACTCGCAGCAGTCGCTCCTCACCCCGCTCCTCAACACCATCCCCTTCGGATCGCTCAAGGGGTTCCTCCCGCTCTCCCAGCAGAAGCCCGGTGGCGCCGGTGGCGGGGGCGCGGGCGGCGGTGGAGCGCCGCCGTCGTCGCCTCCCCCGCCGCAGCTGAGCGAGTCGTCGGCAGCCTGGCAGGACGTCGACCTCGGCGACGGCCATACGTCGTACGTCGACCGTACACGCGCCAGTGCAGTACTGACGCCGCAGCCGTGTACTCCTGCTTAGCTCGGCGCGCCACGCCCTCCAGGTGTTCGTCCTGCGCCATGGCGCCATTCCCGACGACCCACACGTCCGCGAGCAGTTCCCGCCACCCGAGGAGGTCGCCTCCATCCCTGCGGTCGTGTACGAGGCTGACGTCAAGGCGAGCGCGTTGCCTGGTGTTCGCCCGCTTGGGCGTCCGGCAAAGGAGCGCGTCTTGCATGCCCATGTCCTCCCAAAGAGCTATTGGGGCGGGCGAGGACCCGTGGTGGCACTGACGTGAGTGAGAGAGGCTAAGTCGACTCGAGGCGTGCTGACGGCGCAGTGTCCACTCGACGGGATCGCCATTGCCCCCACATGGGCACATTGCGCTGGTGCTAGTGAGCCTGGCCTCAGGCAAGGCTTTCCAGCGTGTCGACCTCGGCGTTGGTGTCACGGCCGCCGTGTCGAGCTCACCCACGGTGATCGCTATTGTACGTAGCCCGAAAGACTTTGGAACCAGCTGACCGCCAGACCATGTCACATCCCACTCCATCTATTCATCTGTTCGACCGCAATCTATCCAGCATCCATGATATCGACAACCTCCCTGCTAATCCGCATACCCTGCTACCTGTCGCCAGCTTGTCAGGCAGACTCGTCGCGTATGCCACTACCCAGCCAGCCGAAACCCCACGCGCCGATGGCCTCGGCTCCATCGTTATGGCTTCCTCGACTCGCCTCCGCGCGAGCAGCGGCTCTGCTCGACCGACCCCGCCGCCGACTGCTCAAGGCGCGTTGTTATCCTCGGCCGTCGAGATTGGTGGAGGCGTTGCTCGCGGTGTCTGGGCAGGCCTCAAGATGGGCGCCAAGGCAGCAAGTCAGGCGAGCGGCGGCAGACTCGCCACGAGCGCGCCCGCCGAGCGAGGACCATTGGAAGCCGACAATGTGTACGCCGCCGAGAGTCGTTCGGTCGAGGACGGCTCGTCACAGGACAGTGGATCAACTGTTCGGCCTCCCGCTGGAGTCTGGGTCAAGATCATTGACGTGCGGCCTAGTGGTGGTACGGCTCCCGAGCTGATTGCCCATTTCCGCTTGCCCCCACCCCGCTCACTTGTGGCGTCCCCTCGCCCGTCGGGTGCCAACGGTCGACATGTGCCGTCGGCCAAGGAGTACCCCATTAGCTTCCTCTCATTCTCTCCACGCTCATCTCGCCTATTTGCGGCGACGAGTGACGGCAGGTCGTTCCACCTCCTCGATGTTCGCCCCCGCGGTGGGTCCGTGGCCAAGCGCTCGTGCAAGGGCGAGGTGTGGGTGTCCTACATCCTTCGGCGCGGCAATACCTCTGGCGTTGTTCGCTCTGTCTCGTGGTCATCAGACGAGCGTTGGATTGCGGTCGGGACGGGTAAAGGAACCATTCGTGAGTAGAATAGTGGGTCGCGTTGAATCAGTTCGCTGACACTTACAGACGTGTTCCCGATCAATCCGTCTGGTGGCAAGCCTTCGGCGTCGAGCCACACCTCAGCCAAGGTACCCAACCCTGTTCAGCAGCAGCCGCTGTCGATTGAAGTTCAGCCGTACGCCCGTCTGCGCCCACCCTCAGCGCCTGCCGCCGATGGTGAGGGCGAGGCTGTCCCACGGTCGTTCGCACTCGCTGCGTTTGCCTCCACGCGTCTGAACCCTCTCGCCAAGGAGACTCTCTGTCAGGACGTGGCAATCTACCACACTGCAACTAGCCATCTTGACCTGGCCCGCCTCTCGGCCCACAAGAGCACGACGACGGCGCCGTTGGCGGAGGGGTCACCCCGGCGCAGCAACCTCACCGAGATGATGAGAGAGAAGGCAGGGCTCCTTCCGGACGGGGATCTTGCAGTGGATAGCGAGGTCAAGTCTCGATGGGCCATCCCACTGGGCGGAGGCCCTGGGGACGAGGCGGCCGTCGCACTGAGACTTGCGACCAAGGTGCGAACCAAGCCTGGCGGAGACAACAGCCTCCGCCACGCCGAGATCCGCACCCATAGCAGCAGTGTGCGCCTGCTTCCTCCTTCGATCTATCTCTCGCCCCAGGTCGAGTTCTATGGCGCGGTGCCAACCGACGACTACTCGCCGCTGTCCGTTCTTGACAAGGTGGCGCGGACGAAGCGTATGGTGTACCGACCTGAAATTGAAGTCCACCCAGCGACGCCAGAGAACTCGTTTGGTGAGCCTCTCAACTCGGCTCTACACTCTGTTCTCGAGTCGCGACCCGCGCCACAGTTACCTCAGCTGCCGAACGGCTCGTCGCCCTCCAAGGGATCTCTTTGGAACTCGATTCCGATCCGCTCCGTGACTGCCAACATTGGCGACGGGGTGGAGCGAGTGCGTCGCGAGTATGCCCGGGCTCAGCACGCTCGCCAGCGCCGTCGCGCCCCACCTGGAAGTAGCCTCAGCTTTGAGGACGACACGGTGTTTGCGACGGCTACAGATGACGCCGAGTCGTCTCTGAGCTCTGGTCAACTGCCGACGACGAACAGTTCTGTCGCAGACGACGAGCATGACGAGGAGGACTGGGGTGACGGATGGGAGGAGGAGTACAAGCGCGCCGTGGAAGACGAGGGGCCGGACGACCTGGTTCTGGGCCTGATGGACGAGCAAGAGGAGGAGAGGAAGCGATGGGAGGCGAACCATAAGGAGATGGTTGCCAAGTACGAGAATCTGTGAGGAGGACAGCACACCTTGTCATTTGTCAGAAGTTTGGCGTCTAGCCGTATGCATGTCGCCGTGTACAATAGAGACCAGGGGTTGTCGTCGTGTGAGGCCTCGAGTGGTCGTGACGTCGGCCGAACGGACCACCTCCACTTTTGACTCGGCGGCGACAAGTCAAGATGGGCCCTTGTACCCTCGTTCTCGCACTTCATCTCATATCACACCCGTAGCATCAACCACACCAGCATGCCTCCTAACAAGGGCGGAAACTCGAAGAAGGAGGCGGGACGCGCCCGCAAGGCGGACGCCGAGGTGGGTAGGGGGGTGTGCGCGGCGCTCCAGCCGGCGGCTCCGATTCTCGCTGTTCGGCATGCTGACTCGGCAGGCGGCCAAGGTGGACGCGGCGAACAAGGCCAAGGAGGCGAAGGAGGCCGAGAAGTGGAAGAGCGGCGGTGGGTGCTGCTGCGGGTGTGCAAAGCTGACAACGCAGCAAAGGGCACGTCCAAGGCTGAGGTCGAGGCGGCCAAGAAGGCGGAAGCGGCAGCCAAGAAGGCGGAGCGCGACGCGCTGCTGGCTGCCGAGGAGGCGTCGGCGCCGACCAAGAAGGCTGCGCCCAAGGCCGGTGCGAAGAAGAAGGACACGTTTGCAAAGTCCAACGGCGGTATCGCGGCGGCGTTCAAGACCGACGACCCGCTCGGCCTGCGCCGCGAAGAGGACCGCGCCGTGCCCGAGCTCAGCGCGGTCGGCGTCGAGGACATGCTCGAGGCGCTCGAGCTGGCCAATGCGAAGACGGACGCGGATGCCGTCGGTGCCAAGGTGAGTGGGAGGGGAGCAGAGCCGGGAACGAGGAGACGGCGCTCGAGACGGTGCTTGTGTCGTCAACCGTCGCACACCACCCGCCGTGCCCGCTCTCCCCAGCCTGGCTCACGCCCGCGCCGACGCACACGCTCACACCCACCCCAGGCCGGCCTGATCGAGCGCCACCCCGAACGACGCTTCAAGGCCGCCTTCAAGGCATACGTCGAGGCCGAGATGCCCAAGCTCAAGGAGGACGTGAGTGGAGTGGAGTGGCCGTGCGGCGCTAGCCTCTCGCTGACTCGCACAGCACCCCGGCCTCCGCCAGAACCAGATGCAGGAGATCCTGTACAAGCAGTTCCAGAAGAGCCCGGACAACCCGTTCAACCAGGTCTCGGTGGCGTACAACGCCACCAAGGATGAGCGCGTCGACATGCTCAATGCCACCACGCGCGCGCGCGAGGCAAAGTACCGCGTCGACAACGACTAGGCGGCGGCAGCAGCGAGCGCAGCGAGCGGCGGCGTGCGGCTGAGTGCCGAGCCCGGTTAGCTACAGTACCATACTATCTAGTCTCAGCATGCACTGGGTAGAGCATTGTGATGGGCGCGAAGGGGCGTTGACCGAGCTGAGTGGGTCACTACGGAGGCGTTGGCCTGTCCGTGGCCTGGCCTGGGGCATGGCTGCTCCTGTAGCCACTGTATGCCCCTCTACGCCCCTCTGACGATCCGACGTCCAAGTCTGCCAGAGTCTGTTGACGCCATTGCATCACCAGCGAGCGCTCAGTGCAACCCCCCCTTTGTGCCGAAACATGCATCCCAGTGGTACAACTCGCAGGGCGATGCTGCCTCGCGAGGGCAACTGTCAGTGGGCTGCCTTTTGATTGCTCTGTATCTGAAAGTGCGTGCATCCCCCGGACAAGTTGCTAAAGAGACATTTAAGCCTCCTGAGCCTTGCGACGACGAGCGTCACGCTCCTCGGCAATGGAGAGCTTGACTCCCTTGCCCTTGGGGAGGGAGATCTGGGCCTTGGCGCCCTCGCCGAGAACGAAGACGTTGCCGACGCGGGTAGCGAAGGTGCGGTCAAGGACGTCACGGACGTGGACAATGTCGAAGCCGCCGAGGTGGCGCTCCTTGTGGACAATGACACCCGAACGGCCCATGTTACGGCCGCCAGTGATCATGACAACGTTTCCGGGCTCGAACTTGAGGTGGCCGACAATCTTGTTCTGGACAAAGTCGAACTTGACCGAGTCGTTGACCTTGATAGCCGGGTCGGGGTAACGGATGGTGCGGCCATCGTGGGTAACGATGTAGGGGACACCCTTGGCGCCGAGCTGGTGACGCTTGACCTTGAGGAGCTTGAACGAAGCCTCCTCGGGGGTGATGCGGTGGATGGTGAAGCGGCCCTTGATGTCGTAAAGGAGACGGAAGTGCTCGCCCGAGCGCTCAATGGTGATGACGTCTGGGGACAAGGTCAGAGGTGGTTACAGACAAAAGTCTTTGCTACTAACCCTGGAAGCCGGCGGGGTAGGTCTCGTCGGTGCGAACCTTGCCGTCAACCTTGATGAGGCGCTGCTTGAGGATAGCAGTGACCTCCTTGCCGGTGAGAGCGTACTTCAGGCGGTTGCGGAGGAAGACGGTAAGGGGAAGCGACTCGCGGAGCTTGTGGGGACCGGGAGACGGGCGGGGGGCCTTGAATCGAGGTCAGTAAATTTGTTCCAAGCCCGTCACATCGGCGCGTAGCACTCACGTAGGTGCCGCCGAGCTTGTCGAGAAGCCACGAAGAGGGAGCTGCAAGGCGCTTGAGGTGCTTCTTAGGACCGCGACCCTAGCAAGCTGTCAGCACAATGTTCAAACTTGCAGGCGAGATGTTGCAGCGGCCGACAAAACAACCCAGACAACTGGCGATTCGAAGCACTCTGGTCGATCCATGGCGAGCGGTTCATCGAAGCCGACCAAAGGGCAATGGGCGATGGTCCCCATCTCTCTCCTCCTTTGTCGTCCCTCCACAGCCAGTTGCTCGCCTGATCTCGACTTCTGCGCGATCGCAATGCCTCCAGCAGTCGCACGCCGAAATCGGGATCGTCGATGCCGCTGTCGCTGTCGCAGAGTGCTCCGGTGTCGTCGTGTCTGGGTTGCCGGGCCGCCATGCAATGGTCTCTACTCACCATTTTGATGCTTGATGGATAGAGATGTTGCTGGAGCAACTGTTCAAGCTCGAGCCACAGTCCCAGCGAGCAGCCGGCCACCAGCGCCCGCCAGCCAGCAGCCACCCGCACTCGCCCAACCGAACACAAATCTAGAACGGGAGTAAAATCGGTGTTTTGACAAATACTCCGCCAGTGGCGTTCTGACCGTCGGTGATAGTCCTTGTCGCCGATGGGCTATCCAGGGGGGCTGGTTAGTGATGCCACGTGCAGGCACGTCACGTCACGCTTGTCACGTTTGACGCGATGGGCCAAGGACGTCATAGCACGCGCCCATGTGTGTCCAAGTCGGTGCATCGGTGCATCGGTGCGATCCAACAACAACATCAGTCTTGTCCCCCCACCTCGACAGACAAAATGGCCGACCAGCTCGACCTTGACGAGATCCTCAAGTTTGCCATCTCTATCGCCCGCGATGTAGGCCCGAGTCTGGGAGCGCGCTGACAACCAAGGCAGGCAAGCTGATCCGCGAGGGGCAGGCCAAGCGCTTCGCCTCTGCAGCGGTCCAGGAGGAGAAGCAGAACTCGGTGGACGTGCGTTGCCATCATGGTGTGTGGCTGACGCCAGCTTGTCACCGAGGTCGACAAGGCCGTTGAGGACTTCCTCGTCGGCAAGATCACCGCCGCGTACCCGCACCACAAGTTGTGGGTCGAGGACTCTGGGATGCGGAGCTGACAGCAGCATTGGCGAGGAGACGTATGCGGGCGAGGAGATCACTGACGAGCCCACTTGGATTGGTGAGTTCCTGGTATGCGATCTGCGCTGATCTTGCAGTCGAGTAGGTGGAGAGGTTGACCGGCCGATTGCCTGCTGACGCTCCAGCCCGATTGACGGCACGACTAACTTTGTGAGATCCAAGTAGTGTGCATCCCGCTGATAGCAGATCCACGGCTTCCCCATGGTTGCTACGTCTATCGGTCTGGCTGTTGGCGGCGTGCCCGTCGTCGGTGTCGTCTACAACCCCTTCCTTGACCAGCTGTACTCGGCGGCCAAGGGCCGTGGTGCCTTCCTCAACGAGACCACTCGCCTCCCCTTGACCGGCAAGGCCAAGCCTCTCAACTCGCTCGGCGAGGCTCTGTAGGTCAGGTTCTGGCGAGGCTAGCTGACGCTGAAGCATTGGTGTCGAGTACGGCAGCTCGCGCTCGACGCCCGCCCTCCCGGCCAAGATCGAGACGTTCAAGAACCTCACTCTTGACGTCAAGGAGGGTGGCAAGATGGCGCACTCGCTCCGCAGCGTGGGCAGCGCGGCTCTGAATGTCGCCTACGTTGCGTCGGGTGGCCTTGACATGTAGGTGCTGGAGCACTTGTGGCTCGCTGACACCTGCCAGCTACTTTGAGATTGGCGTGAGTAACCGGAGCCTGACTTGGATCTCCACTGATAACAATAGCCCTGGCCCTGGGATGTTTGCGTGAGTACCTGCCGGTTGTTCCGCTATCTGACATGAACAGGCGGGCATGGTCATCCTTGCCGAGACCGGCGGCGCTAGCTTCGGAAGCAAGGCGTCCACTGACAGGTCCGGAGAGCCCAGCGCTAAGATTATGGGTGAGACAGGCGGTGCCGGGCAAGGTCGACCGGCCGCTGATACGCCGCAGCCAGCCGCCAGTACCTCTTTGTCCGCAATGTTGAGCCCCGAGAGGTTAGTTGGCTCGCTGCCTCGACGCTAACTGGCGCAGGGCCAAACGACGCGCGAAACGCAGGCTGCGATTGCGAAAGAGTTCTACGATGCGGCTGTTGTTTGGGACCCGTGAGCAGGCTGCGAATACATGTAGTGGTGCATGCAGCAAGAAATACAACATGGAGTTAGCTCGATATGTCCTAGATCATCCGGGGCCGACTCGGGATGCGACCTCCCAAAGCTGGCACAAATGGTCACGCAACGGCCGACTAAAGCTATTGCGCGCCTGGACAAGGTAGTGATATTCTTGCCCCCCTTTCCCCGTCCAGACACCAGTGGAATTGGGTGCTGATCGTGAATAAAAGGGGCGGAGTGGAAGTGGGAGAGGGGGAGGGAGGAGGGAGGGGGAGGATGATGGTGAGTAGCGGTGAGCGCGATTAGGTTGGGGCGGGCAACTGGGAAGCGTCGTTACGTTGTTGAGTCGTCAAGCAGCTGTGAGAACGTGATGGGGAGAAGATGCCATCTGGCATGGTCTGTTGGAGAGGGAGCGATGAGCGATGGGGCAAGTTGCAAGCAGTGTCTCTGACTTTTGTAGTCTCCCATTTTTGGCTGAGCGTCTCGCACCGAGCGGAAATGGGGAATGACGTGTCTTTGTATCATGAACTTGTCCATAAAGTCTATTATAAGATGGCCGCTTGTTCTAAATGACTGTTAGTGCGCGCCCTGCGGCTTGCCAAATAAGCGATTGCACTGGTCGGTATAATGCCAAGCCCTGGCCGGCTTGCTGGGGTCTTGTGCCGCAGGCTGATTGCCTCTTCCCTTTGTCTCAACTGCGTCATGTCTCGTCTCAGCTTTGCACAGCGGTGTGCCAGGGAGGGCGCAGGCTCGGCACCTGATGCGAGGCATGATTGGGTTTCGGCCCTCGTGCCAATGTGCCGTGCCGTGTGCATGCACTGCGGACAGACACCCTGCAAGACAGCACGCGCTTACGGGCTTGATTTCCCTTTCACACCCACTATAGTATGGCCCTCGTTAGCGCAGACAGCCAGCATCGGCCGGCACAAATGATGCAAAGGGTCGTCACCACCCAAACGCACAGCGAGACGAGGTGCTTGTGCCTTAGTTTTGACGACACTGAGCTGCGTGCGTGCGTGTGAGCCTGGCGAGCCTGGCCGCTGCCTTGTGCCGTACGCCACTATACGCAGCCTGTCGGACATCCCTCGGATGCTGCCCTGTCATGTCATGGCTTGGGATTGCCGCATGCCAGGCAGAGAGAGCCAGAGCATGATCGATCACATTGTCACACATCACACCTAACCGGAGCCGCAGCAGCGTGCAGCACAGCGCTCCCTCCGTCATAGTTGCCCCTTTGGATTCCACCGGGGTTGCCGACCGATCCACCCATCCCATCGCGCCCACCTCGCTCCCCCTGCCACCCCTTAGTACCTACCTCCCCCCCCTCACACTCGCTCGCTTCCAAAGATCGGCGCGTACTCTCAACAGCCAACCCGTCTGTTGCAGAGCATCCATCCAACCCACAACATCCACCTTCCTTTTCTTCTCTTGCTCCCAGTCGATCCATATCGACGCACACTGCAGGCATCACTTCAGTTGTGACATCACCACCACCATCACAACTCGGGAGCCAGTAGCGTCGACAACCTCTCCCTCCCTCCTCTTCCCCAACCGACTTCATCCATCCGTGGTCGGTCTCTAAACGGCTTGAACACGCCGCATCCACTCGTGCGGTACATCTCGCTGCCATGGCCAGTGAGCCAAAGGTAGCCGACTATGCCCAGCCCAACGGCGCTGGGGCAGGCGGCGTCAACCCCAACAACGCCAACCCATCGGCGATCCCGTCCAAGGACAAGGCCGCCATTGCTGGCGCCGTAGCCCCCGATGCCGCGCAGGGCCAGCCCGTCCATGTGAGTGGACCCCTAGCAACGAGGCCCGAGCTAACATGAGCAGGTCTTCAACCCCGACGCCGCCCCCGAGGAGAAGGCCGCGGCCGCCAAGAAGGGCGGCTTCATCGGCAGCGCGGCCAAGGGTGTGTTCGGCGCCCCCAAGGCTCTCGGCAAGGGTGTGGTCAATGTCGGCCAAGGCGTCGGCAGGGGCGTGGTCAATGTCGGTAACGCCGGCGTGGGCGCCGTTGGCAACGTTGGCAGGGGTGTCGTTGATGTCGGCGGCAAGGTCGCCAACGTCACCGGTAACGTCGCTGGCGGTGTCCTCGACGCCGGCACTGGTGTTGTTGGTGCTGGTGTTGGTGCCATTGGTGCCGGTGCCAGTGGTGTCAAGAACATTGTGGGCAACGTCCCCGGCATGGGCGCTCTCAAGGACGACAAGGCCAACACCGCGCGTGGTGAGTAGCTGCCCACAACAGTCTCTGCCGAGTGCCTAACGTTTTGCAGCTGTTGGCATCGACACATCGTCCGCTGGAGCTCCGGTTCCTACGGTCACGATTGAAGACGCCGAGAAGACCACAGTCGCCGCGGCTAAGCCGCCGACCGAGGACGACATCCCCGGCACCATCCCGATGACTGTCCTTCCGGGTATCCCTGACTGGGTGCGTACGGCGACAGGCGAGGAGGAGGCGCGTTCTAACCCCCCGTCTCCAGATGCCCATCGGCTGGAAGCAGGTCGCTGGCATTGAAGGCAGAGGCATCCCGGACGCCAAGACAGCCGAGCAGCTCGACATTCTCTCGAACTTCCTGTGAGCTAGTGCTACACCCGTTGGTTGATTGGATACTGACGATTCCGAACAGGAGCGACCAGTACTATGGACAGTGGTACCACAACGCTGGTGTGGTGAGTGGCTATCATGGTGCGATGGGCCATTAGTTGATGACCCTAGATTCTCTTTGCGGTCGTCGCTACGCGTCTGATCACTGTCCTTCGCTTCAGCTGGGCATGGGTGGCCATTATTCTGGCTATTTGTGCGACCTTTTACACCATCTCAATCAGGCGCACTCGTGTTCGTGCTCGCGACGACATCCAGCGTGAACTCGTCAAGACCCGTCTCGTCACTGAGACTGAGAGCGCCGACTGGATTAACAGCTTCCTTGACCGTTTCTGGTTAATCTACGAGCCGGTCCTCTCTGCCACCATTGTTGGATCGGTGGACGCTGCCCTCGTTGCCAGCACTCCGGGCTTCCTCGACAGCATCCGCCTCACGACCTTCACACTGGGCAACAAGGCTCCGCGTATCGACTACGTCCGCACCTTCCCCAAGACCCCTGACGATGTCGTCGTGATGGACTGGGCTCTCTCCTTCACGCCCAACGACATCCAGGACATCACTCCTCGTCAGGCTGCCAAGCGTATCAACCCCAAGATTGTCCTCACCGTTCGTGTTGGCAAGGGTGTTGTCTCTGCTGGTATGCCCATCCTCGTGGAGGACATCAACTTCTCGGGCAAGATGCGGTGAGTTTTAGGCAGCAAGGTGTATCTCGACAACTAGGCTGACGCGCACTCCAGCATCAAGCTCCAGCTGATGACTGCCTTCCCCCATGTCCAGCGTGTTGAGATGAGCTTCCTCGAGGAGCCCATGTTTGACTTCGTCCTCAAGCCTATTGGCGGCGAGACGTTTGGCTTCGACATTGCCAGCATGCCTGGCCTCGCTCCCTTCATCCGCTCTCAGGTCCACGGTGCACTCCGCCCTATGATGTACGACCCCAACGTGTTCACTCTCGACCTCGAGCAGATGCTCGCTGGCGCACCGCTGGACGCTGCTTCCGGTGTCGTCAAGGTTACGATTCTCGACGGCAAGGGCCTCACCGCTTCCAAGCTGGGTGGTGGTGCTCCCGACCCGTATGTTAGCGTTGCCCTTGGTGCTAAGCCTCCTGTCGCGCGCACCAAGACTGTCACCTCAAGCGTCAATCCTACTTTCAACGAGACCCAGTTCATTCTTATCCAGTCGCTCAACGATGTGCTCAACTTCAACGTCTTCGACTACAACGAGCACCGTGCGGACTCTCTTCTCGGTACAGTCTCGCAAGAGCTCAAGCTCCTTGCCGATGACGCCGAGCAGGAAGGTATCGTGGGCCACGTCCTCGATGGCGGAAAGGAGAAGGGAGAGCTCCGCTACGACCTGTCTTACTTCCCTGTCCTGCAGCCCACGAAGCGCCCGGATGGCACTCTTGAGCCTCCCCCTGAGAGCAACACTGGCATCGCCCGCATCACTGTTCACGGAGCCAAGGACTTTGACAAGAGCGGTGACATCAACTCTGTTGCCAGAGTCTACCTGGGCAACAGCAAGATCCCTGTTCTTACCACGGACACCGCCAAGAAGACCAACAGCCCGGCCTGGGAGTCGCACACTGAATTCCTCGTGTCTGACAAGAACGCTAGCGTCATCACCGTCAACGTTTCGGACAGCAAGACTCAGTCCAACCTGGGCCGTATCTCTGTCAAGCTGATGGACATCATTGCCAGCAAGGAGAAGGGCAACGACTGGTTCCCCCTCGCAGGCACCAGATCCGGCAAGATTCGCCTCTCGGCCGACTTCCGCCCCGTGGCCATGGCTGGCGCTATCGACAGCGCCGCGGCGTACACTCCCCCTATCGGTATTCTCCGCCTGTGGATCAAGAACGCCCAGGACGTGAAGAACGTCGAGTTGGGTGGCAAGAGCGACCCCTACGTCCGTGTTCAGTCCAACAACAAGACGCTTGCTCGCACAGAGGTGCAGAACAACAACCTCAACCCCAACTGGGATCAGATTGTTTACGTGCCGGTTCACACCCTTCGCCAGCGCCTTACTCTCGAGCTCATGGACTACGAAAACGTCGGCAAGGACCGCAGTCTTGGATACGTCGAGCTCAATGTGGGCGACTGCGCTGAGCCCAACCCGGAAGACCAGGAATGGCCTTACAAGTCTTCTGGCCACCTCACTCGCTCTGACAAGATCTTCCTTGGCAAGGCCAACCAGTACAAGGGCACACTTAACTACGAGGTTGACTTCAAGCCTGCCATTTCCCTCCGTGGCGGTGTGTCGTTTGATGCCAAGAAGAACGAGGTTGAGGTCGCTGCGGAGCAGAAGAAGGTCAAGGAGGGGGCGAACAGTGCCACCACTGCGAGCAACAGTGCTACGTCCACTGGCGCCGCTACCCCCGCCGCCGCTGCCGCTGCTGGTGCGGCCGCTGGCGCCGCTGCTGGAGCCGCTGGAGACGTCGCGCCCGCTCCCTCGAAGGCCGACCCGGCTCCCACCACCAGCGCGCCGGTCGCTCCGACGGACAAGGACGTGGCCAAGACGGCCGAGGACCCTGCAAAGGCCAACGCCCCTTCGACCAAGTCGGGCGATGCGAAGGAAGGCGAGGAAGAAACTGCTGCTGCCGACCCCGAAGTCGGCGTCGAACTCACTACGGAGGAACTGCTTTCATTCCGTGAGTCTGAGGGGTACACCTCTATCAGAGATCCGCTGACAGCCAATCAGAGTCGGGTATCATCGTGTTCCAGGTGATTGCTGGCAACTTAGCCCGCAAGGGTGCCCTCGAGATCATGCTCGACGACGGATACTGGCCCGTGTACACGTCAGAGAAGGCCCGTAGCACCCGCGCTGCTTGGGACCAGGTCGGCGAAGGTTTCGTCCGCGAGCTCGACTTTGGTCGCGTGTGGCTGCGCATCAACGCCAACGGCCCAGACCAGAAGGAGGACGTTGTCGGCGAGCTCCAGATGGAGACCAAGGATTTCCTGGAGACTGCTCTTAACGACAAGGCCGAGTTTGTTCTCACCGGCCCCGATGGCTCGCGTTCCTCTGTCATGCTGAGCGCCCGCTACCTTCCGGTGAACATAAAGCTGGAGCCTCGCGAGTCGATGAACGACCAGGGCCTCCTCAAGGTCACTGTTGTTGGTGCCAAGGGCCTTGCTTCTGCCGACCGTAGCGGCAAGTCTGACCCCAACATCACCTTCCTGCTCAACGGCCTTAAGGTCTTCAAGTCGGAGACGGTGAAGAAGACGCTCAACCCTGTGTGGAACGAATCATTCGAAACAGTGGTGCCGTCGCGAGTCCGTGCCAAGTTCCAGTTCGAGGTCAACGACTGGAACCAACTTGGAAGCGCAGACCCCCTTGGCAACGGTCTCGTGGACCTTGCCCAGCTTGAACCGTTTGAGCTCCTCCCTCTGGACGCTCCCGTGCTCCACCAGGGCAAGCCGGCGGGTACGGTTCAGCTCAAGCTCCTCTTCACCCCGCAGATCATTGCGCGCACGAGAGGCAAGACGAGCACGTTCTCGAGCGCCGGAAGAACGGTTACCAACATTGGAGGCGCCGCCCTCGGTGCCCCGGTGGCTGTCGGCAAGGGTGTTATTCAAGGTGTCGGAGTTGTCGGTGGTGGTGTCGTCGCTGGTGGCGGTGCCGTCGTCAGCGGAGTCGGCCACGGTGTCGGAGCCATTGTGTCCGCCCCTGGCAAGCTCTTTGGCAGAGGAAAGAAGGGCACCGATGTCCAGGCCAACGTTGCGCCGAACCAGCTCTCCAACGAGAACCCAACTATGGCGGGCTACCAGGTTCCTCAGGACCGCTCTCTTGCCACGGCGGGTCAGGTCTCAGCTCCTGCAGGCGTTATCAACCAGGGCCTTCCTGGTTCTGATGCCACCACCCTTCCCGCCGGCGACGCTCAGGCTCCGACCGAGCCCGGTATGCTCACTGTCGCTGTCCTCAGTGCCAAGGACATTCAGCCTGCCGGTTCTCACAGCGCGTCGTCTCTCAAGCCCTATGTGCAGCTCAAGGTTGGTTCGAAGTCGTACAAGACGGACCACCAGAAGGGCACCGATGTCGATTTCAACGAGACGTTCAACTTCAACATTGCCCCTGGCACGGACACGTTCAACCTCACTGTCCTTGACAAGCACTCGCTCGGCAAGGACGTCGAACTCGGCCACGGCGAAGTTGAGATTTGGCGCCACCTTCAGCCTGCTGTTCCCACTGCTGACGTGCTCGTCGAGCTCGTCGGCGGCGGTGGTCTGGTCAAGCTCCGCCTTGACTGGCAGGCTTCGGTCGGATCCAAGGGCGGGCTCGCTCGCAACCGCAGCCGGACGCCCAGTGTCAGCTCCAAAAACGGCGAGCAGGGCACGCCGCGCACCAGCAGATTCGCCATGACGCCCAAGAAGGAGCCCAGCAGTTAATGTGAACTAGTAGCCATACCCAAACCTTTCGGAATTCCCACTCTTTGGTAGAAGTAAACGATACGCCTAGTGACGCGATGCAAACATGATCACCTGTTGCTATGATGGCTGGCATATGATACAGCGGTGCATACATGTCTAGCTAGGTCGAGGTTGGGACGGGGGGTGTGGTCTGTGTTGTGGCAGGGGCCGCAGAAGGTGCTGCTGTTGCCGTCGCCGCCGGGGCGGGTGCTGGCGTTGGCGCCCTGCCTGTATCCAACAGACGAAGGTAATCTGTAATGGTCCACCCTGCTCGGGGGTTGGGGATGGGTGCCGGCGCTAGAGGCTTGTCCTCCATGTTTGCGTCTCCGTCGTCGTCCTCGCCGCCAAACAGGTCGTCATCGTCGTCGTCGTCATCATCCTCGCCCTTGGCACCCTCGTCGGCGGGGTCATCCATGCGGAGGTTCCAGTCGTACTGCTCGAACTGGGTCTGTATTTCCCTCTCCATCGCCTGGGCGCGGTGCGACTCGCGCGCGAGGCGGTTCTTGAGTTCGTTCGTGAGGCGGGTGAGCGCGGTGTCGTCGAGGCGGTTGAGCTCGTCGAGGGGCAGAAAGCCGGCGGGGTGCGGGCCATCGCCGTCGGTCGCGAGGAGCGTATCCTGCGCGCCCGACACGGACGGCAGGAGCTGCGTATTGATCGCCTGCAGGAGCGCGTCGTTGGCCATCGGGCTCGCGTCCGACGGCAGCGGGTGCAGCGGGTGCACGAGGTAGTGCGCGAGCGCCGACGCCGTCTCGGCTGGCGTCGTGCTTCCCGTGACGCCGGGCCCCGGGGGCGGTGGCCTCACCGCGCCCGGCACCGCGCCAGCGCCAGCGCGCTGCACGGGCGGCTGCGAAATGTAGCTCGTGAGCGACTGCACGCGGCCCAGCAGGATGGCGTAGCGCTGGAGAAGCGTGTCCCTGGGATATGTGTGTGAGCTGTGGGATGCGAGTAGGGTACGATGCACGCATGCACTCACCAGCTGGGCATGCTCCTGTCGGCGTTGCCGGCCGCGAGCTGCGCCTTGAGGCTATCGATGTCGTTGATGGTCGTCGCGAGGCGCGGGATCAGGCTCTGCACCGCGTGGATAGGGACGTGCGGCGCCGCCGGCGCGACGTAGCGGTCTGCTGGGGGCCGTGGTGGCTGGTGCTGCATGGTGTGGTGGGCGAGGTGATGAGAAGAACAAGGCGAAGCGGGGTTGCAGTTGGAGTTGGTTGTTGCCGAGTGACGATCGAGGACTGACAGGTTTCGGTTTGCGGCCTCCACCTGCGGCTGGCTGGCTTCAACCTCGATCAAGTGTTTACGCGCTCTTCACATCCCACCACCGCGCACCGCTGCAATGCAGCAGCTATTAAGTAGGTCTTGCGGCTCGCTGCACATCTGACGCCCGCCAGACCCATTCGCACAGAAGTACCCCGAGGCGGTCGACGCGACGCTCTCGTCGCAGGCGACGAGCGTGCGCTTCAACCCGTCCGGCCCGTTCGCGGGGCACTACCTCGCCGCCGGCGGGTCGGACGGGCTGGTGGAGATCTGGGACGTGGACACGCGCGGCGTTGTGCGCGTGCTCGAGGGGCACGTCAAGGCCGTCACGGGGCTGAGGTAGGCCAGCAGCGCATCGGACACAGCTCACGCCCAGCTGGTCGCGCAATAACAGGTACCTCCTCAGCGCGTCGCTCGACGGGACCGCCATCGTGTGGGACCTCGCGGCGCTCACGCCGCTGCTGCGGCCGCGCACGCGTGTCCGGCCGACGTCGACGGCGCGCAGACGCACAATACGCTTCGACGCGCCGCTCGTCACCGCGGCCTTCCACCCGCGCAACTCGGCCGTCATGCTCGCGACGCTGTCTTGCAACGAGGCCGTGCTCGTCGACATGCGCCCCGGCGGCGGCCAGTTTGTGCTCGAGGACGTGATGGAGGGGGACGGCGACGAGGGCGAGGAAGGCACAAAACGAAAGTGAGGAGCTGAGTAGCTCCAAACAAGGCGAAGCTCACACCCCAGGTCGTCGATATCGTGCGCGACGTGGTCGCCGTGCGGCGGGCGTATCTACGCGGGTACGACAGCCGGCGTCGTGCTCATCCTTGACCCCGTGAGCCGGCTGGTGCAGGCGCGCATCCGCGTCGGGACGAGCGGGATCCGGCAGCTGGCGTTCGACGCGAGCGGGCGCGGGCTGGTGCTGAGCTCGTCGGACCGCGCGCTGCGCGTGCTCAACGTGTCGCCGGCGACGGGCGCGCTCGCGCCCATCCACCGCTTCCAGGACCTTGTGAACCGCACGCCGTGGCACGCGATCGGCTTCTCGGGCGACGGCGAGTTCGTCATGGGCGGCGGCGGGCACAAGATGACGCACAACGTCTTCGTGTGGGACCGCGACTCGGGCGTGCTCGTCAAGGTGCTCGAGGGGCCCAAGGAGCCGCTGGTGGACTGTGACGTGAGTGGTGGGGTGGTTGTGTGCTGATGCCCGCGCCAGTGGCACCCGACACGGCCGGTGATCGCGTCCGTCGCAAACTCGGGCGATATCCACATCTTCCAGACGTCGCAGCCCGACAACTGGGCCGCGTTTGCCGCCGGCTTTGAAGAGCTCGAAGAAAACGTCGAGTACGATGAGCGCGAGGACGAGTTTGACATTGTGCGTGACGCGTGAGGCGGGCACCGCTGACAACGTCCAGGAAGACGAGGACGACATTGCGCGGAAAAAGGACGCGGCAGAGGACGAGGTCATCGACGTGCTCACCGTTCAGGCCGAGTACCCGCGCCGGCCGGACCCCGCCATTGTCGCGGCCAATGGCGACGCCGCCGACGACGCTGAGAGCGAAGAGGCCCGCGCGGCACGCATGCTCGCCGCCGCGGCAGACTGGGCCGACGCCGACCCCGACGACGATACCTGGGCCGGCTTCTACCTCTCGCTCAACCTGCTCGAGGAGGCCGTCGACGACGAGGACACGAGCTAGTCCCGAGTATGGGACAGACACCTTCCACCCTGTACTCCACACTGTATCACAATCTGCATATATCACAACAAGTCTAGCGGCTATGCTCTAGGGACAGATCAATGGGTGGGCGTTGATGGCGTCGGCGTGGGTCGCGCCCGATAGTGGCTATTGCTTGCGTTTGCTCTCGTCTGGTGCTGTCAGCGGGGAAGAAGCGTTGCACTTACACGTCGCGTAAGCTGGTGGCTGCTTGTGGTCGCCGTAAGCGGGTGGCTGCTTGTGGTCGGACGCCGGGGGCTTGCCAGGCGACGCAGCACGCGCCGCGTCGCGCTGCTTGGATGCCGCCGTCTCAATCTTGACAAACTCGGCGTCGGACCCGTCCTCGCCCTTCTTGACAGACAGGTACGCCTCGCCCATGAGGTTGAGGGCGGCGGCGCGCAGATCTCTCTTCTCGCGCGACACGTTGGGGTCGGATAGCACCTTGTCGCACGTCTCGCGCACCACGCTCTCGACCTCGAGCTTGGCGCCCTTCCACAGCACGCGCATGCCCTGCTCGGTCGCCTGCTCCTCGAGCTTGCGCAGCTCCTCGGGCGGCATGCCCGACTGCTCGGCCGCCTGCAGCTTCTCAAACACGGCCTTGAGGTCGAGCGCCGCGCGCAAAGTCGACACCGTGTCCGTGACTTGGTTGAACGTGTTCTTGGCCCCGTGGAACCACCCCAGCGGCGCAAACGTCGCTGTTGCGAGGTGCTGCGACGCGCGCGACTGGTACGTCCTGCCGAGCGAGTGAAGCAGCTCGACACCAAAGCTCTCGTCCTTGAGGTCCTCGGCCTCGAGGCGGCAGATCTCCTTGAACGACGGGCCGACCTGCGGGTCATCGGCACTGCGCGCAGCCTCGGTGAAGACGCTGATCTTGCGGATCAGGTTGGCGGCGAGCTTGTCGACACGCTCCTTGCGCTCCTTGGCCTTCTCCTCGGCCTGCTGTCTCTCGCGCTCCGTCTTGCGCGCCTGAGCCTCGGGCGTGAGCACCGGCTTGCCGTTCGGGCCGATCATGTACTCGTTGAGCGACTCCTCCTCGTGCTGCTGCTGGAACACGTCTTTCATGTCCTTGCCTGGGGGTGTGGTTAGCGGGGTCCAAGGACGCACGGTAGCCAGACACACCAATGCTGACGCTCCCAATAAGATCCTCGAACCTGTCGCCGCCAAACATCTTGCCAAACACCTCCTCGGGGTCGTGGAACGCGGCGTCGTTGCCTCCGCCGCCGTTCTTCTGCCCGAACTCGTTGTACTTTTTCCTCTGCTCCGGGTCCGACAGCACCTGGTACGCGATGGCGATGAGCTTGAACTGTCGGGTCAGAACACGCTCGCGCACACTCAACCCACCTTCTCCTCGGCGTCTGGGTCATCACGGTTCTGCGTCGTCAGCTTCCTGCCTCTCCGTCCGTGCCGCGCCTCCGTGCCCCCCGCCCCCTACTCCCGCACCGCCCTGCTCACCTTGTCTGGGTGCAGCTTGATCGCGAGGCGGCGGTAGCTCTTCTTGATCTCCTCAGTGGTCGCGGTCGCCGAGAGACCCAGGACATCGTAGTACGCCATGTCGATCGGGTTGGCGTCGGTGCCGATCCCTGGGCGGCGCGCGCTGCCGGCGGCGCCTGGCCCGCCGCGCGCGCTCGTGGACGGGCCGGCGCTTGCTTTGGCGCTGGCGGCGCCGGGACGCGGCTGCGGGTGCTGGAAGAGCGCTTTGCATTCGCTGCAGCGGATACGCAGGTTGCCGATGTATGTGGGCGGCACGAGATACTCCTGCGCCGACTTGCAGCTGGGCAGATTGTCAGTCGCGTGATGACGGTGACGGTGCGGGGTATGCGTCTGCGCACACGGCGACGAGCGCACACTCACTCTGGGCAGTCGGCGGGAATGTATGCGCCTCGCGGGCGAGCGTCGACAATCGACGACATGGTGGTGGTGTGGGCGTTGTTGTGACTGCAAAGTGTGATGTGGTTGGTGGCAAGTTTCTTGGCCTCGTCCCGTCCAACACGTCGGGTGCCGGTGCGTCGGTGAGCCGGTGCCGCACAGCACAAGCGGGACCAGATGGCCGGGCAACAGTTACAAGTGGCTCCTTCTAGTGTGTGCCACGCAGCAAAGCGTCCACATGCAAGTGTCCATGGCGTCGCATCCGTCTATGTAGAAGATAGCGATCGCCATCATATGAGAGCCCAAGTACATAATGTTCAACTAGTGGGTGTTGGGTGTGTAGAAAGTCCGGTGGGGTGGCCACATGGCCGTGCGTTTTGCAGGTAATATACAGTGATAATAAAGGAGGCGCTAAGGTACAGTTGGTGGTGGTGCTACTGGTGCTGGGAGGCGACCAGGAACGCGAAAGTGTTCAATCAAATCCAGTCAATGGGTTTGCGGCCAGTCGCGGTATGAGGCGGGCTCGTAGTCGAGTTGTCGAACAAGTTCTCAATGTCCGACTCGGGACGGCCAGACATGTAGGCGTGGTACTCGGCGAATGGGTCGTGCGAGTACATGCCAGACGACGCCTTGGTGTCTCTGTCGGGCTCGCCGGCCTTGCGCTCCTCAAACGCAGAGTCGAGGACCGCCCGGGTGGCAGTAATCGCCCTCTCCTGGTCGTCGGCGAAGGTGATCGTCTCGTCCTCCTCTGGGGAGCCGAGAGCAATGCCCCACGAGCCACCGGCCGCGGCAGCGTAGACCCCAGCAGCATGCGAGCCGTCACTGCTAGGAGGCGAGTTCATGGGCGATGTGTTGAGCGAGTATCCAGGGCGGATCTGCGTAAAGTCGCTCGAGGGCATGTGGCCGCCGTCGCTCTCGCCCGACTGGGCAAGGGGTGATGGCTTTTTTGGGCGGTGACGCTTGGTGATCGGGGCAGTAGCAGACGCGACGGCAAGCTCAGCGGTAGCGACGCGGGACGCGCCGCGAGAAGTGCGATCAGGGCCAGTGCCAGTTGGAGGCGAGTTGGGGGGCGAGCTCTTATCGGTGGTTGATGAGACGACGGTGTTGTCGCTGGAAGAGAAGTCGAACTGGACGAGCGGCTGCGGGTCCTGAGATGGTGGCGTAGAGGGCTGCTCATAAGGCTGCTGAACAAAGTATTCTCCGCTGGCGCCTGCGGGAACGTAGGCGAGTGGCTTGGGCTCGTAACCGTAACCCTTCTCGTTCACGAACGGGTCGAACTGCTTTGGCGCGTAAGTGCGCATCGGGGGAGTGACGGGCACATGAGGGTCGAAGTTCTTCTCGCTCGGCGACGTCGGCTTGAGGTGGTGCGCGCTGCTGCCTGTGGAGCTGGTAGTCGACTTGCGCCTGGTGTGCTGCATGGACTGGACTTGGCGAGCGCGACGACGAGACAGAGCGGCGCGCGCCTCGCGCTGCCTGTTCTTGCGGCGACGCGCGAGAAAGAACCAGAGAAGGGTGACGAAGAGGCCGGCAGCGACACCGCCGACGAGACCGCCCACGACAGGTCCGACAATGCCCTTGTTGCTCTTCGGCGCGGGCGGTGGCGTCGCGGTCGGAGTCGGGTCTGGAAGGGTGCTGATAACCGTGACGATGCTAATCTGGCGCTCGACAAGCACTGGGGTGGTGGCGGCGGCGGGGCCGGGCGTCGGTAATGGGTTTGGCGCCATTGCTGGGGGTTGTGTCAATGAGTGTGTCTGGAGAGATAGAGCAAGATGATGAATGTGAGAGGCGACGAGCAATCTATTGATTGATGGGAACAGCGCGGTATGCCGTGCTAGAGGCCGCGTGTTGTGAGGTAGCTGTGTGCCCACCATCAAATCGATGGGCACACACGCCCAACACTACGTTCCGCAGATGAGATACCAGCCAGCCTCAGAGGGGCAAGAGCTGCTGCGAGTCCAGAGGGGTAGCACCGTCGCAGCCGCCGCCACTTACCAAACGGTTTCGTCGTGCAAGTTGAAAGAAGGAGACGCTAGCCGTCAAACGCGTGCTCGTCGGCGGTATGGGCTATATCGGATTGGGAAACGGGGTGGTCAAGCCAAAGAGGGCGGAAACGTGTGTGGCGTGGGTCTAGCGGATCGAGGGTTGCTGGCGTGAGACGCGTTGTGGATGGCGACGAGGCGAGAAGAAATGAGGGTGATGCGAGGTGCAGAGGAAGACGTAGCAAGAACAACAATGGAGACGTCGTGAGAGCGAGGCATGTTATGGCGGGGGCGGGTGGGCGCGCGGCGCGCGGGGAGTGTGTTGCATGCACTTTGCGGCTGTGTGGGATGTGGGATTACTGGTAAGGAGCGGGAAGCGTTGGTGCCTGCCCGCCCAGAGTAATGTTGTCCGACCCACAGCGCGTGCGCACCCACCAAAAGGGACCAGCTAGTGATCGGTTCCGCGAGCCCGCAGTGCATACTTGGCAGCGCTGTATGCTACGCACGCGCTCGGCGCGCTCGTGACTCGTCTGCGGCGCGCGTGCCAGCCGCCAGTGTGCACTCAAAACACGAAGCTGCTGCTGACAGGTGGCGTGCATGGCTGCAGGCTGGCGGGTGCGTGCTGCTCGACCGTGGCGCCTCCCTTCCGGACGGACCAGGGTCGGGGGCGCTCAGGAACCCAAAGCTTCTTGGCGGCCTCGTCGGGCGGCAGGCGGCCAGCAAGGCCAGCACGGCCTCCGCACCGATGGACGGCCACACGCGGACAGGTGACGGCAGCGGTGCGCAGACCAGCGTGCTAGCTAGGCCGTGTTCATCGCCGCACTGCCTGCGACACCGACGGCGACGTGGACGCCGGTAGACGGGGTAGCAGGCTGGTCGGACACGGTGCATGTCTGACCCGCCTGCGAGACAGTCGCAGCTGGCTGGCTGGCCTGGCCTGGCCGTGCGCCCCGCGCCCGCCCCGTGCGCATGTGAGTGATCGCCATGACGGACGTGGCGTGGCGCGACGTATGCCATCGACGATGGCGAGCACCTACACCACGAGCACGACGCCGCCGACCGACGCGGCGTTCAGCCCGCCCGTCAGCCAAGCAAGGTTACGCTCCTACCGTGCAGTTAACCTTGGTTTGGCGCGCACGCCGCGCGCGCGCGTGCGGTTGTTATAGTTGCCCAAAATGAGCACGGCGGGCGCAACAGCCGGCCGTCCCGCTCTGATCAAGCCTTCGCACTCGAGGCCACGGCGACCAGGCGGCCACAGCGGGTACAATCATTGTCCGTTCCCCTGACCCGCTTTTAAGGGACGGCCAATCCATATTCCACGCGCCGTGCCGCCGCCAAAAACGTTGCTGCAACCCCGCCGGCCCTCTCTTTCCGTAATTACCCTCTATAGCACGCATAATGGACAGGCATCAGCCGCACTGTGCTTTCGTCATGCACCTTGCCCGACTTCGGAGCTTTTGGCCTCGCAGCGTGTGGTAAGTTTAGTCGTAAACAGCTGCCCGTCCAGCAGAACATGGCGAAACATAGCCGATGCAAACAACTGCGCTCGTCGTTTATGGCATCGTGGCGCAGGCTACCACTACTTGGCTCTGCTATCACCAGCCCTGCATCACCCTGCCTCAATCTCCAAAAGCCGCGCGGCAGCGAGCGGAAGCGAAATGCTGCCTGAGCCAACCGCTTCACCCGCCCAGCTCTAGTGTATTCAATGCATAGCCAAGACCCCGTATACAGAGTCCGATTTGTGACAAGGTGGCGCAAGTGTTCTCCAATGCGACGTCCGTGCCGAGAGGGTGGTAAGGAGAGAGAGAGGGAAACAGAGATGATGGCTGTCACAGCGGGTTGCACAGTGGTGACAACCCGCTTACATGACAATACGGGGCTCAGTGATGCTCGAGGAAATCTGCTCACGTCAGTCGACTGGTCACAGCCCGCAAAACACAACAATACTCACGCTCTTGTGAGGCAAAACCGAAGCACCGTTGATGTACAGCTCATCCTTGATGCTGACATCGTCGCCAAGGACGGTGATGTTCTCAACACGGCACTAGAAGGTCGGTCAGTCACGTGGTGGTGGTTTATCGTTATCTCATCACTCACCCAGCGTCCGACAGTGCTGTTCCAGCCGATAATGGAAGAGGCAATCCAGGTGTGGTCACGAATAGTGGCATTGGAGAGGACGACACAGCGCTGCAGACGAACACCCTTGCCGATCTTGGCGCCAGGGCCGATAACAACGTTGGGGCCGATAACAGCTGTGGGGTCGATCTCGGCAGTCTGCACCCCGTCAGCCCACGCTCACGTCCAAACAACCTCGCTAGACTCACAGGGTCGACCATGACGTTGCCGCCATAGACCCACTTGTTCTGCGCGGGGTCGGTGAGCAGAGGGGAGTGGGTAGCGGTGAGGTGCGAGAGGTAGAGGCAGGTTCCTGTGTCGCCTGTCAGCCTGACCATCCGCGTTACTGAACCCATCAACGCCAAACTCACCGGAAAGGAAGTCCTTGGGCTGACCGACGTCCATCCAGAAGCCAGCAAGGTCGTAGGAGTGGAGCTGTCCGTCGGCGGCGATGGCAGGGAAGATCTCCTTCTCAATCGAGGTGGGGCGGAGCTCGATGCGGTCAAGCACTGAGGGGTTGAACATGTAGATACCGGCGTTGATACGGTTGCCGACGAACTCGACGGGCTTCTCAACGAAGCGGTCGATGACAGTCGAGCCGGGCTTGGTGACAACGACACCGTAAGCAGAGGGCTCAGCGACCTTGGTCACCTAGCACAAAATCAGCGCCTGCTCTTCGCACCTGCCCGAGGTGCGCTACTCACCATGATCGAACCCTCGTGACCGTGCTTGAGGTGGAAGTCACTGACAAGCGTCAGCGCGCTGAGAACGCTTCAATGGCAGCACTCGACTCACCGGAAGGCCTCGAAGGGGTAGCTGCAGGTGACGTCCGAGTTGAGGACGAAGAAGGGCGAGTCGTCCTTGCCGAGGATGTCACGGGCAAGAGCCAGAGGGCCGGCTGGCACCCTGTCAGCGTCGCCTCTCATACAGAGAATGCTTGACCAAACTCACCAGTGCCGAGGGGCTCGGTCTCGACCGAGAAGTTGATGGTAATGCCGTACTCCTCTTCCGTCTTCTTGAGCACGGAGACCATGACCTCGGGACGGTAGTTGACGGCAAGAACAATGTCCTTGACACCGGCCTATCGGGCGTCAGATGCGGATCACACACACACACACCACCACACCCGCCCCAGACACGTACCTTGACAAGGGCCTCGATCTGGTGAAGGCTAGCGAACGTGTCAGTACGCGTGCGGTTCCACAGCCGAGCTCGGAGCGTCTATCGTCGTGGTGCGGTCACTCACATCATCGCCTGGGGCTCAAGTTAGCAATCCGACAAACAGTACTCCCAAGACGCGTCACGTACCTTGTTGCAGAACTCGACGAGAGGCTTGGGCCACGAGAGCTAGAACGCGGTCAGTCGGGTTGCTCTCACACATGACGCGTGTTTTCCAGCACACGGGCTGATGCGAGGGACGTGACACGTACAGTGAGCGGCCTAAGACGCGTACCGAAACCGCCGACGAGAATTAAGGCGTAGAGAAGGACGCGAGTTAGCTTTGGCTGTGCGGCATCCGACGTTGTCCATAAACGTGGAACTGGGACTCATCTTCATTGTGGTGTAGGTGGTGAATGCGGGTTAGAGCAGGTGCTGCCGTTGCCGTGGAGTCGACGGTGATGAAGTAGTGCAAGTGTGGAAGAGAAGCAAAGCAAAGCAGAGCCTTTGTCGTCTCTTTGATGCAAATGGGGTGATGTTGGGAAAAATAAGGATGTGACCGGTGTCCAAGGTTGGAGTGGTCGTCGTGGAGGTGGATGGATGGATTGTCTCTCACTGCTGCTGCTGCTGCTGCCTGTGCCAGTGCCGCACGCAGGGCCGGCCGGGGAAAGGGGGGGACGAACGGGGGCGGCGCGACGACGCGGCGGCCTAGGCAAGGCAAGGCAGAAGGGCCGCCAGCCAGCGCCAGCCCGTCATTGCTGCCAGCCAGCCAGCCAGCCAGGCGCGCGCGCGCGCACCGCCGAACGAACAGACTTGGCTCGTTGACTTTGTGCCTGGATGGCTGGCGAGGGACTGGCGTCGCGCTGGCTGGCTGCCATCCAGCCAGACTCTCCATACATAGTTCAAGCTGCCAGGATTCGCATCTCAGGTACTGCCATCCCAGTCTCCCAGCCAGCCAGCCCAGCTCGCCCAGCTCGCGCTCTGCTGGCGGGCGAAACGTGTCTAAAGGGGGCAGCGCCATCCTGGCTTTATCGTTCTCGCTTGGCGGCTCCATCTTAGCCTCGTCCTCTTGCGCGCCCGATACTGCGGCCTCGCTACCATGCACGTCCTCGGCCCTCGACCGCCGGCGCCGCCTCCAGGGTCTGCTGCCAACTTTGTAGCCCGTTTATTCGAGGTCGTCTTGAATCACGGGAGACTCGGGGAACGCAATCCAAGTCAAGTCAGGGCTCGCAGTCGCAGCACCATGTTCCAATCAAACCCCCACTTCACACACCCCCAGCGCCCAGCGCCCAACTCTAGTCCCCACTGTCAGGCCGTCATGGATCTTCATATCGTCACGTGATCTACACGTCTTCCGGTCTTCCATGTCCCAGCCACGTGCGACATTTAGTCCCGCGGATCCGATGTTAATCACGTGACTTGTAGATTTCGAGCAGCCTTTGCAGGTCTTCAATCCACACGAGCAGCGCCGTGCAGTGAGTGGGTGCACTGCAGAGCAACAGCCATCCAAGAAGTCACTGTTCGTCAAAATATCTGCGAGCAGATACATCTTATCGCATCCACACAAAAACGACAACAGGGAATAACCAAGCACAATGCGTATCGAGCCCTGCTACTTGTACGTGTCAGCGGTGTCCCCGTCCTCCCAGCAATGACTCGGCCAGCTGACCCATTCCAGCTGCTCCGCCAGCGTCTACCCCGGCCACGGCACCATGTTTGTGCGCAACGACGCCAAGACGTTCCGCTTCTGCTCGTCCAAGTGCCACAAGAACTTCAAGATGAAGCGTAACCCCCGCAAGGTCCGCTGGACCAAGGCCTTCCGTCGCGCCAACGGCAAGGAGATGGTTGTCGTGAGTATTGGCTTCATGTGCGACGGTGGGGCAGAATCCTCTTGGCCGTTGCCACTGGTTTCAGGGCTGTGCGCTGGCCTCGTGAACTTGTGCAGATCTAGTGTATGACTGCCTGGTAGCAGCGCCAGGCCTGCACCGGCTCCGAGGCCAGCATGCCCCGCCGCGCCATGACCGCATCCACCTAAGCCGCCCACTAACCACCATAGGACTCGACCTACGAGTTCGAGAAGCGCCGCAACGTTCCTGTTCGCTACGACCGCGAGCTGGTTGCTACCACTCTGGAGGCTATGAAGCGTGTCCAGGAGATCCGCGTCAAGCGCGAGCGTGCTTTCTGGAAGAACCGGTGCGTTGGCTATCTTGGCTGTCAGTTCCAGCAACTAACCCACACGCAGCATGTCTGGCAACCCTGCCCGCAACCTCAAGGCCGCCGCTGCCGATGTCGAGAAGAACATCGAGCTCGTCCAGCCCCGCAAGGTTACCGACTCGTCCTTGGAACAGAAGGAGGCCGCCCGCGAGAAGATCAAGGTCCGTGCCGCCAAGCGATCAGTCATGGCCGCCCAGATGCTCTCCGGTGGCAAGGAGAAGAAGAAGAGCCGCCTTGTCCCTGCCGAGGGTGGTGGCATGGGCATGGGCATGAACGTCGACTAGAGGGATCCCGCACGAGGGGGTCTGCGGCACGGTGGAGGATAGATGCCACCAGGCGTCAATGTTGTACCAATACTTTCGTCATGCATCTACGTATTTTCCAGGCTTCCGTGTTTCATTAGCAGCCATTCAGACTGCTCATGTATGCAATGCAGCAGCACAGAGAACAGCGGTTGTCGAGAAGATACGGCGGGCGATCAGTGCCACACCATCATTTGCCGCCGTTAATTCCGCCTGGCTGGTTGCCACCTCCTGGCTGTAGAAGTTAGACTTGTTGTGACTTTAAGACTGCATCACTCCACCGACCACACTCGCCAAGCCTCGACTGAAAATGTCAGGCCGAGATGCTCGTGATCGCGCGCCACGCGTCAAGAACCGCGCGGCCGCTGCGGTGCAGGTGAGTGGCTAGTCCAGAGCTGCGACGAGCCCTTCTAACGTGGTCCAGATCACTGCCGAGCAGATTCTGCGTGAGGCTCACGACCGTCAAGAAGCCCCGATCCAAGCGCCCAAGCAGCGTATCCAGGACCTCGAGGAGCTTGCCGAGTACCAGGGCCGCAAGCGTACCGAGTTCGAAGGGCGCATCCGCTACTCGCGCGACAGCATCATCGCATGGATCAAGTACGCGCAGTGGGAGGCCAGCCAGAATGAGTTTGAGCGCTCGCGGTCGGTCTTTGAGCGTGCGCTCGACATCGACATGCGCCTCCCCGATCTGTGGATCAAGTACACGGACATGGAGCTGCGCGCGCGCAACATCAACCACGCGCGTAACCTGTTCGACCGAGCCGTGACGCTCCTGCCGCGCGCCGACCAGCTGTGGTACAAATACGTCTACCTCGAGGAGCTGCTGCTCAACATCCCTGGTGCGCGCCAGGTGTTTGAGCGGTGGATGCAGTGGGAACCCAACGACAAGGCGTGGCAGAGCTACATCAAGCTCGAGGAACGCTACAACGAGTTGGATCGCGCCAGCGACATCTACGAGCGTTGGATTGGCGTCCGCCCTATCCCCAAGAACTGGGTCCAGTGGGCCAAGTTTGAGGAGGAGCGCGGCAAGCCCGACAAGGCGCGCGAGGTGTTCCAGACGGCCCTCGAGTTCTTCGGCGACGATGAGGACCAGGTCGAGAAGGCGCAGCAGGTGTTTGGCGCGTTCGCTCGCATGGAGACGCGGTTGAAGGAGATTGAGCGCGCGCGTGTCATCTACAAGTTTGCGCTGGCTCGTTTGCCGCGGTCCAAGTCCGCCAACTGTGAGTTTACTGGTGTGAATGTGCGCTGATATGCCAGTGTATGCTGCCTACACCAAGTTTGAGAAGCAGCACGGCGACCGCAGCGGCGTCGAGCTGACAGTGCTCGGCAAGCGACGAATTCAGTACGAGGAGGAGCTGGCGTACGACCCGAGCAACTACGACGCGTGGTTCTCGCTTGCGCGCCTGGAGGAGGACGCCTACCGTGCCGAGAAGGAGGATGGAGAGGATGCCGACCCGAGCCGTGTGCGCGAGGTGTACGAGCGTGCCGTTGCCAACGTTCCTCCAGCGACGGAGAAGCGCTTCTGGCGCAGGTACATCTACCTGTGGCTGCAGTACGCTGCTTTCGAGGAGATTGACGCCCAAGACTACGAGAGGACAAGAGACGTCTACAAGGCGGCGATCAAGCTTGTGCCTCACAAGGCCTTCACGTTCGCCAAGCTGTGGCTCGCGTACGCCTACTTTGAGATCCGCCGGCTTGACGTCAACGCCGCCCGCAAGGTGCTCGGCGCAAGTATCGGCATGTGCCCCAAGCCCAAGCTGTTCACTGGCTACATCGAGCTCGAGATGAGGTTGCGCGAGTTCGACCGCGTGCGAATGCTGTACGAAAAGTTCTTGACAGTGAGTGTGGTCATCAAAAGCTGGATGCTGACGTCGCAGTACGACCCCTCGTTGTCATCAGCCTGGATCCAGTGGACACAGGTGGAAGGCGCCGTGGAGGACCTGGAGCGTGTGCGCGCCATCTTCGAGCTGGCCGTGCAGCAGGAGCTCGACATGCCCGAGATTGTGTGGAAGGCGTACATCGACTTCGAGGCCGGCGAGGGCGAGCGCGAACGGGCAAGGCATCTGTACAACCGCCTGCTGGAGCGCACCGGACACTACAAGGTGTACATCTCGTATGCCCTCCTGGAGGCGTCGACGCTGGGCGGCGGCGAGGACGAGGACGGAAACGAGATCGAGGGCGAGGAGGGCGACCCGGAGCGCGCACGTGCCATCTTCGAGCGCGGCTACAAGGACCTCCGCGCACGGGGAGAGAAGGAAGACGTAAGTGTCGTGGATGCGGAGGCGAGATACAGAGCTGATACACTGCAGCGCGCACTCCTGCTCGAGGCCTGGGACACGTTCGAACAGGAGCACGGCTCGGATGCCGACCGGGCACATGTGGCCGAGCTCAAGCCGCAGACACGGAAACGCTGGCGTAAGGCCGAGGACGGGTCGGGCGACCTCGAGGAGTACTGGGACCTCGTATTCCCCGACGACGAGCGCGACGCCAACCCGACGGCGTTCAAGTTCTTCCAGGCTGCCGAGCAGTGGAAGGCGCAGCAGGCCAACGGCGGCGCTGGTGGCGGGCTGTCGTACGACATGGACAGCGACAGCGACGACGACAGCGACAGCGATGAGGAGGGGGGCGAGGCGGGTGAGGGTGGCGGCGCGATGGACGAGGACGACGAGTAGCATTAGTCTGTATGGTATGCATCGATTCATACATTGTCCGTTCGGGGGGTTGATACATGTGGGCGGGGCTCTCAGAGCTCGGCGCGGCTCTGGCGGCGCTCTCAGAGCTCGGCGCCGCCAGCGCCGCCTTTGCCGCCCTTGCCACCGGCCCCTCCCTTGCCTCCAGCGCCGCCGGCGCCGCCGGCCCCTCCCTTGCCTCCAGCGCCGCCGGCGCCGCCCTTGCCTCCGCCGCCTCCGGCACCCCCTCCGCCGCCAGCGCCGCCCTTGCCACCCGCTCCGCCAGCGCCTCCGCCGACTCCGCCCCCGAGGCCGCCCTTGCCGCCCTTGCCGCCCTTACCGCCGCCTACGCCGGCACCGGGCGCGCCGTCTGCGCCGTCCGCGCCATCGAGGCCGCGCTCGCCGGCACTGCTTGCCAGAGCAACGACGGGCGTGGTGGCCGCGAGCGCGGCGATGGATGTGATGAGTGCGAGTGCGACGCGCATGGTGGAGGCGGGTGTGTGGTTGCTTGTTTGTTTGCTTGTCTGTGCCGTGTGGCGCGTGCGGGCGTCCGTGCAGAATTCGAAGTGTTCTGTTCTGTTCTGCTGCGTCGGTGGGGCTGAGAACACGTCTACAATCTCGGTCTTTAAGCAACTCGCGCTGTCGGCGTGGAGGGAGCACGATGAGCTGGCGGGCGTGCTGGCGCGTCGTGTCGCTGGTGCGATCTGGCAACGCACTGCCGAGAAGGCGGGACCGAGATGCACCGCGGAATGGGCAGGTGGAGGGGCGTGGCCGGCGTGGTGCTTTGCCACCTGCTGCCACGAGTGGTGGCGATTTGGTCCCGCGCGACTGTCTTTCCGGGTGGATGGGTCAACATGAGCGCCGAGTAACAACAACTCTACCATCATCATCCACAATGCGGCAGGACGAGAACAGCACGGCGACGACGACACGGCGCGCGGGCGTATCTGCGCGCGAGGGCAAGGCGGCGGCATCGATCGGCGGCAAGCCCAAGGCCGTGGCCAAGACGCCGCTGCGTGCGTCGCGCACGGCGGTGAACACGCCCGCGGCGACAACAGCGACAAAGACGACAGCGACGAAGGCTCCAACGACAACGCCGTTCAAGACGCCTGCGCCGAGCAGCGACGACAAGAAGCAGCCGGCGAGAGCGACGTCGGCGCGCCGCCCGGCGCTCTCGTCGCTCGGGTCCAACACGGCGCTCAATACCCCGGCAGCGCCGCTCAAGGGCAGCAGCGGCGCGCTCAAGTCGACCTCGGCACTCAAGTCGACCTCGGCGCTCAAGGCCAAGCCCCTCGCCAAGCCCCTCGCGACACCCCGCACGCCGCTCCACCAGACGACGGGGTACGCGCGCGCCCACCCGTCCGCCAAGGCCAGCGCCGGCGCCGGCGCCGGCGCCGGCGGGTTCACGCTCAAGCGTATCCCCGAGAGCGGGCGCCGCGGTGCCGGAGCCGGCGCGACGCCGCGCGCGCCCGTGCGCTCGATCAGCGTCATGATGGACGACGACGAGGTCGGGCCCGTGTCGTCCGCCGCCGTGGGTACGTACCTGCTCGTCTTGTTTGTGAGAGCCAGGCCAAGCTGACCCCCGCCCGCAGACCGCCCGTACGCTCCCCCCTCGCCGCCCGCCAGCCGCAAGGCAGCCGCCATGTACGCCGCTGTCTTCCCCGAGTCGGCAGAGCCGTTCGGTGAGGCCACCCCCCTGCTTCCGCGCTGACCGCAGACATGCCGCCGCCCCACGACCCGTTTGCCGGTGACGACTTTACATTCGAGCTCTAGCACCCACCACCTTGCCAACGCCTACCACTGTACCCCTAATCCACCTCACTGTATGCCCACCGCCCCTTGCGCACGCCACCTCGTTGTTATGAACCACATTGTCAGACCCACTGCCTCACAGCCCCACGCGCCCCACGCCCCACACCCCACGTGCTTACACCACGATGCATCGTGAATCTCGAATGACTACATGGACAAGAACCGGTGGCGCCCAAGTAAAGGTGGCGGTGGTCGTGCTAATGGTGAATCTCGCTGGCTACTCTACGCTCCATCTTCCCCAAGATGCGTGAGTGCCACTCTGCGCTTCTTCTTGGCTGGTGGCACGGCGCCGACAGTCACTTTCTCGCTCGAACGCTCGCGCTTCGAAACCTCCTCTCCCAGTCCAAGGCCCACGACGCTGCTAGACGATTCGGGGCCAACAGACTGTGGGCGGAAGGTCGTGCCCAGCTGGTCGAGGTCATCGCTTGGCGTTGGCAGCGGCACGTCGACAGAGCTTGCCGAGCTGCTTGGTGGGCGGTTGACTGGCACCGAGGACGTTGACCCTGAAGCGAACAACGGAGGCGCAACTGTGCCAGTGTACGCAACACTCGACGCAACCGACGACTCGCGCTCGCTCCGTGGAGGCGCGGGGCTTGCACGCATAGTCGGCACCGACGGTGAAAGTGGCATTGGCGTCGCCGCAGCCGAGTGCACTCCACCGTGAGAGTGAGCAATGGCCGCAAGCTGGCGTTGGTGCTGCTGCGTTGCGTGGACAGTGCCGAGCTCTCCAAAGTCAAACACGACGATGGAGCAGTACCCGTCGGCACTCGACAGCATCATTACCTGTCCATCTGGCGACCTGTTACGTTAGTCAAGGTCAACACCATAAACTCACCATGCAATGTCGGTGAATCCTGCGTAGTGCAGGCCGCGGAAGATGGCCACAGGCCCAGCCTGTTGTGTGTCGTACAGCAACACGGCGTCTTGACACGCGACGGCGTAGAAGAGACGGTAGGGCAGGGCAAACACGCTGCCGAGCGGCTTTTGTGGATCCTTGCTCTCGCCCTCCTTCTGTGGAGGTGGTGGTGGCGGCATTGACAGCGACACGTGAACCGGGCTTGGGTTAGAGACATCGAGCGTGATCTGCTTCGGCTCCGCTGGCACAGTAGGTCCTGTGGCGGCTGTGCGCAGGTCGTAGAAAATGGGAGAGAAGCGGATAGCGACACTGGCAGTCTTGTGGCCGGGCAGGTGCGCAATCGGTGCCCGCGACAGGTTACCACGAGAGTAGATGTAGACTGTGGGCTTGCCAGCGTCCACATTCAGGGGGCGTCCACGCGTTGGCGGCGGACCAGATGGTGTGTCGCCGCCGCTTGAGGGAGGCCCATCAAAGCCGTCAGTCGATAAGCTTCGCTGAGACATCAAGGGCGAGCCCTTGTACACCTGGTCTTCGATCTGACCTGCAGGCGTGAGGAGCAGGCTGCCGTCGGGCGAGAACGTTAACCGCCGGAAGAAACGCGTCATGGACTCCTCCCCATACAGACGCTGCATGATCGCAGCTGTCGGTGCCACAGCACGCATGGCGGGTAGGGGAGGGATAGGCGAAGGCGAGCGCCCTCGATTAGATCCCATCCCAGCCACACTCAGGGGTGACCCAGGGTGCTGCGACGAGAAGGAGGAACGCCTTGAGCTGGGCTTGGCGGAGCCTGGTGGAGGAGGGTTCATGGCACTCGGAACCGGCGTTGATGGCACCGACGTACTTGACGGCGTGGCAGGCGGTTGGATGGCTGAGCTAGCAGGAATGATGGGATGGTCCGTGACCTCTGACGCCGTGGTGATCACAGAGCCAGCTTCCGACGCGGTCGAACCGCGACGGGCAAAGCCTGGCCGGGGACCTGATGGGATAGATGGTGTTCGCGAGTGACGGATTTCCATGCGCGTCGCACGAGAAACAGGGTGCACGTCGGGCACACCATTGCGGAACGCAAAGGTGTTGACGTGGACCGCACTTGGCAGGTCAGTTCAACAGGAACAATAGCCAACCAGCTCCACAACACTCACCGATCACTGCTTTGTGTGGCAATGTACTCGTTGAGAGGGTCCCACGCAACTCCCTGCACGTTGTGCAAGTGCTCTCGCAGAGCAAAAATGCATTCACCTGTCATGTTCAGCGCCGCTCACAAACGGCCACACTCACCGCTTGATGCCTTCCAGATGGTAGCCGTGTTGTCTGTTGATCCGGCGATGAAGAACTCGCTGTCTGGGGACCATGCGAGGTCGTAGACGTGCTTGTTGGTCACCCTGGTAACAGTCAGTGGTGTGCGCCAAGCGAAGCAAGGAGCCCTCTCACTGCAGCATCTTCTGTGGTCGCCAGTGCTCCTTGTCCGGAGCATCCTCGGTCGCTTCCCCAAAGTTTGAGATCGGTCTGTCGGACAACACCCAAAGGATGACGTTTCCATCTGCAAACGTGTGAATACCGAGACGTACCACGTCAATCGTGCCTCTAGGGCCGCCAAACTTACCATCGCCGGCGGATGCAAGCAGCTGTCCGTTGGGAGAGAAACGGACAACGTTGACTGCTGCGGAGTGCTTGTGAAGTGTAGCCAGATACTCGACGCGTGGTGGATGGGGCGCAACTTCCTTGCGCGTCACGGCCGCGTGCGTAGAAGCCGATACCGAGGGAATGTTGGGGTAGACCATCCAGAGCTATGATGATCAGCGAGGTCGAGACGCTCCTTCTTCTGACTCGACTTACGCGGACTTTGAAGTCACCACCACATGTGGCCAGACGGTACGAGCGGCCGCCGGCAATGACCGGCGCTTTGTCGTGGGCCTTCTCCTCGTCGTCTGTTAGTGTGGGCAACAACCTCTTGAGCTGGCTAGGTGGAAGTGGTTGGAAGTCGCACGAGTAGATCGCCTGTGTCTCGTGCCAGCTGAACATCAATGTCAGTTGTGCAAAATGATGAGGCTCCGCGGGTTGGTGAGCGTCCAGAACGCGTCCGATAGCGGTGACGGTGCCAAGCTTCGCGCAGAGAAGTGGAAGTACTTACGCGATCTCCAGAACTTTGGGACGCATGGCGGACGACGATGGTGAGGAAGAGAGGTCGAGGCAGGCAAGACCGATAGGTTATGTCTGTAACGTCAGAATCAATCCCGAAGTCCATCAGGTGTAGGGGATACAGAAGGATGGGACTCTTACATCCTGCACCGCGCAGATGCCGATGGATATGAGCTTAGGCTACTCACCGATCAGCACCCAGCAATGGGGAGGCCGGGGAAGCTCGTCGTGCTGCTGTTGTCAAGCCAGCAAGAGAACAAGACAGCCTGGGTGGAACGCGGTTAGACGCTTGTCCAGACTTTTGTACCGATGCGCTTTTGGAGGGAAGGCAAAGGATAGGTCGCCCAGTGTGTGAGGGAGGGCAATGTGTTCCAGACTGTGCGTGCACGATCGAGCGCCAGTGTGTGCGTGCCAGCCGTCGTAGTCAAGATGGGACGAGGTGAAAGGACTAGGAGGAGGAACAAGGGACGCCGGCGGTGTGTGAGACGCCGCAGTGCGGCTGGATGAGTGAGGCTGTCGGATGACGGGGGGTCGATAGACGGACAGACGCGCGGCGGCAGTGGTCGGCGGCTTGCTACGCGCGATCTAATTAGGGTCTGTCGGAGAGTCTAATACCGCCGCAGTGGAAGGCTTAGGACGAGAGAGAAGTGCGACGAGGTGCGCGCTTCCAAGTTGTAAGCAGTCGATAATGATGATGATGATGATGATGCTGGCTGCTCGGTGGTGGTCGTTGTGCCGATGGCTGGAGCGTGCGAGGAGGAAGGAAGGGCTGGACGGAGGGGGTCGACGACAGAGGGGGCCCAAGGAAGGGAGGGGCAGCAGTAGCAGCAACTAGGGGGGGCGACGCTAAAGTCAATGTCGGCGGGTGGATGATAATGTCCTGCCTGCCGGCCATTTGGTGGGCGTCATTACCAAAGTGGCTAGCAACGGCATCCAGGGCGTCAGCCAGGCCGTACGCAGAGCCAAAGCAAGCCATAGCACTCGTCTAGCCAGCTCCCAGCTCACAGTGCCCACCCCACCACCCTCGAATCCGAGGCGCGACTGGCATGGGCCTCACCGACATTGTCACAACTAGATCTGCTCTCACTCTCACGCCCGCCCGGCCTGGCCTCGTAGTCTGCATGTCTGTCGGCTTGGTCGCCTGCAGGCTCAGCTCAGCCGGCTAACCCCTTGAAATGGCCCCTCGTCTCGGAGGCCGGTCCCCTTTCCTACGCGTGACCCTTCAAGCCCCACTGGCCCACTGGCACAATCGGCCACTGGCCACTGGCTCGCTCCGATTTCTCCTGCTCCCACACCACACAGCTAGGCGAGAGCGCGGTGAATGCATTGCGCATACCTCCCTACCCCCACTATACCCAGCTACCCACACGTATACCCCTGTGCCGTTGCTCACCGGTGCCGTGGAGTGTGCGTCTTTGTTCCTGACGACGCCGCCGTTGGTCAGGTGGAAACGGATGGTCCGAGTATGCTCAGGTCCCCGCCGCAGCTCGTTTCTTGGCCGGCAGCTTCCCTCGGAGCCATCCGATTAGGACCCACCGATTACGATTCGGATAGAAGGCCCACGACGGACCAATGCCCGAGATTCAAATGAGAACACAGATCACGTGACTCCAGATGTCGGTTGACGTGTGCATGACTGCGCAGGGTCACACGCGACTGATGTTGTTGCGCGCGTCGCTCGTTGCCGCTTGAAATGAAAACAATCAGTCAGACAGCGCAACCTTCCTTCAGTCTTCTTCTCTACACCACACCTTGCTTGTCAGCACACTTCTGCACTTGCTCAATTCACCCCTTCCACCTCCCTCAATACTAGCACAATGCAGGACCCCGAGCACGATCCTTTCCAGGGCGACAACGCCGAGGAGGAGGACTTTGAGATTCTCGCCCCCATCCTCGTCGCGAAGCTTGCCGTGCGTTGCAACCCCTTCCTTCAGCAAACTTGCTAACACTGCGTTCAGGAGTATGGAATCTCTGTCCAAGACACGCAGAAGCTGGCCGATGCTGGTCTTCACACGGTCGAGGCCGTCGCGTTCACACCAAAGAAGCAGCTTTGCACTATCAAGGGCATCAGCGAGGCCAAGGCGGACAAGATTCTGGCCGAGGGTACGTGCCAAACACGGTGTCCTATGGTGTGCTGTGCACAAGGCTAATCTTCTCGCAGCATGCAAGCTCGTCCCCATGGGCTTCACAACTGCGACTGAGATCCACGCGCGGCGATCCGAGCTCGTGCACATCTCAACTGGATCAGTTGGCCTCGACACTATTCTCGGAGGTGAGTGATCTTACAGCTGTGCTTTAGGCATCACTGACAACTTGTTACTCAGGTGGTATTGAGACTGGAGCGATTACGGAGTTGTTTGGTATGTTGCGTTGACTGACGGGTACCATGTAGCTAACCTCCTCAGGCGAATACCGCACCGGCAAGTCACAGATCTGTCACACTCTCGCCGTGACCTGCCAGGTGAGGGCGAAAGGTTTACTAGTGTGCTAACGTGCAGCTCCCTGTGTCCATGGGAGGTGGTGAGGGCAAGTGCCTGTACATCGACACCGAGGGCACTTTCCGACCCGTGCGCATGCTCGCCGTTGCCGAACGCTACGGCCTGAACGGAGAGGAAGTGCTCGACAACATTGCCTACGCCCGCGCCTACAATGCGGACCACCAGATGCAGCTCCTGGTTCAGGCCAGTGCAATGATGGCAGAGTCCAGGTAAGGAGCCTCCATGGAGTAGCTTGCTGACGCTCAGGTTCTCGCTGCTCATCGTCGACTCGTGTACCTCGCTGTACCGTACCGACTTCTCTGGCCGCGGAGAGCTGTCAGCCCGCCAGATGCACCTTGCAAAGTTCCTACGCACTCTAATGCGTTTGGCTGACGAGGTGGGTAAGGTGACCCAGTGCTTCCACTGACCCATCAGTTTGGCGTCGCCGTCGTTGTCACGAACCAGGTTGTTGCGCAGGTGGACGGTGGCCAGTTTGCTTCAGCCGACGCCAAGAAGCCAATGTACGTGTTCTTGGTTAAAGCCGCCTTACCATATGCTGACAGTCCACAGTGGTGGTAACATCATGTTCGTCAGGCCCGGCCACCACATCCCTTTTGATGCTGACATTCCACAGGGCCCATGCCTCGACGACGCGTCTGTCCTTGCGCAAGGGACGTGGCTCGTCTCGTGTGTGCAAGATTGTCGACAGCCCATGTCTCCCCGAGGCGGAGGGCATTTTTGCCATCAAGTGAGTAGTGATAGGAAGTGGCACAAGGCATGTTGGCTGACAATCACTCAGCGCCAATGGCATTGGTGACCCCGAGGAGATGAAGGAGTAGGCGTGCTCTGTGCGCGTCGGCGTCCTCGAACCAAGAGGTGTAATAGGTTGTGACATTCTATACAGGCATTAGGACATGTACCAGTAGTTTCCACGCTGCGATCGTAGATCGGTTCACGATCAGCTTGCCGCTAGCCAGCAGTAGCCCATGCAGTCTATCGTCATTGGATTAACATTTTTGTGCTTCTCGTAAACCTTAATGGGTGGAGGCACGGTGATTACCCTTTAGCCATGCCGCTACCCTGAGCGCGCCGCCGCGGCGCTGGCTGGGCCGCGCTGCGTCTCTTTTCCAGTTTGCTCCCGTCCCTCCCTACCTGGATTGAATGTTGAATCTCGCAGTGCCAGATGGATGCAACCAAGACACGACACGCGCGAAGAACGCCAGTCTAGACACGGGACGCCTCCAACTCTCATCACCCACAGCATTGCCATCTCCTCCACAAGTCTTTCATCAGCATCACCGCATCATTTATCACCCTTGGCGGCCCTCCTCCACCCACGCAAAGCTAGCAAGCAGCCCACTTCACCCGCTCGCAAGCAAGCAAGCTCGAAGCAGCAGCGCCCCCTCGTACCAAGAGCCGATATGAGGCCCCTCACGTCTCACCCAATTTGGAGAAGGACTCCCTCGGCGGGCTCGCTCCTCATTGGCATCATTGTCGGTCTATTGGTGGCCTCGGTGAGTTGATATCTCGCGAGCGCACAGATCCAGCTCTGTGCGCGCGCTCCACCGTGGCGTGCACGCTCCTGACACGAGGACCGTGATCTCTTGCGACTCGATGATACCCCTCTGGATGCCCTCGCCCACGCTTTCCTTGGCCCCCTTTTAGCTCTTGAGGAGAAGCGACGTAAGTGACCTCAGCTGAGACGAGAGCGAATGCGAGTGACCCAGGTGCTGACTGCTGCCAGCCCACACCAGAATGGCATGGCTCGTCCACTGGGCGGCTTCGGCCCACGACGAACCGCCTTGGGCGCGCCCAGATCCAGCTGCCTTCTTTAAAGCAGCGATTGCGGATCCTTGAGCTGATTGGAACCCTCTCGCCTCACCACACAAAGGAGTGCACGCGCGACCTGCAGGAGATGTACGTTGAGCAGGCCAAGGACCGTTACTCGCCTCTGGTGGGCCACAAGAAGTCGTGGCACGCCCATGGATGGCTCGGACGCATGATGGGCATGGCCGGCAAGGACCAGCTCACTGTCCTTCCCGACAGCCACAAGAAGCTCAGCCGCCGCGACACGGTGCGTCGCGACCTCCAGGCCCAGCAGCACAAGTACTTCTTCGCCATCAACCTGTACAACTCGTTTGATGTCATTCCCGACATCTTCTCGACCCTCTTCCGCACGGCCGCCATCCTCGGCTTCCACAACGTCTACGTTTCGATCTACGAGAACGGCTCCAAGGACCAGACTAAGGCGCTCCTCCGCATCTTTGACGCGCTCTCGCGCAGTGTTGGCCTCCGAGTTGTCATTCGCTCGTCGATGCGTATCCGTGGTGCGTTCAACCACCGTATCGAGTACCTCGCCGAGGTCCGTAACGAGGCCATGCAGCCTCTGCACGACCTGCGTGACAACAACGACGAGGTGTTTGACTCGATCGTCTTCATGAACGACATTCTGCCATGCGTCGACGACCTCCTGGAGCTCATCTGGCAGAGCCGCCGCCAGAATGCTGGCATCACCTGCGCTGCCGACTACATGTACCACGACGAGATTGGCGCGCCCGTGTTCTACGACAACTGGGTTGCCCGTGACCTTAACGGCACTGCTCTTGAGAACGCGCCGTTCGAGCAGGTCTTCCACCACATCGAGTCCAACCACCGCTTCCAGCGCCATCTGCCTGTCCAGGTCCAGTCCTGCTGGAACGGTGTCGCCATTCTCGACCCCGAGCCGTTCTACGCTGCTCCTCCTGTCAAGTTCCGTATGGCCACGCTGCAGAACGGCGAGTGCTCGGCCTCGGAGTGTTCGTTGATCTGCAACGACTACTGGGCAAATGGTTACGGCCGCATCATCATGGTCCCTCGCGTCAAGCTGGCCTACGACAAGAAGGTCTACGACATTATTCACCCCGAGCGCCGTAACCTCACCGCCATCCGTGGCTACAAGCGTATCGGAGGCGCGCCCGATGACCCGCACTCGGACCCCCAGGACCGCAGCTGGTTCGGCCCCCACGACCGCCTGTTCTCGGACGACGAGTACGAGGAGCTCAAGTTTACCACGGGACCAGAGTATGGTGAGTATCGGCGGAGTCGATCGAGGTCATGAACGAAGCTAATGAACAGTCTGGTGCTGGGGTTGGGACGGTGCTGGTGACCTCGATGGACCCGATGTGGACCCCATCTGGGAGAAGATGCCAGACAGGTCATCGACGACCGAGACCATTGAGATTAAGCACGATCGTAGCTTTTAAAAGTGTACGATAGGGTGAGTTGCACGGCGGGCTAGCTAGCGGCAGGAGGCAAGAGCACGAGGCTGATGTTACAGGCAGCGAGCGGGTGTCCCTCCGCCGTACCCACAGCACCTGTCTGCCTACAGGCCCCATGTTTGGTTACACGCCGCCTTCCACTTTGCCACATACGGACTGTTCAGGACTAGCTCGGGGAATAGATGCATCTTATGATTTGATGACGGGTGGCTATGCTGAGGAGGAGGTGGTGGTGCCAACGACGACGGTGTCGCCGTCGGCAGCCGCCTCCTTGGGCCAGCCCCAGAAGCGGCGCTCGCGGCCGTGGGCGCGCTCGTCGCGGGGGAGCTTGTCGGTCTTTTCCCGCACGATACCGATGTACTGGCGCACGCCGCGGGGCTTGTTGACGTTTGGCAGGGCGGCGTCCTTGGCGGCCGCGGTGGCAGGGTTGACCGCGCGGTGGGGGAACGGCAGGGACGACGTGTAGAACTTGACGTAGCCCGGCTCGAGGGCGTACAGTGTCCTGTCCTTGCCCTCGCCGACGTGCTGGCCGGCGTGGATCTCGGATCCGCGCTGGCGAACGATGATCTGTCCGGGGAGGACGTACTGCTCTGTGCGGGGTTAGCGCCGTCTCGTCTCGTCCGTCGCTGCAACGCACCCGACCACTTCTTGATGCCGAGGCGCTTGCCTGCGCTGTCACGGCCGTTCTTCGACGAACCACCGCCACGCTTGGTGGCCGTACGGATCTGCGTCTGGAGGCCTGCGCATGTCAGCCAGAGTCACGAGCGAGCCGGGCGATAAAGTCGCGCGGGCGAGCGCGCGATGCAACACGCACCAGAGGGTCCGGCGAAGAGCTGTTGCCTAAGGTCGGCACCGAGCGACGTCGACGCGAGCGCCTTGGCGCGGGGGAGGAGCGGGCCGCCGAGCATGCTGGGTCGTGCTAGAGTTACGGAGCGAAGCGCAGCTTGTTGCTCTTTGTCGATGCTGCTCGTCGCTGTAATTTCCGGCGAGCGAGCAAACGGGAGGAGGAGAGGATCGCAAAGCGGGGGCAAAGTCGCGTGGCAGGCCGTCCACCGACAACCTCCACCTCCACCGGGCCTGCGATGGCATCATGCCACCTAACGCCAACTGTGCCGCGAGTCATCTCGTTCGCATCGCACACCCACGATGGACGAAGCGCTGCACGACCTCGGCGGGATCCGCGTCGACCGGCCGCCGCGGCCCCTGGGTCTAGATCGCATCTTCGCGCGCGCGGAGCGGTGGAAGCAGGGCGCGCCGTCCGCGCCCGTCCGCACGCCCTCGCCGCCGCCCTCGGCGGTCACGCTCGCGCTGCCCGCCCCGCTGGCCGACGGCGCCGGCGCGTCCCCCCTCGGCGAGCTGTTCGCGTACCCCGACCTCGTGCCGCTTGTGCTCGGGCACCTCAGCCGCCCCGGCGAGCTCGCGACCGCCGCGCTCGTGTGCCGCGACTGGCGCCGCATCGCCACGAGGAAGCTGTACCGCGATATCTGGGTGCGGCCTTGTGAGTGTGCTGTAGAAGCGGTGATGTGCAGTGCTGATGATTGTAGGGGAGCCAGCACCAAAGGACAAGGTAGGCGACACTGGTGTGGCACTGCTCACGCCAGCTCTTGCACCTCTTCGAGACGCTCGCGGGCAACCCAGAGCTGTGTGTCGCTGTCCGGAGTTTAGGTAGGGTGTGCTCACCTGGCGTGGCATGCTGACCCTTCCGCAGATGTTCGATTCTTCCCCTTGGATATTACCGGCGAGGAGCGGCATGCGCTCGAGGACAGGCTCCTCCAGGCGTTCGCCCAGATGAAAAACCTCGAGAGGCTCATCTGGACTGTCAGTTTCTTTCATGCTGCGAAACTGACACCGCAGAGAGACCGCTCCATGTTCGCAGAGCTTTTCGATGTCGTTGCCAGCCTGCCAAAACTGCAGCACGTTGAGCTTTCAGGCCACGCGTCGCGCCTCTTCGAGCCCACGCTTCTAGCCACCATGCCCCAGCTGCGCGATCTGCGCGTGTACATGCCCGACGCGGTGTTCCGCACTGCGCTATTCGACGTGATCACACTGCTGTGCGACCGACCTATTGGCGGCTTAGAGGGGCTGGCATTGATCTGCAAGGTAGGTGGCTTGACCTCTAGGTGTCTAACCTGCCAGAGCTTCAACCTCATCAACGACGAAATGCTCCGCGCGCTGTCACCATACCTCTCGTCGCTGAAGCGCCTACAGCTGATCGGCTGCACGCGTATTACACGGACAGGGGTGTACGATGTGTTGCGGGAAGCCGACGCAATAGAAGAGCTCATCTTGGACGCGCCGCCACATTCGGTGCGTCGTGTTTCGCGGCTGAGCTGACGATCAAAGGACCTCATAGACCTCTCCGGAGCACCAGAACTGTCTTCTCTTAAGACCTTTTCACTGTCTTTCCCCGCTCCTAGTGGGCGTCAGGAGCTGGAGCCCAGTGACATGCCCTTGCTTCGGCGGACAGATACTTTGAGAGCGCTCGAGCTGACCCTCTCGACGAACGGTGCACACACCGCCCAACGGCACCATCTCCTCCCAGTACCAGCCCTCAGGGCATTAACTAGTCAAATCGACTTCGAGCGGCTGACTCGACTTGCTCTGCTCAACCTCGTCATCGACACTGACACACTCTCGGGCATCCTCGAAGTGTCGCCCGCCCTCGAAGAGCTCTACATTTCAGTGCCCTCGCGTCGTGTGCTTCAGCAGACACCGACCCTCCATTCAGCACCGCTTCGTATCCTCCATGCCAATGCACCAGAGAGTATGGGCCCAACTCGCACCGACTTGGCAGAACTCGCACTTGTCATGCCCAAGGTCCAGCAGATCGGCTCCTTGAACCGCGTATACGAGGTCCACAGACGATTCGACGGTGAAAAACTTGTGGTGGAGCTGGCTCGGTGGTCGCAAATCATGATACCTGGGTACTTTCAGGTATGGCGGCCATAGCTGGTAGTGAGTAGTGAGTAGAAGGAGTAGACAAGGGAGCCTGTTGTGTTGTTCCCTGGTGCCACAATGTGGATGCCGACAGTTGGAAACCCCGTACTTGTAATGGATCTGGAAACCTGAACTTGCACACGACCTAGCTGGTAGGAACGGATATGCATGTACCACGGAATGCAAATGCATGTCGAGTCGCTCGCAGTTCCAGCTGCCACTGAAAGAGTTATTCTGAGTACCTCTTCAAAAATAGGCGCGCAGACGTTAGGCCTGAAAAGTGAGATTTAGGCCCGTAAGTGGAGGTATCCTCGCGTTCAAGTGATGTCCAGCCAGCACTGTAATTCCAACTTCGTCCAGCCAACCCTCTTGTTGTTGCACACTTCACAATCAAGCTCACCCCCGCGTCCAACGACTCGCAGTCATGTCGGACGACGAGAGGTCATCTTCCGCCGACTTGGATGAGGAGCGCTCGTCTCCCGTTCGCACAAAGAAGAGGGTGAGCAAGTTGTGATGGAGGCGAAGATCGGCGGCAGCTGACAATATCGCAGCCAAGGGTTGTCGACCCGGACGGTGAGACAAGAAGCTTGCAAGGGTTCAAGGATGTGTACTGATGCCAACCTCTATTGCTGTCACCAACAGAGGAAGACGTGAGTGGCTACGAGCTGGGCATTGAAGGACCCTTGTTGACACCAGTCGCAGGACGAGCAGGAGCAGGAGCAGCCTCAGCAGCGCGGTGGTGGCGACGATGACGATGACGAGGACGAGGATGAGGAAGATGACGATGAGGAGGATGACGAGGACGAGGACGACGGTGAGCAGGCTGCGCAACCAATATCCTGGACTGGAGCTAACAACCGGACAGATCAGCACAAAAGCAAGGTGACTACCAACGCCCCGTGTCCTGGTTCAAAGCTCACACAAATATAGCGTCATAAGTCCCACCGCCGTAAAAAGACCAACCGTTTCCTCGATGTCGAGGCCGTGGTCGACGACGATGAGGAGGAGGAGGACGAAGATGACAACTACGAGGATGGTGAGGACTTTTGACTTGCCAGTGCTGGCCGAGCTAACAGCCCCAGTCCGAGAGTTCATCGAGGAGGGCGGCGCCGAGGATGGCGTCGCTGATGAGGGACACCACCGTCGTCTCGACCGTTCGATCCGCCGGGAGGAGGAACCCGACATCGAGGAGATTCTCCAGGGCATCAAGGAGCGTCATGCGCACACCCGCCAGGCAAAGTACAACGCGGAAAGCGACCAGATTCCCCAGCGTCTCCTCATGCCTGGTGTCGATGACCCAAGCCTGTGGCAGCTTCGTGTGAAGGTAGGCATGCACAATGGACGTTGAGCTGACGATGACAGGCTGGCCGTGAACGTGCCATCACCGCGTCCATTTTCCGCAAGGTTTTCCAGAGCCAGTACGAAGGCAACCCGCTTGAAGTACTGTCGGTCTTCTTCCGTGACTCGCTTCCGGGCATGCTCTACCTCGAGGCTAGGCAGGCTGCCGCTGTGACAGCTGCCGTGAACGGCATTGTTGGTGTCTATCTCTCCCGCGGTGTGCAGCTCGTCCCCATCGAGGAGATGGCTCCGCTCCTCCGCATCAAGAAGAAGGAGATCAACCTCACGCCCGGCATGTGGGTCCGTCTCAAGCGTGGCAGGTACACCGGCGATTTGGCCCAGGTCATCGACACGGACCAGTTGACCAGTGGTGTCGTCGGTGTCAAGTTTGTGCCGCGTATCGACTTGACGCCGCGCGAGAAGAAGCAGGAGCGTATCACCAACGGCAAGGGTGGCCTTGGAGGAAGCTTCCGCCCTCCTCAGCGCCTGTTCAACTACGACGACGTGCGCAAGATTTATGGCCATCAGGCACGCTCTGGATTGAACGGCGGCTATGTCTTCGACGGTGACGAGTACATCGACGGTTTCTGCTTCAAGGACATCAAGATCAACCTGCTCACGACCGAGGATGTGAACCCGACGCTGGACGAGGTGTCCAAGTTCAGCGGAGAAGGCAACACCAACAAGTTCGACCTGACCGCCATCGCTGAGGCCAACCGCAACATGTCATCATCGTTCGTTACCCCCGGCGACCAGGTTGAGGTCTTTGAGGGCGAGTTGGCCGGTTTGCTTGGTTCGGTCGAGACCATTGCTGCCGAGACCATCTCAATCAAGGCTATTGGAGGCGAAATCCACGGCCAGATCGTCGAGGTCCCTGCCCGCAGTGTGCGCAAGAAGTTCAACGTCGGTGAACACGTCAAGATCACTGGTGGCAAGAACGCCGATGTCTCGGGTATGATTGTCGACGTCAAGGGCGATGTGGTCACCCTCATGTCCGATCAGAGTGAGCAGGAGATCAAGGTCTTCTCCAAGGACATCCGCAAGGCTGCCGACATTGCTGGCGGCTCGGAGCCCACGGGTCTGTTTGACCTGCGAGACCTCGTCATGCTCGACTCGACGACCGCCGCCGTCATTGTCAAGATCGAGGGTCGATCGTTGCGCGTCGTTGACCAAAACGGTATCGCGCGCACGGTCAGTTCGAACGAGGTGTCACTCCGTCGTGACAACGCGAGGTACGCCGTCGCTACCGACTCGGCAGGCAACGACATGAAGGTCGGCGACGCGATGAAGGAGGTGGACGGCGAGTACCGCCGTGGTGAAGTCATCAACATCTCGCGCTCCCTGTTCGTTTTCCTCCACAACCGTGACTACCCGGAGAACTCTGGCGTTTTCGTCGCCCGCGCATCGTCGCTCGTGTCCGTGACGCCAAAGTCTGCCATGAGCGACTTGACCAAGATGAACCCAGCTCTCAACGCGCAGCTTCCTCATGGCGGTGCCAGCCTCATGCCCCCTCCTGCATTCACAGGTAACCGCAGGCTGATCAACACCCCGGTTGTTGTCACAAAGCAGACCTACAAGGGTCTTGTCGGTGTCATCAAGGATGTCGTTGGCGACAAGTGCCGTGTGGAGCTTGCCACGAACAACAAGACGATTCTTGTCCCCACGGCTATCCTCAAGCGCAAGGACCCGAAGACTGGTGTCACATCGCCTCTGGAAGTTGGCGGCCCAAGTGGTGGTAGCTACAACGGAGGTGGTGGCGGTGGGTACAACAGGGGACCGCCTGGCGGTGGCTACGACGCCAACCCCTACGGCGGGATGCCTCCTCCCAACGGTGGCCATACGCCAAGTGGCGGTCGCTTCGGCCAGACTCCCAACCCCTACAGCTCTGGTGGCTTTGGCAAGACGCCGAACCCTTACGCTTCCGGAGGCAAGACGCCGGGTGGCTGGGGAGCTGGTGGCAAGACTCCCGCGCCCGGATGGGCGGGCAGCGGCGGCAAGACGCCAGGCTGGGCTGGTGGTGGCGGCAAGACGCCAGGTTGGGCTGGCACGGGTGGAGGAAGGACACCCGCGCCCTCATACGGTGGCGATGGTGGCAGAACCCCTGGCTGGAGTGGTGGCGGTGGTGCGGGCTTCGGTGGCAAGACGCCAAACGCGTACAGTGCACCGACCCCGGGCGCGGGCTACAACGACCCAGGAACATCAAGGGTAAGTGCGATCCATCATTTGCACGGACGTGAGGCTGACGATATTTAGGGTCCCATGTCTGCGCCGACCCCGTACGGCGGAGGTCCCTCCAACCCATACAGTGCGCCTACTCCTGGTGCTGCCTTGAGTGCGCCCACTCCGGCCCCTCCAGGTGGTTTCAGTGCCCCCACACCTTACTCGGCACCCACGCCAGGTGCTGGCTTCTCGGCACCGACCCCCGGCGTGGGCCTGTCTGCACCAACGCCAGGCGCTGGACTGTCGGCCCCAACACCAGGAGGCCTTCCTTTCGGTGCCCCGACGCCATTCGGCGCACCCACCCCCTTCGGAGGCTCTGCAGCTCAAACAGTTGCCAACGCCAACGGCGTCGCTTGGGACTGGGCACTCGACTTCCGCAACGTTCTTGTCGAGGTCGGACCATCTCAGAAGATTGGCACTCGCAACCCCCGGCACTTCAGACGAGGCGAGATTGACGGGCAGACATTGGGTATCGAGTCGACGACAGGCGCCGAGAACGTCATCTGTCGCCTCATCTCCAACCCGTCCGAGACGATTGAGATTCCTGCAGAGTACCTCTTGCCTGTTCGGCCTGACGGCCCTGGCCAGATGGTCATTTTCATCGGCGGCGACATGAGTCTGCGTGGCCAGCAGCGCTCGACCTACATCAAGAACGAGGGGCAGTGGATGATGGATCAGGACGCGTCAGACGTGGTTATGCTGGTCATGGACGAGCAGAACCTGGCCCGTATTTGGAAGGCCGATTAGTGTAGTTTGCATGAGGTGAACATGGTGTCGTTAGTAAGCAATAGTGAGGGTATCATATGCACAGTGAGCTCTGATCCATGGCTATGTGTGGGTGTGTGGGTGGTGTGTCTATTCTTTGCTGCTGTTGTCTACCTGTCCGAACGGCTCCTCCTGTCCCTGTCGTAGTCTCTATCCCTATCACGGCGGTCGTCTCTCCGGTCGTCGCGGCGATCATCGCGGTCACGACGGTCGTCACGGCGGTCGTCGCGCCGATCGCGGTAGTCGCGCGAATCTTCTCGCCGGTCGCGGTCACGGTCGTCCCGGCGGTCGCGGTCGCGGCGGTCCGACCCGCCGTTGCGTTCGCGATAGCGGTCACGATCACGGTCGCGTTCGCGTTGGCGCTCGCGCTCCCGGTCGCGCGTGCGCTCGCGGTCTCCGCCGCGCTCCCTGTCCCGCTCCGCCTCGCGCGCCTTGCGGCGGGCACGCTCCTCGTCCGTCTCGTACTCCTTGCGCCTGTCGTCCCGGCGCTTCGAGTCGCGCCCGCTGTCGTAGTTGTCGTCGTCGTCGTCCCGGCGCCTTCGGCGGCCGCCGTCGCTGTCGTCGCCGCGCGACGAGCCCGCGGGCGTCGCTGACCCTGACTCGTCCCCGTCTCCGCGCTTGACAAGCAGGTTGGACGCGTTGAACCCGCGCCCGCCGCGCGTCGCGTACGCCTCGCGCCGCTTCTGGTTCTTGTCGTTCTTGCGCGACGGCGGCAGCTCGGACGTGAGCGCCGTCGCGCCGAGCCCGAGCAGCGCTGGCCGCGGCTTCGGCACGTGCAGCTTCGTGTCCTTCTTTGGGTCGTATCCCATCCCGCGGAGGATGGCCGCGCCAAACGCCTCGACGGGGATGGCAGCGTAGTCGTCCAAGCTCGACTCCTCCGGCAGCCCGCCGAGATCACGCTCGAGCGCGTCCGCCTCGGTGGGGAAGTTCTTCCTGTCCTTCGCAGAGGCAATCACGAGGTCCTTGTGTGCGTCCGTCTCGGGCTCGCCATGCTCGCCGGCCAGGACGGCGCGGAGCGCCTGCTCGTCGAGCGAGAGCGCCTTGACGTCAGGCTTGACGTCCTCGGGCTCGGCGTCGGCGGCTGGCGCAGCGGCGGCAGGTGGCGGGGCGGGCTCGGCCTCTTCCTTCTTGATGAATCGAAGTCCAGCACGCTGTGGCTCGTCGCCGATCCGCTCGGGTCCCGAGTCGTCGTCGTTGCGGCCGCCCTCGGTGAGGTAGGACGGCACGTTGCGCCGCGTGACCTCGCGCCAGTCCTTGTTGGGCTGCGGCGCAATCACGAGTGGCGGGGTCGCGCTGCGCGTGCCGATTGCGCGTCCGTTACCGAACCCCTCGATCCGCTCGTCCTCTTTTCTCTTGGAAGTCTTGGGCCGTCCGAACGAGTGGTCGTCGTCGTCGTCCTCGTCGTGGTCGTGGAACATGCGCTGGCTCGGCGCGTTCCAGTTGCCCGGCCTCGGCCTGGACGAGGACGAGGCGCCCGGCGGGCGGATGGTGAGGGACACGGGCGCGCTCATACTGTCTTGCCCGTGTTTTTGATGTGATTGCGATGGAAGAGAGCGTCGAGGGGTGGACAATGTTTTTGTGCTCGTCTTGGGTGTATCATCTGGGTGGCGGCGATCTTGGTGCCACTATTTGTTTAATCCTCCCGTTTTGCCCCCCTCGTCATCGATCCCCCCCTGCCCAGTCACAGCGAAGCGATCCTCCGCTGCAGCGGGCGGCTCATCCATCGTTGCTCGCCATCAACACGTCTGTTGCGCGCACTGCTCAGCGGTCACCTCTCATCGCACGCCGGCAGCTCCCCAAACGACGTTCACAACATGGCAGCCGTCGCAGCCATCCCCCCGCCCTTCTTCTCGCCCTACCTGGACGACCAGCTCTCCAAGCTCGCGGCCAAGCAGATCCCCTGGGAGGTGAGTACCACCGCCGCTATCGCCGTGCCGCAGGGGACGTGCTCACCATCGCAGGGATACCAGCGTGCCAAGCTCCTCTCGCAAGAGGAGTGCACCCTTCTCCGCTCTCTCGAGAAGCTCGTGAGTGCAGCCGCGTGGGGCAGTCCCCAACACATGTTACGCGCGTCATCTGACACGTTCCAAGCCTATCAACCAGCGCGGCTCCGTCTTCGCGACCCAAGGCCCCCAGTATGCCAAGCTCTACATCGACCTCTTGCGCAAGCTCCAGCGTGTCGACACGGTCCAGGCTGTGCTCGTTTCCATCTCCAACATGCTCGCGGACCAGAGCACCATTGCATACTTCCACGACCTGAGCAAGACGGACCCTCAGGACCCGTACCAGCCGATCGTCAAGTGCCTGACCATGGACACTGACGAGGAGTTTGTGCATCTCGAGAGCTTGAGAATACTGGCTCTGTTGATTGCGTGAGTGGGGCGACTGTGGACCTGGAAGCTGAGAACTGACGCCCGCAGCACCGACGACAAGGACTTCCCTCCAGAGCTCGTTAGCACCTTCCTCTCGTCCGTCTCGTCCATCCTGAACGGCCCTCGCCTTCAGCCGAGGGATGTCGCGGCCCAGGTCCTCAATGCTGTCCTCGGCAAGAAGCAGTTCCGCACGGCCGTCTGGAAGGAGGGAGAGTGTATCTCTGGGTGGGTGACAATAAACTCGTCGTGGACGCACTAACCCATCAGCCTTGTCAAGTGGCTCAAGCAGAACCCCCAGCCCCAGCAGCAGTACAGCGCCATCTCGTGCATCTGGCAGCTGTCCTTTGAGCAGGCCGCCGCTGACGGTCTCGACAAGTGGGTAACCATCGCGAACGCCCCTAACCCACCAGGAAGTATGACATTGTCGCGCTCTTCATCGACATTGCCAAGAACGCTGTCAAGGAGAAGGTCATCCGCGTCGTGGTTGCTACCTTCCGTGTATGTCTGCTAGCAGAACCCCTGAGGCCCCAGCTGACATTGCAGAACCTCCTGGCCATCTCGCCGGCTGCCAACCTCCCTTCGATGTTCGTCGTCCGCCTGGCGCCATTCGTCGACTCGCTTCTCGAGCGCAAGTGGTCCGACGAGGATGTTGTGGAGGACCTTACCTGGATCAAGGACGAGCTGAAGGCGCGCCTTGACGGCCTGACGACGTACGACGAGTACACGTCCGAGCTCGAGTCTGGCCACCTCGTCTGGTCGCCAGCGCACGAGTCGGACGACTTCTGGCGGCTCAACACGTCGCGCCTCATCAACGAGAACAATGGCCGCGCGGTCAGGCGCCTGGTCGAGATTCTCAAGACAAGCCGCGAGCCACTGGTGCTGGCTGTGGCTTGCAACGACGTGGGCAAGTTTGTAAAGTATGGCAGCGACAAGGCCAAGTCGCTCCTCACCGAGCTCCAGGGCAAGACACGTGTCATGGAGCTCATGACCAACGAGAACCCGGATGTCCGGTATCAGGCGCTTATTGCTGTGCAGCAGCTCATGAGCCAGAGCTGGCTTAGTTAAATGTAGTTTTTAGAGTAGTCGTATGTTATGGTTCCTTCGGCTTGCGGGGCAGCTCGAGATGTGGCGCCAGCGCTCGTGAGCAAGTGTTTGAGGGTCGTATCCACAACCATGCATCCTCGACATGCCCGGCAGCGACACTTTGCTTTCATTTTTGCCCCTTCTCTTACGCTGAATCTTGCCTACAAACACTAGAAGGTCATTGCCTAATTCTTTGCAACCTCGTAAGGTCACTTTTCCTCATCGTGAACCACCTGCGATGGCGCTGGCTCGTCCCTGGGATACTTGACCAGGAGGAAGGCAAACAGGCTAGCAAGGAAGCCAAGCAGAGCCATGAACACGGTTGTGGCGCTCCAGCCGGGGATGTAGCGTGGCGCATCCGTCTTGGGCCAGAGGAATACGCCGTAGATGGACGCCGAGTTGCCCAGCGCGTTGACGATCGCAATGGCGACTGCGCGCTTCTCGGCCGGGTGGGTGATGACGTTCGGCACCCATGTCAGAACGAGCGGGCACGCAGCGTACACCGATCCGAAACCGAGGATGATGAAGACGTCTGCGCGGCCGTCAGCTTGTGATGGCGGTATTCGTCCTGGTGCCACACTCACACTGCACCATTTTGTTCGTCGTCGCGACAGTGATGATGAAGCACACAGTGCCGATAAAACTGGCAATGGCAATAAACAACGGCTTGTTCTGCTTCCAGTCGGCACACATGCAAAACACAAGGATGTACACCAGCGCCGAGGCGTACACGGGGATAGTGTGGTACTGCGCGTCGTAACCCTTTTCGTCAGCCAGGGCCACACCCCCGAACCCACCTTGTAGCCGAGGTTTGCGACGAGCGTGGGGACAAAGTACTGGATGGTCTGGGCGCCCGTGGAGAGCATGTACATGACGATGAAGAAGCCGACGCGCCAGTCGGTGAACGCCATCTTCATGGCCTTGATCTCGCCCGTGCGCTCGCCGCTACCCTGGGTGGCCGCGAGGCCGTCGTACGCAAGCCGCTGGGCAGCGAGCACGCGCTCCTCTTCCGTCAAAAACTTGGTCGTCGCCGGCCAGTCGGGCATGAACATCCACGTGAAGCACCCGAGGAACGACGACCCGACGCCCTCGATGATAAACAGCCACTGCCAGCCCTTGAGGCCGCGCGCGCCGTCCAGGTGCTGCGTGATGAGGCCCGCGAGCAGGCCCGAGAAGGCGCCCGACACGGCCGTGGCGGTGTAGTACACGCAGTAGCGCGACGAGAGCTCGTACCGGCGGTACCACGACGAGAGGTAGAATGCGACACCGGGCGCAAATCCGGCCTGCGAAAGAGAGGTTAGGGTCGGCGGGCGGCGAGCCACAAGCGCAGGAGACACTCACCTCGGCCACACCGAGCGCAAAGCGCACACCGGCAAGCTGCTTCCAGTTGCTCGTGGCGGCCATACAGGCGCTCACGCCGCCCCAGAGGATACACAGGCCCGAGAGGTACAGCGAGGGGCGGCAGCGGGCAATGAGGAGGTTGGACGGGACCTCGAAGACGAGGTACGAGATGAAGAAGACGAGGAGGACGACCGAGTATTGTTCGGACGTGAGCTGTGGCGGTGTGAGTGGGTGGTGGAGGGGAGCGGCTCGATGGCAGTTGCCAAAGGCCTGGATGAGGCGGCCGACGGTAGGTGGCACCACCCGCCACTGCCACTCACATTGAAGTCGGCCTCGAGGCCACCGGTTTTCGCGTTACCGATGTTGGCGCGGTCGACTGGGGGTAAGCACGCCAGCCACGGCAGTCAACGCACGGTACGAGAGCGTGTACAGGGCCCAGATACACGGCTGGTGTTCGTCAGCTACGTCCCTGCCCCCGCGCCGCCGCATCACGACCGACGCACAACAATGCGCATGTCGAGCTTGCGCAGCAGCTTCTTCTCGGCGTCCGAACCGGGCACGTACGCCGCCGCGAGGGCTGCAACGCGTTCCTGCTCTGTCGCGTCGGCGTGGGACGCGTGCGAGACCTTCTGCTTGAGGTCGGTGGCGGAGTGGGTTGAGCCCGGCATGGTGTCGCTTGGTTGGCGTGGATGTCGGGGTGCACACGCCGCTTATATCCCCCCTGCGCGACTCAATTGTGACGGAGACTCCTTGCGTCAGTCGTGCCGAGGAGAAATGTCGGAAGGGTTGCGTTGCTATGCATGTGGGGCCGGCGCGGTGGCTCTCTTGGCGAGGTTGTCGCCGACGCGCAGCACGACAAGTTCCTGCCGCCGAAACACTTGCCGCCCACTACCGCCAGCGTGCCGACACAGTCAGCTGTCAACGGTGCCGGCCCAGCGATTGTGAAGACGCCGAGCCGAGTACGCCAGCCAGCCACGAGAAGGCCGACAGGCCGACAAGCCGATGATCCGTCTTGGCGGGCGGTGCTGGCCCCGCTTGCTGCATGCCTCCATTGCTCCGAGCGGCGCCGGGCCAATATTGTGTCGTATCGCCCCGGGTGCCACGAGCGCGGTTTCGGCCCGATGTGGCAGCCAGCCAGGAGCAGAGTGGGTCCGGGGTGGTGGCGGAAGTGCGTCACTGCTGCTTGTTTTCGTTCGGCCCGCCATGTGCTTGTCGTTACAGCCGGTCCGGAGGGCGTGCACGGTGGGCCCGCGGACATGGCGACGGGCGCGCCGGCGGCCAGGATACTTACATAGCTCGCCGGCGCGTCCGTCTGGCTGTTCACCCCCCCACACACCCCACACAATGTCCGGCCTCAAGAACAACCGCACGCTCGAGATCCTGCGCAAGGCCGAGGAGGGCCGCTACGGCATCCTCGCCCAGTGCGTCTACGACGCCAACCAGGCGCTCGCGTTTGTGCGCGCGTGCGAGAAGAAGCGCAGCCCGGGTATCCTGCAGCTCTTCCCCATCACCGTCAAGCTCGGCGGCGGCCCGTTCCTGCAGTACTGCATTGACATGTGAGTGGCGGGGCGGCGGCCCGGGGAGGGTGGGGTCATCGTTGCAGCCTGCTAACCTCCCAGCTGCCACAACGCCTCCGTCCCCATCTCAGTCCACATGGACCACGCGACCGACGCCGAGGCGCTCGAGCAGGCGATCGGGCTGGCGGAGAAGGGTATCGCGTTCGACTCGATCATGGTGGACGCGAGCCACGCCGACACGGACGAGGAGAACATTGCCATTGCCGTGCCGTACATCCAGCGGTGCAACGCGCTCGGCATCGCGACCGAGGTCGAGCTCGGTCGTCTCGAGGGCGGCGAGGCCGGCCTGCGTGTCATCGACGGCGGCATGCTCACCGACCCGAGCAAGGCCGAGGAGTTTATGGCGGCCACCGGCGCCGACATCCTCGCGCCGTCCATCGGAAACCTGCACGGAAGCTACAAGTTTGTCGAGGGCGGCCCCAACTTCCGCCAGGAGATCCTCAAGGATCTCCAGAAGAAGAGCAAGGTGCCCTACCTCTGCCTCCATGGCACCGACGAGATCTCGGACGACCTCTTCCGCGAGTGCATCGCCAACGGCGTGTCAAAGGTCAACGTCAACTCGTGGCTCCGCGACCCATACTGCGAGGCCCTTGCAGACGGCCTCAAGACAAAGTCGATGCCCGAGGCCATTGACGACGCCATCGAGGCCCTCGAGAAGTCGGCCTACCGCTTCTGCGACCTCTTGGGGTCCACCGGCAAGGCCGACGAGTAGGGAGATGGGCGAGCGGGAGAGTGAGTGAGTGGGATGGAGCGGGGGATAGGACACGTGTACATACACTCTGGGCAGCCATAGATGCAACGCATAACATCATGATTCATACTAGATGCCACGGCCAGCGGCATCGCAGATCTTGCAACGCGCGAACCGTAGCCGACCAGCACTGGTCGTGCAGGCCGCACAAGTCGTCAACATCGCCTAGGCACTACGCCCCATTAGCATCGTCGTCTTCCTCGTCATCATCATCGTCGTCGTCGTCCTCATCCCCGTCGTCCTCGTCCACCTCCTTAGGCGCCGGCGCAAACATGCGGTCCACATTCTCAAAGTACTGGCCCCTGAAGTGTCAGTCTTGGTCGGTCACGGCTGCGCTTACCATCGCTGGAAGTCAAAGTTTGCGGCGGGCAGCGAGTCCAAGATCGACGCGTCGAAAGGTGCCTCGTCTGATAGCGAGATGTCGGGCACATGTCGATAAGCTGCCGTGTGCGGTCCATCCGTGACCACATCACCATCAAAGCCGACGTGTGGGTCTTTGCCCGATGCCGTATTGCGTCGCTTCTTGAAAGCCGGTGGCGGGTGATCCCCAGCGCTCGACGAAGTTGGCGTCTCACTTCGCTCCCCACTGTCCTCCGACTCGGGTCTCGTCTTGATCGCCGCCTCGTACAGCAGTGTCATCGTCTCCATCGTCTTGCGGCGAATACTCATCTGGTCGGGCTGGAGTGCCTCCTCCCATCTTGCGACCATGTCCTTGACGAGCTTGAGTGTCTCGAGCGCTGCCGGGTCCCGGTGTCTCGCCCAGTGGTGGTACTGCACAAGCGCACAGCTGGTAGCTGCGTATGGAATGTGGAAGAATGTATCGAGGTGAGAGTTGTTGGCGTTGATCCACTCAATACCCAGACGTGAATTGCGAACCAGCTGGGCCCATTTCTTCACATCAAGTGTGAATGTAATGTGCGAGGGGGAATCCGCCACCCGAATAAACGCTCGCCAGAAGAGGAACTGCACTGCAGTGTAGGCGAGCTGAAGCGTGCCCACTAGCAAAGGATCATCAGGTCCCTTGTACTGGAGCTCATCCGGAAGATTGGCATGCCAAGAGAGTAGGTCGGACATGATTGATTCGAGCTGAGCATCGTTGGCATTCCGGAGACCAGCGGGCCCATAGACCGTTCGCAGGATACGCGAGAGGATGACGTCCAGTTTGAGGTGGTGGCCGAGCGCAAGGAACATCGGCTCCGTCGGCCATGCTGACGGTTCAGCGTCGGCAACGACGCGGTACGAAGCCGGACAGAGCACGTCGCAGTCGTGAATATCCACAATGAGCGGGGTACCGAGGGCAGCGCCGTACCATGCATCGAGGTTCAATGCGACGGCCCAGATCCGGCGAAGAAGCTCGACATGTGCAATCTCGGCGTGCGTTCTCGCTGGGGCCTTTGACTCGCGGTGAAGTCCCAAGTCTTGCGCCATTCGAATCGCCATCGTCAGTCGCAACATGGATGCGCTGGCCGTCGCTGCTGTAGGCTGGGCGTTGATCTCCCCATTGTGCGCCATGATGAGCAAGGCCTGGACATGTTCCAGCCGGGCGTTACTCAACAAATCGTTGGATCTGATAAGGTTGTTGAGGACACCACGAAGACGCTGAAAGACGTGCCTGGGGAACTCGCGACGCGTAGAGGCGAGCCCACACACGGCATAGAGCAGGAATGGATAGATTCGTTTCTCGGCCAGAACCTCCTCTCTGGATATGATCGGTAGGAACTGGAGGTCGGCGTCGAAGAACGTGTTGAGCAGAGTGGTCAATATGTCGGCCGGGAGCACGTATTTCTCGAGCGAGGCTGCGAACGAACCGTCTTCGCCGTCGTCGGCTAGGCTCACTCGCAGACGACCTTCCTCGTCTTCCGTCACCTCCCAGTGGTTGTGATTCGAAATGTCATACTGCTCAAACGAACGCCGTGGCAAGGACGAGCTTAGGAGGAAGGCAACCGAGCCTGCCTTGCCTCCACTCGGGGTGCTCGCTCCGGTCGTCTCGGTCTTGGCCTGAGCCGAAGCAGCAGCAGGCGCCGAGTCATCGGCAGCGGCTCTTCGCTTCTTGAACCGTGTCTCGGTGATGGGGAGGAAAAAGGTGCACTCGAGGCTGTACTGCTTGCAATGGGCGCAGATGGGCTGAATGTCCTGGCCGGCTGCCTGTGCGGCTGCCGTCAGGATGTCGCATCGAATCTTCTTGGAGCGCTGGTTCGAGTCAACAATTGGCTCCCAGATCAAGCATCTGCACACTTACACAGGCATCGCACGCCCTCCCCGTCTTGGTCCGCTTCTCTTCAACTGACGGGCTCTCGCCATCTGCGCGACGCTTCTTCTTCTTGTCACCAGGCTTGGAGCCACCGCTGCCTTCGGCCTCTTGGCTAGCCGGTGCCGGTTGAAACCTAGGAGGGTACATGGCTTGCGAGATGGAGGAAGGCAGCTGGGGGTTCCGAGTCGATGCCGGGTTTGATGCGTACCACGGTATGGCCGACGAGGTCCCGTGCATTGCCGAGCGACCTTCTCCGCGCTCCATAAAGTCTTTGACGAGACTTGCTCGCCCGGCGGCTGCGTTAGGTGTTGATAGATCGCCGACAGGGATGGGGTAGGTTGGTAGATCGCTATAAGGGCCCTTTGCTCGACCGTTTGTGCCGTTGTACATGCCTGATACTGCTTTGCAATGTCTTGTGCGTGTATGCGGGGTTGTGCGAGGACAGTATATGTCTGTCCTGCGCTCGGCTGCGGCTGAGGCTGCGGCTGCGGAGACTGAATGGAGATGCTGTGTGGTTGGTTGCAGGGGGAGATGACGGCCGCTCCTATTGAGGGTAGTCGCACCAACCTTGTGCCGAGCTCTGCCGTGGATCGACAGAGTCTAGGCGGGGGGGGGTGGGGTGGTGGGGGATGGTCAGCCGGCGGGGAGTTGCCGGGCGGGCGGGCGGGCGTTGGTGGTGGTGGCGTCAATGGAATGGGGCTGGCGCAAAAGGTGGGTCGGTGCCGGGGGGTGGGTAGCCTTGGGCCGTGCTTGGCAGAGAGAGGAGGATGGGAGGGGAGGGTGGATGCCAAGTGGCAAGGTTGGACGCAAGCGTCAAAAGTAGTGTGGTGCAAGTGCTGGGTGGGGGGACGGGGGTTGAGCCGCGGCCACCAAGTAGAATGAGTGAGAGGAGAGAGGAGAGTAGATTACAGTGGTTTGTTGTCGGTGGAGCCGGTCGTTGGATGCGATGATATGGATGCGCAGCAGTCAGTCTGCGCGCGTGACGGCCGTCTTGATGCTGCTGGCTGGGCGCTGGATGCCAGCTGGCTGGATGCTGCTGGCTGCTGTCGGCGGCTTGAGGCCTTGACGCTGCCGGTCCGGCAAATGCACTCGTAATGGCACAGGGCTATCTTTGGCTCGCCAATATATCCCTGCGCCCGGCAGCCAAACGGCACGGCAGCGGCGGCACCAGCACCAACAGCCAACCAGCCGCAGTCATGCCGACCGGCCGGCCGGGGCAGCGGACAGCAGCCGGGCCTCGCTGGGCCCACAAAACTCTATTGCCTGACTCGGCGCACGGCACGGCGCGGCACTGGCCACGGGCTACAGGCCACAGGACATGCAGGACACGCACCACACGCACGACAAGCACAACGACACGCAACCTGCCGCCCGCCTGCCGTAGTGACGCGGCATCCTTGGCCGCGCAACTGCCACCGGCCCTAACTACCCCGACAACAACAACAACACGGCCGCTGCATCATCACATCATATCCTTGCAAGATAGACAAGATCGTCCAAAGTGAGACTAATGGTACAGCCTAGCCTCTAGGGGGGCTGGTGCGCTATGCGGCGGCTCCCGCCTGTTGCCGCCTGCACGCCGGCACGCCGGCACGCCCCCAGATGCGCCTCAAGGGATAGCGAGCGGTCAGTCACGGGTGTGTCTGTCTCAGCGGCACGAAGCAGGAGGTGGCGGGTGGCTTGGGCATGGACGCGGAGCAACCAGCGGACAGGATTGCGGTTTTGCCGAACACACCATGCATCGGTCATAGCATTGTCGATGCCGCTTGAGACGGCGGCGGCGGCGGCGCCGAGTCGAGGTGGGGACGGCAATGTTTCCAACGGCAGTGGGAGGTGAGTGTCTATTGTCTGGTTGCCTGGGGTGCGTTGCATGCCAGGCCAGATTCCGGACGGCAAACTCGCCCTCTCCCGCCGTCTTAGCGGCCCTGGGCTGTCAGATACGACAACAGGTCCAACAGCCAAAGGCCAACCGGCCAAGCTGATTGACTGATGACTTGCTGTCGCTGACGTCGTGGTCGTTGCATTGTTAGGCGCGTGATGGTTTTTAGGCCCATTATTTGTTACTTGCGCCTATTGTTGTGGAGAATAGGCGCCATTGTGTGTCAGATGGATACTCATTGATGTCCGTTGTCCGTCGTCGTGCAGTGCTGGGCGGTGCACAGGCCTCCACTTGCCGCGTACAGCACTGTTGCCACCCCTCTGGCCTGGTGCCCGTCGTTACAGCGCGGTCATGCATCTGGTTCCGCGCGGGTTTCCCCTTGTTGCCTGACCGCGCCTTCTTGGCCCACTACTGCCTGCCACTGTACGACGCCCCCCGCACGCACGCCAGCGGCAGGCAGGTGCCCAGCGGGCGGATCGATCAGCGCATCATCCACTCACCCCCACACGTCGTCTCGTCTCAGCTTCCTTGCATCAACTCTTTGTCCTCTCTACATACATCTTCTCCACCTTTCAACTCTTACAACCACTCCAACCCGCACAGCGCCACCCCCAGCACCTAGCTAGCCTAGCATCCACTACACACCAGCCGAAAAACACCTACCAACACAACGCAATGTCTGCTGAGAAGAAGGACTCTGTCGTTCTCGTCACCTCGGATGACGAGACCTTCACCGTCGAGAAGAAGGTGGCCGAGCGCTCCAACCTCATCAAGAGCATGATTGAGGGTGGGTAATCGACTGGATACGCGTGCAATCGTCGCTCCCGCTCGACATTGGACGCGTGTCATAATGATCTTTGCCACCAGACTGACGCGTGTGACCAGACCTCCCTGCCGCCAGCGACGAGTCGATCCCCCTTCCCAACGTCTCGTCGTCGGTCCTCGTCAAGGTGCTCGAGTACTGCGACCACCACAAGAACGAGCCCCTCCCCGCCGCCGACTCGAACGACGCTGATGACGCCCGTCGCAAGGCCAGCGAGATCGGCGAGTGGGATGCCAAGTTCATCCAGGTAGGTGTGGTGTGACCGCCGCTCGAGGACGCGGGGGCGGCGAGAACAAGCCTTGCAGCAGACGTGCTTTGCTTTGTGGATGTGTTTGGCTTGCGCTGCCATTGTTCACTCCATCACTCCACGCATTGTGCTGCGCTTGTCTGTCGACCGCCCCTCCTCGCAACCCCCCCCCCCCCCCGCCGTGCAGCAGTGACTGACAATTGCGCAGGTTGACCAGGAGATGCTCTTCGAGATCATCCTCGCTGCCAACTACCTGGACATCAAGCCCCTCCTGTGAGTCGCGCGTGCTGGGCGCTGGGCTGCCACTGACACACCGCAGTGACGTTGGCTGCAAGACTGTCGCCAACATGATCAAGGGCAAGACGCCCGAGGAGATCCGCAAGCTCTTCAACATCATCAACGAGTGGGTAGCTGGGTGGGGATCTCCGAACAAACCAGCTGACACGACACAGCTTCACGCCCGAGGAGGAGGAGCAGATCAGGAAGGAGAACGAGTGGGCCGAGGAGTGAGTGTGGTCTTGTCGTCTCATCTTCTCAGCGCATACTGACATTCACAGCCGCTAAGCTCTCGACCAGATTTGAGACTCTGCAGAGTTGTGGTAGCTGGCCTATGGCGAGAAGGCATTGCATGTAAAATATGAGCCAACGGGGGGTGTCAGGATGTTTGGAGCAGGCTGGGGCAGGCTGCAGCAGGCACGGCCATCGGGTCCGGCACCGCTCTTTGAACGACTCGACTCTAACTCGACTCTTGATCATGATGATACATTACAGTCTATGGCGAGGGGAAGGACACAATCACGCAGCCACAGGCGTCTGCTGCTCGTACTGGCCGATGGCGGCGACCTTGTCTGCGGATGCGCTCTGCTCGTCGAACACGTAGCCGAGCCACTCCTGGGCCAAGCGGCGCGCGAGCTCGATGCCGATGACGCGCTGGCCCATGCAGAGGACCTGGGCGTTGTTGGACAGGATGGAGCGCTCGACGGAGAACGAGTCGTGGGCGGTGACGGCGCGGACGCCGGGGACCTTGTTGGCGGAGATTGCGACGCCGAGGCCTGGGTGGGTGTGAGCGGGGCGTGGGCAGGGGGCAGGGGGTAGGCGTGGTGGTCGCTGCGCTGCTCGCGCTGCTCGCGCCGCTCGCGCAGTCTGGCACAGGCCGAGCACAAAGTCACGCACACAGCGCCACTCGTCGCCCAGCCCACCCGCACACACACACACTCACCAGTGCCACAGATCAGAATCGCGCGGTCCGCCTCGCCGGCGGCGATCTTGCGCGCGGCAGCGACCGCGACGTGGGGGTACGCCGTCTTGTCAGCGTCCGCGAGCACGCCGACGTCGATGACGGCGCGCACACGCGCGTCGGCCTCGAGGTCGGCCTTGATCTTGTTCTTGTACGCGACGCCGGCCTCGTCGCAGCCCACGACGACGGTGAAGGGGTGTGCTGGGTGGGTGGGGACGGGCATTGTGGGCGATGTCGGACTGTGCTGGGCTATGCTGTGCTGAGCTGAGCTGAGCAAGGACAACAACATGCATCTGACTTTGTCTCGGTGCTGGCTGCGTGAGCAGCGAGCGAGGTGCACCAGCCCGCCCACGCACAAAGCCGTACCGGGCCTGGCGGTGTAAACCCGGAGCGGAGTTGACGAGGTGTGTCGTGTCGCCACTCTGGGCCGGCGGCTCATCCTCCGGCTGGCAAAGGGAACGGTGGCCAGGCGGCGACAGCAGCGTGTGTCACGGGCCGACTTGCCGCCCGGGGATCATGCATGTACGCGGGGCGGGGCGACTTGGCATGTGGTCGGTCTGTCAGTGTGCGGGTCGTACCTCACCCAACATGTCGTTCCGCCACCTGGAGCCATCCGGGCCAATACTCGCCCGTCGTTTCGGCCCGGAGTGGCGGCTGCGCGGTCGGCAACATGATATCGTCGCAGCACGCTGCAAGACGCCGAGATGGTGGTCGCGCTGGGCTGTAGTACCACATACATACATAGCAGGGATGCGTATGCAGCAGCAGCAGCAGCAGCACGACCCCCAGCCCACACCATGACCATCGACTCAACCTCCTCCACACCCACGCCCAACGTCGTCCTCATCACCGGCGCGGGCGGCTGGCTCGGCGGCCTGCTGGCCGGCGCGATCCTGGCCGACGAGCGCACGCCGAACGCGCGCCTCATCCTCGCCGACATTGTCGAGCCGCGCGCGCCGGCGGCCGCGAGCCCAAAGAACGCAATCACGCTCAAGGCCGACCTGTGCGATCCGGCCGCCATCGACGCGCTCTTTGCCACGCCCTTCGGCGCCCCGGACACGGTCTACTGCCTGCACGGGATCATGTCGCGCGGGTCCGAGGACGAGTTCGACCTCGGCCTGCGCGTCAACGTCGACTCGGTGCGCTCGCTGCTCGACCGCGCGCGGCAAGTGCAGCCCGCACCCAAGTTTATCTTCACGTCCTCGCTTGCCGTGTACGGCGGGCCGCTGCCCGACGTGGTGAACAGCTCGACCATCGCCACCCCCGAGGGCGCGTACGGCACCGGCAAGCTCGTCGCCGAGCTGCTCGTCAACGAGTACACGCGCCGCGGGTTCGTCGACGGCCGGATTTTGAGGCTGCCGACGATTGTCGTGCGCCCCGGCGCGCCGAGCGCGGCCACGTCGTCCTTCCTCTCCGGCATCATCCGCGAGCCGCTGCAGGGCAAGCAGGCCATCTGCCCCGTCGGCAACGCGCTCGACTCGCCCGAGCTGTCACTCGCCGCGTGGGTCGCCTCGCCCGAGACCACGATCCGCAACTTTGTCATTGCCAAGCATGTCCCGGCGTCCGCGTTCCTCCCGCACACGCGCGCGGTGTACCTCCCCGGCTTCACCGTTACCGTCCGCGAGGAGCTCGAGGCCCTCGCCGAGGTCGCCGGCCCCGACGCGCTCAAGCTCGTCGAGTTCAAGGACGACCCGACCAACCGCCGCATCGTCAGCTCGTGGCCTGCCCGCTTTGACAACGCCTACCCCCTCGGCCTCGGCTTTGTCGCCGACGCCGGCGGCATGGTGCCCATCGTGCGTCGCTTCCAGGCCGCCCTCGGCGCCCAGTAGTAGACAGGAAATATGTTGTAGATGCATTGTCCGGGGATGTGATTCGATTAGCTGTAGTGTAGGGTGGGCGGCGATGGCTCGATGGCCCGCCGATCCCAATGTCCGTTCTGATCACCCTCGCGCCTCGCGCCCTCACACCTCGCTCTTCTCCGCCGTGAGCGCCTCGCCCTCGGCCCGCGCCTCCTCGGCCGCGGCCTGCTCAGACGGCTTGGGCGCAGCGGGCGGCGCGCCCTGCGCCTTGTGCCACGTGTACAGCAGCGTGCCGAGCATGATGAGGACGATGGACGCCACGCGCGAACTGTAAGCCAGTCAGTCCAGCTCGTCGCTGCCGCCACTTACGTGTTCAACATGTCGCCAAACAGCTGCACACCCAGAATCGTCTGCAGCACCGACCGCACGGCCGACGAAAACATGTGCGTCACGGGCGAGGTCACCTTGATGCTGAGGAGTCCAGCGATGCAGATGAGGAAGCCGACGACGCCCTGCGTGAGTGTGTCAGTGCCGCTGATGCGCGCTGTGCCCTCCCCCCACCGCCACCGCTCACCGTCACGGCGCTGCCGATCGCAAACGCCCGCAGGTCGCCCTGGGTCCCGGCCAGGAGGGCGCGGATGCGCCCCGACTCAGCGAGCAGCACAGGCGGCACAATGGCGATCGCGCTGAGCGCATTCGTCCAGTACGCCAGGTCCAACGCGCTGCCGTCGACGTGTCGCAGCGCCGACTTGATCAGCACGGCGTGCACCGCGATCATCGCGGCCGATGCGATGCCGAGCACCATGCCGAGCACGGGCGCTTCACCGCTCGTCGTTCCGGCGCCCGCGCCGAGCGGGAAGGGCAGGAATGAGAAGGTGAAGCCCCAGGTGACGAGGGCGCATGCGATGAGCGTATCGCGCGTGGGGCGGGTGCCCGTCTGCGCGGCCTGCAGTGCAATGGTCATGGGCAGCGTGAGCCCGCGCGCGACCTGGAAGTACGATGCGTCGACGATGCGCAGGCAGTAGATGTTGAAGGCGAGGCCGACGACGTTGACGGTCGCCACGGGGATCATCTTGCCGACCATGTCCTTGGACCATCGCGGCACGGACCAGCTCGTGCTCGACAGCGCGCCCCAGCCATACAGCAGGACCACGGCGATCACGAGCTGCAGGAAGAGGAAGGTGAGCGGGAGGTCGGACGACTTGAGGACCCATTTGTTGCTTTGTTGTTCGGTCAGCTTGTCTCTGGGGAAGCGGACGAGCGCGACCTACACAATGACCATGATGATAGCCACGGCCATGAAGAAGGACACCACCGCGGCCACCTTCCACCGCGGGGTCTGCTCGTCGTCGCTGCTGTTGCTGGCGCTCATGCCGCTGCCGTGAGATCTGGTGTGATATGGGCTTGGTTGGAAGCGAGGGTGAGCTTAATTGCTGTTGTCGGCTATGTCGTCGGCCTTGTCGTCGTCGCAGCAGCCGTAAATACCTTGCAAGAGATTGACTCCAGCGTGCAAAGTGAAAGAGTAGGAAGGTACAAATGGGATGATCAGAGGGCAGGCAGCCAGCGGCACTCTGTTTGTTCTGCTGCAGCAGCAGCTGCTGCAGTTGCTGTACCTTGACGACGAAACGGCCCGCTTCCTGTTGCCCTCGTTGTCGTCGTAGTCGTCGTCGTCGCGCCCGCAAACGCGTGTGCCACTTTGGCCGCCAGGAGCGAGCTGCCGTAACTTGTTCACTGGTGCCGACATGGTGACACATTTTCCCCTCGCCGTCCGGGGGTCACCCGCGCCGCTGACTATTATCGGGTCACCAAGAGCACGCCCGCCGACAATAGTAGTTGAAAGTGGGTAGCGGGTGGGCATGACGAGACAACGAGGCGACGAGGCCAGGAGCACGACGGTGCGCGCAGGGGGGACAAGATTGCCGCCCCCCATTCCCCACCAACAATAACAACAAATGGTGTCACACCACTCTCCTCTCGCACAACTCTCAACCCACACAATGATGCTTCCGACCCCCCCGGACACGCCGGGGGGCGCGAGTGCAGCGAGCACGCTGAACACTGGCTCAACAAGCGCTACAAGCACAACGAGCACAACAAACACTTCAAAGAGCATGCCCGCCACCGCTGACGGCCCGAGCGCCCCGAGTGGCGGCGGCAAGTCGGGCATCGGCGGTGTGCGCAGCCACGGCGTCCCCCGAGTCCATGACGCAAGATCCACCGGCGGTATGCCCGGCGTCGATGGGCCCAGCTCGATGCCTGGTGTCGATGGGCCAAGCTCTATGCCAGGCGTCGACGGACCCAGCTCCGCGCCCGTGCACCGCCCGACAGCCGACGCCCCAGCGAGCGTGAGCAGCCGCAGCGCGAGCCCGCTGCTGCCCGTCCACCGCCGGCTGAGCGACAACGAGCTGTCGTATTTCCTGCCCTCGCGCGCCGACGGCGTCAACGACATGTGAGAGCAGCAGACGCACTGACATGCTGACAACGCCAGGTACGTGCACCACAACCTGCGCGCGGCGCCCAACGCGCTCAGCCTGCAGCGCGTGCGCTACGCGTGGGCGCTGGGCCTGCACCGGCACCCGCTACTCGCATCGTCTGTTGAGTTGCGCGCGTACGACGACGCCGTGTTCTCGCACACGCCGGCGGGGACGCTCGAGGCCGCGCTCGAGACGGGCGACCGGCGGCTGACTTTCTTCGAGGCGGCCGACGGCCCGGCCGACCTCGTCAACGCGTACCTCAACGGCATGCGCACGTTGAACGCCAACATGCCCGCGCAGCTCATTATCCGGCGCGGGACGGCACGCGGCACCGACCTCTCGGGCGCGTGGGCTGACAGCGACGCCGGCGGCGCTGACGACGGGCTCACCAACGCCGAGGTCATGCTGTGCGCGACGCACTACATTGGCGATGGGATGGCGCTGCACTCGTTCATGAACGAGTTCTACGGGCTCGTCGGCGGCCCGCTCAACATTGACGAGCTGCAGGCGCTCCTCCAGGCCGAGGTGGACGCGGCGGTGAGCGCAGGCAGCACGGCGCTGCCCCCCGGCCTCGAGGACCGTATCCCGCTGAGCAGGTGGCAGCGGGCCGCGGGCGAGGTGGCGCAGCGGCGCGCCGACGCCCAGCTCCTCGGCGGACAGGTGCTCCCTGGCGTGCGTGGCAGCGCGCGCCACACGGTCGTGCCGACGTGCGCGTTCTCGCGCGAGCAGACGGCTGCAGCGCTCGCAAAGTGCAAGGCGCACGGGGTGACGATCGCGCATGCCGTGTTCGCGCTGTGCGCCGTCGCATGGGGCAAGTACGCGACCAGTGACCAGACCGAGCCAACGTGAGTGGTGCCATTGGCCTGTGCTGACATCCCGCAGGATGATCTACTCGGCGCTCAACCTCCGGCCGCTGATGCACCCCGTGCCGGCGCGCACGTCGTCGTCCTTCTTCCACCTCGCAGTGGGCTACTTCAACGTCGTGCTGCCGAGTCTCCAGCCGGTGCTCTCGCCCGCCGAGGTCGTGTGGCTGCGCGCCAGGCAGACCAAGCGCCAGACCGTCGCGGCCGTCAAGTCGCCGCTCGCGGGCGCGGCGTTCCGCGCGACCTCGTCGGCGCGCGCTGCCCGCTCGCGCCACTGGGCGCGGGTGGACGACCAGGCCGCCAACCCCGGCCTCGGGCTCGGCCTGCGCATCAAGGAGCGGCCCCTGCCTGCCCCCGCTGGCTCTGCGCCGCGCGAAGAGGCGAAACCGCCTCCACCGCCCGCGGGCAAGGCGCTCCTCGGCGTGTCCATGCTCGGCAACCTCGACGGCGTGTACAAGCACGACTCGTTCCCCGGCACAAAACTCTACTCGCTCACCACGGGCTCGCGCCAGCGCCCCGGCGGCCTGCTGCTGTTCGCATACACCTTTGCGTAGGTCTGTGGCTCTAGAGCCCATGCTGACACGCCCAGCGGCAAACTCTTCCTCTCGCTCGGGTACGACAGGAACGGGTTCAAGGCGGGCGTGATTGAGGCGTTCTGGCAAGATGTGCTGAGGCTCACCGAGGGCGTCATCTTGGCAGAGTAGGGGCAGATACATGGCGATCGTTGCGAGGCGCGAGGCGCGGCGCTGGACATTCATAGACATCTGTCAAGCATGGAGTTGCATAGCACTCAACGACTGACTACTTGTGCAATGGGAACCCCTCGGCCACGCCACGCTGCAGCTCGAACGGCGACGCCGGCGTCGCGTACCCGCTGCGGCGCTGGTGGAGCCACGCCTTGACGAAACCGTTGCGGGCAGCGACACCACCGTCGTCCTCGGGCGCGGGCGGCAGGTCGAGGCCCTTTTCTCCCATGGCACGCTTTGACGCGTCGCGGAAGCCGTCGAACGCAGCCCTTGCGCCGCCGCTCTCGAGCGCCTCGCGAGCGATCGCCACTCCGTCCTTCCAGTCCTTGGCCCGGCCCGACACGTGCAGCAGTGTCGCGGCGTTGACGAGCACATAGTCGCGGATCGCCTCGAGCGACGGGTCCTCGGGACTGGCGGGGTTGGCCAGGTGCTCTGGCGCGGCCGAGTTGTTGAGGAGCGCGTTGAACGTCAGAGCGTTGAGCTCTGGTGTCGCGCCCTTGACCGAGCTGAGAGGGTGCGTGGGAAGGCCAAAGTCCTTGGTCGGGTGGATCTCCTCGATTGAAATCTGGCCGTTTTCCAACCTCCAGATCCAGGTCGGTCCGGCGATCGACACCTCGTCCAGGCCCTCCTGTCCGCAAACAACAGCCGCGCGCTCCACACCCAGCAGACGAAGCACCTCGGCGAAAGTGTCGCCGAGCTCACGCTTGGCCACACCCAGCACCATGCGCTGCGGGCGCGCGGGATTGATCAGCGGGCCGAGGACGTTGAACACGGTCCTAAAGTTGAGCTGGCGACGGATGGGGGCGATGTGCGCCAGGGAGGGGTGGTAGTGTGGGGCGAAGAGGAAGAGGAAGGGGGAGGCAGGGAGGAAGTCGTGGATCTGCTCGACGGGGAACGACAGCCTGCAGTCGAGTGATATCAACAGGTCGGCCGAGCCCGACGTCGAGGTAGCCGCACGCGATCCGTGCTAACAAGTCAGCCACGTCCGCCACGTTCGCTCCCACCTTTGCGACGCGCACACCGGCGCCAGCGACAACAACAGCGGCGGTCGTCGACACGTTGTACGTGTCCCAGCCGTCGCCACCGGTGCCGACAATGTCGACGAGGCCGCGGTACCCGTCGCCCTCCTTGTCCGAGTCGCGGTAGTCCCACATGCCGGGGCCGTGGGGGTCGTCGATGGCGTTCTTGGGCACGAGGTCCTTGACGGCGATGGCGTGGCGGCGGAGCACGTCGGCGCACGCGGCGACCGTCTCTGGTGAGCTGTCGAGGCCGGAGAGGGTGAGCGCGGTGAGGAAGGCGCCCGCCTGGGCCTCGGACGCGCCCTGGACGACCATGTGCTCGAAGGCGAGCCCGCAGTCCTCGGGGCTGAACTCGCCGGGCGTCTGGACGAGCTTCTTGAGCAGGACCTTGAAGGAGTCGGGTGTGAACTCTGCCTGGGCTGTCATGGTGGTGGTGGCAGAAGAGGCTGTGATGTGAGACTTGCCAGCCTTTTGTTGTCGGTTGGTCGTGTCGTTGCCGCAATCAGCTCGTCGCGGACTCGTCGCGGCAGTTGCCCCGCCAACGACTCGACTTCTTGAATCGGCTGGCAATGTTCGACCACGTGGAATTTGATCCCGCGGCCGCGCGAAAGTCACCTCCACTTGGGCGTCGCGATCGGCGCGCACAGTGCGTACACCGTCATCTGCTTCGAAAGCAACAACACTGCGGCTTCTTGCTCTACCCACTCTCCATTGACAAGTTGGTATCACGCAAAGCCGCTTCAATATCTGTGCTAATGAAGGAAGTGAAGCGAAGCTCGTCGGGGTCGGCTCCCCCAGCCAAAAAGGGTGAGCAGCTACGGACCTCCGCACCATTGTAGCTGACACCCCAGTCCACTCCTTCTTCACGCAGCCGGCAGGAGGCAGCGGCGCAGGCCCATCGCGCGGTACCTTTGACAAGGATGTGTCCCCGTCTCTCGTGCACTACCACTACCTCGACCCCTTGGAGGGCACGCCACCAGGCACCCCAGTCGAGCTCGTCCTGTATGACCTCGACGGCACACTCATCAAGCCGAGCAGCGGCGCCAAGTTCCCCAAGGACCGTAATGACTGGATGTGGTGGAACCCCATCGTGCCAAAGCACATCAAGGACGAGATCCAGAGCGGCAAACATGTCATCGTCCTCTCCAACCAGGGACACAAGGCGCCAAAGATTCGCAACGAGTGGCGCGCCAAGCTGCCGCTGATTTCTGCCAAGGTGGGTCGTGTGGGGGGTACGGGCACTGTTTGTTGTGTCTGCACTGGTGTGTAGTAGCCACTGACTCCATGTGATAGCTCGGCGACCTCCCCTTCCGCGTGCTCGGTGCTCTCGAGAAGGACGTCTACCGCAAACCCAACACTGGCATGTTCGACTTTGTCGCCAAGCTGTACAAGGACAAGGGCTGGGAGATCGGTACGTTCTTCGTGTTTGAACACCGATGCTGATAAGCCAGACCTGGACAAGGTTGTTTATGTCGGCGACGCTGCGGGCCGGAAGAGGGATCATAATAACACCGACCTAACGATGGCCCTTAACGCTGGAATCAAGTTCTACACGCCGGAAGTGAGTCTCGGCTTCTCTCCGCACTCGACACCATTCATACTTAACCCTCTGTAGGAGCATTTCCTTGGCGAGACCAAGGCATACCCACATCCTCCAGACTCGTTTCGGCCGTCCAACTCGCCCGCACTACAGGACAACTGTCAGTAATGACCGACCCGGTCTCCAACGACTGGCAGCAACCCGTGACCTATGCTGACCAAGCCAGTGCCACCCGTTGTCCCTTCCAATACGCCTATTGCGAGGGATAAAAAGGAGATAGTGGTCTTCACCGGCATCCCGTGAGTGCTAGCTACCTACCCTTGTGTGGGACTGTGCCAACCATCCCTTAGCGCCTCCGGCAAGACGAGCTTCTACCGCCGCCACTTTACCAGTTATGAGCATATCAATCAGGATACCCTACGGACCAGGGAGGCGTGTGTGAGAGCGGCACGTAAGAAGTTGGAAGAGGGCAAGTCGGTGGTGGTTGGTGAGTTAACACACTGGCTCTGTCCGGCATCTGTGCTGACAGATTCCAGACAACACCAACCGGAACAAGGCCACCCGAGCGGTGTATGTAGCGCTGGCAAAGGAACAAGGCGTGCCGATCCGGTGAGTGGAGGTACATATGTCGTCGCAGCTGACCGAAGACTCTTCCACTTTACCACTCCACCTGAGCTGGCCAAGCACAATAACGTGTATCGCGCATTGCACGCCCCAGCGGACGAGCCCAAGCGCGAGTTGCTGCCTGCTCTGGCGTTCGGTAGCTACACTGCGGACTTTGAGCTCCCGAAACTCAGTGAAGGGTTCGAGGAGATCCGCACCGTCAACTTCGTGTGGGAGGGCGACGAGGAGCAGCGCAAGCTCTGGGACCGGTACCTGCAGTAGAGCAGAGGGGCGGCAGAGAGCGAGCGTCATGAATGCCATGTCTTCCAGAACACGGCCGCCGCCACCTCCGCCAACGCTTGTCTAGATCCCCAGCGCCGGCTAACGACCCTCACTCCCTTGACGCCTCCACAGGCCTCCACACATAGCTGATGGGGCACACCCGCAGTCGCCAAGCAGCAATGTCCAGGATCTTCGGGTCGACAATACCGAATTCCATTGAACAGGCAGGTTAGCCGGGCCTCCACTTTTCTGCAGCCCCTTAGACCCTGGTAACTCACGGCTAACGGCGGATTCTATTACTCGACAACTCACTTTACTCAGCCCCGCAGCGTTCCCCACCCTCGCCTCCATGCCAGGATCCGGCTCCAAGAAGTCAGCCTCTGCTGTCTCCCTCGCGCCCGTCCAATGTTGTTCTCTACTCAATATCGTCGTGTGCACATTAACCGGTTCCGCAGCGTTGTCTTTGATGGCGACGACAACAGCACCACGGCTCTTCCACTAGCAGTGACGACGACTCTACAATGAGCAAACGCGAAAACTCTTCGGCAATGACCGACACCTCCACTGGAAGCGGAGACGAGTCCGCTGGCGGACGTGGCGACTCGCGCAGCAAGCAGGAAAACACGTCGAATGGCACAGGCGACAGGTATGTCGGCGCGCACTGGCTCACGCTGAAGGCAGGAAACGCGACGCAGACGAGGGCATCGGACGCGTCCAGCTCGCGTGCTTCTACTGCCGCGCAAAGCGGATCCGATGCAGTGGCGAAAAGCCTGTTTGTTCAGCGTGCAGCAAGACGAGCGCAAAGTGCGAGTGGCCGGCGGGCCGGAGGAGAAAGCGCACCCGACGCGAGATGGAGGAGGCCCGTCGACAAGAAGAGGCCACGCAGACGGCCATTTCGCTCGGTGGCCTCGGTGGTATCGCGCCGTCTCGCCTTTCGCTCGCCACGTCGGGTTCATCATCTGGCGTCTCGTCTGCAATTCCCTCAGTCCCGTCGATGCCGCTGCCTTCGCCAGGCTTGGGGCGCGATACGATCGACCCATGGGCCATCACGTCTGCGGCAACGAACCTGACGTGGCCGGCCAACTTCCTCCCAGAGGTGCAGGCGCCGGATGTCTTCTCGTTCGACGTCCTGGGCGCGCCCGCGACCAACGTGCTGAGCGCGGCTGTGCAGTCTGGATCGGGTATCACCGCTACTATCTCGGCGCCGACCAAGCTCGACCCCACGCTCGCCGGCTTCCTCGACGACAACTCGCCTGGCACCGACCTCCGCCTGCTCCAGGCACTCGAGAACCAGCAGGCGTACGTCTCGGGGGATCCAAACACGGGAGATGATCTCGAGCTGTGGTACTACCGCTTTTCGGGCTCTACCGCCATCCATCCGGGTATCAACCGCATATCGCTCAAGCTGCAGAAGAAGGGGTCAGGCCACACGCCGACTGCTGCTACCGAAGACCCAGCGTCGCCGCAGACGTCCATGGGTCCACCCCCCGTCCCGGCAGATCTGTGGGACGCCAACGGCCTCCCGCATCGTCATGTCTGGGACCCAATATTCGACAAGTTTACGGAGAACATTGCGTGCCACTTCCCCAGCGTAAGCCGCAAGCGCATGACGATCCGGTACGACTCTGGCACGCAGAGCGCGTTCCTCGCCAACTGTATTCTGGCCGTGGGAGCACGCTTCACGAAGACAGACCAGCCCGTGGCGGCCGCTGCGCCGTTCGTTGCGAAGGCGCAGGAGCTTGTCGCGCCCCTGCTGCATCTCCCGGCATACGACGTCGTCACGGGCCTGCTGCTCCTTGCGTGGGCATGCTACGGCCAGGGCTCGGAATCCGGCCTGTGGCAGTACAGCGGCATGGCGATCCGCATGGCCATCGACCTGGGGATGCACGAGAACAGCGAGATCTTCGAGTCTCCAGCGCATCTTGTGCGCATCCGCCTGCTGTTCTGGAACCTGTTCGTGACGGACCGCGTCGTGGCATTCGCGACAGGCCGCCCGGCGAGTATCCCAGAGGACATGATCGAGATCCCGCTACCCGAGAACGCCGACTTCTTCCCCGACCGCGCACGCGACGACAAGCCGCTCGACGAGCCCGTCCAGCCCGTGCCATACGTGTACCTCGTGCGGCTGATGGTGCTATGCGGGCGGATAAGCAATGTGCTCAACGGCCGACGTGGCCATGCGCGGACACTGGTGGCGTCTGACGAGCCGCTGGCGGAGCGTCTTGCCGAGCTTCAAGCGCGCCTCGTGAGCTTCTACGCTGCGCTGCCCGACGAGATGAAGTGGAGCGCCGACAACTTCAAGCACCAGCACTCGCGCGGCAACGGTGGGACGTTCTTGTCGCTGCATCTCTGGGCGAACGCGGTCCTTGCGCTCGTGTACCACCCCGATCTACTCAAGTCGCCCTCGGGTGTGGAGACGCCGCTGGGACGCAGCATGCCTCGCAATGTGCGCCTCGCCATCGCCAGCAGCCGGCAGATCTGCGAGTGCATGGTGTTCGCTGACCTCGTGAGCCACACGTCGTACATTGCGTCGCCCGTGGTCGTACAGCCACTGTACGTCGCTGCCATGGCCCTGATCCATGAGATGCGCGCGGCGCAGGCGAGCGAGGCGGACGGCAACGCGAGCGAGCTGTTCCTGGTGTCGATGACGCGCCAGAACTTTACGACGCTGCTCAAGGCGATTCTGAGCATCGAGAAGCACTGGGCGGGCGCGAGCTACGTTGGGTCGCTGCTCCAGAAGCGTGAGTACAGACTGGCAGGGTGTAGCTGACGGCAAGGCTCGGGTATCTCGCTGCGCAACGCGGCGGCGTCGAAGCGCACGTTCATCTCGCTGCCCGACCAGGGCATGTTGCGACGCTTCACGAGCGACCCGAACCATCCGCATGACATTGCCCCGGCCACCGAGACGTCTATGCGCAACTCGGCGGCGCGGCAGAGCATCAAGGGGGAGGGCGGGGACGCGGTGGACGGGGGTGCGAGTGGTGAGTGGCGGCTTTACCGCGTGGCATCTTTGTTGACATCTCAGGCTCGCTCTGGCTATCCGACCTGCTGAGCGGATACTCGGTGGGAGTGTACAACGAAACTCCGGCCGACAGCTTTGACTTTGCGCGCCTGATGGCGCTGGGCGGGGGTGTGGGCGGAGTGCTGGGCGCGGACGCGGGCGGGCTTGGGACCGACGCCGTGATGTCGCCGGCGGCGGAGTAGGCACGGGGTGGTGGGGGTGCCACGAGCCGGAAGTTAGTGTATAGTCCCGACTGTATTGTACCAGTGTGTGTATGCTATGTTGCCGCGGTGCTGGTGCTTGCGCGCAGAAGTGGCGAGCCGTACGTCCGGAATGGACGCGACAAGAAGCCGAGGTCGGTGGCAAGTGGCAGCGAGGCACCGCAGTGTCTTAATTCCACTCCGGGCCGAAGTGGTGTGCACCCGGGCCTATGTCCGCTTCGGACGACACGGTGTTGTTGCCATGAGGTGTGCAGTCGGCTCGCACTGAACCGCCTGCACACACCCGGTGCGGGGGAAGCGGACGCAGCGCTGCTTGGCAGCGGAGCGGAGAGCATGCATAGGTGGAGGGGGGCTACACCGCGCCTTATCTAGGTGAGGTGCCGGGTCGGCAGCGGCCAGCACCCCACCGACCCACGCCCGCCGCCATGTCCGACCGACACATCTTCAACGACCACACGACGCTCGTCGCGCGCAGCCTGCGCGGCCTGGTCGCCGCGCACCCGCGGCTGTCGCTCATCCCGTCCCTGCGGGTCGTGTACCGCGCCGAGCATGACCGTGCCAAGGTGTCGCTCATCTGCGGAGGCGGGAGCGGGCACGAGCCCGGCACCGTCGGCTTCGTTGGCGCCGGCCTGCTGACAGCTGCTGTGGCCGGCGACGTGTTCGCCAGCCCGAGCGCGAAGCAGGTCATGGGCGCGATCAAGGCCGTGCCGAGCGACAAGGGCGTGATTCTGATCATTACAAACTGTGAGTCGTGCAGGTGGGAGTGGCGACGGCGCGGGCGCGTCACACGACGCCTGCGCACGACACAGCCACTGCTAGTGCACTCGCTCACGCCACACCGCAGACACTGGCGACAACCTCCACTTCGGCCTCGCCAAGCTCATGGCGCAGTCGCAGGGTATCGACAACGTCGAGATTGTCGTTGTCGGCGACGACGTGAGCGTGCCCCACAGCCGGGGCAAGATGGTGGGACGGCGGTGCTTGGCCGGCGTCATCCTGGGTATGTGACCGCCACTCTGCGTCTTCCGCCTCTGACACCCACCCCAGAGTGCAAGATCATGGGCGCGGCGTCGGAAGCCTCGATGCCCTTCCAGCCCCTCGTCGCGCTCGGCCGCTCGCTCTCCGCCAACATGGGCAGCGTGTGCATGGCCCTCGACCACTGCCACGTCCCGGGGCGCTCGGGCGAGTTTGCGCAGATCCCGGCGGGCCGCATCGAGATCGGGCTGGGGCTGCACAACGAGACGGGCGTGTACAACATCGCGCAGCCGGCGCCCGAGGACCTCATCCACCAGATACTCGAGCTCATCCTGCGCCAGGACGACCCGGAGCGCAGCTTTGTGCGCTTTGCCGACGGCGACGAGCTCGTGCTTTTCGTCAACAACCAGGGCGGGATGAGCGCGCTCGAGATGGGCGCCGTCGTCGACGAGGCGCTCGTCCAGCTCGAGGCGCGCGGCATCGTCCCCCTGCGCATCTTCAACGGCGTCTTCATGGGCAGCATGAACATGCCTGGCATCAGCATCTCGCTGCTCAACCTCACCAACGTGGCGGCCGACACGGGCGTCAGCGTCCCCCAGCTCATCGAGTTCATCGACGCGCCGCACGCGGCCACGGCGTGGCCCGCGACAGAGCACATCTGGCCCGTGCCCAAGGGGCTTGCGGCCCGCTCCCGCACCGACAAGTTCACCGAGGTGGCCGCGGAGGAGAAGGCTGCCGTCCCCGTCGGGCCCGAGCTTGCGGGCAACGCGGCGGCGATCCAGCGCGCGCTGACCACCGCCGCGGCCGACGTGGTCGCGCTCGAGCCCGCACTGACAAAGTGGGACACGATCGTCGGCGACGGCGACTGCGGCGAGACGTGTGAGAACGGCGGCAAGGCGGTCCTCGAGGCGGTCAAGAACGGGCTCGGGCGCAGCGGCGACCTCGTCGCGCTCTTCCGCGAGCTCACCGAGATCATCGACGAGGCATGCGGCGGCACGCTCGGCGCGATCTTCTCGATTTTCCTGGCGGGTCTCACGACCGCGTTGATGGACGAGGCGGCGGCCACCCCGCAGCCGGCCGTCGACGCCGCGCTGTTCGGCCGCGTCGCCCTCGCTGCGCTCGACACGCTCGGCCAGCGCACCGCTGCGCGCGAGGGCCACCGTACAGTCATGGACGCGCTGATTCCGTTCGCACGCGTGCTCGCCGAGACGGCCGACCTGGACGCCGCTGCCGCCGCCAGCAGGAAGGGTGGCGAGGCCACCGCCACGCTCACGGCAAAGCTTGGCCGTGCGGCGTATGTCGGCGACCGGACAGACACTGTCATGCCGCCCGACCCAGGCGCCATGGCCTTTGTTGCAGTCGCCGAGGGCATCGCCAAGGCCTTCCACAAGTAGGGAGACGTGGGCTTCGGTTAGCAATAACGGACACTCGTGATCATGCCCTCATGGTCAGCTATTAGCCTTCCCCCACCTCCCTTCACCACCTTCCCCCATCATCCCCTTTCCCGCGCAACCACACCACACCATTGTACTCTAAAACATGCCCGGATTCATGATAGATTGCGCATGATCAGCTCGTATGTAAGCATGGTCACAGCGCTGCTTGGTACAGTGCGGACGAGGTTGATGCTCAGCCCGCGATAGAAGCCCTGCCACCCGTCCTGTCGATAAATCTTGCGGAACGTGTCCACAATGCCGCCCTTCTTCGGCGTCCAGCGACTCCTGCGCCTCAGGCTGTTCGGCCCGTCCGCCGCGTCGCCCATAGAGTGCACGACGGGTGGCGTCGAGCCCGTCACCAGCGGCGAGTACAGCGTCGCTGGGCCAGGCGTCTGCCGCGGCGGGTGTCCGACATATGGTGGTGGAGGGGGTGCTGGTCGAGGTGCGCGCGACACCTGCATACGCGTGCGCAGGACCTCGTGCGGGTATGTTGCCAGCGACGCAACCATCTTGGAGAAAGCCGACGCCGCGAGAATCGACGTGGGAGTGAGTGGTTGGCCATCATGCGCTTCGACGTCAGCACTTGCCCCGCCATTCTTCACTCACCCATCGCCGCCTTGGTCTTCTCATACAGGCCAAACTGCACGGCGACGTGCGTGACACCAAACAGGCTTGGTAACAAGCCCTTGTAGAATGCTGACAGGCCCTCGGTACGATAGATCGTCTTGATCGCGTCCCATGTCGTGCGGTATCGCTTGGCGTCTGGTGGCAGCACGGCCTGAGCCTGGGATGCGAGTTAGTCCGGCTCGGCAGCACATTCCCCTTGCCACACCCACCATGAATCTCGTCTTGACCACCCACAATGGGTTGGTCAGGATTGTGCCGGTCGCGCCTGCTGTCATTGCCGCCGTCACATGAATGAGAGAGGGGTACTTGTCTGGCCGTCCTGAGAGGGTCAGCCACGTGCGGGCCCGCCTTCCCCACACAATCACTCACCGCTCGCGGCAAGACTCCTCGCCATACGGTCCTTGATAAAGTCGTAGACGGTAAAGTAGATGCCCCATGTTGGCAGATAGCCCGCAATGGTCGGTCCCAGGCCGCGATAGAAGCCGCGGATTCCGCTGAGGCGGTAAATTCGCATGCAAGTCTTGACGACCCCTTCGTAGCCCTTCTGGTCCTTGCGGATGCTCTGCGCCTGCAGTGTTGTCTTGACCACGTCGAGCGGGCACGTCGCGATAGACGACACGAGGCCTGCTCCGGCTCCGGCAATCATCGAGTGCAGGCCGTCGGGAACGTGGAAGCGGCCGCGCCGTGGGCTGCCGTCAGCTGGGTAGAAGTTCCTATCGCCGGCGCCATAGCCTCCGCCCGCTCCCGAGCTCGAGCTGGGCCCAGGATTGTTGACGGCGAACAATGGCGGGTCGTTATCCGACACCGAGTCGAGCGTCGCGGCCAGGGCCAATGATGACGAAGGCGTTGCTGGCTCTAGAGGTGCCCGCGAGGTCGTCGCCTCGGCGCTGCCATCATGCGATAGGGGTGATACCATCGCCAAGTGGGTCCAGAGACTTGGCGTGGTGTCTGATAAAGTTAGAACTGTGCTTATCGAGCCGGCCGATAAAACGTACAGAGAGGGAGAGAGAGAGTGGACGCGCTCGCGTCGCTCACAGCGGCGCGGCGGTAGCAGGAGTCGTTGCAGTGCGAGTCACCAGTGACCAAGTCCCTCTGGCAAGTGGCTGTGGTATTGTCGGTTGCGAGTGGACCAAACTGCGGGTGGTCTCGCGTACACCAGGGTATCGACTAGTCACCGGCTCGAGGATGAGGAATGAACAGGCGAGTAAGCGACAGGGAGGCGGCGGCAGCGTGGGGGCTCGAGCCAGGCTGATCCTGCGAGGGTGCGTCGCTGGTGCCGGTCTGCTTGAGGGGATGGGGACAAGAGGACAAGTGAGGGGATGAACGATAAAGTATTAGAACATTGAACAAGACGAAGGCGTGCGGAAGTGGTCCATAGGTCACCCACTCGCCGACTGACCGACCCACCTCGGCGGTGACGAACTCGAATCCGTGACCGGCCCTTCGCGAGGGCAGCCACCACCTCGGGCGGAACCAGATTTCACTCTACTAACCTGCTCCCTGTCTCTAGTAGCAGCAGTATACGCAATGCCAATGGTCTCTATGCATAGTATCAACACAACACACTAGTCGAACGTAACCTTGGATCCCTGAGACTCTACAATGCCAACCTTTTCACGCTTGGCCATGGCAAGCGCAGCTCCAGGCGCCTGGCGGCCCTTGGACTCCCACTTCTTGCCGCGCTTGTCGCCACGAGCAGCCGGGTCCGATGTCGCGGCATCGTCACCGCCCGAGATGAACGACGCAGCAATGCGCGCCTGGGCTCCACGCTCCGACTCAAAGTCGTTGCCGGCCGCACGGTGGCTGCCAGACGCGTCCTCGCCTCCGTCCTGCTCAAAGTACCGTGGCTCGCGCTGCGGCCGTCCGCCACGTCCGCCACCACGGGCACCACCACGGCCTCGTCCGCCGCCGTCACCACGGCGCCCGCCAGACCGCTTCTGCGCCTCCTCACTTGCAAACTGCAGGTTTAACCGGTTGCCACGGAGGTAGTGGTTCTTGCGGTTGAGCACGGCGCGCTTGGCGTGCAGCGCCGACTTGAAGTCCCAGAATGCGAAACTGTGGCGTTAGATAAGGCCCGAGAACAGCCACTCACCCCTTGCAACGACCAGTGTCCTCGAATTGAGCGAGGCGGGTCTTGATAAGACCCGACTTGATGCCGGAGCGGCTGGACATGGCGACGGGCGCCTTGGGCTTGGTCTCGTCGTCGTCACCGTCCTCTCCCTCTGCCTCCTCCTCCTCCCCTCCCTCCTCCTTCTCCTCCTTCTCCTCCTCCTCCTCGTCCTCAACATCCTCGGCGTTTCCCTCCACGAAATCACGGAGCTCGTCCTCTGTCACGTCGAATGGCAGGTTACCAATGAACAGGGTTGCGCTCTCGGGGTGCTTCTGCGTGGCCTGGGCGAGGATGCGGTCGTTTCCGGGGGCAGAGGTCGACGGCTTGGGTGTGCGCGCATCGGGGTTGGCCTTGTGGTCGTTGCCAGCCTTGATCAGCAAGCGACGTCCGTCAAACGGCCTCTCGCTCAGACCAATCGCCAGCGCCTGCAGCGCCTCGGTCTTGAGGTCGACGTATGCGAAGCTGAGTGGTCAGCGCCGTCCAGAGCCTCAGGCTCCAGCTTACCCCTTGTTGGCAGCAAAGGTGCCATTTCCGGGCTTCTTGGGGAGGTTGACGCGCGTGACAGCGCCCGGCTCGCCACCGAGCTCGACGATGCCCTTCTCGACAAACTCCTTGAGGCCATCGGGCGTCGTCCTGAAGGCAATGTTGCCGACCCAGACCGACCACTCTCCCTTGGTGGGCTTGGCCTCCTTCTCCTTGCGCGCCTTCTCTCCCGTGTGGCGCTTGGTCTCGTCGCCGGCGTCCTTGTCGTTCTCTCCGAGCGGCTTGCTCGAGCGCTCGGCGGGTGCCTCGCCGCGCTTGGCACGCTTGCGGGCAGCGCGGATCTCGGCCTTGGACATTGGTGCCTCGGCAGACAGGTCGATCTCGAGCAGGTCGGCATTGTCGCCCTCGTCCTCGGCGCGCCGCTTCTTCGAGCTGCCCTCGGCAGCGGCGGCGGGCTCGGCGGGCGCGGCGGACTCCTCGGCGGGCCCCTCGGCTGTGGTGGTCGCTGGAGCAGCTGCTGCCTCGGCGGCAGCGGCCTTCTTGGCGGCCTTGCGAGCGGCGCGGGCCGCCTCCTGCTCTGCTGTCCTTCCCGACTTGCGTAGCTTTGTGCTGTCGTCGGCCATTGTGCTTGTTGTGATCTCAACTTGCGATGAAGATTGTTCAGTCTGTGACGTCTGAACCGGAGACCGAGATCAACATTTTGGGATTAATGCGTGGTAATGTGGGGTAAAATAATAATGCTTGTTGTTTAATCAGGCTCCGCGCGCTGCCACGAGTCGCCGTTGTCGTTGCTGGCGGGCCACGCGTCATGGCTTCAATGTGCTGGCGCCAGCGTGTACCTGCAGGCAGCGCGCAGCATCCACATCTCACCCCCACTCTACGCTAGCAGCACCAGCATTCTTCTCGGCCCCTCTCACGCATCAGCAATGGCTCAACCGCCCTTCATGTCATCGCGCTCACCCCCACCATTGCAACACCCAAAGCCAACACACCCGGCATACCCGCCACCAGAGCCACCCCACACACCAGGACGCAGCTCGGCGTCCTCGCCCTACTCGATCACGGGGCGCCTCAGCCAGGATGACGGCGGCTACCAGCGATACTCGTCGCCGCCCGTCGATGTCCACCAGCAACAGCAGCACCAGCAGCAGCACCAGCCGCAAATGCACCAGCACCATGGTGCCGCTTCCACCTCGGCATACAACCCAGGCGTAGGCGGTCCTGCGCACGCCCGCGGGTTCGGCGCGGCCGGTCCCAACGCCGCAATGGGATATGGCAACAACAACAACAACAATTTCGGCGCGTGGCCCGGCATGAATGACGCTACAGCGCAGATGGGCATGCAGTTTGCAGGCAACGCCGTGCAGGCCGGCCACGACTATGTCGAGAGGAACGTGAGTGTTTGCTCGCCGGAGCGTTGACTGACGTTGCAGCTCCACCGGTACATCCCCCTGCCGCTTGTGAAGACTTGCTTCTCGGTCACCAACTCGTATGTGCTTCGCAAGCTTCGCCTCGTGCTTTTCCCCTGGAGGCATAGGCCGTGGGGTCGCCAGATGCGCCGTGCGGGCGACGGTACCAACGCCGAGTCGTGGGCTCCACCAAGAGATGACATCAACGCGCCTGATCTCTACATCCCGACCATGGCGCTGGTCACCTACACGCTGCTTGCGACGCTTGCCTCGGGCCTGCAGTCGCGCTTCGACCCCGAGGTGCTTGGCCTGTCGCTTTCCAAGGCCATCGGTGTGGTCGTGACCGAGTTTGTCGTCATCAAGCTCGGCTGCTACCTGCTGGACGTGCGCGGCGGCGGCGCCAGCGGCGTCGAGCTCCTCGGATACGGTGGATACAAGTTTGTTGGGTGGGTAGCAGCTGCACGTCTGACTATGGCCGTGCTGACAGTGGCAGCATCATTGCGACGATCCTCGTGTCGTTCCTCAACTTTGGCTGGGCTCTTACTGGCGCAACGTTCTTCTACACGTTCTGCGCCAATGCCTTCTTCCTGGTGTGTTTGATTGGGATCCGTACACCGCTTGACGCGCTAACCCTGCCCAGTTGCGGTCGCTCAAGTATGTGCTTCTACCAGGCGAGAACTCGTCGGCGACTGCAGCGACGCTGTCTCCCGGGCAGAAGAGCCGCCGTGTCCAGTTCCTGTTTGTCGTCGCGATGGCACAGGCGCTGTGGATGGGCGTCCTGAGCCTGGTGTAGAGCGGTGTAGATGACAAGTCGTATGCATAGGCGCGGTGGGAGAGATATGCAGTGCGAGAGCTGTGATGTTGCTGCCGCCACAACGACCGCTTCCGCCACGTGGGCCTAAATCGCCGGTGCGCCGCAGCGTCGGCCTCTGTCGCGGAAAAGTCAGGAGGCAGCTTTGGTGCGAGCCAGCCAGCGAGCGCATTCATTGTCGAGCAGGTCGACTTTGCTTGCATTCTCCAGCATCTCGCCATGTCTCTTTCCTCTCTTTCAAGTGTGCGCACGCGCGTCACTGGGCGTGAGTAGCCGGCGGGTCCGACCCCCACTACAGCCCACAGCCCACAGCTCACACACCCGCAGTCATCTCGAGCGTCGCGGGACCCTCATCGCGCTCCTTCTCCGCGTCGGCCGTCGCCCCGGCGTCGATCGCAAAGGACAATGCGCGCCGCAAAAAGGCCAAGTCGCTAGCCAAGCGCGCGGAAATCGCGACACAGTACGCGGCCGAGGCGTCGGACCACGTGCTGGGTTCGCCGCGCAACGGCGACCCGTCGGCGCTGTACCGCGGCTCGCGACTCGAACGCACCGTTCTGACGCCCGAGAGCGTGTGGAACGCCCCGCTGCCAAACTACGCCGCCGGCGAGGAGCCGGCGCACTACCTCCCCGGCCTGAGCGCGGCCGACAAGGAGCTGCTGTTCGGCGCTGTGCCGGCCGCGACGACGGCGCTCGCGTTCGACCCCGAGCGGCCGGCCGCGAGCGCCGCCGTCGCCGCCGACCAGGAGCAGCAGACCGAGACGCTGCGCCGTATCCTTGATCTGCGCAACGCCGACAGGGAGGGCATCCACGTCGTCAACCGCCAGCGCATCGCCGAGGAGTTTGGCCGGACAACAAAGTCGGGCGGCCTCGACACGGGCTCGTCCGAGGTCCAGGCCGCGCTGCTCACCTACAAGATCCGCAACCTGCACCAGCACCTCAACACGGGCTTTGGCTCGCGCGACACGCAGAACCGCCGCAACCTCCGCCTGCTCGTCCACAAGCGCGCAAAGGTGCTTCAGTACTTTAAGCGCAAGGACGAGGTCGCGTACGACGAGCTCCTCAAGGACCTCGGCCTCACACGGCGCGCTGTCGAGGGCGAGATCAGCATTGGCATGTAGAAGAAGAAGAAGTCATGGTGAGTGCGAGTTGTGGTTGTAACCCTGCCTCCCCCTTCTGTTCCCGAGTGATGTGTTTTACCAAACCTGATTTAATGAGCCTGAGCCGTTCGCGGCAAAGCTGTAATCCTTTTACGTCTGACGATTCTCTTTTCCTTTTCTTCTGCCCTGCTCGCGAGCTTCGCTGACAATGTGCAGGGTCAGTACGATACGATCAATACCATGTACCGTGCTGTATGTTGCATTTGTGTTGCATTTGTTCCGAGTAGGGGTCTGGCTGCAGGGGTGGAAGGAAAATGTGGCAGAGCAAATCTTGCAAACGATGCGTGTCAGCGACATGGAGTGCAATGCCTAACCAGACCAAGCTTTTCTGCATGGACAGGCATGCTCTGACAATACACAGTGGGGTGATACGGCGCTCAGCGTACCGATGCAGGACATCGTAGAGCGGGGTCGCAGCGATGTCGTAGCGATACAGCACACCACTAAGCACCAACCCCATATCCACTGTGCAACTGCCTCGATGACCACAAATCCATGCCTGAAATGGTATAACTACAACTACAATAGCACTGCTTTACTCCTTCTTCTCCTCCTGGGGCTCGAGCGCGACAAGCAGAGCACCCTCCTCGACAGCCTGGCCCTTGGTGACGTTGACCTGGGCGACCTTGCCGTCGTGTCCGGCGCGGATGTTGATCTCCATCTTCATACTTTCCAGGACGGCGACGACCTGGCCCTCAGTCACAGAGTCGCCGGGGGCGACCTTGACGTCGATGACGGTCGCGGGCATGGGCGCGGTGAGCGCGTCGGAGGACGACGCGCCGGCACCCTCAGCCTCGACCTCGGCGCCACGGCGGCGGAGGACGTGCGAGCCCTCGGGCGTGAACAGGTGGAGCTTGGGGCCGTGGGGGATGACAGTCGCCTGTGCCCGTCCGTTGGCGAACTGCGTAACGAGCTCGTTGGGGCCAGGGCGGTTGGCCGTCGCCTGCAGCTCGGTGGTCTTGTCACCGGTAGTGACGCTGATGTCGTACGCGCCCTGGTCGCGCTGGGTGAGCTTCACAACACCCTCGTCAAAGGTGTACGTGTGGATCGACTCGTCGCTGAACCTCCTGCCGGGGAGCGAGCCCCAGGCGCCCGAGCCAGGCTCATGGTGGGCAATGGAGAGGGCGGCCTGGGCGAGAACCTCGGGCGCGGTCACCTTCTCGGGGAAAAGCTCGTCGTGGTGCTCGGGGATGAAGTTGGTCTCGACGGGGCCGGCGACAAAGTCGGGGTGGCCGGCAACGGTGCGGAGGAACTCGACGTTGGTCGAGGGGCCGACAACCTGGTACTGGTCGAGAGCCGAGCGGAGGAGCGCAAGAGCCTCGGTACGGTCGCGGCCGTGGACGATAAGCTTGGCAATCATGGGGTCATAGTACGACGAGACGTCGTCACCCTCACGGAAGCCGGTGTCGAGACGGTGTGGGGCGTCACGGGGAGCGGCGGTGTGGATGAGGCGGCCGGCATCGGGGAGGAAGTTGGCCTCGGGACGCTCAGCGTAGATACGGGCCTCAAAGGCGTGGCCGATGCAGGGGACATCGGCCTGCTTGAGGGGCAGCTCGTTGCCGGCGGCAACGGACAGCTGCCAGGCAACGAGGTCGATGCCAGTCACCTCCTCGGTGACGGGGTGCTCGACCTGGAGACGCGTGTTCATCTCCATGAAGAAGAACTCGCCGCTGTCGGCGTCCATGATGAACTCGACGGTGCCGGCGCCGACGTAGTCGACAGCCTTGGCGGCAGCGACGGCCTTGTCGGCGAGGTCCTTCTTGGTCTCGGTGCTAAGGCCGGGGGCAGGGGCCTCCTCGATGATCTCTGCGCGGCGTGTGAGCATGACAATACCGACTTTAGCGGGTCTACTCACTCTGGTGACGACGCTGGACCGAGCAGTCACGCTCCCAGAGCGAAACACAGTTGCCCTTGCTGTCGGCGAACACCTGGACCTCAATGTGGCGGGGGCGCTCGAGCCAGCGCTCGAAGAGGACCTCGTCGTTGCCGAACGACTTGATGGCCTCACGCTTGGCGGAACGGAGCTCGTCGACAAAGTCCTCAATCTTGCGAACAACACGCATACCCTTGCCACCACCACCGTGGGTGGGCTTGATGAGGAGCGGGAAGCCGACCTCACCGGCAGCCTTGACGAGGACCTCCTCGTCCTGGTTGGCGCCGTGGTAGCCGGGAACACAGGGGACACCAGCGGCGAGCATGATCTCCTTGGATTCACGCTTCGAGCCCATGGCGCGGATAGCCTCAGCGGGGGGGCCGACGAACTCGAGGCCGGCGTTGCGGACACGCGCGGCAAACTCGGGCGACTCGGACAGGAAACCGTAGCCGGGGTGGATGGCGTCGGCGCCCGAGGCAGCAGCGACGGCAAGGAGCTTGTCGGCGACGAGCTAGACGTCAGCAATGAGTGCTAGCTGCCGAAACTCACGTAAGACTCGGCAGCAGGAGCAGGGCCGATGTGGTACGCCTCGTCAGCCTGTGGGTCAGTTGGGCTCCACAGTGTGGCGCTCTCACCATCTCGACGTGGAGACATCCCTTGTCGGCGTCCGAGTAGACGGCAACGGTGCGGATACCGAGCTTGCGGGCGGTTTTGATGACACGGCAGGCGATCTCACCACTGGGTACTGTCAGCGTCTCGCCTTGGCAGAAGCAGCGCTACCCACCGGTTGGCGATGAGGACCTTCTTCAGGTGCTTCGAGTTGGGGCCGAGGGGCGGGAGAGCGACGTTGGTCGTGGTCACCGAGGGTGCGACCGATGCCATTGACCGTGCGCGGGGGAGCGTAGCAGCGGTCAGGACGACGGGGCGGGTCGACATGGGGCGGGTGGTGCGCGCGGCGAGGAGCGAGGCCGAGGGCACGGCGGCACGCGGCCTTGCGCGCGCGATGGCGCGGACGAGAGCTGGGGGGTACATTTGTGCTGTGATGAGCTATGTGCTCGCCTCTGTGTCTGGCAAAGAAGTGGTCGTCGCGTATGCTTTGCGTGGAGGAGTACAAGACGAGAAAAAAGCAGGCGAGCGGGGGGGTTGTTGGGAGCAGGCGGGGCTGGGTGGGGTAGATGAATGCTTTGTGGATGTGCCGGTCGGAGCTTGGCCAGTTAGCCGACCTGGGCGTGGAGACGGCATTCGGTGGCACCGTGGCACGTTGGCTGGGGAAATGCCGGGGCAACGACGCAACGGCCGCGTAGAAGTGCGGGTGCAGCGGGCGTAGGGGTGACTGACTGGCCCGGGGCAGCGCGTGCATAGCACCAAAGCATGCAGCAGACACACCACAACTGGCACGCCGACGCGAGATTGTCCATCGCCCGCTCGTCCATCTCGCCAAGCGGCCAGAGCGGAACTTGGGCGGTCGGCCGCGCGCACCGCGTGCCATGACGTCAGCCACCCGCCGCGCTCGCCGCCGAGTTCCGCGCGCGTGCGCTCTACATCCTCCCTCCCAGGCCACCGTCTCCACCGCAGAGATGCTCATCTCGTCTCCATCTCGTCTCACCATTCCACCGCCGGTGACACTCTAGCCCTACAACCCCCTTCCCCCATCCGCGCAATGTCCGACCTCGAGCCAAGCACGACCCGGCAGCGCGCGAACGCCGCCAGCACCAGCGACGGGCCCAGCTCGAGCAGGGTATCTCCCGAGTCTACGGCCGCGGCGCCCCACACCCCCCACGGCGGCGGCGACGACCACCGAATCCGCGCGGCCGTGAGCGACTCGGCCAAGCGCCAGGTCACGAGCTACACTGGCATTGTGCGCGACGCGGTCGCCAGCGGCGCGTGGGCGTACCCGCTCTATGTGGGTGGCGGCGGCGGAGATGGTGGCGATCGATCGCTGACGGGAGCCCCAGGGCGCGCTGTACATCTTATCGCGTATGGCGCTGATCTCGCGTGGCGGCAGACTGGATGACTGACAGCGCACGCAGACCCCCGCCTCCTCGTTCCCGTGCTGCCTGTTCTTCTTCGTGCGCTGCTCATCAGCGCCGGCGTGGTCGCGGCGGCGTTCTTCTTCCTCTACCTCCCGCAGGTGGCGTGGCTCGCCCTCTTCTCCGGCCCGTTAGCCTTTGCGGCCGCCATCCCGCTCGTGCTGGCCGAGGCGTGGATCGTCCTCGTGTTTCTCGGCAAAAACTTCCTCTTGGGCCAGCTCAACACTGACCTCTTTGATGCTGTGAGGGAGCGCGGGGGCGGTGCGCGCGGCGCGTTCGATTCGCTAACGAGACGCGCAGGTGCTCGTCCAGCGCGGCTACTCGGCCCTCGTGGAGAAGGGCCGCGCCGTCACGACAAAGAAGGGCAGCAACGTCCGCGTCCTCGGCCGCGCGCTCACCAAGCCCCTCTCAAAGTTTAGCACTGACGGCCTCGTGCGCTACCTTATCACGCTCCCTCTCAACTTCATCCCCGTCGTCGGCACGGCCTTTTTCCTGGGCTACAACGGTGCGTCAAAAGAAGCAATTGTCTACATCAACTCTGTCCTGACCCTGGTGGGGACAGGCTACAAGTCGGGACCGGGATACCACGCGCGCTACTTCCAGCTCAAGGGGTTCGACAAGGAGGAGCGCGACGCGTTCATCAAGCAGCGCCGCGGCGCGTATGCGGGGTAAGGCGTCCGCCCGTGGACGGGCCCACTAACCTCCAGCTTTGGCACCATCGCGATTGCGTTCAACCTCGTTCCGATCGTTTCCGTCTTGCTGTCGCGTATGTCACGGGGAGTGAATCTGCTCACCTCGTCAGTCACTACCAGTGCCGGCGCCGCCCTGTGGGCCGCAGACCTCGAGTCGTCGTCCAAGGCTGTCTCGGAACGCTCCCACACCTACCCTGTCGAACTCCCCGTTGCTCTGCCGGCTGGGTCGACGTGATGCAGACCCTCTGCCCTCCAATACAGACTCCAATACAGACCGAGACACGATGACGCCCGCTTCCATTCGCCATGTCCGCTTTACGCTACTATTTTAGCCGTCTGCCTCGACACTCACGCTCAACAACGCCCTTCCTTCTCGTGTTAAAACCACTTCAACTGCGAGCTCCAGTTGTAGAACACCCGACCTAGTTATCCAACGTCATACATTGCTATGTATCATCTCGATCTACACGGCGCTAGCCGAAAAACTATATTTTTCTTCACTTAAAGAGCGGTGTCAAGGGGCGAGAAGATGTCGCCACCGCGCTTCTTGTAGAAGGCGACGACCTTCTCGACCTTGGCGGCAATCTGCTCGCCGTCGAGGCCGAACTTCTTGTAGACCTGGAGGTAGGGGCCCGAGGCACCGAACGAGTCGATACCAATGTGCTCGTGCGAGTACTTGGCCCAGCCGAAGGTCGAGTAAGCCTCGATCGAGACAATGGGGGCACCACCGGGGAGGGTGGCGACCTTGTAGTCGTGGTCCTGCTGGTCGAAGGTGATGAAGCAGGGGAGCGAGGTGATGCGAACCTTGAGGCCCTTGGACTGGAGGATCTTGGCGGCGTCAACGGCGATCGAAACCTCGGAACCGGTCGAGACGAGGGTAACGTCGGCGTCCTTCTCCTCGTGGAGGACGTAACCACCCTTCGAGGCCTTCTCGATGGACGAGCCCTCGAGCTGGGGGAGGTTCTGGCGCGAGAGAGCGAGAACCGAGGGGGTGTGGACCGACTTGAGGGCGACAAGGTAAGCGGCCGAGGTCTCGTTGCCGTCGGCAGGGCGCCAGAACTCGAGGTTGGGGGTAGCACGGAGCCAAGCAGCAGTCTCAATGGGCTGGTGGGTGGGGCCGTCCTCACCAAGACCGATCGAGTCGTGGGTGGCAATGTTAAGGACGCGGAGGTGCGAGAGAGCCGAGAGACGGACGGCACCGGCGGCGTACGAAACGAAGTTGAGGAAGGTGGCGCCGAAGGGGATGAGGCCACCGTAGGCGGCAAGACCGTTGCAGATGGCGGTCATACCGTGCTCACGAACACCGAAGCGGAAGTAGCGGCCCTTGTACGAGCCAAGGCCGGTCGAGGGAGGCTGGAAGTCCTCAGCGCCCTTCCAGCGGGTGAGGTTGGAGCCAGTAAGGTCGGCCGAGCCACCGATGAGCTCGGGGATGTGGGGGGCAAGAGCGTTGAGAATGTTCTCCGAGAGCTTGCGCGAGGCAACGGCGGCGTCCTCGGGCTTGAAGACGGGGAGGTGCTTCTCCCAGCCGTCGGGGAGGCGGCCCTCGAGACGACGAGTGAACTCGGCGGCGTCCTCGGGGTACTGGCCCTTGTACTTCTCGAAGAGAGCGTCCCACTCGGCGTTGGCCTTCTCACCGACCTCGGCCTTCTTGGCCCAGAAGTCGGCGACCTTGTCGGGAACAACGAACGACTCGTCGGGGTTGAAGCCGAACTTGGTCTTGAGCTGCTTGATGTCGTCGGCCTTGAGGGGGGCGCCGTGGACGTCGTGCGAGCCGGCCTTGAGCGAGCCGTAACCAATGGTGGTCTTGAGGGCGATCAGGGTGGGCTTGGCGTTGTTGTCGCGAGCCTCGGCAATGGCGCCAGCAATGGCGTTGAGGTCGTTGTCACCGCCGGTGACGTGGAGGACCTCCCAGCCGTACGAGCGGAAGCGGGCCTCGACGTCCTCGGTGAACGAGACAGCGGTGTCACCGTCAATGGTGATGCGGTTGTCGTCCCAGATGGCAATGAGGTTGCCGAGCTGGAGGTGACTAAAAAGAGGGTCAGTCTAAAAAATCGACGACGTCATTGTCCAGGACCAACTCACCCAGCGAGCGAAGCGGCCTCGGAGGCAACACCCTCCTGGAGACAGCCGTCACCAAGGAAGGCTATGGCGGGTCAGAACGTGCTCAGGACACAAAGTCGGCTGCTCCACTCACCGTAGGTCTTGTTGTTGACAAGGGGGTAGCCGTCCTTGTTGAAGACAGCGCCGACGTGGGCCTGGGCAATAGCGAGACCAACGGCGTTGGAGATACCTGAAACAAGAGTGTCAGGAACATTGATAGACAACGACGAATCTGCAGGCCGATCTGAGCCAGTGGAGTTACATACCCTGGCCAAGAGGGCCGGTGGTGACCTCAATGCCGTCGGTGATGCCAACCTCGGGGTGGCCGGGGGTGATCGAGTCGATCTGACGGAAGTTCTTCAGGTCGTCGATCGAGACCTTGTAGCCAGCAAGGTGGAGGAGGATGTACTGGAGAGCACAGCTAGGCGGCTGTCAGCGGGAGCTCGACCTTGCCGCGTCTCGGCAAACACTCACGCGTGGCCGTTCGAGAGAACAAAGCGGTCACGGTTGTACCACTTGGAGTTCTTGGGGTTGAAGTTGAGGAAACGGCTGAAGAGGACGTGGGCAACGGGGGCCAGGCCCTGGGACAAGGTTAGTAATCTGTGCAACGCCGAGGTTGCTAATTGTGATACTTGCCATGGGAGCACCGGGGTGACCCGAGTTGGACTAGAAACGTGGTCAGCGGTTGGCCAACGGATTTACGGTGCCGCGAGCTCACCTTGGCAACAACATCGGCAGCGAGCGTGCGGATGGTGCTGGCGCGGGGTTAGTAAACAGCTGGCTGAGCGAGCTAGCCGGACAGCAGCACATGATCAAGCGCTGCGGCTGCTGCTGCCCGGCTGTGCTCTGTGTGCGTCGAGCGCGACGTACTTGACAGCGAGCTGGTCAACGTCGGTGAAGCCCTGGAAAGACATGTTTTCTGAGCGGGGTGTGAGTTGTGGGAGCAGGGGAGGCTAGCTACACGCTGTGCACGCTACGTACCTAGATGATTTTAGGAGAGGATATGAGAAGAGTAGAAGAGTTGGAGATGGAGGAAGGTTGTTTTAACGGAAGGCCGTGGAAAGGGGGTGCTGGCTGGGCTGGCTGGCTGGCTGGGGCGGGGGGTGTAGCTGGTGCAGGGGTGGGGGCTGCCGGTGACTCGTGGTTGGGGAGTGGTGGAGGTGTAAGGGCGCAGGGCTACAGGGCCCAGTTGGTGGGGTGAGAGTGCTGCTGCAAGCAGGCGGCTGCGAACGCTGAGGTCATGTCAGCGGGCGCAGAGGGGCGCGCCGTCTGCCTACTTGCCAATCCCAGAGCCGCCTTGTGCCATTGCCGCATCATCCTGCGTGCCTAGCCTCCAAGTCTCAGTGTTCCCGCCAACACGGTTCCCTGCGCGAGGAAAAAAAACCGCCAGGCGCGGACTCGTTCGGTCCGCTCGCGTCCGCCCACTGCCGCTCACTCTCCCCCGGACCGGCCCTTCCGACGACGACAACCTGCTGCGTGCTGCATCATGCTGCTCCATGCTCCATGCTCTCTGACGCCATCATGCTGCGCTCGAGCTAGTAGTCTAAGACCGCATTGTGTCCAGGTGTCGCCACTACTTTGCATGCGTGGTCACCATGGTCATCATAGCAGCGCAGCAGCGGTGAGCGCACATCGCAGTCTTGCACGCCGCTGTCGTCGTTGGCCAGATGGTCTGCTCGATCGAGCGGCAGCGACCCCCGCGCCGAGAGACATGTCCGCGCCGGACGTTCGGCCCGTGGCAGGCCGCCCGCTCGCCCCCGCTCTCCACCAACGGCTGCCAGTCAGCGTACACACTGGAGTCAGCGTACACACTCCGTGTGCGTGCCGCGTGCACTCGCTCTGCGCACTCCCTCTGCTGCACGCTGCGCGACCTCTGCTTGTGTGGTGTGATGTTTAGCCGTGGCTGACGTGCAGTTCACAGTGCGCGCATGCAGAGCGCAGCGCCCGCGCCGATCGCCATCGGCTCAAACGGGCGGGAGGCGAGGCAGCCGTGTCTGGCGGCTAGCAACGAGGCAGCACTCTCAAGCCCTAGTCAGCAGTCTCAGCGTGTCAGCAGTCCCAGCTTGCATGCAGCTTGCAGCTTGGCCAAACTCAGTACGGAGCAGTGTCCACCATCAGTCATCTTCCGCACCCCACCCACGTGGCAGCTCCATCGGAACAGCTTGTCCCGAGCATCACTCCGGCCGGCGCAGTGTGCACGGCACGCAGCAGCAACGAGCAAGCATGCGGGCTGCGCGCCGCTCTGCGCGCTCTGGGGTGTACGCTGCGCAGCGCCGAGACGCGCGGCCGGCGTCGTCCCGACGTACACGCGGCGGAAGGCCACCACACAACGGCGCACGCCTTACGTCCGGCCGGGCGTTTAACCGTTCGCAACCCCGTCCAGAGTCACCAAGACGTCGCCGTGCAAAGCCGCAGCTGTGCTGCTGCGTACTGGACCTCGACACAGCGTACCTAGTCCAGTGCGTGCATGCACACGCGCCGCGCGCAAAGCTAGCGCACATCGCTGGACGCACGAAAGCGGCGGCGGCGGTGCCCCATGTCGTCTCCGCCTCACCTCGCGTCGCGTCGCGTCCCATCGCCCGCCGCACCACCCCACATGCCAGACTGCTGATACTGTGCATCCTGCGCCTCCCCGCTACCTCCCTTCCTCCCCCCAACCCCCCGGCGCTATGCCGCCCCGTGCCGCGAGTCGGTGCTCTCGACGACAAGCTTCTCCCCCGTCGCGTACAGCGCGTTGATCTCGCCGGCGCGCTCGACGACCGGCGCGGCGGCCTTGGCCTTGTCGTACCATTTGCTGAGCTCGGCCTCGCTCAGCTTGCTGGCCCCAGCGGAAGCCGGCACCGTTGTCGTGTCCCCCAGCGTTGCGAGCGGCGCGGCAAAGCTCTCGTCTGTCCGGCGGAGAAAGTACGCGTGGAAGTTGTACGACGCGAAGCGGGACGCGCCGGCGCGCGTCGCAGCGTACAGCGACTGGACTTGGGCGAGGGTGGGCGGCATTGCGAGGTTTGTGTTGCTGCGGTCGTCGCGTCGCCGTTGAGACGAGTCGGTGTGGGTTGGTACAGTGATTGCTTCGGCGAACCATCGGTGACCTCATTTGTTGCTTCGACCCCCGCTCCGACTGCGGTTAGCCTGCCCGCCGATTTGGTCCCGCTCGTACACGCCCCCGCGATCTCAATGATGCATGCCACTGAATGATAATGATACACTGTTGACGCCTGCTGACGCCCACTACAACCTCTCGCCCGAACCAAAAACCCATCTAGCGGCTCAGGTGATGCTGCATGCTCTTGTAGTGCGCAATGTGGCCCTCACTCGCAGCCAGCATCTCTTTCGCCATGTTGAAGACTTGAGACCCCCGCGCGTTGAACACGGTCGCGTTGCTGTGACTGTCAGTCTCGCATCACTCCCAGGACACCCACGCAAACATCAGACGAATGTCGCGTTCAAACTCGTCAATCGTCGAGATAGTCCCGTCCTTGATGCGCGCACGGATAGTCTTCAGGTCCATGGGACGCTTGATAATGTCGTAGTAGTCGGCCGCCTCGCTCTTCTTCACGGGATTCGAAAACACCGGTCCGTATTTGTGCTGTGAAATCGTGTCGAGAAGCGACAGTATCAACTTCTGCGTGTTTCGCTGCTCGCGTGGAGACGAGTGTCGAGGCGCCCGGCCCCGTGTCGATGATGCCGTCGCGGCCGCCGTAGTCGTCGATGGCCCAGCCCCCGCCGGTGCAGGACTCGCGTCTGCATCTTCACCTTCATCTCCGGCTGACTCGGGTGCGGCTGGCCGGGGGGCTACCTGTCAGCGGGAATGGTCATTGGTTATGCTCTCTTATCCACAAACACGGCACGGTCAAGTAAAATGAGAAAGAAACGTAAACTTACTGCGAGCCGCACCCCGTTTGCCTCGTTTTTCGGTCGGCGTTGCCACTTCAGGCGCGGCCTTTCGACGGCCAGAGGTTCGCAGGCTGCGCTTCTCCTCCTCGGGCTCTTCGGCGTCCTCCTCCTCCTTGTCTTCGTCGCGGTCCTCTTGCTCGTCCTTGACCGACGCCGCTTCGCTCGCGCCTCGCGCGGCTTTGGTGACGACGTCGTCACGAATAACGCGAGGTCGTCCACGGCGCCGAGGCCCACTGTCAGCACCGGTCGGTGTGCCCGAGGCTGCCGAAGAGGCCGATTGTCCGCGCTTGGGCGGAGGCGAGTCTTCCTTCTTGGCAAGGCCGCGACGCGACGCCCGACGGCCACGCGGCTGAACTTCGGCATCTGCTTCCTCCTTGACCTCGGGGTCCTCTTCATCGTCGGATCCAGCGTTGCTTGCCGCGGGTGACCCGCCTCGCCGGTTTGATCGCTTGCTCACAGGCACGCTTCCAGGCTGGCTGCCCGCTTTGCGCTTGCGGCCGCGGGTGGAAGCTGTGACCGGTGTTGGTGACGAAGGCGCCGCGTCCGTAGGCACATCCTCTCCGGGTAGTGGTGAGAGCTCGGAGGCCGGCGACAGCTCGGGGGAAGAAGGGGTCGTAGGCTTTGGGGTCGCGGGCTCAGATGCTTCCGGAGCGGCCTCCTTGTCATCGTCGTCGTCGCCCTGCTCCTCCTCTTCCTCGACCTCCTCTTCAGCCTCCTTCTCGTCCGCTTCCTCCTCCTCTTCCTCCTCCTCCGCCTTCTCGTCAACGTCCATTGCCTCGGCTTCAGCCTCAGGCTCCTTGGACGGTTCCTCGGCGGCTTCTTCGGCAGCTTCCTCAGCCTCGATGGCCTTGTCGGCGGCGTCCTCTTGCTCCGCCTCCTCTTCAGCTTCTTCCTCGTCCGCCTCTTCCTCCGCCTCTGCCTCGGCGTCCTCCTTCTCGGCCTCCTTCTCGGCTTCGGCTTCGGTTTCCTCCTCCACCTCGGGCTTCTTTTCAGCCTCTGGTGACTCCTCCTCTTCCTCCTCGGCCTTGGGCGGCTCGTCGACAGTCGGTTCGTCGGCGGGGACGGAGTCGGCTTCAGCGACTGCGGCTGCAGCGCCCTCGTCTGTGGGCTCGGCGACGTCGGCTGCCTTCTCTGGCTCGGCTGGCTCCGCCGCTTCCTCGTCCTTGCCGGCGTCTGCACCGTCCTCGTCTTCGGCAGGCTGGATGTGGATCTCTGGGACTGCTGTCGTGGGAGCCGTGTCGTCCTTGGCCTCCTCCTTGGGCTCAACCGGAGGCTGGGCGGCTTCGGGGCCAGCCTCCGCGGCAGCCCTGACGGCCGACGGTAGAGGCGCCCAAGAGTCTACGACCGACTTGCCGTACCTCTTGGCGAGCGCCTGGCGAATCTCGAGATGAATCTTGTCGTCCAACTCTCCAGCCTTAATTGCGGTGATTTCTCTCATCAACTCGCTAAACCTGTCAGCCCATCGCCTTCCCCGCTTCAACCCACGTGAAACGCTGCTCGTAGTTTGCGATTTGGTGCTTGAGCTCCTCCATCCTCGCAAAGTAGAACGTGCGCGCGAGCTGCAGGTGCACTCTGGCTGTGGGGTGGATTTAGTGGCTGGCGGGGAAAGGAGTCAACGGGGCACCCACCTTGTGGTTTGGCGCCTTCTGGAGCGGGGCTGGCCGTCGTCAGCCGCGAAAGACACAACACAAAGTCCCCCGCGGTACATACACATTGATCTCTATGCTTCCCATGAGCGCGACGTAGGACGATTCACAGGCCTCTGGCGTAAAGTAGTCTGTTGGCCGGCCGACGATGCAAGGGTGGGCCAACAAGAGTTTGCTGACGACAGGCCAGTTGGCGGCACCGACTTTGTACACCGCCTGGGAGAGGAGAAGCTTCTCCTGCACCGACAGGTGGTCCACCGCCGCCGGCTGGACCATGGTGATGTCTTGTAGAGTGGTAGTGTGTGTGATCGAGACTGTGTTGACCCTCACTCTGGCTCGAGTTGCTGCTGAGCGCGCGGTGTCTGGCTGCTTGCTTGCGGCAGCACTTGGGCTCCTCAAGCACTGAGCGCGTGGCCAGAGGGGTCAAACGGAAGTAAAATAGACGGGTTACGTAACCCATCCCCCCATGACGATGTTGTCGCTCACGACGGTTGACCGTGGCTTGCATCTCTTCCTGTCGTCCTTGGTGAGTTGTTACTCTCCTCCTCCTCGTCTGCTCCAGCCACCCCCAACATGTCAGAGCAGCACTCGCCATTGGAGCCATTCCTCCTGCTGGCTCGCTCTACAAAGGGCGCAGCGGCCGCCAAGGTCGTTCTGGACGCTACAGCGGCGGTAAGTGACACGGGCTGCCGTCTGTCACGCGGCTGACATGTTCCCCAGAACGGCGTCTACGTCTTCTCTGAGCTTCTGGAGCAGCCAAATATCAAGGCTGTAGGTTTCGAGCGGATCTTCGGACAGTACCTAACACTTGGCAGCTCCAGGACGACCCATCATACGACAAACACTATCGCCTGCTCGACCTGTTCGCCTACCGCACCATCAGCGACTACCGGCAATGTGCGTCTTCCTTGCCAGCGATGAGAGACTCGATGTACTAACGATAGCAGCACCTGACTCCTATCCCCCTCTCACTGCTGCCCACCAGACCAAGCTGAAGCAGCTCACTCTCCTGTCCCTCGCATTGCAACAGCGCGTGAGTCGGCCGACCTCGGGCACTGCCTATCCGCTGCTGACGGCACCCACAGAGCCTTCCCTATGCTCAGCTCACCGAGGTGCTGCAAGTTGAATCTATCCGTGACCTCGAGAACATCATCATCGACTCCATCTATGCTGGGCTCCTCGGCGGCAAGATGCACCACCACGAGCAAGTCCTCCATGTTGACTGGGTGTCGAGCCGCGACCTGGCTCGTGACGACCTCGTCAAGATCCAGGCAAGTTTGAACAACTGGTACGTTGCCCACGCAACTGGGTGCCCTTTCTAACGCGTGCTAGGTCCACAAACACGCAGAACATCCTTGCGGCGCTGGACGAGCAGATTGCTCGTGTCCGCGGGCAGAACTTGGCCGAGGCGGAGCAGAATGCAACGTACCAGAAGCAGTTGGACCAGGCATTCGGACACGCCCGCGACGAGCAGGCGGCTCGCCGTTCCCAGAAGGCCAAGGCGGGCGCTAAAAGCTATGGCGGCGGCGACTGGGAGGACGACGACTTCGACCACCATATGGCATCGGAACGCATGTAGGTGTGCGCGTCTGGATTGTCTCCTAGTCAGAGCTCATGTTCATCAGTCTGCCCGGGCGAGGCGACCACCTTCCTGATCCTCGGGCCAAGAAGCGCGTGCGAGACTAGGCGGCGAGCGGCGGGATCACCGCGAGGAAACGGCCGCAGCACCATGCCGGCGGTAGACGGTTCACCGGCGTCAGCAGATGGGATGAGAGGAGCAAGCCCAGGAGCACGTCCATGTAAATAGCATTCAGAGCAGAGACGTTGTACATGCTAGTCGCTATGCAGGAGAAGCGAACGACGAGTGGACCCGGTGCATGCTGTGACGTACCGACGGAGGCAGACTCACGTGTCGGCCCCAGCGACCGACACCGCCGTACCGCCGCGGTGCACGCCCCGCCGCTGAAGTCATTTTCTGTCGATCCTTGAAGACACGACACACGACACGTCGACTGTACCAACAACGACCGAACCCATTCGCCATGGCTACGTACCAGCGCCTGCCAACGAGCCCGCAAGACGCGAGCGAGGAGCGCCCAGAGCGCGAGCTGTCGCTCGAGAACCCGCTGTCTGAATCAACAATCGCGCAGTTCAACGAGCCCGCGCCGGCGTGGTGGAAGCGCGCGGGCCTCATCGTCGCCATCATCTTCATGTCGTGGCTGGCCGTCAGGCTCGGCGGCGTGGGCGGCAAGAAGGAGCCCGAGGTCATCTACGCGACGCGGTAGGTGGCTCGGCATCAAGCTGGCGGCTGGCTGGTGGGTGGGTGGTGCACCGCCCCGCCCCGCCGAGGACATACACGGCTGACAAACCAGCTACTCGGACGAGTTCAAGTACCGCCCTGCCTCGTCGCCAGTCATCACCGAGCACCTCAAGGACGGGAGAATACGCATCCGCGGCGCTTCGCCCGGCAGCCATGGCGTGCGCCCGGGCGACATGCCCAAGACGCCGGCGCAGCGCGAGTACGAGCGGCGCATCAAAAAGGAGGAGGCGCTCGAGGCCGCCAAGAAGAAGTTTAAGGAGAGCAAGACGAAGCGTGGTGGCGGCAAGAGCGGCAAGGGGAAGCGCAAGCGCGGAAAGGGCAGCGAGCCATAGAGTGATGGACAGTGTAGTGTGTGGGTGTGGCAGGCAGGGGCGCGGGGGGGGGGGGGTGGGACGGTGACTGGTGACTGGTGGTCGGCGACTGGCGACAGACTGACGACTGACTGGCGACTGGCGGCGAGTAGCCGACGGCGAGAAAGACGCGCCGTGGACCTGGCTGATTGGCACTGAGCGCTGAACGCTGAGCGCTGAACGCCCCAGCCTCACCACCTCGGCAGAGACGACCGCCTGCATTGACGACCGCGTAGTGCGCCTCGGGAAATTCAGCGCGCGACAACGACGACAACACCTCTCATTGGTTAGGCTTCAACATGCCGAGACGGAGAGCACGCAGCGGCGGGCAACCGTGCGCCCCGACGACGTCGAGGGCACAGGCGGCGCCGGGTCTGCTGCTACTCTGCGTGCGCGGCCCTCCCCAGCGCCGTCCCCATTGGGAATACAGCGGGGGTCCACGAGCGCGCCGGGGGAGGTGTCGCGCTCACGCCTCGGCCCCAGAGCCCCGCAAGTTGCCGAGATGTAGGCGATGAGCTGGGGTGGGTGTGGAGGTGGAGACGGCTGGGGGAGGTGGACACGACGCTCGCTCGGCCGCAGCAGTATTGTGCTGGCTGCCGTCGTGGCCGAACCGATCTCGCCATCGCTGCTTGTGGCGGCCGTCCACGGTCGCGAGCAGGCGTAGCGGGGTGACGGGCGTCTCCTCGCCACCGTAGATAACCGCCACGCCCCACTCTGCCACCAGCTCGGCCTCACCACCCACTTGTCCGCTCTCGACGCGGCGCGCCCCGCGAGACAGAGACAACGGCGCTGTGCCTGGCCTGGAGCGCGTGCAGCGCGCCACGCCGCCCCGGCCTCTGCGGCGTGTCTTGTTCGCGACCCCACTCCGCGCCAGAGGCGAGATGCGTCGTGTACTGCCCGTGCCCATGCCCATGCCCATGCCCATGCCCACGGCGCCCCGCGCACCAGTGGCCTGAACAACGCTGCGCTGCACGGTCCGCGAGCCAATCAAGCATGTGTGCAGCAGTGCACGACGCCGTGTGTCGACCAGCGCCGCAGCAGCGACGGCTCGATTCGACTCGATTCGTTCGCCGGGCGCTGGATGCCCTGGCTGCAGCGCCGGCCGCGGTGCTCGGCGGCCCGGGGCGGCGCGGCGACCGACCGACGGCTGCAGCGGTGGAATGAGCGCCGCGCGCGCCCTCGTCGCCTCGTCGCTCGTCCACTGCGTATCTCGCCAGATCTCATGCTGCTTCTCGCTCTGCTTGCTTCGAGCTTCTCGCGCCATGCGCTGCTTCGCGCGCTGGCGGATACGACAAATCTCACGCGCACCCCCGCAGTGGTCAACAATAGCTGCGGTGCGCCACGCCAAGAGTTGCACGGCGCGCCTGCCGCCTGGCGCTGCCTTGCGTCGGGTGTGGGGCAGATGCCTGCCTCAGGTGCGGCGGCGGCGCGCCGGGCATCTGCGCACCGCGCACCGCTCCGCCACCAGTGCCGTGCGCTCACGCCGCCGGCGTAATGCATGTGGCCGCGTGGCCGACTACCATGCTAGCGAGCTGTGCTGCTGCATGCTGCACGCGGGAGGGCCCCGAGGGGCGGGCGGGGACGAGTGGGTGGGAAAGAGTACCGTGCGTGGGGGCGGCGTGGTGGATATCCCTCGTCGTGCCAATGCTTCTATCTCGCGCGATTGATTATTGGTCGGTCGGGCGAGTGCCTGCGCCGCCGCTGTCGTGGGGCAGCGCTCTCGTTGTCTAATCACTGATACTGTGCTGCTGGAGAGCTGGCTGCAGTACCCTGAAACGGGTGCGTCGCCCATGGAATCTCTTGCTCTGCGCTTGTGCTGCTCTGCCGCGCGCCGGCAAACAGCCACAGGCCCTTACCCGGAACGCTGTCCAAGATTTCACTGACGACACCAAGCCAGCGTCACAGCGACCGAGGCGTCGCCTCGCCGGTCGGGTGGGGTTGGTGGGTATGCTGCCTGTCTCGGAGTCGCAGAGCACAGCAGTGCACTCCCTCCCCCGCCGCCCGAAGCGCCGTTTTAGCCTCAATCTGATATTGATACTTAAGCAGCCACTTTGGCAGTCGCAACCCAGTCCGTCCGTCTCATCACGCAAGCAGCTCCACTTGCCCAACAAGCACCGCCTTAAGTTCACAGCGCTCACCATGACCGTCACCGTCACCCCTGTCGCCCCCGCCACCGCGCCCGTCAAGGCTGTCGTCCTCGCCGCCCCCGAGGCCGTCACCCCCTACCCCAAGCCGTACAACAACGAGACGTACAAGCCCACGCACCCCGGCCGCTTCCGCGTCGTCTTTGACCAGTCGGCCGGCGCCGGCGAGAGCTTCTCGAGCAAGCTGGTCGCCGAGCGTGTGAGTGGAGTGTGGACTGGGAGCGACCGCCGCGCTGACACCCATGCCCCAGGACTACGCCCCCGGCGAGACGCTCGCGCTCCTCGACAACAAGTCGGCGGCCCCAGTCAAGGCCTACTCGTCGGTGCAGTACGGTGCCGGACCCAACGACCACCTCGAGCTCAACTCGGACCTCTTGTTCAGTAAGCACTGCCCGCTCTACCCCACTCCGGCGCCCGGAGCCCCGGCGCCAGGCTCGCGCCGCACAGGCTGACCAATCCGCAGTGAACCACTCGTGTGCACCAACCGTCGAGATGGTGCTCCCTTCGCGCCAGCCCGAGCGCTGGGAGGTCCGGGTTGGTCCCGCCGGCGTCAAGAAGGGCGGTGACCTCACCTTCTTCTACCCCAGCACCGAGTGGGACATGGCCCAGGGCTTCACCTGCTCGTGTGGTGCCAAGGTGGGTTGGCGTGGGACTCTGTCGGCCGGCCGTGGGAGCAGCACACCACTGACACACACCTCACAGAACTGCCTCGGCGAGATCAACGGCGCAAAGTACCTCACGCTCGAGCAGCTCGAGGAGCGCGGCCTGGTCAACGACCACATCCGTGCGCTCAAGGCCGGACAGTAAGCGGTGTGTAGCCGGCCGGCCCACGTCGTCGTCGCCGTCGGCGTAGGCAGTGGTCTCCAGGCTCGTTGTCATTCACGCGCACGAACCTGTGATGGCGCAATGGTCTCGTCTCTCACACACACATCTGGGCTCGAATTTTTTGGTATTATGTCCCCATTTTTCTGTAATTTTACTATAAAATCAATGACAGCAGCGGGCGATCGTAAGCAGCAGCAGTAGACCATGCATCGAATGTACATAGCGGTGGCAGCGGTGCATGGGGATGTAGGGCAGCTAAGAGGCTGCTGGTCGCCGTGCTGTGGTTAGTGGAGTCATCGCTGTTTGCTGTGCGACCAGGCCGCCGGACGCCGGACGCCGGCAGCCGGGTGAGTGACGATGACGACGGCGACGATGGCGGGGAATCCGGCTAACCATTTCGAGCGGGCCAGCATGCTGCCAGCGGGGGCAATAATGCATCTGGTTACTTCGTCGCGATCGAGTCGAATTTGACAAGGACACTAAGGATTTACAAAGTGAGCAGCGGAGGCATTGCCACGTTCAAACCACGCAGAGTGACGTCGACGGAGCTGCATGCCACACTCACAGCCGAAGCAGGCGATAAGGCGGCCGGCGTGTTGTCGGCCTCTACTTGCTGCTTGGCGACACCGTCAACCTCGTCGTTGTCGGCACGCGGTCCGCCTCATCGCAGCATACTTAAGTGCACAGCGCAGCACGTAGCGGGAAGCATACAGACGCACCCAAACACACACAGACACAGCTCACCATGCCGCTCCTTCTCCACGGGTGAGTGGGCGTGCTTGGCCGTGCCCTGCCCTGTCAATCACAACGCCTGACCCGACCCCCGCTAGATCGTGCCACTGCCGCAAGATCAAGTACACTGTCGAGGTAGGCGCCGGCTTGGCTCTCCACACTGACCCCAGTCCAACACGCCAGTGCCGTACATGGTGAGCTGCGATGTGGCGCGTTGCGCGCCCCCGCTCACCCACCCAGATCTGCCAGTGCTCCATCTGCCGCAAGATCGGCGGATACATGGGCGTGTCCAACATCATGGGCAATTACAAGACGCTCAACATCATCCGGGGCAAGGAGCTGCTCAAGTGCGTCGCGGGCGTGCTGCCCAACTCACACCCCCACTCATACCCCCAGGGACTACTACGCGCCCGTCGAGTTCAACGAAGACGACAGCCCCAAGACGGCCGGCAACTCGAAGCGCTCGTTCTGCTCCAACTGCTCGACGATGATGTGGAACTGGCACGAGGAGTGGCCCGAGTGGGTGTACCCGTTCGCGTCGACCGTCGACAGCCCCGACCTGCCGACCGCGCCCAAGGGCGTGCCGGCCATCGCGCTCATGCGCAAGTTCTGCCCCGGCTACGTGCCGCTGCCGGGCGCCGACAAGAACTGGGAGAAGTGGGAGACGTACGAGCTGTACCCGCCCGGCGAGGGCATCGCCGCGTGGCACAAGGAGAACGGGTGCTGGGTGGATTAGGCGGCGGGCGGGCCGAGGGTTGAGGGTTGAGGCGCAAGGCAGTGTTCGACTGGTCTGACGTGCCCGAGGGTTGAAGGCGAGTTTGAAGCGCAAAGCAGAACGAAATGTACCATGCGGTGTATGCATGCGGTGTGTGAGAGGTTGGCGGTTGTTGGTGTCAGGCAGAGCAACGTGAAGGCCAGCTAGGGAGACTCCGACGGTTGTGAGCGTCCGCCGTGTCACTCGTACAGTTGTGCCAGGCGCGATCCGATACCCCACTGCCTCCAGTTGCACGCCGCCCTCGCCTCGGTGCAGACTCTAGTGTAGCCAGCCCCCTTGAAATGGCAATCTTGCACGCCGTCAGCTAGCGCCAGCGTCAGTCTCAGCAAAGAGTCTCAGTGCCGGCGTCTCTCTCAGCGCCAGCCCGCAGCTACACCCACACCACTGCATTACACCTTCTTAGCAACAGCAATACCAACATGGCACGCGGCGCCCACGACCGCACTGAGCAGCGCGTGCGCCGGCGCGCGCAGCGCGCCCTCCTCGACCGCCGTGTCGAGGTGCTCGAGCTCGTCGTCGCGGAACTCCTCGAGGATTTCCGCCAGCAGCGGGAGCGACGCATCCGGCGTCGACTTGGCCGCGTTCTCCTTCAGCACCGGCGCGAGCGCGCGCAGCTGGTCGTCGTAGTGCTCGCCGATCACCGTCTCGACCGCCTCGGTGCACGCCATCGCGGCCTCCTTGCCCAGCAGCGCCGTGCCCGCGCCCAGCCCCCACGCGAGCACCTGCCACACGGGGTACAGCGCCGTCGGGCGCACGCGGTGCTGCGCGGCCACGCGCGTCAGTGTGTTGAGGTGGTGCCGCTCGTTGTCCCACATTGCCTGCGCGCGCGGGTCAGCAACAGCAGGTACAGAAAAACCCACCTCCACCTGCGACGCCGTCTCGCGGTCGCCGCGCAGCTGAGAAGCCCACTTCTGCCCGCGGTAGATCCAGTTGGCGCCCAGCTCGCCTGCGTGATCGACGCGCACGATTTCCTCGAGGAGCTGCCGCTGCTCCGCCGGCAGCGACGGGGACGTCGTCGTTGCCGGGTTGGGTGGGGCCGGGGTCGACGGCCCTGCGGCAGCGTTGGCGCCCGGCGGGCCTGGTGGGCCGGGACGCGGCGCCGGCGGGCTGTATGCGTGTGATGAGAGGGCGCGGGAGAGCGTGCGGGTGAGCGCTCGTGTCGGCTGGAGTGATGGACGCATGGTGGTGTGGTGGGTTGATTGTCGAGTTGCGTTCGCAGTTCGGCGCGCGAAATTACGCGGTCGGCGCGGCAGGATCAGGCAGACTCCTCCGGCTTGCTCCTCATCGACTCTACCGCTCCCACACCACGTACCCATTACATCCTCTGCAACACTGCTCCAGGCTCCAGACATGCCCACTGCCCAGAATACCCCACATCTACCCATGCCAATGCATATCCGCCGGTATACAAAACAAACATAACACCGACTATCTTACTCTACGCCGACGCCTCCTCGACACGCTGCCTCTTGGCATTCCTGTTGGGCGAAGTCTCACGGCTGTTGACGTGCTCCTCCAACAGGCGGTCAAGGACAGCCGACTGTCCGACCTTGAGCTTGCCCTCCTGGACGGCAGTGTGGTAGATACGAAGGATCATGTCAACGTCCTCCATTGACTGGGTGCGGACGTCGGCAAGCTCCTTGATCTTGGCGGTAGCGTCCTTGATCTGCTCGTCGGTGAGAGTCAGGTTGAGCTGCTCAACACGGGACTTGACAGCGTTCCAGCCAGTCAGACGGTGGCCGATCGAAACGTAGCGGGTCATGCCGAAGTCGGCAGGGTTGAGGATCTCGTATGTCGAGGGGTTGGCGAGGATGGCCTTGGCGTGGATACCAGCCTTGTGGGTGAAGGCGCAGAAGCCAGTGATGTAGTTGTTGAACGGAACCTGGATCTCGACGGCCTCGGCGACAATGTTCTCGACCTCACGGAGCATGGTGAGGTTGTACTTCGACTTGACGTACTCGGGGTCGGCGACCATCATGCGGGCAATCAGACCACCAAGAGGGGTGATACCGTTACGCTCGCCGATACCGAGGACCGAGGTGTCAATGTGCGTGGCACCGGCCTCGAGGGCGGCGTAGGCGTTGGCAATGGCACAGCCAGTGTCGTTGTGGAAGTGGCACTCAATGTCGCAGCTGACGACACCACGGAGGGTACGGACGAGCTCGTACACCTGGCGGGGGTCGGCGCAGCCGACAGTGTCGGCAACACCGACACGGTTGACACCGATCTTGTCGACGGTGCGGTAGATGGAGAGAAGGTCGACAAGCTCCGAACGGAACGAGTCCTCGGACGAGAAACGGATCTCAATGCCCTTCGACTTGACGAACTCGATGACCTCGATGGCGGTCTTGGTGATCCACGACATGTCCTTGCCGTGCGAGTGCTCACGGAGGAACGACGAGGTGCCAATGACGACGTCGACACCGTCGACACCGGTCTCGACGGCAATGCGGGCATCGTCCATGTGGCAACGGATGTGGGTGAGGATCTTGGACCTCTTGAGGCCGAGGTTGCAGATGGCCTCGCAGTGGGCGCGCGACTCGGGCGAGGCGGCGGGCGAGGTGAGCTCGATCCACTCGACACCGAACTCGTCGAGGGCCTTGGCGATCTTGATCTTGGTGTCAAGGTCTGTGGTTGTCAGTTGGATTCTTCTTCGGGTCTAATGACGGCTCGCCGGGCGGGAGCCAGGGGAAGCCCGGGCGGTGACAAAGCAGCCTGAAGTAGGTGTGTGGTTGCGCAGTAGGTAACAAGCATGTCTGCCTATGCTTCCACACAGCTACACGCCTGGCCCGTTCGCCACGGGCTCCGTCCTGCAGTCGCAAGATGCGACTCGGCGTCGGACGCAATGCAGCGAGGGTTGTGGGGAGGGGCGAGAGGCTTACCAAAGCTGGGGAGAGTATTAGCGGGTACAAAAAAAAACTTAGGGACGGAGGACTCACAAGGCATTTGCGAACTGCTCTCCCTCACGCAGAGTCGACTCAATGATCTGCACAAGGTCAATAACTACTCCCCAGACGTGTTGTCCGATGCATCGGAAGTGATGGGAGGGCCTAGGGGTGCGAGAAGCGACTGATAAGGAGCCAGTGCCAGGGATTGATCCGAGAGTCCGTGGGGACGGACTTCTGTATCGCGGCTCCACATTTCTGGTGCCTCACCTGCGGACGCCAATGCGGCAGAGATACAGAGCGACACGCGCACACACAATCTTGCACACGGCGGTGACTGCCACGCGCGGGGTGTAGAGAGCTGCTTGGTGATACCCAAGGACGAGTGGTGAGGGGTTGCAAGCTGCTTCCCCCAACGGTCTCCCCACCAGGGTGACTGCCAGGACTACCGACGCAAATCACCGCGACCAATCTCACACGCCAGCTCGCACCACATTTGGCTTAATGCTTCGCGAGCGGCCAGTGTCTAATTGATGAGCGAGATGCACCCGGCTGGGCGGGTGCGCCTCGTCGCACGAGCAGCAGCTCTTGGCACCGACCCCTCACTACCCACTACGCGTGCTCAAACCGGAACAGCTCTACTCACCTGCCAGTTGCTTGTGTTGCTCAGGAAGTCGGATGGGCGGTTGTAGAAGCCCTTCTTGTCCTTCTCACCGCCGTTCAGGTGGCCGTTGGTCTTGACGGCCGAGGCAAGGTCGATGGCGACCATCTCCTCGCTGCCGTTGGCGACGGGCTTGTCCTCGGGAGGGCACATTTTCAATCGAGTGTTTTAGGGATAGGCGATGCGATAAAGCTGTAGATGTGTGCGGGCGCTGTGATTCCGCTTTTGTGTGTTTTCTTGTTGCGGTCGACTAGAGTGTCTTGTGTGGAGAGAGAGCTGTGATGTCGTCTCTTGTAGATAGCGGTTGATGGGGGGAAGGTGAGTTTTCCCTTTGGTGGTGTGAATATTTAAGGAAACGCAGAGTGGTCGGAACCAACAAGGCCGGGGTCTTGTGCCGAGTAGCAAAGGCGCGGCTGATTAGAATTCGACTCGTAGCTACCACCGCCGCAAAAACAAGCTGCGCCTGGCGGCTGCTACTGCATGCCAGCAGGCGACGGGTGACGACCGGGGCGTGCACCCGGGGGGCGGCTGCGGCTTCCAGCCGGAGGTGGGCGGCTCGGCGAGCAAAGGGAAGCGACGGGGTTGGCCGGACGCGTCAGAGAGAGAGACTGGCTGGGCTTCCAGGCTTGGCCGGCAGAGAGGCCGCCGGACCTGGCTGGCTGGCTGGCTGGCTGGCTGGCTGGCTGGCTGGCTGGCTGGCTGACTACGCTTCTGCTGCCCCGCCAACCAGTCGAATGCCGATTCCGTGTGCCAGAGGAGCCACGCTGCGTCGCCAGCCAGTCCTTTGGCGGCAGTGCCGAGTCGAGAAGCGTCGGCTGTTAACCAATCAAACCCGGCTTTGCACTTGCAAAGTTCGAAATTCATTGACGGGCTTGTTGCACAGGACGATACGGAATCCAGGGACTTCAAAAAAGTCGGCCGCAGGCTCGCGCGCTCGATCAGTCAAAGCTCAAATGACGCGCATCCGCTGCAGTGACGCACTAAAAGGTCGCATGACGTGGCATTAACAGCACAAATGGCCGTGGCGTTGATACTGCGAGCCCCCAGCCCATCACGTGACCTCTTATTGCTGTCCCAAAACTCCCGTGTGGCAAATGTGTGTTTGGCGGGAGCAAAAATGATCCACCTTGTTCCCCTGTGGCCGTTGAGTCCCTGGCCGTATAGTGGGAGCGAGTGTCATTGTAGTGCACTGCAGGCGGAGGCGGGCTGCGGGCTTCTGCCTGGCTGCAGTACAGCGTGCCCTGCCTGCCTGCCGCGCCTGACGCAGCGCGCGCCTGTATTGTCGTCGTTGACAGCGGCCAGCCAGCCAGCCAGCAGCACCCAGCCAGCCAGCGTCCACCACCACCACCACCACCCCACCAACCCACACCCAACTTCTTCACCGACTCCTCGTCCTTTCAACCCGACCTCTTTCTTTCCATAGGCAACTCCATTCGCACTCAGACGCGCGGCTGCTGCTCGTACGCATCAACGGCCACCCCTCTCTCCCTCCCCCTCGACACCCTCCCTTCTCTTATAATCACCCAGCGGCCAAAAATCTGCTCATACTGCGGCAACACACCATCCTAACAAACATGGACGTCGCCACCCTTTTCTCCAATATCCTCTCCCAAGGTAAGTGCAAGCGGCGACAGGCTGGCCCAAAGTCTGCATTAGCTCACTTGTGCCCCAGACGAGGCCACCCGTAACACGGCCACCCAGCAGCTCGAGGCCGCTGAGAGGGACAACTTTGTGAGTGGCTGCTTTGTTGACCTGTGTTGTGTTGCTGGCTGACCCTTTGCCTCCCTTCTCCCTGACAGCCCGCCTACCTCCACACTCTGGCCACAGAACTTGCCAACGAGCAGGCACTTCCTCACATCCGCAGGTCCGCAGGACTTGCTTTCAAGAATGCACTTTCAGCCCGTGTAAGTCATGCATGGAAGAGGCGGCGGCGGGCACAGTAGAAACTATTCGGGCGCTAACCTCATTTGTTTCTCAGGACGCCGTCAACCAGCCCGCTCTCTCTGAACGATGGCTGAGCCTTCCCGATGACGTCCGCAACCCTCTCAAGCACCTGCTCCTGCAGTCGCTCGCGTCGGCCTCTCAGCCGGCCTCCTCTGTCGCGGCTCAAGGAGTGGCTGCTATCGCCGCGATCGAGCTTCCCCACAACGGATGGCCAGAGCTTATCGGTCAGCTCCTCGAGTTTGTGCAGAACCAGGAGAACACCAACCTCCGTATTGCCACCCTCCAGGCCGTTGGTTACATCTGCGAGGTTGTTGTGAGTATTGGCCCAGTGTGCAATCGGCCACTTGCTGACCCTGCCAGCAACCCCAGTTCCTTTCTGCTCGCTCGAATGAGATCCTCACCGCTGTCGTTCAGGGTGCACGCAAGGAGGAGCCCAGCGCCGAGGTTCAGTCGGCTGCCATCAACGCCCTCTACAACTCGCTCGAGTTCATCCGCGACAACTTTGAGCGCGAGGTGAGCACGCCGGAGCTGAGCTTGGTGCTGACATGCAGGGCGAGCGTAACTACATCATGCAGGTCGTCTGCGAGGCTACTCAGTCGACCGCCGTCGCCGTCCAGGTCGGCGCCTTTGAGTGTCTGGTCCGCATCATGTCCCTGTACTACGAGAACATGGACTTCTACATGGAGCGCGCTCTGTTCGGAGTGAGTCTAGCTGACTATTGCGCAACGAGACACTGCTGACATTACGCAGTTGACCATCATGGGCATGAAGAACCCCGAGGAGCGTGTCGCCCTCCAGGCCATCGAGTTCTGGTCGACCGTCTGCGAGGAGGAGATTGAGATTGGCATCGAGGCCCAGGAGGTAAGCGCGCAGGTCTCGGCCCAAAGCTAACACCACAGGCCCTCAGCTACGGAGAGGAGCCCGCGATCGAGTCCAAGCACTTTGCCAAGATGGCCTTAAACGAGATCCTGCCTGTTCTGCTCGAGCTTCTGTCGCAGCAGGAGGAGGATGCTGACGAGGACGACTGGACCAAGTCGATGGCGGCTGCTTCGTGTCTCGAGCTTCTCGCCCGCAACGTCGGCGACGCCATTGTCCAGCCGGTTGTTCCCTTCGTTGAGGCTGGTATCCGCCGCCCCGAGTGGCAGCACCGTGAGGCCGCTGTCATGGCCTTTGGCTCGATTCTGGACGGCCCCGACTCGACCACCCTCGCGCCTCTTGTTACCCAGGCGCTTGGCGCCTTAATCAGCATGCTCCAGAACGACCCCGACATTCACGTCCGCGACTCGGTTGCCTGGACTCTGTCCAAGATCACCGAGCTCATGCTCGATGTCGTTGACGCGAGCATGCACCTGCAGAGCCTGGTCACTGCCCTTGTCATGGGTCTGAGCAGCTCTCCCCGTATTGTCAACTCGTGCTGCTCGTCCCTCAACAACCTCGTGTCGCAGCTTCTGCCTGCGGGTGACTTTGGCGACGAGCCGCCCACCTCGCCCATGTCGGTCTACTACGAGGGCGTCTTCAAGGCCCTCATGCCCGTTTCGGAGCAGCCCAACAACGAGTCCAACTGCCGCTCTGCCGCCTACCAGACCATCTCGACCTTCATCTCGTGCTCGGCTGCCGACACTCTGCCTGTGGTTGAGCAGGTTGCCGTCGCCATCCTTGCCCGCCAGGAGGCCCTCATCGGCATGCAGAACCAGCTCCTCGGCATGGACGACCGCAACAACTGGAACGACATGCAGATCAACATCTGTGTCGTTCTTCAGTCGTTCATCCACAAGTCGCCTGCGCTTGTGGCCCCTTACGCCGACCGCATCATGACCAACCTGCTCACCGTCATCTCGAGCTCGGCTAAGCACGGTGGTGTGCTCGAGGATGCCGTCGCGACCGTCGGCGCTCTGGCTGGTGCTCTTGAGGGTGGCTTCCTCAAGTACATGGAGGCGTTCGCTCCCTACATCTTCCAGGCGCTCACCGTCTTCGAGGACTACCAGGTTGTCCAGGCGGCCGTCTACTGCGTTTCGGACGTTGCTCGCTCGGTTGGCGAGGGTCTTGTTCCTTACGCTGAGCGCACGATGGTCGCTCTGATCGACATCCTCCGCAGCCCTGTCATCCAGCGCCAGGTCAAGCCTACCGCTATCACTGCCATTGGTGAGGTCGCCCTTGCCATTGGCTCGGCGTTCGTTCCCTTCCTCGACACGACCATGAACATCCTGTCGCAGGCTGGCAACACTGCGTCGTCTGCTACCGACATTGCGCTCAACGAGTTTGTCTGGACCATGCGTGAGGCGATTGTCGACGCCTTCATTGGCATCCTCAACGGCCTCAAGAGCGGCGACCCTACTCCGTTCCTTCAGTACGTGCCGGGCATCCTCAACTTCCTCCGCCAGTGCCTTGGCGAGGAGGAGCGCACCGAGGAGTTTGTCGCCGCCGCCCTGGGTCTCATTGGCGACTTTGGTGACACGTACAAGGGTGCTGTCCGCGATGAGCTACTCCAGGAGTGGGTCCAGTCGGCCATCCAGGTTGGCCGCCAGCGCGGTGCTTCGAAGCAGTCGCGGTCCAACGCGGCGTACGCGCAGCGAACCATCCGGGAGCTCTCAAAGTAGAGAACCCTATCGATACCCCAGCATTCTTACGATTTTGATTGAAGAATACACACCTCTTCCGTTCCCCGACACGTCCCCGATCACACCCACACCCCATTCCCCCGTCCCCCCTTCCCCGTCAAGAATCGCCATTCAGCATATTTCCCCTTCTTCACCAGCATGTCACGGCCGCGCCCTGTCGTCCAAGGACGAATACCGCCGCCCCTCCGCATCAAGTGCCCGAACCAGCATCTGCAACATATCACGACCGAGGTCGTCAAGAGTTAGTGTAACTGGCCCTGGGGGAGCCTGGAGGCCTCCCGGAAATGGCCTAGGAGTTTGAAAGAGTAGTAGGGTAGAGAGGCTTTGTAGTAGCCTTGATCTGGTGCATGGTAGTTTGTTTGCGGGGGTGTGTGGGGGGAGGGGGCCGGCGTGGGGGGCTGTGAAGAGGAGCAACTGACTGACTTATGGGCAAGGTGTGCGGCATGTGTGGTGGCTGATACCACGGGCGCGTCGATTGGCGGCGTGGCGTGAGTCTGTCTGTGTGCGAGTGCGTGTGTGTATGTCACAGTGTGTGCCCCTATGCGCTTCTACTTCTGCGGCGTCTGGTGTGCGACACGGCGCCCTCTGCCTGTGTGTGTGGCTTGGGAAGCAGACGAGTGTGCGAGGGGGTGCAGAGTGTGGGCAGAACGCCACAAAGAGGGGCGAGGACGTCAGTCGTCGTCGGGGCATACAAGAAGTCGGGCTGGCCGTGGCCATGTCGCCCGCGCCGGCTCGACACAGCGTCACTTTCCACCACCACTCACACAGCACACAGCAACAATAATGGCCAAGCACTACCTCGACTCGTCGAGCAGCTCGTCGGACTCGGGCACGGACTCGGACTCGGACTCGTCCGCCTCGGAGGTGTACGTCCCGCGTGCGCGCGCGCCCGCGAGCGTGAGCGTCAAGGCCGAGCCAGCCGCGCCGGCGCCGGTGCCCAAGCCCGCCCCCGCGCCCAAGAGCACCCCGCCGCGCAAGAAGCCCAAGACCGGCAAGAACGCCGCGCCCGCAGCGAACGGCACGCGCATCCCCGCCGCCGCGCGCGCGCGCCTCGCCGAGATCATCGTGCACCGCGGCGCTGTTGCCGCGCTGGGCGACATTGCGGCCATCGCCGCCGAGGTGGGCGTCGTGTCGTGGGCTGTTGACGCAACGACGACCGCTGACACCAACTACGCAGACGGGCCTCACCCGCACCCAGGTCTCCTCGCAGCTCGCCGACAACCGGCGCAACGTGCGCAAGAAGCTCGCCGACTATGCGCGCGGCCTCGAGGACGCGGCGGCGTGAGGGCGTGAGGGCGTGAGTGTGTCGGCCGCGCCGCAGCCGAGCACGGCGGCGTGAGGCGTGAGTGTGTCAGCCGCGCCGCACGCAGTCTAGCATGTATGCATGATGTGTGCCGCCAGCAACAGCCTACTCCTTGTCGCTGTCTTCGTCGTCCTTGTCCTTGCCCGTGAGCAGGCTCTCCTCGGCGCGGCGGTCGCGCCGGCGCTTGACGTCCCACTGGGTGCGTTAGCGGGTGCGCGGGTGGGCGGGTGTGGTGAGCGCAGCGGTGTCACGGGCGGCGGGCGTGATCGACGCTGCCAGATGGCGCAGTCGCCCGCCCCGACCTCGCACGGGGCCGTACCCTCCACGCAACTCACATTGTGCACGCGCGCAAAGTTGACCTCCATAACCGTCACCTGCTCGCGGATCCACTCGAGGTCCTCGACGGCGTCCGCGAGCGACTTCTTCGCCGACACCAGCTTGCCCGACAGCAGCTCGGACGCCTCGGCGAGCGGGTACATGAGCATGGTGTTGGCCTGGGTTGTGAGCACACGCACATCCGTCGCCGAGCTGAGCTTCGAGCTCGCCCTTCGACCACCCGACCCCCCACGCAGCACTCACACCCAGCCACAGCCCCACCTCGCCCGTCTCGTTGACCTCGGCCTGCGCGAACAGCGTGTCGTTGAGCTCGAACAGCGTCGTGAGCGGCGCGTCGGCCTTGGCCTCGTCCTCGTCGCCGTCCATCAGGTCGTCGAGCTCGTCGTCCGAGTCCTTTGCCTCGTCGTCGTCGGCCTCCTCGGGCTCAGGCTCCCCCAGCGCCTTCCGCCGCCGCGCAGCGAGAAAGTTGACCACGCTCAGCGTCTGCTCAATGTCCGGGATCTTGGCCAGCAGCGCCTTGCGCCGCTGCTGCAGGTTGAGCTCCATGTAGCGGTACTTTCTGCGCGGACTGTTAGCCGTGGTAGCACGCACACACGCACGCGCTCGTCTCCTGGAACTTCTTGATCACGCTCTCCACGTCGGCGTCCTTGCCCCCGACGTACTCCTCGACATTGTCCTGCGACGGGGTCAGTGGGCTGAAGCGCTGCGACGAGCGATGGAGGTGGTACTGCTGGTACTACCTCGCACCGCTGGCCAGCACCCGCGCGCACTCACGACAAAGGGAGCACGGGGGATACCGCGCGGGTTCAGCTCCATCTGCTTGGACGACGATGCCGACGCCATGGTGGTTGAGTGTCGAGTTGCAAGTCGCGCGCGCTTGGGACGCTTTGGTCGATGTTGGTGGTCGTCGTGGTGGTTTGGGCGCGCAACTGCAACACGCCAGACATTTACGTCCGTCGTGGCCATGTGGCGAACAGACCAAGTTGTTCCACAATCTTCATTCCATACCTCACCACACCACGCACCCACACACACACCGCGCACAGTGACATCTGCTCAAGTACAAGCCGTACAAACCGTCCGTCAAAGTGCGAACCCGAGTAACGATTAGGGAAAGTGGGTATCCGCCAGGGAGGGAATCGGGGCACGGCAAGCCAAACAAACGGCACGACCAGCAAACAACCAACCTCAATCCAAGCCTAGTGCTCGGATGGGCGGTACAATGTCCTCGAGTTCAAGAGTCGTCGTCGTCGTCGTCGTCGAAACCGTGGGAGAATATCTATACTACAAAGAGGGCAGGGGGAGGGTAACAACTATACCAGGCCTTTTACGCGTTCGTGACAGTCAGGTCGCGGCCGCCGTGGTGGGCGCCGTGCGAACCAACACTCCCAGAGCTGTCCTGGCGAGGGAGCGCACCGCCCGGCGCCGCGTAGCCCTCATAGGGGTCGTCGGTGTAGTTGTAGCTGTTGTAGTAGTTTTGCTGCTGGTGCTGGTGGTCCGAGTGGCCCTCGGCAGACATCTCGGCCACAGGAGCAAGGCCTTGCAAAGGCGCGGCGTACTGGTGCGCAACGTCGTACTGCGGGTCACCGTACGTGTGGCCGTAGTCACCCTGCGAGTAGTCGACGTCACGGCTCTGCTGCGGGTGGCCGTTGTAGTAGTTGGTCGTCGCAGCGGCAGCACCGAAGCCAGCAAGACCAGCACCAGTGGCGGTCGAAGACCGGTCGCCGTTGGGGGGCACGTCGACGAGGTGCGCGGCGTACGGGTCGTAGCCGCCCGAGGGGTCCTCGTAGTCGTAGCCGTGGTGCAGGTTACCCTGCTGGTCAACCGAGTGACCGCTGTTGGTGGCAGTGTAGTAGCCTCCGTACTGGGTCATGCTCGGCTGGTCGTCCTCCTCGTCGAAGCGCGAGTGCGAGGCCGCGGCGGCAGCAGCAGCGGCGGCGGCAACATCGCGGTCGAGACGCTGGCGGCGGCGGCGGCGCAGCATGATGAACGTGAAAGTGACAATGATGGCCGTCACGACGAGACCGATGACAACAAAGACACCGGCGACGGCGCCAGTGTTGTCGAAGAAGTTGGACGCGCCGTGCGAAGACTCTGTCCCCGGGGCGTGGGTCGTGGGCACAAAGTGCGTCACAGTGAAAACATTTCCGTTCGGGTCGGTCGTGACAACCAGCGAAGCCGACGTCGTGATGGAGCGTCCAGCCGAGTCAGTGGTGACAATCTGAGTCGGGATGGTCGTGGGCGAGGCTTGGCTCGACGAGGACGGAGGGACGAAAATAGTCGACGTCGACTGTGATGGGGGAGCCTGGGACAAAGTGGTCGTTGGGGTCGCACTGGATTGAATAGAGGATGGAGGGAGGTTGGAGGTCGTGGTTGGCGACGCCGAGGTTGTTGTGGTAGAGGAGACTGGGGGGGTGGTGGTGGTCGAAGAGGGGGGTTCCTGGGTGGTAGTGGATTGCTCTGTCGTTGTCGAGGAAGTGGTGGGGGGCTCAGTGGTTGGCGGCGGGGTCGTCGGCTCTTGAGAGGGCGAGTTGGACGAGGTTGTGGGCTCAATCGACGGGCTGACGGTCGGGCCTCCAGAGCTGCTGTCCTGGGCTGAAGGCAGCTCAACGGGGTCATCAGAGGACGACATGGTTGGAGGAGGTGGATGGAAGGGAGGATGAGAAGCGTTGGCCGTGTGCAAAAGTCGTTGTTGCGCGTGTCGAGGGGGGCGATGGGGGTGATTTCACGGCGGGAGGCAGAGTCGCGAGGGGCAAATGTCGCGAGTCGAAAGGAAACGCAAAAGGCGTCAGCTGGACGGATTCGAAGGACAGTGGGGGTCTGTGTCGATGGAATAATGGGCTTTGCGTGCGTCCAGACGTCAATGCAACAGTGTTCAGAGTGTGAGGGACACGAATGACCCGACTCTGATCACGATAGCACCGAATGAAGCAGCAGCAGACACGAGGAGGAGTGATAGGAGCAAAAGCACAAGGTTGTCCTGTCTGGGCAGAGTGTTTTAGGGCCAGGCTGCTACGCCGCTGCTACGCCAGGCGGGACGGAGTGGTTCGTCCCGCTAGGCAGGAAACGGATCACCCAAAGGGTTCGCGCAGCAGTCACGACCAGGAAACCTTTGTGAATGGCGCAGCCCGAGACTGCCTTGTTGTGCATGGGAGGGAGCGTAGCAGATTGTGCTCGGCGCCAGGGATGCCTCGGTGCTGTCGTGTTGGGTATTCTGACACGCAGCCAAGCTCTCCCGCTCCTCGTGTGCCCAAAGATAGGCGATGCCGTTTGTCGTGTCGTTGACGACGACGCGTGCTGAGCTAAACTCACAGCTCATGTTTGGTTCCCTTGAGAACGCGAGATCTGGGCAAAGATGACAAGAGTGGCTGCAAGTGTCGAGTTGGGCGATCAGCAACTACTCAAAAGGCGAGATTGTATGCAGTATGTGGTGGTGGTGGTCGGTCGTTCGGTCGGCCAGACTGTCGAGGAGAGCGTGCGTCCATGCATCGACTTTGCAGCGGCGGCGACATGGACGGCCGGGGGCGGTGAATGCAGGGGCCGAGGGGGGTCGAGGGGTTGTCGCGCGGGTCGCCACTGTCGCTGGGCTCAAAGGGGCAAGACCGCTGCGACCGAAAATGCGCCAGGACCTGAGCTTGGACAAGGCGCGCGCCAGTAGCTCTGCCGCCTTGTCGTCCCCAAATCTCTCCGCTTTGGCCGCACACGAGCAGCGAGCGGCACGGCAGCGGCCAAGGCGAGTCAGGTGGCCGTCAAGAGGTGGCGCACTGGTCGGGGGATTGGCGCCCGCAACAGCGCCTTTGTCGCAATGTCATGTACCTTCTGCGTCGTCTTTGTCCGACATGAGCAGTCGTCGTCGTCGCCGCCTGCATGTCCATGTCAGATGCAGATCCATCCATGCACAGCATAAGCCTCGGTGGCGTCGACGCCGGAACCCAATACGGCTGTGGGCCATTGTTTGTTTGGGTCCAGTGCTGCCCACCCACCATGCGCTTGCATGACAACAAGGATCGAGCTTGAGGCGGGGGTGGGGTCGATGCATGGCCTGGCCGCGCGCGCGCTATGCAGACGCGCCGAGGAGGTATGCGCGCAACGGAGCCCAGGGCGGGCAAACAGTCCTTAGTCTAGGGCAAGGGCACAAGGGCCTAGCTAAGGGTCAAACAGGCATTGGAGGCATTGGCTCAGGCCGTATGCAGCAGAGCAGACTAGCGCGCGCGGCGTGACACACCCTCGTTGTCGCCGCCACCAATGTCGCTCGCTCGCTTCCTTCAGAGGATCCGAGGCAATGCATTCAAAGGCGCAATCGCCTGACTGACACAGCACTTATGGTCACCGCCGACTGGTACTAATGCGCATCACAATGGAATCGTAATGCCAATTAGGCACAGCTCATCCAGGCAGTGCTAAGCAGTGCCATTACAGCTCAAGATCTCGTCGGACATCCTCATAATCTCCGGCTTGGCCATTTTCTATATTCGCCTCCCATTAAAACACGTGGCGGGTATCCCTTGTCTCCATACAGCCTGCCGATCGCTGTGCACTTTCGTCATTGCAGCTACAGCACTCGCGGCACCTCGGCCCCACTCCAGCAAGCGGCACGACGCAACGGCCGCCGGGAACCAACTCCTATCGCTCGCTACAAGAATCACCCTTCTTCTCTTTTCTCTCCGCATCGCACCACACACTCAATGTCTAGCAACACGAGCAACAACGGCCCCCACCCCATCAAGCAGGCTGAGAAGGCTGTAGAGAAGGTCGAAAAGGCCGCAGAGAACCAGGTCGACACGCTCGTCAAGGACGACGGTGAGGCGAGGCGTTGTTGTTGAGTTGCATCGGGGCACTGGCTCACACACGCGCACAGCCGACTCCACCGACTCGAGCGTTCGTTATGGTAAGTCTTGTCGACCGCGCGTATGCAGCTGCTGACGCCCCACCCAGCCGCCTACGGTCGCCGGATACGAGACATTGTGCGCGCCGGCTCGCGCTACACGGCCTACAGTGCGTGCTTGATTTCGCTGCATCCACTGACCTCGTCCAGCCAGCGATGTCGGAGAGGCCTTCCGCCCTGTTGTCCCTCCCTGGGTCGGTGAGTACCCTGTTGGCGTGGCGTCGGCGTCCGGCGCCCGGGCTGAACATTGCAGTGACGGCCGCGTACGGCGTGTCGTGGGCCTACCTCATCGGCGATGTGTCGTGGTCGACGTACAAGGCCAAGCAGCAGGGCCCGACGCCGCTCGAGGCCGCCAACTTCTCCGAGCCGACGCGTCTCGGTCTCGTGGCCGTCAAGCGCGCCGTGTTCCAGAGCGTGGCCTCGATGGCCCTCCCGGCGTTCACCATCCACACGGCGGTGCGCTACGCTGGCAAGGCGGTCAAGAACAGCACCAACGTGACGCTCAAGCGCTGGGGCCCGACGGCCGTCGGTATTTCGATCGTGCCGGCCCTGCCGTACCTCTTCGACCACCCTGTGAGTGGCTTTAGTGTTGGAATGCGACATGTAGCTGACCCGCCAGGTCGAGTACGCTGTGGACCGCCTCTTCGACAAGATCGAGGACTCTCTCGAGACGAAGAACGCCGACGGCTCGCCCAGGGAGAAGCCGGCCGCCTCGCCCAAGAAGGACCTCTAGGCGTGGGCGTTCGCCGGTTTGCGGTAGAGTGGTACATTCGTAGGAGCTCTAGCCCAGTCGTGTCTCGCTCGCCTCATCTTGTAGCTGCGCAAATGCTGTGATGCATCACTCGTGGCCGTGCTGCGTGGGTTCGGCTTGCCGTGTGTGCCGCATGCAGCCATGCATGTGGCCGAGCCAAGTATGCACGCCGAACCCTCGCTCGGCGCCCGTATCAGTGAACGGCGCAGCGATGCCACTCGCGGAGCTATTACCATAAACCCGCACGTGACCAGCCACAGCTCGCTCGCACCGACCACCCCGCCTGCAAAAGTTGAATCTCACCCTCGTCCTCCTCACAAGCTCCACGAACCGCTATCGCAGCACACGCACGGCGGCCTGTCCGCCAACCTAAGCTGTGGGTAAAGTCCCCGGAGCCTCGCGCGCCGCGGGCCGCGCCGCCAGGCCCCGCAGTGGAGAGCACGCGCCCCCCAGACGGCGCAGCAGCGGGCCTGGCTCTGCCTTCCGGCGCGCGGCGTGTCGCTCTTTCGAGTTGACCTCCGCGCCCGCCGGCGGCGCGGCTGCCACCCCCGCTCCCTAGCGTCTGGCGAAGATACGAGCCGCCGCATCCCCGGGGGCGGGCACGCAACGCGGCCGACGACCAAGCGCGCTCATAGGAACAGTCATGCGGTTGCCCCGGTCCTGCGGCGACCAGCTGCAGGCGGGGTTACTCGATGGGGCTTATTCTGGAGCTTGTCCCCTTTCTTCAGCTCCTGGCGCCGCCGGACGGCTCCGCGCCAGGGGGTGAAGGGAGGGTGGTGTGGTGTGGTGTCGGCGCCGGCGTTGTCGGCGTCGGCGGAGTCGACATCGGCGCTGTCTAGGCAGTGCCGACGGCGGTATCGCACACACACACACTCTTCATTCCTTCTTCCTTCCCTTTCCCCCCATCTCCTTCTCATACACACCCGGCACGCGCTCCGCGCGGCCAGGGCCACTCCAACCCAATGATGCTTGAATTTCTTCAGCGCCAGCCAGCAGTGCCAGGTCCCGGGTGACACCGGGGCTGCTAAACGCTGCGAAGCAAGGGGCGACAAAAGACACTGAGGGTTTTGCATAGCTATGAATGGATGTACACTGCTGCGATGTGCGTTGCGGCACGGTGCAGCTCCCAAAATGAGTCGTCGAGGCGTGGGCAGTCGGGGGCTTGTGAGTCTGTTGAGTTGGTCGAGGCGTGGAAGCTGTGGTGCAAAGTGGCGCCGGCGCCAGTGGCTGCGCGGCCGCGCTCAGCGCCAGAGGTCGGCGGCGGGGCGCTGGCCGGGCACCGAGCCGGGCGGGCCTTGTGAGATGCCGAGGTCGCGGATGGTGCCCTGGGGCATGGCATGAGCGAGTGTGCACGCAGGGCCGCCAATGTGCCTTCCTTACATTCTCGAGCTGGTACACCCATCCGTGGATGTGGACGCCCTCGGCGCCGCGGCGCTTCCAGTCGGCGGCCACAACGTCCGACGCGAGGATGTTGCGCACCTGCTGCGCGACGTTCTCCTCAACGAGCAGGTCGAGGCTGGGCGGGCCGTCCTCTGTGCGCATGGCGCGCGCGAGCGCCGTCAGCGGGCGCAGGTAGCGCTGGATCGCCTGCGTCTCGGGCGTCGGCGGGAGCATGGACGCGCGGAGGGCTGTCTGGCAGCCCACGCAGTTGGAGTGGCCCTGGGCGTGTGAGCGGTGTCGTTGTACACACTCACCGCCACGACAATGTGCTTGACCTTGAAGTTGATGAGCGCGATCAGCATGACGGCGTTGAGCGAGTCGTCCTGCGGCGTGTACAGGCTGGGCATGCGTTAGGCCGGCGATAGACTTCCTCCCCCCTCCTTGTGTCCACCCACTTGGCAATGCCGCGGTGCACGAAAATGTCGCCCGGGTTGGCGCCCATGATCGTCGTCTCGGGCACGCGCGCGTCCGAGCCTGCGTTGCCGTCAGCGCCTCCAGCAAGAGCACAGCACGCACAGCCGATCCACAGGATCTCGGGCCGCTGGCCGGGGTAGTGCCGCGGGAAGAAGCTGCCGCGCTGTCAGCTAGCCGCGCCGGCACACAGAACGCACCCCGGGTCCACGCGGTTGACGTGGTTCGCCCAGCGGAGGTTGTTGTCGATGAGCGCTTTCTGCTGTCAGCTGCGGTGTTGTTGCCGCGCGCCCACCAGCTCGGGGTGCGCCGTCGACTCGTGCTGCGCTGTCGCGTTGCGGTACGGCATGTTCGTTGGTGGTGGGGAAGACGACGAGTGCGCGGTCTTCATCTGCCGTCGTTTCTATCAGAGCGACAGCGACGAACACGGCGCAGACTGCGCGCCTGATGGCGCCTCCGAGGCCCCGGCAGACAGGGCCGGCCACATCAGGCATGCGCCGGCACCTCCTCTTCCCGAGGGCGACTTTTGCGCCGGCCGTTCCTTGTCCTCGCATCACAAAGGCACGCTCAGCGTTGTGCGCGGCGGCGGCAGCGGCGCGGCAATGCTCAGCGCCACGGTGGTATCCTGCAGCCGCTCGCGACGCCGCCGACGCCGCCGCCTCAGCGCAGACCGCCCGCCACATTGGCCGTTATGCGCATTAGCCTTAACGCTTGTGCCAGTCTGCTGCTGTTTTTCTGACCAATCCCTGCTCGGCGCTAGGCCTGTGCGGATGTGATCGAGGGTGCGCCTGTCGCGGCTTTGGAGTGGGTGGCAGAGCCATTTCGGCGCCACACGCCCCGACCGCGCACGGACCGCGGGGGTGGGCGTGGCTGTCTCGGCGGGCTGGGCGGCTCGGCGCTCAGCGTGCCTCTGCTTGTAATTGGCCGACGGAAGCGGACCCGAGGAGAGTCAACCTTCGTTCGGTGCATTCACGAGCGTGCGCGCGGCGTGGTGCGTGGCGCCGCTCGTCTCCTCTGGAGGACTTGGCGCCGGCGGTAGTGGCTGTGCCTCGAGTTACGGGCGTCACTTCGGACTCTTCTGGCACTTCCCCAGGCTCTCCCCGTACTTTGAGGCACTATTCGTGCTGAGAGGAGGTGATTGTCCGTCGTCCTCGGCTGGTAGCCTGCTGACATCGCAGCGAAGGTGGCCGTCTCCACCACGGGTAGCCCCAACCGCGTCCTCTCCGGCCCCATCTTCCTTCGGCGTTCCCGAGTCGAATAAACAGGATGTACGATAGATTGGATGTGTTTTAGGCATGCCCCATGCCCCAAGCGCGGAGGTCGACCTGGTAGCAGGCCCTCAAAGCACCCCGGCACCCGGCGCCAACGCAACCCAACTGCCACACTCGGCTACATGCGCTCGCTTGGCCGTGGCCAACCTCCACTTCGGTCACTCCCTCCCCCACCCCACTCCATCACCGCGGCCCAACCTTGTGTTCATCACTCCCGCTACCCCGACCACGAGCAGCACACAATGGCAGCCGCAGCCGCGCCCACCTTTGCCATCGCCGTCGCCAAGTCCAAGACGGACATTGACGCGTGTGTGCAGGTGCGCATTGAGGGTGGGTGCGGGTTTGTTGCTGGCACTGACTGGCAGTCTTCATCGACGAGCAGGTGCGCGGGCGCGGGGAGCACAGCTGACGGCAGAAATACTCGATGGACGACGAGATCGACGAGTGAGCTGGCCTACGGCTGACGCAGCTGACGGCGCAACAGGCACGACAACGCCGGCGACCACGTCTCGTTCCTCGTGTCGGACACGAGCGTCGCCCCGCCCCGGCCGGTCGGCACGGTGCGCCTCGTCCCCTCCAAGGGCAAGCTCACGCGCCTCGCCGTGCTCAAGGACTACCGCAAGTACGGGCTCGGGAGGCAGCTTGTGAATGCGCTCGAGGGGTACGTGCGTGCGCACCCCGACGAGCTCCGCGGCCAGGTCAAGGTCGGTGCCGACGGCAAGAAGTATGTCCAGATCAAGATCCATTCGCAGGTGGGTGGGAGCGACGCCGTGCAGATTCCGCGCGTGGCTGGCTGAGCCGCGCTCACACACAGGTCCCCGTCGTTCCCTTCTACGCAAAGCTCGGATATAAGCCCGAGGGGGGCGAGTTTGACGAGGACGGAAGTGGGTGTGGACGTTGCTATGGTACTAACCACGGCAGCTCCCCACCAGAAGATGGTGCAGGACTTCTTGGTCGACCAGTGAGCCACGGACGACGGCCTCATCAAGCCCGTCAGTGCAGCTTGATATCCATGGCTCCCTGCACCGCTCAACTCATGCCCTGCCACGGCCAGTCCACTCATTGCACATAATCATAGCACATCACAAAACTATGAAAGCATACAACACAACACAAAGCTGGTCTTCACATGTCAGCTCGCGCTTCACAACACAGGCCAGACGAAGAAGGATCAGAAAACGATGAATCACCAAGTCCTCTTCCCCGTCCACTTTTGTACACGGGACGTTTAGCAGCCGAAGCCACATGGGATTTGGATGCTGTCCGCCCATCGATAGATTTCATCATGAAGAGGGTGTGGGGGGAGGTATAGACTTACCAGTACCTAGTGAGATATCCTGCTCCAGATTATCCTGTCCCACCTAACACTAAAGCGTCAGCTTTTTCCTTCATCATGAAGAAAGAGAAAAGGTATGCGCTCAGTCAAGGCTGAAAGTGTCTCGTCAATCGCCGCCGAAGCGGGTTACGAATGAGGTAAAGTATGGTATATGTTTTATCTTCACTGCGCAGGAAGGGGTGGGGGGAGGATGAGGCAGACTTACATTGTTCGTGATGGAGAATATCGGGCCGAGGAACACAGCCCAGTCAGATACACATCATCAGTACCTGTCGTCGTCAGCAATCGTCCCAATCGCAAGATCAAGACAGGAGACAAGCGTCAGGTCATGTGTAAAGTGGTCCTCAAGCGGATCCGGTCCTACCCGGCGCATGCGCTGTCCCCAGTGCGCGTCCACGAACCTTGCAAAGAGGTTCGCAATCACGCACCAGGGCGCAGCGCTTAAGAGTTGGATTGTAGTGCTCATCAAACATTCGAGCTGGGGGAGGGGTGGAAGGGGGTGTTGACACTCACAGTAGTAGTCAGTAGAAGTGGGGCGTGCGCCGCTGCACTTGCGTCCTGCACAGACAATGCTTAGAGGAGCTCTTGGGTAGATGGAGAGAGAGAGAGTGGGAGAAGCAAGGCGCGATAAAAGCGACGATGCAACGCCGAAAGAGTGCGAAAAGGGTGCAAAGGTGCAAGAGTTTTTGGGTGCGAGTGGGTGCCATGTGGCAAATGTATGACGTGGCAATTTAGAAACGTTGGCTGACGCTGCGAGGCACCCTGTGCGTGGTGCGTCTGTGGGCTGCTGCCCCAATCAGTGCGCTCAGTGCGAGGCAGGCCGCGCGCGCGCGTCCGCCGCCGCCGCCGCCAGCGACCGCCGATGCGAGCGAGCGAGACGTCACCGGCCACGGTCCCATATTGAACTTTGGATCCAACACACGCCGAACAACCAGCTGCGCGCTGCAACGCTCTCTACACAACACCACACATTCCCTTTTCAACACTTTCTTCATCACACACAACGCACCGAGACACACACTCACCAGTGTCCACGTCATGATGCCGTCGTTTTCCCAGGCAAACAAATTTGGCGCACTCGAGATTGACGACTTTGTAGAGGTCGACGAACCCGAAATCGAAGAGTAAGCGCAGCAGCGGCCCCACTGGCCTGGCCACCATCACATCTCGCTCGCCACTGACACGCAACAGGGACGAGCCAGTCGAGGAGACATCCTCTGCACCTCTGTCCAAGGGCGCCAAGAAGCGCGCGGCAAAGGCGGCTGCAAAGGCTGCCGCCGCTGCTGCCGCCGCCACCGAGGCCGAGGTAGAGGCGCCCAAGCAGCCGGCACCGGTTTCGGCCCCAGCAGCAGCCAAGGTCAACGGCAAGAGCGAGCCCACGGTGGCGGCGACTCCTGCCACGGCCAACGGCTCCAAGGCCAACGGATCAAAGGCCAAGGAGGCTGCCCCCGCGCCCGCCGCTGTCCCAGCACCAGTGGTTCCCACCACGAAGAAGGAAGCCGCTGCGGCGTCCGCAAAGGACGTCGATCCGCCCTCGACCCCCACGCGCATCACATCGCCCCCTACGGCGGCTCCCTCGTCGCCGAGGTTCGAGCCCGCTCTCCCGGCCGAGCTCCCCACCCCCACGGGCAACGCGCTCCCTTCCAACAGGAAACGCAGGACGCCAGAGGACTTCACCCCCGTCGGACCGAACGCGGCCCTCACCGCCGCGAGCCCGAACAAGAACTCTGTCAAGTTCGAGGACGGCATCGTCCCGGGAGAGGGTGCCGAGGGCGAGAGGACGATCACCCCCAAGAAGGAGGAACCTGCTGCCCCCCCCCAGAAGAAGCACCAGAACGCCATTGAGCGCACGGTCTGGACTTTTATCATGATCTTCGGGTTCATCAGTGAGTGAGGCGCTTGGCAACTTCGTCTGACGCACACAGCGATCCTGACTCTCGGTGCGCCGTATATGATCATGCTCGTCCTCCTCTGCCAGACGCTGGTGTACAAGGAGGTCACCGCCCTGTTCAACCTCCGCGACCACGGCACCAAGGCCATCAAGCCCGCTGCCGGAGAAAAGGGCGATGAGTGGAGCAAGACGCTCAACTGGTACTTCTTCGTCGTCACCAACTACTTCCTCTACGGCGAGTCGATCATCTACTACTTCAAGCACATTGTGTTTGTCGACGCATACTTTATCCCCTTCGCCAAGAACCACCGCTTCATCAGCTTCATGCTCTACACGCTCGGCTTTGTGGGCTTTGTCGCCAACCTCCAGCGCCAGTACCTCCGCCAGCAGTTTGCCCTCTTCTGCTGGGTGCACATCTCGCTTCTCCTCATTGTGGTCTCTAGCCACTTTATTGTGAACAACATTCTCGAGGGCATGATCTGGTTCTTCGTGCCCGCGTCGCTTGTCATCTGCAACGACGTTTTCGCCTACGTTTGTGGTGAGTGACTGGTGCGATGTGTTGTGCTCACCCCCGCAGGCAAGCTCTTTGGCCGCACACCCCTCATCAAGCTTAGCCCCAAGAAGACGGTCGAGGGCTTTGTCGGTGCCTACATCTGCACGCTTCTCTTTGGCTACGGCTGGGGCACCTTCTGGATGCAGTTCCCCTACATGATCTGCCCCGCCAGGGACCTCGGCGCCAACGCTTTCTCTACAATCGTCTGCAAGCCCAACCCTGTGTTCATCTGGCGCGCGTACGAGTTCACCGGCCCGATCGGCCAGGCCCTCCAGGCTATTGTGAGTGGCGCGAATGTACAGTCGCTGACATGCCAGTTCGGCACTTCTGCCATCCCCTACGTTCCTTTCCAGCTCCACGTTATGGTCATGGCGACTTTCGCGTCCCTCGTGGCTCCCTTCGGCGGCTTCTTCGCCTCTGGCTTCAAGCGCGCCTTCAACGTCAAGGACTTTGGTGACTCTATCCCCGGTCACGGTGGTATGACTGACCGCATGGACTGCCAGTGAGTGTGGTGTCATTGGCCAGCGGTGAACCAGTCGCTCACACACGCAGGTTCATGATGGGCATGTTCGCCTATGTCTACTACTCGTCCCTCATCCGCATCCAGAATGTCACTGTCGGCTCTATCCTCCAGACGGCAGTTGTCTCGCTCACTACGGCCGAGCAGCTGGAACTCCTCGCCGACCTGAAGCGCTTCCTCGAAGGCCAGGGTGTGCTCTAAAAGCAACAGACGCCTGCGGGCTGCCGTCAACCGGAGGCCCGCGACGTATCTTGACATGTAGATCTTTCATAGGACTCGAGTCGTGTGAATAATCGCCATAGCGGCGCTCATGATACCATCCATGCATTGAATCGTAGCAAGCGGGCGGGGGGCATCCTCGGTGGGTGTGTTTGCAGTCTGGTTGCTGGTTGTGTCGCACCTCGACGGCCTCCACCTCGTGCCTGACGCCTGGCACGTGGAAATGTCTACGCTGTCGCGTCGCGGCGTCGACGAGCTGATGATGCGTTCATCGCAGCCAGTCGGCGTTCAAAACATATAACCCAAGGCGGGCAGCACACCCTTGTCTCTCCACAAGCGCCATGCTCGACCCCATCGCATCGCTCAAGGCCCCGCCGCCGCGGTACCAGCTCGAGTCGGACAGCTCCGACGAAGAGGGGCAGGGCGCATACCCGGCCTCCTCGGCCGCCGCTGCGCGCCGCCCCGCAGCGCCAGCAGCAGAGGTGTCGCTGGCCGGGCTGCCCGGCGCCGCCAAGCTCACGGCGACCAGCGCGGTCGTCGCGATCGGCCAGGCAGGCGCGTACCTCCTCCGCCGGGCGTCCTCCGCCAGCCCGGCGCTCGCGGTGCACGTCGGCCCCGCGCGCAAGGGCACGGTCTTCGCGCTCGGCGGTGACGCGGCGCTGCTGGCCCTCGAGGACGTTGACGGTGACGCGGCGCACGCGCTCGTCGACGCCGTGATTTCTGCTATTGGTGCCTCGTCATGGTGAGTTGTGGCCTGCGGCGCGGCCTGCTGACAACAGGACGCTCGTCTCGTCGTACGTCCCCGCCATGTACATCCCCGCCGCGGGCGAGCGCCGCGCCCTCGACCCGCCGGTGCGATACCTGTCCTCTGCGGCCCTCAACGCACCCGAGCTCAGGCCGTACGACGCGCCAAACTACGTCACGGGGCTCGCGGGCGCCTTCCTCTCCGCGGTGGGTAGTGCGCAGGAGCTGGTACGAGACGAGAAGCTGACACGCACGCCAGTCGGCACACCCCGCGTCCCCGTTCCACGGCACGCAGGCCGCGCTGCTGCTGCTCCCGCTGCCGCTGTCGACGCTCGCGCCGTCCGCCGTGTCGGCCGCGCTGGGCGCCGCCGCGCCCGCTGCTGCCAAGGCGCTCGACAGGCCCGCGTACTGGACCGAGGTGGACGACGAGCCCTTCGTCGGGCTCGGCATGGGCGCTCGGCGGCCCCATGAGGCGCCAACTGCGGGCGACGACCTGTCGGGCATGTACATGTAGGGGGTTAGGGTGGTAGTCAGTCAGTTGGCCTGCACGGCGATGTATGATATGAGGCTGCGTTTACAACATGGCATGGTGTGCTGGTCACTATGAGCGAGGGAGGGCGGTGGCCAGGGGTGAAGGGCGGGGGATGAAGGAGGGGACCTGTAAACGAGGCCACTGGAGTGGAACACGGCGAGAACGAGGCAGACGTCGAGGCGATGTTGTAGACTGTCGGTCGTGCAGTCGTCGTCCAGCACTGGACGCGGCCCAGACCACCGCTCACAACTCCTCGACCGCGTCTCGGGAGCGGTACACGCCTCCCTGGGCCTCAATCGCGTCGATCACGTCCTGTGGTGGGCGGCCGGTCACGCGCACGGCGTACAGCCCGCGCTTCTTCTTGTCTGTTCGTCAGCTCGTGTCAATGCCACGCACCCACCTATCCGCTGCCAGCGCGCGACCCAGCTCTCCTCGGGCTCCATCATGGCGATCATGCCATCGTAAATCGTGCTCGTGCACTCTGACACGCGCTCGTGCGAGCCCTGCATCTGCAGGCGTCAGTCGGCCTGCGGCAGCGCGGCGAGACCCACCTGCACAATGTTCTCGCAGTTCGGGCAGCCCTGGTCGATAAAGTCCTTGAGCGGCTGGAGAACGGAGCACACGAGGCAGGCGCGCAGCGCCGGCTGGCGGGCCGAGACTTTTGGAGGCATGGTCGTGAGATGAGGAGGAGAAGAATAGAGAGATGTGGATGTGGTGGTGGTTGTTGAAATGCAGGTTGGGGTGGAGGTGAACGCTAGGCCCGTGAGGATTGGCGCGCCTTGTTTCGCGCCTATTCCTTTGCCACCCAAGTGACATCGAAATCCACAACTGATCTGCTTAAACGATGTTGTTCACCACTTTGTGACGGCCCATCACACCCACCCACACAATGTCGGTCAACCAGGAAACCCTCACCCTCGAGGAGACCAACAAGGTCCGCATCAGCCTCGGCCTCAAGCCCATCGGGGCCGACGATGACGCGGGCGGCAGCGGCGAGGTCGAGCCAACGAAGGACGAGATTGCCGAGGCCAACTTCGCCCAGCGGCGCGCAGAGGAGCGGGCAGCCAAGAAGGAGAAGGAGACGAGGGAGCAGATTGAGCGGTACGTGGAGACTGTGTCGTGTGTGTGCACTGACACACCTCAGCGTCAAGAACCAGCGCGCACTGAACAAGAAGCTCCAAGGCTCGACCCTCGGTGACACGTCCAAAGACGACAAGCTCTCGGCGTCGAGCTGGATCAAGGCGCAGAAGAAGCGCGCGTCTCGGCATGAGAAGGACCTGGCGGCGAAGCGTCTGCGCGAGATGGAGGAAGCCGACCGGGTAGCGTACGACGAGTCCGACCTCGCGGGCATCAAGGTCGCGCACGACGCCGACGCGTTCGAGGAGGGCCAGGACGTCATCCTCACGCTCAAGGACAGCCGGATCCTCGAGGGCGACGAGGACGAGCTCCAAAACGTCAACATTGCCGACCTCGAGGCGGACGCGGCCCTCAAGGAGCGCAAGCGCAAGGCGGCGCAGGCGTACACCGGCTACGACGACGACGAGTTTGAGGAGGGAAGAATAGGACAGAAGGCCGACGTGTTGTCCAAGTACGACGAGGACTACTCGTCCACCGGCAAGGTCAAGTCGGAGGGATTCCGCCTCGGCGCACCGATTGAGAAGAAGGCCAAGGTTGAGGAGGAGGATGTCGAGATGTTTGGCGCCGCGCCGCAGTCCAAAGTCAAGCTGGATCTCAACTTTGCTCGTGAGTGTGGGCTGAGGGAGGGGGCTGACACCACAGGTGACTTTGACGTCTCAGATTACATGAAGGAGGGCGACAAGGGGTTCAAAGTGAAGAAGAGGCGGGCGAAGAAGTCGTCCCGGCGAGCCGAGGCCGACGACGGCGATGAGATGGACGTCGACTTTGTTCCGACGTTCACGAAGCGCGCCGTCGGCGACGGGCCCGACAACCTGGTCGACGACGACGACCTCCAGGCCGCGCTGGCGAGGACACGGCGTGAAGCGGCCAAGAAGAAGCCAAAAGTCAAGGCCGAGGACCTGGCTGCGCGCATCGCCGAGCAGAAGAAGGAGGACGCTGCTGCCGAGGCCGCGCAGGCCGACCAGAACGGCGACGACGACGGCCGGATCACCTTCGACGACACATCCGAGTTTGTGCGCAATGTCACCACCGCGTCACTCGCCGCACCCGTCAAGCAGGAGCGTACGCGGACATCGTCACCGGCCGGCCCGTCGGCCGCCGCAGCGGCCGAGCAGCCCGTTGTCGTCAAGATCGAGCGCGTCGAGGACGGGGACGAGCCAATGTCGGACGATGACGACGATGACGAGGACGACGCGCTCGCCGAGATTGCGGCGCGCGAGGGCCTCTCGCTCGAGGAGTACCGCCAGCGGATCGACAAGCAGATGCGCGAGCTCGAGGAGGTCAAGGCAGAGAACGCGGCCGAGGAGGAGCCCGAGGCGCCGGTCGGCAACGGCGTTGCAAACATCCTGACCATGCTGCGCAACCAGGGCTCGCTGGCCAAGCGGTCCGCGCAGGACGAGGAGCGCGAGCGGCAGCAGAAGCAGCACGACCTGTGGCTTGCCGACCACCGGCGGCGGCAGGCGCAGAAGGAGATGGAGCGCATCGCCGCGCGCGGCGGCAACAAGGACCAGGCGCAGCGCGAGTACGACAACCGGATGCGCGAGCAGCAGGAGGCGCGTTCCGCGCTCGACGCGTTCAAAAACTACAAGCCCGACATCAAGATTGCGTACCACGACGAGTTTGGCCGCGAGATGACCGCAAAGGAGGCGTGGAAGTCGCTCTCGCACAAGTTCCACGGCAAGACGTCGGGCCGCATGAAGACGGAGAAGCGCCTCCGCAAGATGGAGGAGGAGCGCAAGGCGCAGAGCATGTCGGCGAGCGACACGCCGCTCGGCATGACCAACGCCTTCAGCCGTCGTCAGCAGAAGACGGGCGAGGCGCACATGGTGCTGTCGGTCGGCAACAAGCAGTCGGTGCAGATGGACGCCAAGGCAAAGCGCCGCTAGATGGCGCCGCGGTACACATGATGCATAGTTTAACAAGTGGCAGACGATAAGCAACGTAGACAGGTTACTGGGGGTGGGTGGTGGGTGGGGGGGTGGTTGATGAGGTTGAGGATTATCCATTTGGTGCAAAATCACATTGGTTTGTCCCGAGGGGAGGCCGCAGGAGACGTGTTTATTCGCGCTCGACAAAGACGGTGGGCGCATTGTCCACCATCCACTGGACGCTGAGCGCCTTGCCCGCCATGTCACCAAACTCGCGGTTCGGGTCGGCTGACCGCAGCAGCGTCGGGCCAAACACGACACCAAGGTTCTGGCTGGTCATGAGGTTGACCTGGCTCTGAGCTGCGACACGGTGGAGGTGGAGCATCAGGAACTTGAGCGTGGCGTAGTGCGCCTGCGGCAACTCCTTCAGGAGTGCGCGAAGGGCCGACGACTTGTTGTTGGGGTCGCGGATGTCTGTAGAGTCAGCACAGCCACAAACATCAATAAACGCCACACTCACTTGCGGCCGCAACAAAGCTCTCATGGAGACTGTGCGTTAACAGCGGGTCAGGCAGCTGGCGGAAGTATGTCTTGAGCACCGAGGTGATGGAGCTGATGTCGTTGAAGTGGTCGACGTTGGTGAGGTCAAACGACTCGTAGTTGCCGCGTTCGAACAGGCTGGTGATCTGCTTTGACTGCGACGAACCACCAGTCTTGCGGTAGATGCCCTCGTACTCCATGCCGTTGGCCTCGACAGCCCCGATACACTTGGTTACGATGACAGGGATCGAGTGCTTGTCCGACTCGGCCTGGATAGAGAGGTCGCGTCCAAACATGGAAGGAGGGGGCGGCCCCTCATCTTCGATCGCCTTGCCGTTTCGTGGTCCAGGGCACGAGCGGGGAAGCTTCTCGGCACACTTGCTGTGACACACGGTACCGCACGCCATGCACTTGACTTCCTGCAAGCCCCACATCTTCTCCTGGCATAACTCGCAGCGACCAAGGCGCATAGCAGTGTGCTGCTGGAACTGATGGTCGTGGATGCCCATCTCAGTCGAAGGGCGGAACTTCTTGTCCTTGTCGCCACCCTTGGGTGTAGCACCCGTCGCGCCATCGGGACCCTTTGAAGACTTGTACCACTTGAAGCGGCGAGCGGGTGCTGCTTCAATGGGCTCTGGCTTGGGAACCTTGATGACACGGGCGGTCTCCTCGGGCACATCCTGCAACGTGACAGAGGTCGACAGCGAGGAAAGGGATGGGCTACCAGATGGGTGTGCGCGGAGAGGCTTGATGGTACCAAAGCTGGATGGCGTGCGTTGGCGAACAACAGTGTCCGGCCTGTCATCGCCCTGGCGAGACAACTGAGCGTTGAGCTCCGCTAGTTCCTCGTTCTTGGCTGCCAGCGACGCCGACTCCTCAAGGAACTGTTCACGGGTTTCGCGCAGGTCGTTGATCTCGCGCTGCAGAGCCTCACGCTGAGCTGAAAGGGGCCCAAGCTCTTCGCGGTACTGCTCCTTGATCGTATCCAGGCGACGGGTGAGCGAGCGTCCGAGCTTGCTCGTCGTCTCCTCGACAGTGCCATCTGTGCCAGATGTCGACTTGGCCTGCAGCTCTTCCACTTCAGCCAAGGTGATGTCGCGCTGGGCTCGGAGTCTGGAAATATCTCTCTCGAGGCCAGTGAGACTGCTGGCAAGGTCCTGCGACCGTCTACGCAACGCCTCTTGCCTCCGTTCGTCACTCGAAATAAGTGACAAGCGGGCACTTTGGCCGTGGACTTGAGCACGGAGACGCGTTACTTCGGCCTCCAGATCACGGCGCATGGCGGCCTCCTTGTCATACTCTTCTCCAGCAATAGTGAGGCCTTCGCTGTACTGCTGACTTGAGCGCTGCAGACAGTTAGCAAAGGGCAACGTAGACCCGCAACCACTGAGGGGCTCTCACCTTTGCTCCAGTGTACTTCTGCTTCAGAGTGCCTGCGGCCTCCCTCATCGCCTCATGCTCGCGCACAACGTCTGCTAACAAAGAAAGGTCGACCGAGATGTGGTTGTCGTCCCCTGGCTTTGCATTGTCGATCAACTCCTTCAAGGTCGAAATCGCAGAGTCTGGCTCCATGCGGAAGGACATGGTCGACTCCATGGACAGGCGCCGCCTCCTTGTCCCAATAGGCTGGTCGTGAGGAGAGAGCAGCCCTCTGGCGCCGAGCGTGTCGCCATTGGCGGCCGAGGAGAGGAGGTTCATCTGCGGGCTGCGGGTGATTGACTGCCTCTTGATGGCTACTGGTGTCTCCTCTGGGTCCGAGATGGTGGGGATGCTGGGCGAAGAGGAAGTGGAGCTGTCCTCGCGAGGCGGGCTCGTCTGAACCTTGGAAGCGCGCTTGGGCGACGATGTCTTCTCGGGCGTTCTGCCGTTCACCTCGGTATCGCTGAGTAAAACCGCAAAGTCTGGATCAGACAGAGAGAACGACATTGTGGGGAGGCTGGGCGCGTCGATCCGGGGCTGGTGGTGATCATGGTTGGCACGGGGGTCCTTGAGATGTGCGGCGTCTGGCGTCTTCGCGTGGTCGGCCGGCTTCTCCTCGTGAACTTCCGGAAGGTTAGGCAGCTGCGTCTTGTCCTGCGGGATAGCTGGGGATGCAGCACGCAGGGCTGGGGCAACCGTGACCTTGGGTGAGGGTAAAGATGGCGATGCTCTGTGATCCGCTGCTGGTGTAGAGGGGCCTGCGGACGCAGCGTTGGCATGCTGGCGTTCACTGAACGACGACCGCAGGGGCGATGGGGCTCGAGGCTCTGCGGCGAACGTGGCGTTTTGAGAATCCATGTTGAACATGATGCCTGGGTTAATCGACCTCCGCTTGTCCGCCTTGCTAGTTGGGACATTGAGGCCGGGAGTAGGCCCCAGTCCTAGACCGATGCCCGTGCTGGGTGAACGCAGAGGGACAGTTGATCTGGACGGCGAGGTGGCGGTAGCCGGGCTCAATGGAGCGGAGTGATTGGGCGGGGTGGGGCTGCTAGTGGAGGATCGTAGAGGGTGCTCCTTGTCAGAGGACAGACCGCGCATCATTGGAGGCGCATCCAAGGAGGGAGACGAGGGCGCGCTGCCCTTTCTGCTTCCCCCCGGAGAGACGGCGCGAGCGACGGGGCTGGTTGCACCCAGACTGCGATCCACGCTCCCCTCGCGGATGCGTTCCTGAGTGGGAGTGCGCTCATTGGCATTGGGTGTCGAGGCCCCAGCTGTCACCTTGTCGCGCTCTGTTCTGATTGATGAGCCCGGCGTCACTGTCGGTGATGCGGCGGTTGGTGTATCCGGTCCAGGACTGGCCGAGGCAACTGCAGACAGCAACGGAAGAGACGCGCTGCCCGACAAACCCTTTGCCGCTTCCTCGCGTTCCTTTTCCTTTGCTCGCTGACGCTTTGCCTCGGCATGTCTACGACTTCTCGCCACGCGTTCGTTGTGACAGTTCTGGTAGGAGGTCAGTGCCAACAACCGGGTATCGCACCGGCACCACGTACCATGCAGTAGATGCCTTGTGTTGTCTTTGCAAAGACAAGCTCATCGATACGGCGCTTGCAGGTCCGGCAGGTGAAGCAGTGCGCATGATATGACGCATCTCCGGTCATGATGGCCTCCTCTGTGATGCCCTCCTTGCAGACAAAGCACTGAAGGGTGTGTGAGTCGCACGTCCCCTGCTGCACGTCGAGAAGACCCACCTGGTACGAGCATTTCCCGCATACTGGGCTACCGTCTGACAGCAAGAGGAGGTTCTTGTCTGCAGACACCTTGTCCTTGCACTTGTTGCAGCGAAAGCAGTCTACGTGCCATAGCGCGGTGCTGGGGGAAGAAACAGTCAGCAAACATACGAGACGTGCCGAAGGGCGGCGCGATGGGAGGACACGTACCCAAACGCGACGACGATGCCGCCGTTGTCCTGGTCAATGACCTTACGGCACCCCCCACAGCGTGCTTCGACGTTTTCCATTGGTGACATGGTCGACATGGCATCGCTGTCCTGGCGCGCCGGTGTGGGGAGGTCGCCGTTTGGGACCGACGAGTGGCGAAGTGATGAGGAGTGCGAGTGGTCGGTGTTGAGGGCAGCCAGGGGGGTGCCGACAGCCGTCATGTTGGGCAAGCCGATGTTGGAGATCTGACCGCAGAGATGAGGTTCGCACTATGGGTGAGGCCCAGCCATCCACCGTCGTGTCACGCGCCCAAAGAGTGCGAAGGGAGAAGAGAGAGAGAGAGGGAGAGCGAGAGCGAGCCTGTGTTTGGTCCTGTGCCAGAATAGGTCAATAGATAGGGTGGCCGTGTCGTGTCGAGCCGGACAGAGTGGTGCAAGCAAGACGCAAGTGCACGGGGTCGCTGTTGCCACGGGGATCTCTTGCGACGCGACGCTCAGACCGCTGTGCTAGCTGCTCTGCGCTTTCGGGGCGCCAGTGTTTTGCGCGTCGTTCGGTGGCGTGAGGGTGGGTCGACGCGTTGAACGTGGACGACGCGGAGAGAGGGGTGTGGAGGGTGGTGGTGGAGGAGGAGAAAGATGGACAATGACAAGCGCGTCGATTATTGTCGGACGTCGGAGTCGCTGTCGTCGTCGTTGTCGAGGTGTGCAAGATGGACCAGACGAGCTAGGAACGGGGTGGGCGCGTCCCACAAGTGAGAGTGAATGTGTTGTATACGGGGGTTTAGCTAAGCCGTTTGTGTCGGTCGGTCGGTCGGTCGGACGCGCGTGCAGTTGTTGCACCTTGTGTATTATTGATGGGGATAAGGGGTGCTGGGCCAGGCAGGCAGGCAGGCAGGCTGGCGGGCACGCAGGCAGCCAGGACGGTTTAGACGCGTTTGTTCCGTTGTTGCAGGTAACAATGTGCGTTTGAGGCTGCGAGGATCAAGGCCGCGCGCGAGGTGCGTGCGTGCGGCGTGCGGCGTGCGGCAGGCGGCAGGCGGCAGGCTGCTGGCAGGCTGTAAGGGACGAGGCGATGTGGGGTTGCGTGCGGCGGCCGTAGTGGGCAGAGTGGGCAGTGGGATTTGGTGTTTCGACGCGCGCGCGGCGGTGGTGCTGCTGGTGCTGCTGCTGCAACAGCGACGACGACGACGACGACGACGTGTGGAGAGGACAACAAACGACGGGTTGGGTTTGCGAAACGCGTTCTGGGCCTTTTCGACTTGTGCGGGGGGAGGAGAGGGGGGGTGACCCGGTAAGGGGAATGGTCAGGGAGCAGCGGAGGGAGAGGGGGTTCAAGGAGACGAGCAGAGGAGAGAGACTAAGGCGAGAGCGAGGTGGCAGCGACGAGACGGCCACAGGCAGGCCGAGGCGAGGCGCGTGTGCTGGCAGAGTCGAGCATGCTTGGCTTGGCCCTCTTGCTGCAGGCAGCGTTAGCAATGCTTGCTGCAGTCGTCGCAGCAGTGCACCTCCAGCACGCAGCACCACCACGTCCGTCCTCGTGGTCTGAAACTGCGAGACAAGCTTTACTCTTTTGCGTGTTTTTGCGCGGCACGCCGGCGTGTCGGCCAAGGGGAGCCAGCCAGGGCAGCACCCAGGGCAGCCAGGACCGCCCGGCCAGGCCAGCACAGGGTATGGCCCGCCAAAAGCAGGGTCGCGCACCCGTGCCGGCGTGCAGCGCGCCTCCTGCCAGCTGGACAAGCAGGACACCGCACCCGTCGCGCGCGACCCCTGGCTGGACACGAGGAGCGAGCCAGAGGGCACGCGAGACGCAGCTGCTGCTGTGCGCGCAGTGCCAGTTGCGGGTGGCGCAAGACATGACTCACCGCCGCGGCAGCTGCGGCAGCGACGCGACTGTCCATCCATCGACAACGCCGTTGCCTGCAGCTGCTGGCGTACTAGTGCTCGCGGGCAGCAATTGAGCGGGACATGGCGGCCTTGTCGTCTTGGCACGCCGCGAGTAAATGGCATCATGCTGCATGCAGACGCCGGATCGGCACCACAACACACCACACACCGATGCATTGGTTTGCTTGCTTGCTGGCTGCAACACCACCACGCCGTAAGACGCCGTAAGCGCTCGACGCCGCGTGGCGCCAACGAGGTCGACGACGTAAGTAACCCGTCGTCAAGGGCCCTGGCCTGGTGCCGCGGCGCTGGCTGCAGGCTGCAGTTATCGCTGCCGCTCCTGAGCGCGGCAGCAACGTCGATGTGTGCATACATTGCTCGACGCGTGCGCAGCGGCTGCCGGCTGCTGACGCAAACATGTTTGAGCTGGCCGTCCGTTCTGTTTGCTGTTGTCGCACGCCGCCGCCGCATGTCTCGTGTCGCATGTCGCGACCCCTGCTCGTGTGCTATCGACGACGACGAGCCGCGGAATGCCGGCGCTGCCTTGCATCCATATGCGTGAGAATGCTGCGCTGCAGGCACTGCCACTCACTTCGTCTACGGTGCAGTGCCTTGCAGTCACTCTGCTACTGCCGCTGCTACTACGACGCCTAGTCGCCACCTTCGCGTCCGCTGCACGTCGCTTAGCTTGGCACGCGGGCAGCTAGTATCTTGGCCGCTGGGGTTGCCCAGCTGCTAACCTCTTGGCCGTTTGGGTACCCGGCAGCTACTATCTTGGCCGCTGCGGTGGCAGCCGCCCCCATCATGTCATCTTGTCCTCAGCAACTCGCCGCCACGGCCCAACCCACAGCGCCCCACAGCACGCTACTCAGTCATCCAAGCGCCCAAGTGCCCACTGGGCCCGATTAGTTTGCAACGCGACATTACCCCTCTCCTCTAGCGTGTCTTGTCCCCCAACCCCTTCAGTGGCATCTACATGCCGCTGCCACTGCCACCACCGCGACCTGGGTCTGCCGCTGCCACTGTCTCTGCCACTGCCCCTTATACTGAATTTGGATACATTTGAGTGGAAGCATGCTATCTAGCCAGACATGTAGGGTGCGAATTGTCCGCATGATGGGGGTGTGTTGGATGGTGATTGAAAGTATGAAAGCTGGGGAACGCGCGCAGTCTACACAAAGGCGTCGGCAGGAATGCTGCCACGGATCTCCTGGAAGTTGGCGACCGCGCGCTCAACGTCCCAGTCGTTTTGGGTCAGACACATCTCTGAGTACGCGTCGTTCATGCCAGTGCGCGCGCGAACCTGCTGGATGAGCGCAGCCTTCTGCGCCGCCTCGTCGCCGCCGTTCGGGGGGACAATGGCAATGTCGGGCTGCACAAGCGAGCTCTTCGAGTCGAACGAGCCAGTGCCCAAGTACGAGTGGACGACCATAACGTCCGAGAGGACAATGCAAGGGTAGCCCTTAGCAGCCGCGCTGAAACAGTTAGCACAGGAGCAACCAAGCTACTACTCACGCTGAGCCAGCCGGAGGTGCACCAAGGATAAAAGTGCGAGTAAACGATCGGTACGTGCCGGATGGGAGCTCTTGGAACTCGCCCTGAATCACTGCCGAAATGCGGTCGTTGTTGTCGTCAAAGTACCAAGAGTCGAAGCTCCACTTGGACGGGTCGGCAAGCGGATGTTTCGTCCGCGGAACCTTGTTCCACCAAGTGAGAAGAGCATCCCGGTCCATGGGAGACTTGAGCGTGTTGGTACGCTGCTCGATGGTGGTGCAGGTGCGGAAGAAGTTGCGGCCAGGCAGGCTGACCCACTGCTCAAAGGAAATGGGGGCTGGGCGTGAGGACCTCGTCTTTGAAACTTCCAAAGCCTGTGCCGAACGACTGGGAAGCGTGTTGCCCGCAATCGAAAGTGTGGCTTTAGGGTGGTAGAAGTCCACCAGCTCGGCACGGTTGTTGTCGAAGAGGGTGAAGAAGCTGAGGGTCAGTTTCCTGCAAGCGACTGTGCAGTTACATACACCTCGCAGAACGCCATGACGGTCGACTCAACCGCATCAGACTCCTTGAACGTGTTGATGACGTCGAAAGGGAAGGTGAATGGGACAGCCGCCAACGGCTTGCGCTCCTCCTCTGTACGCTTTACAACTGGCTTGCGTTCGAGGGGGAAGACAATTCGGTTAAGCTGCACGCCGTCCAGAATTAACAGTCCTGGGAATCGGCGGAGGACGTCGCTGAAATGATTAGCCCGAGTCACCACTGCGGACACACTGTTGGTAGATGTCGGCACCGTCGGGGCGCTGCAGAGTCTCCTCTCTGAATCTGACGCCATTGAGCTTGAGTTCGATGAGGCTCTTCAGGCTGCCAGCGCCAGTACTGGCCTTGCCCTTCTGTTCGCCGGCAGATTGGAGGTGCTTGAGCTCGTCGCTCTTGGCGATGGGGTTGTTGCTGAGGTCCAAAGCACGGATATGGGGCAAGCAGAGGGGAAGCTTGGCCAGCTGATGAAGCGTGTTGAAGTTGTTACTGGCCAATGACAGGGTGGTGATAGGGTTGCCGGGCTGAGGTTGGGGTTGGTATCACTGCAATATGCGTTCCTCTCGAGTATACGTACAGTCTCCAGAGTCGACGAAATAAGCCTCCAAAAGACGTGGCCGACATTGACGGGTGCGTCCTTGTGGCCGGGGGGGAGAATTCCCTTCTCCTTCAGCCAGGCGTCGTCGGGGAGGTTCTGAACATTAGCACAAGTCGACGACAAGAAAGTGCAACACTTACCGACATGTCGAGGACACCAGGTGCAATAACGCGGCTCTTGAGCCATTCCTTGATTTCATCGCCCCTCAGCACCTCATTGAGCTTGCTGTGCTGCTGGGACTGGACTTGAGCACGCTTGGGATTGTTGTCGCGAAGAACGTCTGGCGTCCCCTCGGGGTTGCGGCGCGGGTTGATGTTGCGCTTGCCCTTGCCGCCGCGGGGAGGCGCTTGACCAGAGGAGCTGCTCGAGCCCGCGACAGAGCCAATGCGGCTGGAGAGCGATCCCTTGCCATCGGGCTTGGTGTAGGGGGTGTCTTTGCCTGGGCGGTGGCGTCCAGACTGTAGGTGGATGGAGGTGTTGGAGGTGAGGAAGATGTCGAGTCGATTACCAACGAGATGTCGATGACAGTCACAAGTGAGTCGATCATTGAAGATGTTGATGGCGCTGGTTAGCCCGGTACGTTGCTGTTGAGAGGGATGCCATGGAGTCCTCCGCATCAAACTCGGGAGGGGGAGAGGGTCGAAAGGATCGCGAGGAACAAGAAGCCCAGCCTGCCGGGACGGCGTCCACTTCCCCCTTCCGTCGACCCGGCCCACCTCCTTTCGGCACCTCGAGCATGTCGCTATTCAAGACTTGATCATCGCCCCGAAGCCTACACGCGCTATTGATACAGCGGGAAGGCAGCGGCTGAGGTTCCCAAGGTCTGCGACTGGACACACCGATCGCCGCAAGCGGAAGGAGGCACCTGTTGATGACACGAGTCTGCACGCTCGCCTCGTCGGCGGCGACAGTTCGTACACCCTCAAACTCCTGGTGAAAGTGAGGAAACATGACTTACCTGATCGAGTGGGTTACCAGCCGAGCGCGCCTCTGAACGCCTGTGGCGTCCACCGCGCGTTCTGCCGACGCCGCCATCAATGTCCATGCCCTGTCCAGCGTCGGCACTCATGCCAGCACCACGGAGCGCCGATGACAGCGCCCTGGTTGACGCGCCGCGGACAGCGATGCCAGAGCTCGAGCCTGACTGTGCCATTGGGGAGTGGTCGGGTGGGGGTGGGAGGAATGGCAAGTCGTCTGAAGCGCCGATAGTGGAGGCCTGGCGCCTATGGCGTTGGAATGAAGACCGGATGGCTGCAGTTGGTGCGCGGGTTGGGTGATTGCAGCAAGAGTTGGTTGGTGTTTTGAGTGAGTGGGTTGAAAGAACAGTGAAGGGGTTGCAAGAGAGTGGTTGTGCTTTGTGGGTGCGAGCATTGAGTGGGCGACGGGCGACATGACATCTTTGACGCTTTTGGGTGGCAAACACCCACGCGGGAGTAAATCTGATCCAATCGCATTAGCGGGAGCAACTTATAATCCCGCACCCACTTGAACGACCTTGAACATCATGGACAACAGACACCGACTTCTACAATCTCGACCACCAACTTGCATCCACTCAACACACCGGCCCACACGACCATGCCGGCTCGAACAGCAACAGCAGCGGCAGCAGGCGCAAACGGGGCCGCGCAGCAGGCAAACGGCCATGCTGGCAAATCAAAACTTTCCCGAAGCGCGCTCAAGCGCCAAAAGGCAAAGCAGAAGGCAAAGGCTGGAGCCGACTCAGCGAGCGTCACAGCATCAGAGAGCGAAGCAGAGAGCGATGCCGAGGTGAGTTTTTCAAAGGCCACATGCTGGGAGACGCATTCGCTAACATATCAGTCTGTCGTGTCAACGATGACGGTCGAGTCGTTCCTCGATGTCGCGACGCCGGATCCTTCAGATGCCAACTTTTCCCAGTTTGAGAATGTGTTCAAGCACTTCCAGGAGGTCGGCGCGGACGGCTTGCCCAAGGTGGAGGACGGCCCCACCAAGGGCCAGGTCTACTACTCGGACGACGACGAGGACGATGAGGAGACGATCGAAGCGAGGAAACAGCGAGCACTCGCCGAGGAGGGCATGACGCGTCGCGAGCGGAGGAGGGCTGCCAAGTTGACGGTTTCGGAGCTCAAGCAGCTTGTGGACCGACCAGAGGTGGTGGAATGGTTCGACTGTGATGCACGCGACCCCCGCCTGCTCGTCACTCTCAAGTCGTATCGCAAGTGAGTGGATGTGGGAGGTTCAAAAGGCGCATCGCTGACAATGTCTAGCTCCGTCCCTGTCCCGGCGCACTGGAACGCGAAGCGCGACTATCTTTCTGGAAAGCGTGGAATGGAGAAGCCTCCCTACCTTCTGCCGCGTAAGTGACTTCACATATGGTGCGTTATGATCTAACATCCGCAGCTTGGATCGCGGACACTGGTATTGGAGAGCAGCGAGACGCCGTCAAGTCCAAGGAGGCGCACCAGAGCTTGGCACAGAAGACTCGCGAGCGCATCCAGCCTAAGATGGGCAAGATTGATATCGACTACCAGAAACTGCACGACGCCTTCTTCAAGTTCCAGGAGAAGCCACGGATGAGCAAGTTTGGCGAGGCCTACTACGAGGGCAAGGAGCTTGAGACGGACCTGAGGACGAAGAAGCCTGGAGAGTTGTCGCAGGAGCTGATTGAGGCCCTGTCCATCCCTCCTCTGGCCCCTCCACCATGGCTCATTGCCATGCAGCGATTCGGTCCGCCGCCCAGCTACCCCAACCTGCGCATCCGCGGATTGAATGCTCCCATCCCTACCGGTGCCCAGTGGGGCTTCCACCCCGGTGGCTGGGGCAAGCCTCCCATGGACGAGTTCAACCGGCCACTGTACGGCGACGTCTTTGGTGACGTCAAGGGTGCGGAGATTGCCCACCAGAACCAAATCGACCGCACCCGCTGGGGAGAAATCGAGATTATGGAGGCGGAGGAGTCGGACGAGGAGGAGGAGGAAGAGGAGGAGGAGGAAGAAGAGGAGGAAGAGGACGAGCCTGTGCGCCAACGCGACGTTCCTGCCGACGGACTGGAGACACCATCGGGCCTGGCGACGCCAAGCGGCTACAACTCGGTCACCTCGACAGTACCTGGTGGGCTGGAGACTCCCGACTTTATCGAGCTCCGCAAGCGCACGCAGCGCGAGGACACGGACGACAGGCCGTCAGGCCCCCGCGAGCTGTACACTGTCATCCCGGAGCGAGAGACTACGGTCCGCGGTTTCATGGGCTCGTCTACGGGGTACGACCTGTCTGGTGCGGGGCCCGTGCTCGGTGCCGACGACCGTGGCACCAAGCGCAAGGCAGGCGATGTCGAGATCTCGCTCGACGGCGATGAGGATCTCTCGCAGGCCGAGCTCAAGGCGCGGTACAAGGCCGCGAGTGCCGAGCAGAACCGGGTCCATGTTCCTGGTGCGCATGTTGACCGGTCTGGCTTTGACGACGTCATTTCGAGCGAGAGCAAGAAGCGATCCAAGAAGGACGACCGCAGCAAGGGCAAGGAGAAGGCGGAGAAGTTCAAGTTTTAGTGTGGGAGTGGGAGGTGTGGCGTGCTATCTTGGGAGGGGCACGGCAGATATAGCAGCAATGGCATGATACACTGTATCACTGAGGGGGTGGGGGGTGCGCGAATTGGGTGGCAGCAGTGATGCGGTGGCCATCAGCGACAGTGCCGAGCAGGCACCATGGACGGACGTGCCATCTGCTCGTGCAGCGTGCATTTCTTTGGGCTGGCCAGTGACGACGGCTGACAACACGGGGTCCCCAACTTGACGGCCCCATGGATCGTGGTCTCGCTCTTTTCTTTCTGTTCGCGCCTCGTCGCCTCGTCGCCTGCTGCACGATACATCCCAAAGCGACTAGTCGTCGACGAGGTCCCCATAATCGTCGTCCATCAAACCACCACCCGGACTAGCCACTTTTCGATGACGTAACCCTGTGCCACACTGGGCGTTCCAGACCCTGTGCGGCTCATATCCCATTAGGCGCGGAACCAAAATCCATTTGTTTTCGGGAGTGCACCGCCTGCCCGCAGCTTAATGGCCCTGATGGTATTGTCCGTCCCTGAGTGAGTCAGTCAGTCAGCTGGCAGCGTCTCGGCCGGCCGCACTCACTCTGGACATTGGCGGCAAGCAGCAGCAGGCAGCAGGCAGCGACGTACGTCGCCGCCCAAAGGCCACAAACTCTCAACACGAGCAGCAACAGCAACACCCTTTGCAACATACACATGGCTGCGACATAGCAGCGCCGCACCCCACCACGACACATCGCATCATGCCCGGCGCCCCGCCAAGCTGGTTCCCGCACGCCCGCGGCCGCATCCGTCTTGACGACGACAACGAGCCAAAGGACGAGGCGACCGAGCTCGTCGACGTCGACCAGCCACGCCGGCCGCCGCCGCGGGGGTCCGTTACGCCCGTCCCGCTCAACAACGGCGCCCCCGCGGCGCGGTATACTCCGCCGCCGCGCGTGCTGGGCCCGCACCCCGCCGAGGCGGGCGAGGTCTACACCATGCAGCCACAGCACCAGTACCAGCCGCCGGCACGCCGCTCGGCGCGTTTCCAGCGCGGGCTGCAGATTGACCGGCCGAGCTCGCGCGCGTCGAGTGTCAGCCTCGCCGAGGAGGGCGAGGCCGCCCCGCTCATCGAGGACGGCCCCCCGAGCAGGTGGTACCACGGCCCGATGATGGTCGCGACCATCAAGCTGAGCGTGCTGTTCGCCGTGTTCAGTATCCTCGTGCTCGGCACCTTCTGGTTCGGCATGCCCAAAGTCTCAGAGTAGGTGTGTGTGTTCAGGCGCAGCTGACAGGCGTAGCGAGGACCGCCCGGCGCTCAAGCTCCCCCGCAGCTTTGCCGACATCCAGGCGCTCAACAAGCTGTTCCAGAAGTACAAGGAGGCCAACCCGACACGGCTGCTGCTGTGCGGCGTGGTGTCGTATCTCTAGTGAGTTAACCTGACTGTATCGGTCTAACTCTCCAGCGTCCAAGCATTCTCCCTTCCTGGATCAATGTACATCTCGATCCTGTTTGGAGCCGCTTACGGGATCTGGTACGGCCTTATTCTCTCGTGCCTCTGCGAAGCGACCGGCTCGATTCTCTGCTACACCCTGTCCGCGATCCTTGGCCCGCCGCTGCTCGAGATTCCGTTCTACCGCAAGAAGCTCGAGCAGTGGCGCAAGAAGATCATGGGTGACGAGGCCGACGGCACCAAGGTGGGCAAGGACAGCATCTTTGCCTTCTTGGTAGTGCTGCGTATCATGCCCCTGCCGCCACACTGGATGGCCAACTTTGTCGCACCGCACCTCGGCATCGGCATCGTTCTGTTCTGGTCGGCTGTGTTTGTCGGCATCGCCCCGTTGTCCGTCATCCACGTCATGGTCGGCTCGTCGCTGGACCAGATGACGAGCGCCGACGACTTCAAGATCATCTCGGTGCGCAACGTGCTCGGGCTGGTCGCGGTCGCCATCGCCGTCTTGATCCCTGTTGGCTTGAAGCGCGTCTTCAAGACAGATCTGTCAGACCTCGGGGCAGACGACCAGACCGTGGAAGAGACGACGCTGGAAGCCGTGCAGCCCGTGGCGGTCGAGTTTGACGCCAGCGGCCGCCCGACAGGCTACCAGGCCGTCGACTCGGGCATCGTGCTCGCCGGCCCGTCGGAGGGCGACCCGAACTTGATCGACGCGGGCGACCAGCCGGGCAAGGGCAAGGCGCGGTCGACGGCGCGCCTGGTCGACATTGACGGCGACGACGCAGCCTACGACCTGCCGACGTCCGTGCCGTCCTCGCCGCCCCCGTTCGACCCGTCCAGGCCGCGCCCCCTCGCTGCCAACGGCTACGGCACGATCGCGCCCGCTATTGACGACGACGCCGAGGTCGACGCCGGGCGCACAAAGTGGTGGCACTTTGGTAGCTCGCGTTTGAAGATTTAGTAGTAGCCCTGAGCATCATCACTGTATAACAGTTCGTGTGCCGTGTGCCACTGTAGAGACATTGCTGTATGCTACACTAGTGAAGAGGAATGCGCCGAAGACATCTGCTCTCCCACTGCACACTGCAGACGTTGCATCTTCTGATACTACAACCACATCCTAGAGCTTGCTGCCGACGACGAGGTCCTTGAGCGAGTGGGGGTCAAGCACCGACTCGGGGTACGGCAGGGCGGTGCCGCGGATGTGCATCTCGCCGCCGTCGACGACGAGGATCGAGCCCGACACGTACGACGCGGCGGGCGAGAAGAGGTAGACGGCGGCGTTGCCGATGTCGATCGTCTCGCCAAAGCGCGCGAGCGGGACGATGCGGGGGATGAGCTCCTCCTCAGCGCCCTTGGGCACGAGGCGGAGCGTGCCCTCGGTGTTGGCGATGGGGCTGGGGTGGGTTAGCTTTGCGGGCATGGGACGGGACGCGAGGCGCTATGTGTGACTCACCCGGGGGCAACGACGTTGGAGCGCACACCGCGGGGGCCCTCCTCAACGGCAATGACCTGCGAGAGCGCGTCGACGGCCGCCTTGGCGGCGCCAACGTGCGCCTGGTACGGCACGCCGCGGTAGTGCAGCGTCGCCGAGATGTGGAGGTACGCGCCCTGCGTCTTGCGGACGTGGGGGAGGGTCGCCTTGACCGTGTTGTACGTGCCGAGCTGGGCGGGTTAGCGCTGTGCCGTGTCGTCGACGCGCGCGCGCGCGCGCGCTACTCACAGTGTCGATCTCGATGACGGTGCGGAACGCGTTCTCGCTCAGGCCCGAGATGGGCGCGAGGAAGTTACCAGCGGCGCCTGTTGTCAGCTCGGCCCAGCGCGCGCTACTCACCACACACGACAAAGTCGATGCGGCCAAACGTCTCGATGGCCTTGTCGACCGCCGCGCGGATCTGGTCGACCTTGCGCACGTCGGCGGCGGCAGCGACGGCGCGCTTGCCCGTGCTCTTGGACAGCTTCTCAGCGCTCTCGGCCAGGCCCTTGGCGTCGCGGCCGACAATGACAGCGTCGGCGCCGTGGCGCATCAGCGTCTCGACGACCGTGTAGCCGATGCCCGAGCGGCCTGGGGTGTGAGTGAGCAGATGTTGGCGCGCTAAGCTCCCGCGCGACTCACCGCCGGTGATGAAGACGACCTGGCCGTCGAAGATGTTGTCCTTGAAGACAGAGGTCGAGGGGTGGGCCTTGTTGACGGGCATGGTGGTGATGTGCTGCTGCTGCTGTGGGTAGATGCGAGATGCGTGCGTGCGTGGCAACAAAAAGTGTGTGTTGTGGGCCCCAAGTTTATGCATCCCATGGCCGTTTTGTAGCCACCGGCAATGGGTCGGGGCCTGCCAGCTCTAGCTCGGTTACAGCGCCACTTGACATCCGGCCATCAGCGGCGACGTGCACCGCGGCAACCCGCAAAAGGCCACCGACCCCCGAGTGACCGGCCCCGCTGACAACATCAGACCCTGGCTACACACCTATCACCACCCCCACAAATATGCCTCGGCGTCGGTGGGACATGCATGGGACAGTCTATCTAGGGCGCACGCGGGCTGGTCATCACCGCCCCCGCCGCAGAGCACGTATCAATTCACTACGTGGATGTGGGGCCGCAGAGCTTGGCGCTGATGATTCCTGAGCGCGATTATGTGATAGCGGCACATGCTCATCACTAACCACTCGGCCTCGGTGAAGATTCAGCTCGGAGCGTAGCCGAGAATACGGCGGTTCACTGGCAACCGACAGTACAGTCGACATACGGTCAGGACTCGCTGTACGGCCGCGGCCTTCGGACCGCGATTGCGAGTTGTGTGCACGAGATGCTATGGCGATCGGTGACCTCCCAGCGACAGGTGGCACGCGAGCAGATCGGTGGCCACCATAGTGGGTACTCGATCGGTCCGGGACAAACGACAACACCTCATCAGCATCGACGTGCGTGAGCCTCCTGCGCGTTCGGTGTCTGAAGAGTGGGTTAGTTTCCTCACTGATCTTACATATGGACCGTGTCAGTGACACTCACGATGGTCGCTTCGTCATCTTCATCTGAAATGCGTCCTGCCACACCGAGAAAGCGTCCGCTGGGAATGGTCAGCACGGTGACGTCGGGATGTCGGTCAAGACTCACCGAGCAGCCTCTTGTCATGCTCGAGTGCAGCTTGCTTTAATCCTCGTGACCTGATTAACGCCTTCCTCCACCGAGCCCAGGCCACACTGCGAAGGTGCTTGTTATCAAACTGGATCGCCGGCAATAACTGCGACCGTGCCGTCCACCGGTCAAAGACGTCAAAGAGCAGCGCGTCTTCGTGACGGAGCGACACCTCTGCCTCGATCGGACCCAACTGACGCTCTCGCTTCGCAGTGTACCACTTGGCAAAGGTCGATGCCAACAGTCTATCGCTGTTGTCCTTCTCAAAGAACTCGAGACGGATTCGGCGGTCACGCGAGCCTCGTGCTTTGTGCAGCCAGGTGGTAAATGTCCGTCTTGTACGGTCCGCGGTTTGGATGTCGATGAAGCTTTGAAGGAGCGCTTCGCGATCGTCCACTCGTCGCTTGGCACGGCGCCAACGACTGAATGCCTCGGCAGTTAAGGACGCTGCCCTCCGATCGGCAACATCGAGCTCTCGCATCTTGATCACAACCACCCGCTCTGTCCAGTGGGACAACGTGCGAGACACCAGACGCTGTTGCGGTCAGCGATGCCCTACGACCTGCACTCACAGTGTCTTGGACCTTCTGGAATGCCTCCACACGGGCAGAGTCCTGGACGCTTTGCAGTGTGGCATTCCGCCATACTGAACGTCAGCAATCGTCCAGAGTCCGACTGACAGTCAAAGGTATCCCGCAGCAGGTTAAGCCGGCGCTGCTCAATGAAGGAAGCTTGCCGGCGCTTAGATAGTGCTGCCTGCCACACCTTGAACGCTTTTCGGCCGGCGAAGAACGCGAGCGCCTTGTCTGCTGTCGCGGCTTGGTCTCGTGTTTCGTCATACGCGAGTCTCCACTTGCGGATGTGGTTGTGCTTTGTACGGAACGCGAAGACGAGGTCGGCCTTCAGGATGGCATTCCTCCGCGCGCCCAAGACATCGCGCCAGCGGCTGAGCGTGTTATGCAGCGTCTTCAGATTCGAAGCGGCCGCGAACGCTGCTGCCGGCACTTGCAAGGTCAGCACCGGTAGCAGGGCGTGACCTACCTTGCAGGCTGTCGACCTGTGCCAGTTTGGATTGCCATTTCGTCAGCGAGCTCCGCAGGACCCGCGTATCACGGACGCGCTGCAGCAATCGACCGCGCTCCAGTCGGACCCAGAGGTTGAACGACTGTCGCAGCAGTGCCATCTCCTTGTCCGCTTGCTTCCTGATGGCCACGTGCAGCTGGTGTTCGTGCTTGTGTGTCGCAGCTTTGAGACGCTTCATGCCAATGCCAAGGAGACGCTGCTCGTTGAACACCGTCGCCCGACTATTCCTTGCCCTGTGCTTGTCAGCTCCAACTAGACATGCCAACCTACGCAGATATCCGCCAATCAGACCAAACTCGCTGCACCAACCGCTCATCACGACGCTGTACGACAACGCGCTCAGATGTTAGTTGGTCCGTCTTCTTTCGCCATGTGTTGAAGTGCCGAAACAGGTCGTCATGCTCGTGGCGCTGATCCCACCCGGCGAGGGCCTTCGCTAGGTAGCGGGATTGGCTCGCGCGGCCGCGCCAGGCCTCAAAGGTCCGCTTCAATGTATTGCGCTGGAGATGCCGGTCTGCCTGATGTTCTCGACTGCGATCATGCCATGCGTCAAAAGCCTTGGTGACTAGCTGGAGGTTCGACCTTGTCGTGAAGACCACCTCCCTGCGCTTCACGTCTTGTTCCCACCGGGCAGTTCGACGTTTGATCGCAAGCGTCCTCCATGCTCTCCAGGCGCTGCGCGTGAGGTTGTCGTCTAGATACGCCGCGAACCCGTGCTCGAGCTGCTCCAGCCGGCGGTCGGCTAGACGCCTCCGCCAACGGCCAACAACCTGCAGCTCCAAATGGCGTGCGTACTGCGCATCGGCGACGCCTTGCAGCGCCACCTGGCGTTCGGTGGTCCCTCGCCATTTCTCAAAGTACTGCTTGAGGAGCAAATCGTTGCGGACAGTGTCAATCTGCCTGGTGGTTCGCGTGATCCAGTCGGAAGCTTCGAACCACACGCTCCACGTTCGACCAAGGAGCCCGAGCCGAAGAAATGTCTCTGCCCGCACCTCCATCAACCGCAGAGTGGCGGCGTCGACCTCCCTCAGTCGCGGAGCCGCTTGTCGCTTGAGTGGTGATATGACTTCAAAGTCCGTGGTAGAGCTGTAGCGCTCATCTGACGACGAAACACCTCGCGCAGGTGTTCGCTGCCGTCGGTCGCGATGCTGGCTGGGGAGGAACTTGCGCGCGCTCGTTGGGGTCGATGTGCGGACCGGGGTCGGGAAGCCCGAAGTGCCGTCCTCGGCGAACGAGCTCGAGGGACTGTAGCCAACAATGGTGCGTGATTTTGCAATCTCCCTCCTTGGCGGCGTCCTCTGCGGCCCCAGCTCGGCGCCGCTGGTGTGCACGTCCGTATCGTCGGCAACATCGTCGAGGTCGGAGCCGGCGCCGGCGAGGAATGGTACTCGCGACCGCATAGGATGGGGCTTGGGCTGCGAGACTGCCTTGAGCCTCGGCGCCTGTGTTGCAGGTAAGGTCGGCTGCCCCAGCCCTGCATGGGTCGTGCGCCAGACGTCCCATTTCTCGCCCCATGTCGGTGCTCGCGTCACACCCAGACGCAGCAGGAACTGATAGTATGCGGTGTCGGAGGCCTGGGAGAGTCCACTGGGAGGAGGGTCAGCTGCTGCGCGTTGTTTGGAGATGGTTGGTTGGCCAGTACACACTTGAGTTCGAGAACGCGACAGTACGCCTGGTGGACCTCTGCGAAGGAAGTCGCGTCCCGTGCGCGGCTGATAATGTCGTCGACAACTGCAAAGTCTATGCTTTCGGATATCGTTGTTGAGAAGGTGGACGAGGCCGAGGCCCCCAATCCTCCTGGAACATGGCCAGCGAGCATGGGTGCCCTTGCGGAGACGCAGAGTGTCGGTGGTTGTGGATAAGAGTTGTTGTGATGACGAGGGACAATAACAATGCAACCTTGTTGTCGCTCGCGACGGGCAGCGCGCGCGCGGTTGATGCGCGTCTTGGAGCCAACTTTGATTATCTCGGCATTGTGCTGCCCCCTTAATCCATTTGCCGCTGTCCTATTCCGGCTCGAGGTTGAATACAACCGACACGCAGCCCGCCTTTTGGCCGCCGCCGTTGACACGTCTCTTTCAATCCACCAGATCCACTTCACATCCACATATCCCCCCCTCCAGCTCTCCGTTCCAACCACTTCATCTTCTACTTCGTGCAATCTACCCCGTAGCCGTACAGGCAATACCTCATCATGGCGGAAGCCAACTTTTCGGCAGCTCTGTCGACATGGAAAGGTCAGCTTCCAAGCCTCCATCTCAATCTACCCCACCGCCGCCGCCTTTCCGCAAGCCCATGACGCAAGCCACTGACAGTCGTCCCAGAGATCAACCTCTCAGAGCTGCAAAAGTCGCTCGACAAGACGGCTCTCGAGGTCGTAGACAACCAGAAGGAGAACATGGTTGGCCGCAAGAAGCTCGCAGAGCAGACTCGAGGTGTGTGCCGCAGACGCGCGCGGCTGTGACGTCGTCGTCGTCGCGCTCTCACGGGCCGAGCTAACTAGGGACAGAGTTCAAGAAGCTGCCAGACAGCAACGACAAGTTCAACGCAATCAAGGTCCTGCTCAAGGCATACCAGGGCGAGATTGACAACCTCACTCGCCGCTCCAAGACGTCTGAAACGTCATTCCTGAATGTGTACAAGCTTCTCGCCGACGCGCCCGACCCGTACCCGCTCCTTGATGTCGCGGTTGACCAGACGGTCAAGGTGGCCGAGGCGCGCATGCTCGAGGCCGAGCTTCAGCGCCTGCGCGACGAGAATGCCGAGCTTAAGAAACAGGCCGCCCAGGGCTCAACTGCCGACGACAAGCGCAAGAAGGCTGAGGCGCGTGCCGAGCAGCTCGAGCAGAAGGTGAGCTGTGGCTATCGATAGCCGTTAACGGTGCAGATGGACGACCTCATCCAGGAGCGCGTCACGCAGAAGGAGAACGAGCTCAACGCCGAGTATGACGAGCGGATGCGCAACTATGAGGAGAGGGAGAAGGACCTTCAGCGTCAAACGCAGACCCTCAAGGACCAGCTGCGTGATTTGTCGACCTCGAACGAGAGCACACAGGCCAAGCTGATGGATGCTAGCCAGCGCCAGGGTGGGTTGTGCTGATTGCCACCTCGTGCAGTGCTGACAAGCTTTCAGAGCAGGACGTTGCCGCCAAGCTCGCCGAGCTTGACCTCGTTGTTGCCGACCTGAACCGTGCGAACGAGCGCGTCGCTACTGTTGAGCGTCGCAATGAGCTTCTCCGCGCCGAGATTGAGACGGTTCGCAGTGGTTCCCAGCAGGCTGAGAAGTGAGTTGCTTCCAAGTCGGCGCGCAACTGACACTCCAGGGTCAAGACTCAGGAGAACCACATTGCCGAGCTCGAGGCCGAGGCCTCGCGTCTCCTCCGCGCCCTCGACCAGTCAAAGGAGGCCAAGGCCGAAGTTGAGCGTGGCGAGAAGAGGCGTCTCGACGAGGCTGCCCGCGAGGCTGCCCAGCAGGCTGCCGAGATTGAGAACCTGCGCACCAAGGTCAAGCAGTACTCTGACTACGACGAGATCAAGCGTGAGCTTGAGATCATGAAGTTTGTCGAGTTCTCTGGCACCGACTTGGACAATGACGATGAGGACCTCAAGATGCCTAACCCCAATGCCGAGGTCGCCAACAAGCAGCTGGGCCGTTCGCTCGAGAACCTCCTCGTGTCCAAGAACCGCCGGTTGCTGGAAGACCTCACCAAGCTCCGAGTGGCACACGAGGAGCTTTCATCACACAACTCCAAGTCGGATGAGACCTCGCAAAACCTTCAGCTGGAGCTCACCCGGATCCGTGCCCTCAATGAGAAGCTGGAGAACGATCTTGCGAGCTTGAACAAGGGCGATGGCGATAAGACGGAACGTGGTGGAGCAGGTCTGGCTGGCCTGGATATCGGTGGCAAGAGCGACCGTGTCGGCTCACCAGCACCAGGTGGCGACCCGTCTATCCTCCCGATTGTCACCTCGCAGCGTGACCGCTTCCGCCAGCGCAACGCCGAGTTGGAAGAAGAGCTCAGACGCCAGTTTGAGACGATCTCTGATCTTCGCACGGAGATCAAGGCGCTTCAGGCTGATAACCTCAAGCTGTATGAGAAGGTCCGGTACATGCAGAGTTACCGCGACGGCTCGGGAGCTGCCAGTGGCTCTGGCCTGCCAGGCACAGCTACGCCTGGCTCGTCGGCTGGAATCCTTAACGGTGTGATGCGCTCCCGAGAAGACGAGATTGGCAAGTACAAGGACAAGTACGACGAGAGCCTCAACCCGTTCGAGGCGTTCAAGGGCAGAGTGAGTGGTGCAGCGGTTTCATGAGCTGACGGGTGCCAGGAGGCGCAGCGTGCAATCCACGCGCTCAACCCATTGGAGCGAGCCACGTTCTCGTTAACACGGGCTATCATTGGCAACAAGAGATCGCGGAGCTTGTTCATCTTCTACGCGATTGCATTGGTAAGTGGTGTCTGTGCTCCTAGCGGGGGCTTGGGCGTGACTGACAGGTTGCAGCATGTGCTTGTCGTGGTTGTGCTGTTCAACACAATGTCAGCGAGCGACACTGCCGGACAACCTATTGGCCAGCCGCCGCTGATTCCGAACAAGTCGTGATAATGTCTTCGGGGAATGTGTATCCATGTATGCATCATCAGTTACTATGCGCAAGTGGGGTCGGGCGGGTGGAGGATACGTCTGGGGCGAACGCGTGCAGAGAGTACGTGCAGGGCGGCGCGCGGCGCGCGTGTGGCGCCAACAATAGTCGAGTGATGATCGTCGCGACGTTGAGCGCCCTCACCTCCTCGCATCATCTGTTTGTGCCGCACCGCGCCCAACGACTTTTAAGAGTCTGCAACAACGGCGCAACAACTCTCCACCGTCTTCCTTCCTCTCCACTGCGACTCGATACACCCTTTCACCCCCGTCACCCCGTGCACAGCACAGCCAGCACCATGCCCGTCCGCGCCGCCGCTTCCCCGGCCGCGCCGCCCGCCCAGCCCTACTTCGAGCGCGTAGACATTCTCCACCCCGTCGTGGCGGTACGTGCCGTGCCATGCAGCGCTGACACCGACACCAGGCCGCGCTCCGCCCCGTGCTGTCGCGCGCCTTCAACGGCCAGGACAGCGACTGCCTCGAGCTCGCCATCTACCTCGGCACTGTCGGCGTCGCACCCGCCATTGTCACGAGTGAGTTTGTTGTGCTCGCGCCGCTGACCACCAGACGGGTGCAAGGAGAGCGCGGCGGCCGGCGCGCTGTGCATCGTGCCGACGCTCCTCGCTGACTGGAACACGCGCCTGTGCTTCCCGCTCACTCGGTGAGTCGTCGCGTCATAGTCGCTCGCCACCAGTGCCACCGGCCAGCTCACCCCATCAGCTGCGTGCATTGCGTCCTGCACAACCGTACCTGCGACCTCCACAAAGTCACCCTCCACATGCTCATCCCGTGCCCGTGCGACTGGCTCATCCCCTCGGCCGACATGCACAACGTCGCCGAGCGCAACCGCATGGTGTACGAGCGCCACGAGCTCATGGCCCACCCGCACAAGAAGCGCCGCCGCGGCGCCAAGGGCGGCATGGACGAGTACCTCGAGTTTATCGGTGTCACCAACGAGTACGACCAGTGGTTTCTCGAGGTGCGTGGGGGACCTCTGGGGGCGAAGCTGACCCGCCCAGCGCATCCGTACCGCACACACGGCCGACATTCGCGACATCCAGCAGGTGGTCGACGCCGACGGCGAGTTCATCGGCCCCAACTGGATCATCCCGCCGACGTACCAGTGGCACGTGTGCCCGTGCTTCCCGGGCCGCTGCGACATTGCCAACCACCCGATCAACGGCCCGCTCGCCGTGTACGACGCCGGCACGGAGAGCTTTGACGGCGAGAGTGACGACGGGCACACCGAGTGCTCGGGTCAGTCGCACGCCGGTGGTGACGTTGCGCCGTCCGAGGTGAAGGAGGGTAGCGGCAGTGTGGCGTCGGCCAAGGGCAACGGCCATGGCCATGTCCACAGCCACAGCGACGGCCACGGCCATGCTCACGCCACCGGTTGCGACCACGACCACGACCACGGCGGCCACCATGCGCACGCCGATTCGCTCGAGCCCAAGGCGTCCCTCTCTCCGACCCCGTCCGCCGTCGACGCTGCCGAGATCAGCGTCGTGCTCACCCCCAACATCGTCCAGGCGAAAGCGGTGAATGTGATCCTGGTCGAGGAGGGCCAGTGCTGCGGTCAGTGGTGAGGAAAGGATTGTGTAATTAGCCCACGGAAGCCCGTACGAAGTCGCAGCATGCAGCAGTCGTCACTTGTGCCATGCCGCCGCCGCTGCCGCTGCCCAGATGATACCTAACATGCCCACTGCTTCTTCCCCCCCCGCTACTTCTTTGAATCTTCGTCCAGCAGGACATACTCGCGCGTCGACGTGCCAAACTTGAGCACTGTTGTCAGCGACGCACCACGCGTGCGACCCACCGTCCTTGTTCCGCAGCTCAAAGTAGCGCGTCTTGGGGATTTCCGCGTCGTTGACGTACGTGCCGTTTGTGCTCTCGAGGTCGAGGACGTACGGCCTGGGCGTTAGCTATGTTGTGCGGCACACGACCCACTTGATCTCCGTCTTCTCGTCGCCAAACTCGTTGCGCTCCGTCGTCTGCCGGAACTGGATGACGGCGTGCTGCTTCGAGCAGGACGGGTGCGCGATCGGGATGTCAGTGACGATCGCGTCCCGCCCGAGGAGGTAGCACGACTGGCGGTAGATGTGGATGAGGTCTGGGTGTGTCAGCGGCGTCGCGGGACCGGGGACCGCCACGCCAAGGATGGCGGCGGCGTCCACGCCAGCACCACACATCGCACTCACCGACCTGCTCGTCGCCCTTGAACACATACAGCCGCCAGTTCTGCACGGGCTTGCGCGCCTCTGGCGGCTCGTGGTACTTGAGCGCGACGCCCTTGACCGTGTTGGACTCTTTTGCCAGCAGGCCCGAGTTGCCAAAGTTTGGCTTGGGCGGCGACTTTGGCGGCGCCTGGGGGCGGGGTCAGCGAGCTCATCGTCACGACCGACCCACCTCGGCGTCGTCCTCGTACCGCTTGCGGTCGGCTTCACGCTCGCGCTCGCGCTCGCGCGCAGAGTATCCGTCGTCGGCGCGCGCGCGGCTGCTGCCAGCGTACCCGTTCCCCCGGTCGCGGCCGTGGCCGTCGCGATCCCGGTCGCCGCGGATGTCGGGCTTGCGGTCGACCGGCGAGCGCGAGCGGCGCGGCGCACCGCGATCGCGCTCGCGCTCCCGCCGGGGCGACCGTGAGCGGTCGCGCGTGCGCTGGTGGGGCGGGCTGTCGCGCGGCATCGTGTGTGGTGTGGATTGCGAGATGAGATTGAGTGTGCGGTTCAGACTTCTTTGTTGGCGCTGGCGCGACTCACGTGAGTTGATCGACCGCCGGAAATGGCAACCGCCAGGCGCGATTGTTGTTGGGAGATTAGTAGGCCGCACGCAGCAATCTCGCAACCGGTCCATCGCCTCAGCGCTACATTCCAGCACCAGCTCTCTCGCGGCGGCACCACCACCCCCGCGCCCCACGCCTGCTCACTCGCGCCGATGCCGCCCAAGCCGAGCGTGCACGACCAGCTCGCCGCGGCCCGCAGCGCGCTCGCGTCCGCCCGCAGCGAGCTCGAGCTGTCCACCTTCCTCAACAAGGGCGTGCTGGCCTCCAACGCCGAGTACAAGCTGCGCCTTGCCGAGGTGGAGGCGCAGAACACGGTGCTCAGCGCGGCGGAGAGCAAGCTCGCCGCGACCGAGGACGCGCTCGAGGCGGCGCAGGCGCGCGTCGCGGTGCTCGAGGACGCCCAGCGGCACAAGCGAGCGCGGTATGACGCGGCGCAGGCGCGCGTCGCTGTGCTCGAGAACGCCCAGCAGCAGGGGCGCGAGCAGCACCAGAAGGCCATCGTGGCCGAGATCACGCAGCGCCGCGCGGCAGAGTACGACCGCGACGTGTGGAAGCGCAAGTTTGAGGCGCTGGCCGCGGCGGTCGGCGAGGCGCGCGGCCTGCTCGACGCCGCGGCCGCGCCTGACGCCGGGCCGTCGACGCCCGCGTCTATACTCGTGGGTTATGGGTGCTTGGGACGTGCTGACGAGACCAGCCGAGCGCGACACCGCTCCCGCCGGCCTCGCGGCCCGCGTCCTCGCCGGTGCTGCGGAAACGCAAGCGCCGGGCCGTGCCGCTGTCCGAGGAGGCCGAGGACGGCGAGGATGCGCATGCGGCCGCATCGCCTGCCCCGGCTCCTGTCCGCCCGGCGGCACGCAGCGCGCCGTCATCTGTCCGCCGGAGACCATTAACCCCGCACGCGCACGCGCCGCGGCCGCCGACGCCCGCGACGCGACGGCGAAGACCCGACCCCGACGACGAGGTTCTCATCAAAGACGAGCCTGATAGCGATTCGGATCCGCTAGCTTTGTAACATGGTGCATGATGTACGATATGGCAGGCAGGACAGTGACAGATGGTGATGGTCGATGATGATGGTGGTGATGATGAACGATGCTATAATACGGGCGTGGCCTCGCGCGACGCAGCCGCAGCCGCTGCCTCGGCTTCGGCTGCCGCCGCAGCCGCCTTGTACGCCGCGCTCCGCGGCACGCGCTGCACAAAGGTCGGGTACGCAAAGTTGCCCTCTGCAAACTTGACGCGCTTGCCCTCGGACAGGGAGCGGTAGGGCAGGATCCACGCGGCGGCGTGCAGCGAGCGCGAGCTCGCGCCGTCGGCGTCCTCGAGCTCGTAGTTGCCCTGCGCCCACCCCTTGATGCGCCAGCGCGGCTGTCCAAACAGCTCGCGGAAGACGACGTGCCCCATGCTCAGTGTCGTCATGCCCTCACGCGCGCCGCGCGCCAGCGAGTCGAGGCTCACGACCGTGAACGGCGTCGAGATCTGCGCGACGCGTGGCGCGGGCAGCCGCCGCGGGTTGAGGAACGACGGGAGCGCCGGCGCCGCGTCCGCACCGTGCGCCTCGTGCGCGTAGTACTCGGACACGAACGTCGTGCAGATCGATGCGATGGATGTGTGGAACGATGTCATGCCCGCGCGGCAGAGCGGGGCAGTAGATGGTGTTGATGGTGGTGCGCCGTCGGAAAGGCTGAGCTGCTCGATGGCGCTCGCCGCCGGATCCGTCGCGTCGTCGTCAAAGATGTGTAGCTTGATGTCGGTGAGGACCCCCGCCTTGCCCTCGTATCTCGATCCCTCCCAGAAATCGCCCTCCTCCAGCCCGGTGAGCCGGCGCATGCGGCGCTGCTCCCCGCCGTCGCCGACGACCTCCTCGCTGGCAATCGTCTCGCGGAGGTACTGCACCGCCTGGCTCGTGGCCCAGAGCTCGATTGGCGCTGCCGGGTCGGCGTCATCGGCGTCGACAGTAGAAAGAGCGTCGCGGATCACTTCGATAAGCGGCGTGTCGCACTCCTCCATGACGGCGCGGACGAGCTCGCGCGAGTTCTGGCTCTGGCTCGCCGGGTCGTCGTCGCCGACAAACTCGGCCGGGCGGAAGAAGCGTGCGCGCGCCTCCTCCTCGTCCGCTGGCAAAGGGTAGTGCAACAGATCGGAGCACAGTCCCATCAGCGCCGTGGGGTCGAGGTTGAGTCTGCGGGACGGGCGGAGCTTTGGCGCCGGTCTTGGCCCAGTCGGGAGAGACGAGAACGGCACTTCGGACAGGTCGCCAAACACGAGGTTGACGCCCCGGTCCCGGATCGCCTGGAACGTGGCCGGCACGCGGGGGTCGGGGTGCCCACCCTCGGGAAACTCGGCGATGCGCGAGAGACGGAGCGTGAGCTTGGGCACAGGGGCACCGGGGACGCGCTCCACGTCGTGCGCGAGCGTGAGAAGGTCGTCGACCAGGCGGATGATCGAGTTGGTCAACGCGGGCGGCGTCGTATCAGCGCTCTCGTCATCGTCCTCGGACTCGTCATCAGAGTTGAGGTACGAGTCCTGCTCGCGGAACTCGGCCATGATCTGGTTCGTCTTCTTGCTGTAGATTCTAATCCACTCGGCGCCTCCGCGTGCCACGACGTCGACGAAGGCTTCGCGCGGGCGGGAGCGCGCGGCGCCCGAAGACGGCGCGGGGCTCGAGCTCGATGACCGGCTGCCTAACCTGCTCTTGATGGTGTTATGGCCTGGCACCTGGATCTGCATGCGGACGGCCGGGATCGGTCCGCGCGCAAGCACGACCTGCTTCCAGCTCGTCGCGAGTCCCAGAGCAATGGGCAGCGGGTCCTCGCGCGGCGGCTCGCCTGACGCTGCGAGCTGGGGGTCAGCTACAGTCTGAACGCACAAACACTCACCGCCTCAAAAGACGCCGCGTGGTGCTCGATCACATCGATAAACTTCCTCAGCCCCTGCGTCTCCTCGCCGCGCCAGTTGTTGCCGGTCGAACTGTCGATGACGGGCGGGACGAACGCCAGCGCCGCTGGGTCAAAGGCGCGGACGTGCGCTTGTATTTCGGCCATTAGAGCGCATGCCTGCTTGAGCACGTCGCTGTAGTCGCGCATGGTGGTGATTTGAAGGTGAGAGAGTGTTGCCAAAGCGACGAGATAGATGGATGGATGTTAAGAGCGCATCAGGTCACCCTGGGGCCCCACCAACCGCAAGCGGCTGACGAGTGCAACCCGGCGGCTGGCTGCACACGACCGACATCCAACCATCGAATTATCGCATGCGGCAAGACGCACGCAGCGGCACCCAAGTTGTACACATTTCTACATGACCTAATGCATCTGGAGGTCGTCTACGACGTAACGGTACATGGCCAGGTGACTAAATGTCCACGGTAAACTCCCAGCGCCGCTCAAGGTAACCCTTCAGCGTGTCGTCCAGAAGGACATCGTGGCGCTTCTGAACATACGCCTGGAGACGTCAGCCACATCACCCATCATACGCAACAGCACTCACCGCCTGGTTGGTCACGTCCTGACGGAGCTTGTCGATGGGCTGTTCGTGCATGTTCGACTCGAGGATGTAACTCAGGTTCTCGACAGCTCGCTCGAGGTCACGCTGGTTGTCTTCAAACAGCTCGGTCATGTTGTTGCGCTTCAGGCTGCATAAATCAGCTCAGGTCCACATCACCACACTCACTAGAACGCCATGCAGTACGACCACTTGAGAAGGATACGCGACTTGATGACCACGCTCACAGCGTCGCGAGCAAACTGGACCTCGATCCACGACAGGCTTCCGTGGCTGTTGTTCTGCATTTGCTCCATCTTCTTCTCAGTGTTTTTGTAGAAGTCGGCATCGAGCTTGGCGGACTGCTCATGGTTGGCCCAACGGTTAAAGTACTGCGGGGTGAGCCAAAGTCCTTGATGTCTCGACACCACTCACATGCAGGTAGCGCTCAAGACTCTGCCGGCTCTTTGCCTGGGCATCGCGGGCGTTGACTCCCGACTTCTCGTCGTAGCGGTTGCACTGGTACCAGCTGGTGCCGTGCTCCGACCATGGCCCCATGCAGACCCAGCAGAACTCGTACTTGCACTTCTTGCAAGTCATATGGCTGTACTGTCAGGACACGCAACTCGCAGACACCCACTTGCAACCTCCATTCTTCTCAATAGTGGACTGGCACTTGGAACACTCCTTGGTGTGCGCGTTGAGCCAGTTTGCCGTCTCCGAGTCATCGGCGCACTTCTTCTCCCAAAGCTTGACAATTTTGCAGAGGACTGGCCGATGGTCGGCATTGTAGCCACACCCAAAGCATAAAGAGTTGCCGCAATTGCAGACCACAGTCGGAACAAGCTGGTTGAGCATTCGTGGTGGGGCCTGCGAGCACTCGATGGCGTACTCGCAGCCCGGGTGAGGGCACCACCTCAAATTTGGCGAGTCGGAGACATACGCAGTGTTGAGTAACTCGTGGTATCTTTGAGACGTCAGTAGCTGCAAGAACAGCGGCAAGTAGTGGACCTACCTTGTTGAGACATCAGCAGGCACCAGCTCATCAACAGCCTCCTCGCGGACGACGCGGTTGCACCCGCTCTCCATACACTGGATCCGAGCACTCTCGCCTTCGCCCTTGATCTTGCCCGTGATGTACTCGCTCCAGCATTCTCTGCAGAAGCGGTGGCTGCAACCAAGGCTAAATGTCGCCTTGTCAAACTCAGATGCTGGATACTCGTTGCAGCAGATTGGGCACTCGAACGGCGCATTCTGAGAGCTGCGTGTCCGCTTGAAAGGGTTACGGCTCTTCGCTGGCGATACTGGCGGCAACGAGGCAACCGAGGTGCTCGGGGAACCGGGCGGAGAGAGGCCTGATTCGCCCAGAGCCTTCGCTGGGTCGGTCCAGAACTCTTCCTGTAGTTTCTCTCCATTCCATGCATAGTGGCGGAGGAGGATGGCGGCGGTCGATGCCTTCTTAGTCAGCAGTCGCATCCTGGCGCAGCACAAGGTTACACTCACTGGAACCTCTAGCAGAGTCTGAATCTTGCGAATCTCTTTGGATTGCATGTCCAGGATCTCCTTGGGAGAGCGGACCTTGTATGCGACATCGTAGGGCTTCTTCTGAGGAGTTTCTGTCCCGACGTGAGCTCCGAGCTTCGGCTCCGACGGGAGTCGGCACACTCCACACTCACCTTCGACCGTTGGGCTGATAGCATCGAAGACGTCGGGTTCCGACTCAGAGTCTAAGTCTGTGACAAGTCAGCAAAATGCTCAGTTCAACGTGCGAGCAGGAGCGTTGCAGAGATGAGGGGCGATGCGGGAGGCCCGGCGTGAAGTGGAGGTCAAACCGCAGGTCGCGTGCAGCACGAGGCTACGCGTTTTTGTGCGGTGATATCGCGCTGGACATACCTTGGTCCATGTAGTTGTCGTCGTCGAAAGCGTCATCATCGTCGTACATGAAGTCATCCTCGCCGTCCGACGACATGGTGGAGTGAGGCTTTGGAGGTGATAGGGTCGGGGAAGGTGCGCCGGCTGGCGAGGGTAATGCTTGAGTGCGTGGTCTCTTTGAGCTCTTTGGGTGTGCAGTGGTGGTGTTGATAGGCGACAGGGAGCTTCGTGTACGCTTCAAGACTGTGGTCGATGGGCCTGTACCGGAGGGTACTTGTTGAGACGGCACGGTGGGCGATGGGGCGCGGGAGTGAGGCGGTGGCGAGTGAGAGGGTGCTTAAAAGTGGAGTGGGGTTGGGTGGGGTGATTGTGGTGGCCTGTGGAGGTTGATGTATGGCATGCAGTGGTGTGTCGAGGTGGAATGGGCACCGGAGAGAAGAGAGAGATGGAGGAAGAAGGAGGAAGGTGCAAGTTTATACAAGGCGTGTGTGGTGGTGCGCGCGTCTGGCCTGCCGGGTGGTGGTGATGATGATGATGGATGATGATGTCGGATTCCAGTTGCCTGAGAGTACGCACAAGCCAGCAGCCAGCAGCCAGCAGCAGTCAGCCAGTCAACTAGCCAGCCAGGCCAGCGGTGGCCAAGTCCTCCCACCATCACAGTCTAATGCACCCGCCCGCTCCCCGCCCGCCAGCCAGATCAGCCCCGACCACCTCAATGACGATCCTCTTGCAATACAAAGCGGCCAGTCACGTGACATCAACAATAAATGCTTCCGATGTTGCATCAACTGTTGAATACAACCAAGTTGGGTGCACCATTGTGCGTGTGTCTTTCGATACCAAGACTGCACAAACTCGATCAACACTAGTCCCCGTCCACATCCCTTCCACAGTCCTACGTCGGCGCAATGGCGGTGGCCAACACAAACAAGGGCGGAACGCCATACACCGACTTTGCAAACACCCTGGCCACGTACCACGCAAAGTTCGCAGAGGCAGGCCCCTCAAAGTCTCAGCTCGACTCGCCCATCCCCTATGACGATGTCCTCGACGAGTCTCGAGGCTTGATCCGCGAGCTCATGGAGAGCTTGAAGAACAAGTGCGTATCACTTAAGAGTCATTTGTACGCTGTGCTGAGAGCTGACCCCTGCTAGCGTCCAAACGCTCCAGAACAATGGCGGCCCTGCTGGTGAGGAAGAGGCGTTGTTGCTCGAGCACCGGACATGGGCGTTGATACGCGCCGTGTACGAGTGAGTCCATTGCAGGACTTGGCGCACACACCAGCTGACAGGTCAGAAACCGCATTCAGCGCGCCGACCCCGAGTTCGAGGCGCCATCAGCGGCAGAGCAGATTCGCGCCAGCCCCTACACCACCCCCGAGGCGCTCGCGCAGACGATTGTGAATGAGAGCTCCGACCTGAGCTTGTGGGCGACTCTGGTGGACCACTTGCAAACAAGGCCACTGCTGTCGGAGCCAAAACCCATCGAGGGACGTAGCGGGTACTTGCCTTTCACTGTCCGCAAGGCAAAGTCTGCTCGATTCAGCGCCGGCTCCACTACCGGCTCCCTCGACCCCGACTTTACTCTGCGCGACCCCCAGGGCAAGGTCCTGGCTGGAGAGGACCAGACCTACCAGGCCCCCTTGCTGGAGGTGCTCTGGGACCGCGTCCGCCACGGAGAGCTCGATGATGCTGTCAATGTCTGCGAGCAGGGTGGTGAGCCCTGGCGCGCTGCATCACTCATTGGAGGAAGGAGATGGTCTGCTGGCGGTTTGAGTACGTGTATCCCAGCCAGAGCGCTTGCTAACACTATAGCCAAGGACAGCCTGCCGATCTCTGCGCTGCAGGGCAACAGGGCTCGCGCACTTTGGAAGAAGAGCTGCAGGGCGATTGCCAAGAACGTGAGTCGCTGCTGTCGCCATTTGACTAACAAGCCCCAGCCAACGCTGTCTTCCGCAGAACGGTCTCTCTACGCAGCCCTCATCTCTGACCTGCCCACCCTCCTCCCCGCTTGCACTACCTGGGAGGACCAGCTCTGGGCGTACACTCAGGCTCGTCTAGAGAACCGCATCGACCGCAGGGCCCAGGAGCTTGGTGGCTTCTGGCAGGAGGAGGACATTAGCATTGGCGTCGACGATGAGGAGAGCGGACGCTCGGCAAGCGACAGCCTTGAGGATGTGTTTGCCCGTATTGCGGCAGTCCAGACTGGAAACATTGCGTGAGGAACTCGTCATGTACCACCAGCTGACCCGCCCAGCGAGACATCGCAGAACCCATACTATGCCGTTCAGAGGTTTGTCATTCTTGGCAAGACGAACGACCTTCTGGTCAACTTCGCGGAGAGGCTCGGCAGCATTCAGGAATCGGTGCCAGCCGAGTGAGTCATTTCTCTTTGACGTCCACTGACAGCTGCAGCCAAGTTGCCCCCCTGGTGCGCTTCTTTGCTCATCTCGTCCTCGTCTTGCGCTCCCTGAGTCAGCCGGTCCCAGAAGCCGCAGCAAACGCCATTATCGAGGCGTATCTCCGCGTTCTGGAGGAGCGTGACAACGACACGCTCGTGGCCATGTACGCCGCCTGCCTGCGGGAGGGCAACGGCGAGGAGAGCTACGCGCGGTTCCTCAGGTCCATGGACCCCAACACCACGCGCCAGCAGAAGCAGGAGGCGCTCCTTCGCGCCAAGCAGTACAACCTGGACGTTGCCGTCATCGCCAAGGAGACTGTGCGCCTGATCCTTGAGGACGCCTTCGCGTTCATCCCCTCGCTTTCTACCGACCAGCCGGACATCACTTCCTTCTCGGCGTCTCTGACCGACCGCGATGTCCAGCTGATTCGGTCGATCGAGTGGCTGACGATGGTGCCCGAGACTCTTGCGGAGGCCCTGGTTCGCTCGAATGATGTTGCACGTTACTTCCTCGGTGAGTTCGCTGTTGTTGAGCTTTTGCATTGTCAGCTGACTCGCTCCAGCCCTTGGCCAGGCCAATGCTGCCCAGGCGCTCCTGAAGACGTTGCCTGACTTCAGTGCTCTTGATGCCGATGTCGACGCCGACCACGACGGGCAGCTCAATGAGCACACGGACTACCGCAAGCTCTTGGCCACCTTTGCAGTACACGACCTCATTGAGGAGGTGCAAAGCCGCGCGCCCAAGGCCACAGCCACTAAGGCTGACCAGAACGCGTGGAGCAAGAGGCTCTTGCAAGTCATCGACCAGGTCAACGGGGAGACGCGCGAGCTGCTCATCTCGGACTGGCTCAACTTCCCCATCCAGTCGCGGTCGACCTACTCGACGCAGAGGCGAAAGGAGCTCCGTCGCATCCGCCAGATCTTCATCCCAGACCTCGTGTTGCGCCTCCACGCCCAGCTCATGGACAACCGCAAGCTCTTCCCGCAGCTGCTGCAGGCGGCTCTGGACATGACCAAGCTCGTGGCCGACGAGGAGCACAAGGTGTACGTCGAGTTCCTCGGCCAGGACAACAAGCCATACCGCCTCGTCGCGTACCTCGACCGCGTGCGCGAGTCGAGCATGGCCGTGCTGCAGGGCGGGAGCAGCAACCCCATCGTGGCGGCGCAGTAGTAGCAAACTAGACATGTATTCATCGTTCGGGTCATGGGCAACGCAGTAGGGTCGTAGAGTACAAGCATGTTAAAGTGGTGCAATACAGACAGTGAAGCGGACGAAAGGTCGTCAAGGCGTTAAGGTGATCCAGAGCCAGTACTGCGGTGTGTCAGCGTGGGTTGCGTACAGACTGCCGATAACCCACCTTCTCAGTGCCGGGGCTGAGAGTGCTGAACGACATCTTGGGCTGGAACATGCGGTCGAAGACTGGGGCGTGAGTTCATGTTCCTGTGGCTCCTACTCACGAGTCATGACCCAGCCCTTGGCGGTGCTCTGGCAGAGGGGGTGCGGCATCACGAGGCTGGGGTTGGTGGGGAACGTCTCGAGCTGGCGGAGGCAGCGGAACGCGACCGACGGCTGGGGCGGGCCGTAGCGCGACACGGCCTGGTGTGCCTGTCTCCACTTCTCGTCGAGCTGGGACGAGCAGCGCGACGCGTCGGGGCAGTCCGGGCGGCACGTGTACTCCTTCTTGACATCAATACTGCCGAGCTTGAGCAGGCGCTCGAGGAACCACGTGCGGCGCTTGGAGAGCTTGAGCTGCGTCTGCTCCGACAGGCTCTCGAGCTCGGCCGGGTCCCACGTCGCCTGGTCGAGCACGAAGCGGCTCGCCTCGCGGAACAGCTCGGCGTTGTTGTGCAGCTCGGCGAGTGCGAGCGCCACAATCGGCCGGCCGGACGCGTGCGTCATGAGAAAGTGCTCGCAGAGCTTTTGCAGCGCTGGCACGAGCAGCTTGGACGAGAGGGCTAGGAGCTGTCACGTCAGCCTCGGGCATACCGCCGCCTCGCACTCACCCCTTCGACGTTTGTCCACATTACCTTGCACTCGAGATGGGGGTAGGCCCAGAATAGAAAGTCCTGTGATGGTGAGCTAAACGTTCTGGTGCCCTCAGCTCACCTGGAATGCCGATGGGCTCTCATGCAGCTCGACGACCGCATCGACCTTGTCCGCGCCGGTGTGGTGCTTTGAGCCCGGCCAGGCAAGGACGGCCGACTGCTCAGGATAGCTGCTGCTCGGGCCGCGGCGGCGCGCCGACGCAGTCGTAACGGCGGGGGGGCAGGGGAGGGTGTGGCCTGGTTGGAGCGCGAGGGGCGGGGACGAGAGCGGCGGGGGGAGCAGGGCGGGCGAGCGCGGCAGGCTGCTGCTGAGCGGCGACTGCGCCTCAGAGCTGCGGCGCGGCTGGGCCGAGGGGCTGGTGGGCACTGACGACTGTCCCAGCGGGATGAGTGGCGACGAGCCGGGCCGCGTGAGCGGCGACTGCCGATCGCGGTCCAGCAGCGCCTCGAGCGGCGTGGTGACCGTCCTCGGATCTGGCATCTCGCGCAGCTCGCGCAGAATCTCGGCGACAGACGGCCCGTCGTCCAGCGCGTCCAGGTACACACTCGACTTGTGCGACTTGTGCCCGCTGTCGCTTGCGCCTGCCTCGCGCTCGGGGAGGATGGACGAGCTAGCCACGGCCGCGGCCTTGGGCGCAGGCTCGAGGATTGCTGACGGCTCCGGCTCGGTCGCATGGCCTTCTGAGCGCGCGCGCCGGCCGCCATCAATGTCCGTATGCGCGAGGTCCGTATCCGTTGGCGAGGATGGCTGGGGTGATTCGCTCGACACGGCCTGGGTCTCGGCCCAACTAAGGCGGTGGTGAGAACCTAGACGCTGCGCGAGGCGATCCAAGCCACACTCACCTTCCTTGGAGCAGAGCGTTGAAGAAGGGGCTCGAGAACCACAGCACCTCCTTGTGACACCAGAACGTGTGGCGTCCGACGATGACCTTTACGCGGCCGGGCAGCGCCGAGTCGCGGCGGAAGGTCGGGTGGATCTCGATGTTGTCGTCATCGTCGTCCGAGTCCGACTCGTCGTCGACGAGCAGCGGCGAGTCGAGCGTGCTCGACAGTGCCGGCGTGCTCTGCGATCGCTGGTGCGGGAACGGCGGCTGGAACGGCGCGCTGCTCGGCCCCGGCTCGGGCGACGTCGACGACGGCGGGAACGTGAACAGATGCGACCCGGGCCCCGGGCTGGCCACGGACGTCGACGTCGTGGGAGCCAGCTGGGGGTGCGCTGGCGAGCGCGGGTTGCGCGAGATGAGTAGGTGCGAGGGGTTGGACGCGGACATTGTCGTCTGCTGACACTACATGTAGTGTCAGAGAGACTGGCGAGGGCGATGGGGGCGGGGGATGGCGGAATGACAAGTGCGAACAAAGGACGGTAGTGTGTTGTGATGGTGGCGGCACCAGCGCTCGTGGCGGCTGGTAGTTGTGCCCTGGCACGAGTCCCAACGCGTCATTCACGCTTGGCGCGCCTGGTGGTAATAAAAATAAAATGCAAGTGGCAGTGGGATACAAAATGCGGTTCTATGCTTGCGACGACGACTCCGAGCCCCATCATCTCCGGCCTCCCTTCTTGAACTTCTTCCTCTGCGGCATGCCGCCCTGCACGACGTCGTCGTCACGATCACGGTCGTCGTCACGGCCCCGGCGGCCCTTGTCACGGCCACGGGCGCCACCAGAGCCGCCATTGCCCTGCTCACGCATCTCAATCTTGGCCGCACGGCCAGCCTCGGCCACACGGTCACTCAGGATGGCGACAGCCTCCTTGTCCACGTCAAAGGCAGGCAGCTGGCGTCCGATGGCCGCCTCGATGCCCTTGAGCATGACGACATCGTACTGGGTCGTGAGGGTGATCGACTTGCCGGAGCGGCCAGCACGAGCGGTACGACCGACACGGTGGACGTAGTCCTTCGAGTTGGTAGGGATATCGTAGTTCTGAGAGTGTCAGGGGGGGTTTCAATCGCGCATCACATGGCGCTCCACTCACAATGACAAGGTCCACGAGGGGAATATCGAGACCACGAGAAGCAACGTCGGTAGCAACCAGGATCTTTCTGCCACCGCTCTTGAACTTGTTCAAGGATCCCAACCGTGCGCTCTGGCTCATCTGTCCGTGCAGGGGGATGGCAGCAAAGCCGAGACGGTTGAGCATGATCGAAAGACGCTGCGCACGGTCGACGGTGCCGGTGAAGATGATCATCGAGGACGATGAGAGCTCGTTGACCAGATAGAACAGGTACGCGTCCTTCTGGACCTCGGGGAAGAAGACGTAGTACTGCTGGAGAGTCGAAACGGTCGAGTACCTGAGGTGTGTCAGATCGGTGCTCGCATTGGGGAACCTCCCCGGAGTCACTCACTTGGCCGCAACCTTGACCTGCACAGGCTTGTTCAAACTGGCACGCTTGAGCTTCTCGACCTTGGTAGAGAGCGTCGCAGAGAAAAGGAACGTGTTACGCTCCTTGGGGATGACCTTGAGGAGCTTGTCAATAATCGGACCGAAGTCGAGGTCGAGCAGCCTGTCGGCCTCGTCAAGAACAAGGTACTTGAGCGCCTTGAGCGAGAAGCCCTTGGTGTTCTCGAGGTGGTCCATGAGACGACCGGGGGTCGCGACGATGACGTGCGGGCGCTTGGAGAGCGCAATCGACTGCGACATCATGTCCATTCCACCGACGATGACGGCCGAGCGGACACCGATGGGCGCGCCAAGCGCCGAAACCTGCTTCGAGATCTGGTCTGCGAGTTCACTGCGGCCGTGTCAGTGCCGTTTCTGCGGCGGGCCAGCGGCCACACGCACCGAGTAGGCGCCAGGATCAAGGCGTAGAAGGGCTGCGGGTTCTCCCACAGGTTCTGGAGGATGGGCAGCGTGAAGGCGGCAGTCTTTCCGCTACCGGTCTGCGCAATACCGATGATGTCGTTACCGGCGAGCGCGGGCGGGATGGACTCGACCTGGATGTCGGTCGGGTTCTTGAAGCCGAGCGAGGTGCATGCCGCGCAGAGCTCGGGGGAGACGCCGAGGTCGGCAAAGGTCTTCTTCTCGACCGGCGCGGCATCGGCGCCGTTCGCCTCGGGTGATGCCGAGCGACTTGACTCCCTGTCTGATGATGACGCCGAGGACATGGTGTGTGCGATGTGTAGCAGGTGAAGAGCAGAGCACTCGATGTTGTCAACTTTGAACTTTGAACTTTTGGGTGGCGGCGGCGAGGTTGAATTTCCAGAGACCAATACGTGTCATTTTGGTGGAAGTAATTTATGCGCGACTGATTTTGATACGCCCGTCATTTCGCTGGCTGGCGGCGGGAGGCTGGTCATCGGAAGGGGATTGCCATGTTGGGACCACGGCGGGGCAGTTGCTTTCACAACATTCAATCCCACTGCAAGTGCTCTCTCCAAGGACCCATCTCGCTCGCCAACTCGTCCACCCCCACTGTCGCTACTGCCTAGACACATCATCTTGAACCCTTCCATGCAGCCATAGCCCCCCGACAACTACAGCGTCCTCTCTCCTTCCGTCGTAAGGAGAACGTAAACAACAGCCCCTGCCCTTTCGACCGCTACCCTCTGCGCATCACCCGCCCATCATGGCAACGACAGGTCGCCGACAAGCGGCGGCCCCATCGCAGGCAGCCAGCTCGTCTCAGGGGTACGCCGACATCTCCGAGATGGACAAGTACAAGCTCGTGAGCAACATCGGCAAGGGCAGCTTTGGCGTCATCAGCAAAGTCCAGAGGGTCGGGGATGGAAAGGTACGTATGCTCGGCACCAACCAGCAATGAAACACTCACCTTCTGTATAGGAGTTTGCCCTCAAGCAGCTTGACTATGGCAAAATGACGGAGCGCGATCGCAAGCAGATCCTCGCCGAAGTGTGAGTTGATTCCTGCCAGGAGGCACGTGCATTGCTGATGGCCGATTAGCGCCATTCTTGAGTCGCTCAAGCATCGCAACATTGTGCAGCTCGTCCAAAAGATCAAGGATCCCAAGAATGAGCGCATCTTCATTGTCATGGAGGTATGTCCAGTGGATTGGAGAATGCTGACCTGCCAGTACTGCCCGAACGGCGACCTCGGAGCAATCATCCGCAAGGCGCAGCGTACAAACCAGCCCTTGAACGAGGACAAGATCTGGAACATCTTCTTGCAGATCACCTTGGCTCTTCACCACTGTCACTGGCCCAACGAACGAACACGCTACGCGGGCTCGCGGCTCAGTGCGCCAACCGAACCAGGCCCTAGTCGGACCCAGGTTCTGCATCGTGACCTCAAGCCCGAGAATGGTGAGCATCACGGCGCCAGCAGCAGTTCTGATATCACAGTGTTCATGTCTGGCGATTACGTCAAGCTAGGTGACTTTGGCCTCAGCAAAGACATGGCAGGGTGCACCTTCACCAGCACCTATGTCGGAGTGAGTACTGCGTCGGTGTCACTTTCTCACCTCTGCAGACCCCGCTCTACATGCCCCCTGAGATTCTGGCCGAAAACCGGTACGATACAAAGTCTGACATCTGGAGCCTGGGCTGCCTCGTCTTCGAAATGTGCACCTTGAGGTATGTGAGAGAGCTTGTTGGTCCGCCTGGAACTTCTCTGACCATTGCTTCAGCTCTCCCTTCTCGTCGGCCAAGACACAGCAGGAGCTCATTGGGCTGGTTAAGTCGGGCAAGCTGCCGGGATTCCCTTCTCATATCTCGCCATCACTGAAAGCTGTCATCCGTGCGATGCTGAACCTCAACGTGAGAGTGGCTCCTTGAAATGACACTGACACAGCCTAGCCCACTCGCCGTCCTTCCACCAAGGACATTCTGGAGATGGACGAGATGAAGCTGCACCGCAAGCTGTTCATGGTCCAGAACCAGTGAGTCATCCTGCTTGACTTTGAACGAGCATCCTTCTGACCCTGCAGGACTGCGATCTTAGCGTCTCGCAAAGAAGAAATCCAACAGTACGAGGCACGTCTGCAGGAACGCACGGCCGCCATTGAACGACGCGAGCAAGCCATGGCCGAGAAGGAGGCTGCTCTTGTTCAGCGAGAGCTGTCCGTGGCAGAGAGGGAGGACTTGCTAAGAGAGAACAACAAGCGCATCACGGCAGCAGCTGAGAGCCTCAAAACACAATGGGAGAAGCTGCGAGAGGAAAAGGAGATTCACAAGCAAGCTGTGGCGACGCTCCGAGTGCAAGCCCCGCCAGTAGCTGAACCCCAGCCCCAGGCATTGGAGGCCAAGTGAGCCCAACATTGAGCATTGTGGACAGTTACTGACAGCATCAGGACCCTTGCTGTTCCTCCTACATCACGTCTGCCTCGGCATCATTCGTACGACGACACCCCTTCGAAGATTCCCTTCCCTTCAGCCTTCGCGTCCCCCGTGCCGCTCGATGCTCGCCTTACGAGTAAGATTGCTGGCTTACCATCGGGAAGCAAACCGTCGTCGCTGGCCAGGCGCCTCGCCTCCAAGTCGCTCACAAACCTTGCATCCCGCGCGCGTGACGACGATGAGGGTGATCTCCCCTCTGCGCAAGCGACACCAGCGAAGAGAGGTGCGGCTCCAGGGACCCCTTTCAGAAGACAGCACCGCACTTCGATTGGGTCCCCGGGGGAGCTGGAGCGTGTGTTCTTGGAAGACGTCACCATGGCGACTGCCTCGCCAGGCTCGACGGCGTTCCCAACTCCGTTCTCTCAGCGCCGCAGGAAAGACTCCGCGATGTCCGAGGACGCCCCGCCGAGCCTTATTCCGGCGCCTACCTTCGTGTTCCGTCCCGAGGCGACACCGGCCAAATGGTCTCCCGACGACCCGGACCTGCCTTCGCCTTTCATTCGTCGGTCTGCCCCAGCGCAACCCAACTTTGGCACCGCAGCCGAAAGGGTAACGACCGAGCAGAGAGAGCCTCTTGCAGCCATCAACGCACAGCCGTTTGCGGCCGTGAGCAACACCGCCAACGGGGCTGGCGTACAGCAACGCAAGGCGGCCCCTCTTCCCCGGTCAAAGTCGGGCTCGCTGCACCAGCACGTCCTCCGCCACAACGCTGTTCGGACAAGCGACCACGGCGTGGCCGCCGCTCCGATCCCTGCCGTCCCTGGCGGCCTCGGCAACCTTTCCAGCAGTGCGGTGCGCACGCGGCCGATTGCGGGTCGTGACCCCGCCCGCTGTTGAAACGAGCTCGTGGACCCTCCCCTGTAATAGTAGACCTGCTGACAAGCCGCGTGTCCTGTAGACACCTGCCTTCGTAAACAACATGCCCACGGTGCCATGATTACCTGTAGCATGCATAATGGATGTAATCAGTCTCACTCTTATGGTGCCACATCATGAATCAACGTGCTAACATGAGGACCATCTAGGCCCCGCCATAACTGCCGCCTCCACTACCACTGCCACCATAACGTCTCGGTGAATTGGGGGACTGGCCTGGGGCGAATGGGTTTCGCACACCTGGCTGGGCCGCATTGTATGGTCCCGAGAAACTCGATCTAGCCGCATGGCCGGGACTGTAGCCGTATTGCCCGCTGCCCGCTGGAGCCTGGGTCGGCTGCAATGGGGTGTACAGGAGCCCTAATGAAGGATCACGCGCGTCGAAGCCGTCAAACGAGGCTGCTGGCGGCTGGTTTGTCGCAACCGGAGGTGGGAAGGCCGGCAGGTAACTCCTTGAGCTCGTAGGCGTGGAACCAGGTGGGTCGTAATCGGACGTCGCTTGCAGCTGGATCGGAGGTGCTCTAGGTCGGTAATCACGCTGCTGCGCCGCTCCGATGGGCGGTTGCATCTGGTACGCCTGTGTGCCAGAGAACGACTGCGACCCTCGGTGGTGGCTGATGGACGTCGAGGCCGAGGGCACGTGGTGACCGTGGTGGCCGTGATACTGCCCAGGCATGACGTATCCTTGCTGTCCCATATTGACCAGCTCGGCTTGCTCTTGCAAGTACTCGAGCTGGGCATACGTCGTGTTGTGCAAGTTGGAATGCTTATGAACGCCGCCTTGCTGCCTTCGCTCCCATGACTCAAGCATGTCCTCGCGATGGAGGACAGGAGTGAGTGAACTGCGGTTCCCAGAAGGATCCGGCGCGCCCAAGTTTGTGAGGCGAGCCAAGGCCGGCGGAATAGTGTCCATCTGGTTGATGGTGTTGGCGCGATTCCGCGACGCAGGGAAGTACGAGTTGGGCGGCGGGATGGTAGGAGCGTTGATGGTCGGTGGAGGGTTCGGCCGAAGGGTTTGCGCGTGAGACCCACTTGGAATGCGTGGGTGGTAAGTCTGTTGCGGCGCCGGTGGACCCATGGGCTGGTGCCATGATGGTGGCGGCGGCGCATGCTGGCTGACCACGCGAGGCTTGCTGTACTGCTGCTGCTGTGCCTGCTGCGGCTGTTGTTGTTGCTGCTGCTGGGCATCATAACCAGGCGAGAAGGGACCGGGGCGCACAGCGTTCTGAGCTGCCTGGGCCTGCGCAGTTTGGTACTGGTGCTGAGCGAGCTGCTGATTGTACGCGGCCGCGTCCGAGTAGACTCGCTGGCCCCTGCTCGCCGAGGGGCTCTGCACCAAGCCACCATACTTCTTGGAGCCAGAAGGCGTGGTAGGCGACGCTTGAGATGTTGAGGTGGGGGTTGAAGTAGAGTTTGCGCGCTTTGACGGCACGGAGGGAGGCTGTGCCAGCATCAGGTCTCTGCTGTGGAAGCTCGGACAACAACGTACCTCGAAGGGACCTGTATACTTTTCGCCTGTGATGAATGGGTGCTTGGCAGCCTGCTGCGGCGACCACCTTTTGATAGGGTCGAGGTTCAAGAGACCTTCGACGAAGTTGATAAAAGCTCTACGCTGGCCCATTTCTGAGGGCGGGTTAGTCATGCCTGCGTTACACACAAACCTTTGTCAACGTCTGATGGTTTTGCGTTCTTCTTTGTGTATGGGTATTCCATGACAATGTCGGGAAGCTTGGTCTGCTTGAAGTACTGCTTGCTTGGCTGCTCCTTGGTGCGGTGCTCATTGGAGTACTGCTCCATGGGCTTAAGCTTGTGTTGTTTGCGTCCCTGAGCATCGACTCCAACGAAGTTGAAGAACTCGTTTGTCTGCTTGCCCATTTCGAGCAAGTGCTGTGGAGGCAAACTGGCGTGTTAGATTGGACACCGGGATCACAGGCTTACCCAAGCATGTCGACGATTCTGGACACCTGGTTGTACTCGCTCGTTCCGGGGAAGATGGGGAGACCGAGGAAGAGCTCGACAACGATACAGCCAAGGGACCACATGTCGATGGCCGTAGAGTACGGCAGGCCGAGAAGAACCTCTGGAGAGCGGTAGAATCGGGACTGGATGTACGTGTACACGGTCTGCAGCTCGTGGCATGCTGAGCCGAAGTCGATGACCTTGATCTGCGGGGATTGCAAGCTGTGGGGTGGTGAGCGTATACTCCAAAGGTGCAGACTCACGACTTCAGTAAAATGTTCTCTGGCTTCAGGTCGCAATGGATAAGTCTCGCGTCCTTGAGCACGGAGAGACACTCGAGGAGCTGCTGCGTGAAGACTCGGACAAGCTGGAGACTGAGACCCTTGAACTGGTTCTGCTTGATGAGCTCGTACAGGTTCGACGACAGGCATTCGAAAACCAGACACAGGTGGTTCTTGTGGGTGAACGAGTCGTACATGCGAAGAATGTGGTGTTCGTCTCGAGGGTCGTGATCGTTGTTGAGCTGCAGACCATCAGCCGGCGATCCCGCATTTTCCCATCAAATTCCACTCACGAGGTTAAGAATAGCCACCTCCATCTTACTCTGGTTGAGGTAGGCGGGCTTGTTCTTGACGACCTTGACAGCACAGATTGCGTGGGTACGCATGTTCTGGCACTTGACAACCTGGCCAAAGGTTCCCTGTCCGAGCACATCGAGAATGAGATACCTGACGCGGGGTCAGCCACAGCGCGTGGGGTTCGCCCGCCCTGGAAGTGCCCACCTGTCGCCACCATGCTCGCCCCCGAGAACGTCATTGACGTAGAGAATGTAGTCCCAATCCTCGTTGTCGGCGCCATCATTGTAAGTCGGCTTGCTCGGCTTTGTGAGGACACGGCGCGGGTTGTCTGATGACTCGTACTTGAAGGTCGGGTTGCAGAGGGTGTAGGTTTGGGGGAGGTGCTGGGTGAGACACTTCATCGGCTGCGACATGTCAGTTCCTGGAGCGTGACCACTGCACTGCGACCTACACTCAAGTACGCGCCAGGCGAGTTGGGGTCTGCCCTCCGGCCTTGAGGATGAGGGTTGACAACCGGCCTCAGATCGGACCAGCTGTGGACTGGGCGGAAGCCCTGGCTCGAGGGGCTCTGTCCACCACTAGAGCTATGGGCCGGGGGCACCGAGGGGTCGTACCTGCCCGACGACGGCGTCACGGGCTGGCTGGCGGCAAAGGACTGGGAGCGGTGAATGTGCGATGGGAAGGCGGACGGCGCTGTGCGATGGGGGGAAGCCGTCTCGCGCGCCGGGGATGACATGTAGGGCTGTCGCGGCGAGCCTGGGAGGTTGTTGGTCGTTCCTTGGGGCGTGAGGAGGTGCGGTGATGGGTCGCCATAGGGGACTGGGAGGGCGGGCGAGTGGGGGCTAGCGCCAAGAGGCGAGGCCGAGTCGGGGGAAGGGTGCGAGCTGGCGCGGCGGTAGCCAAGCCACGAGTCGGAAGGAGGAGGGCCGCCTTCAGCACCGCGGGGGACGTAGGGATTTGAAGGCGGTTGGCTCGGTGGTTGCGATGGAAGCTGCTGCGAGATGGCACCTGGACTGGACGCCGAAGGAAGTGCACGACCGAGCGAGGGCATCGGGGGCGGGGGCATGGACTGCGACGACTGGTGGCCGTACGCTCGAGATCCCGACCCGGGCGACATGGGGACGTCTGCGTTGCGGTCGACGGGCTGGTTGTTAACGCGCGCCTGGGGCATCTGTTGGTTAGGGCGCAGATGGGTGATTGGGCCAGCCGGGTAGCCGCCAGACCAGTCTCCGCCCATGCCGCTCTCGACGTCGCCGGAAGGATACGAAAAGGGATCCTTTCTCCGGGCTGTACCCAGCGACGCGCTGCGGGCAAGGGATCCCAGGGCGCCGCTTGCCGACGACGGCATGGGGGGCGAGGTCATGATCTCGTCGGGGTACGACGAGGTCGCGGCGCCGTAGACGGGGAAGTGCATGGTCTGTCGCTGGGCGACGGCTGGCGGAGCACCGTTTGAGGTCGCTGCGAGGTACGACGCCGAGGTGGGGGAGAGCGTTGTGGCCGCAGACGCGTAGCCGGTCTGCGGGTACTGCTGTTGGGCCTGCTGTGCGCGGTGAGGCGAGCGCGAGGGGGGCGGGGCAGCAGCTGCTGGGAGGCGGGGATGGAGGACTGTCGGGAGCTGGGGCTGTGACGGCAGCTGCTGCGATGCGAAGAGGGGGAGGGAGAAATCGTCTTCGGGGTCACGTTGCGGGGGAGCGTGGTACGACGATGACGGGCGGGACATTGGCGTCGGTGCGATGGGGGGCGGGGGGAGGCTGCGCTGGTGCTGCTGCGACTGCGGCTGCTGCGGCTGGCTTGCCGTGGGCGGGGCGTCTGCCTCGGCGCGGCGACTCGGCGGCACTAGCTAGCTACGTCGGCGGCGTGGTCGTGTCGGGGAGGGAGGGAGCGGGGATGTTGGGCTGTGCGATGAGCGGGCAGGTGTGCGTGTGCGTGTGCGGTGTGCAGTGTGCTGTGTGCTGTGTGCAGTGTGCACGATTGCACTGTGCAGGCGGCTTGCGTGCGCAAAGCAAGATGCGCGCGGCGGAGGGAAGGTGGGCCGTGTAGCAGTCGATGGTGGTGGTGGTGCTCGGCTAGCTGGCTGGCTAGGCTGGCTGGCTGACAGTGGCTGGCTGGCAGTGGTGTGCCGAAGGGGGTACAGGTCGGCGTGTGTGTGTATGAGTCTGTGTGCGTGTCGCTGCGGCCTCGGCGTTGCCGATCGGGGTGGTGATGGCGCAGCAGGTGATGAGCAGGAGCAGTGACGGCTGACGGCTGACGGCCTCGTCGATGCACTATGCACCTCGCTGCACGCTGCCTGCCAGCAGTGACGGCGGCGGCGGCCAGCGACAGCGACAGCGACCAGCCCACACAGCCCACGGAACACTATCGACCCTGTCCGTGCCCCCCACTTATGGCACCCAGCCAGCCAGCCAGCCGCACTACCAAGCCGCGACCGCACTTCGCAGGGAAACGTCAGTCGGGAGCGCGTGGCGCCGCGAGTGTACTCGCCCATCAGGCGCGTCAGGCAGCCCAACCAGCCTCGGTGCATCGCATGTCGCATCCTGTCGCGGCAGAGCTCGGCAGCGTGCGCGGTAGCGGTAGCCAGCACGGCGACGCACGCTGCGTGCCGCTTCCTTCCAGCCCCTCGACATGATCTCTCCCCGTTGTTCTGTGCCTGGCGCTCAATTACCTCCCCATCATGTCACCCCATGTGCTTGGAATCAGGAGAGATGATGCCGCTGGCGACGGCGGCAGCAGCTGCGACTGGCCGCGCTGTTGCGTGGCAAGCTATTGCTGGCGACGAGTGAGGGAAGCAAGTGGCACAGCGCAGTAGGCAGTGCACAGCGGCGTCAGGCTAGGCGACTGTCACCGCTCTTGGAGCCGGTAGCCAGGTCCATCCACACCGTCGCCTCCCCAGCCGACCTCTACAGCCAGAGCAGTTGTGCATAGTAGTACAGATACAGCGGCCCCAGGCCGGTCCACCGCCACCCCTTACACCTCCTTGTACGGATACTCAAACTTGGCATTCTTCTTGCGCCACAGCTTGCGCCGCTTCTTCTGCACGACGTGCTCGACCATGGCGTCGGTGCAGTACTTTGCTTTGAACTCGCGGATGAAGCGGGGGTCCCTGGGGTGTGTTAGCTGCTGTTACTTGCCGCCGCCGCCGTCGCCGCGGCCCCACGCACCACAGCTCGGACGCGATCCCCAGGTCCTTGCAGCACCGCATCAGCGCGTTGGACTTGCACGCCTCGGTCGCGGTCGGGATGCCCGACGGGTCAAAGTATTCTTGTTCGCCGCGCGCGATGGCCACGAGGCTGGCGGGGGAGTCAGCGACAGCAGAAAACAAAGAAGCGGGCACCACACCCACCGCCCAAGACACACGAGCCCCCACTCGCGCGACACGATGCGCTGCCCGACGTGCGTCTCGCCGCGCGGCGCCATGCCCCACCCGCCTGGGCCGAACGCGGCGTTCAGCGTGCGGCGGTACTTGATTTCGGGGAGGTACAGGAGGCCGTCTAGAGCCGTCAGCCACACACTCCACAACCCACCCACCAGGCTTGATCTCGACGTCGTCCGGGTCGAGCGGCTTCAACAGCGCGTCCGCGACGTCCTTGTCGAACGGGCGCTCGCTCAGGCCGCGGAAGCTCGTCGTCCAGTCGTCCGCTATCCTCGCCTCGCCCGGCATCGTCGTGCCCGGCCCGTCGGCGATGCTGGCGCCGCCGAGCGCGCCCGACGCCCACGACGCGCTCGGGAGGGGCACGTACGACGCGTCCGGCAGCGCCGAGAGCGGCGGCGACGGCGTCGGCGTCGGCGTCGGCGCGGACGCAGCCGGCGCGGGCGCAGCAGCAGCAGCGGCCGGCGCTTTGCCTAGCGCCGCGTAGTCGTCGATCGCGGCCTCGAACGCGTAGTCGTCGGCAAAGTCGGGCGGTGGGGCCGGCGCCGGCGTCGTGGCAACCTTGGCCGCCGCGGCGGTCGCCTTGGACGCGGCCCGTGTCGCCGTGCGCGTGCGCGTCGTCGTCGTCGTCGTCGTGGGCGCCGCGGCGCGGGTGCGCGTCGGCGCCGCGGCAGTCGAGGTGGACGCCGATGCCGTTGTTGTCGCCCGCGGCGTTGTTGTCGCGCTCGCGGCGCGGTAGGCCGTCCTCGCGGGCGCTGCGGCCGCCGCCAGGCGCGACGAGGTGGCTAGCGAGCGCGCTAGCGCCGGTGTTCGGTGGATTGGCAGGACCATTGTTGCACAGCTTGGCTTGGTGTGCTTGCAGAGGAGAAGAGTCTTGTGCGAGTCGTCGCGACTTGCTTGCCCTGGTTGCGTACGATTCTCAACTCGGTAGGTGGCAAGATTGGAGGGCGGGAGTATTTTCCCGGTGGCGGCGGGTTACTGATGGTTGAGTGGACTTTGACTCCCAAAGGGCCAAAGTCGTTTAACGCGTCGTCGACCATGCTCGGGCGGCGTGCAATCCCTCGTCCGCGTCGCACTTGCATCCCCTCTGCACCGCAACCCCGTCTGCACCAGAACAAATAGCGTTACATTCCTTGACGACAGTCTTGGAAAACAAGGTACGGAGAGGAAGAGAGAGAGAGAGAGGAGGCGCATCTACTAAAACTCCTGAAACCTTACCCAACAACAATCGAGAGCATTCCTATTACTACGCGGTGGCACCGAGAGAGAGAGAGAGACGACAATAAAAGCAACGAATGTGGAAGCCGCAAAAGTTGAGGGGTGGCAAGTGAGTGTGTCACCACAGTGGGGCATATTGGTTGTTCACAAGAAGAACGGCGAGTCGCCTAGGTGGCAATGAGCTGGATTTGTTCCTCGACAGACTCGACCAGCATGACCTGGACATCCGAGTCGGTCTTGATGACAACCTCGTCACCATCAGAGTCAAGCCATTTGATTCTGACCACAAGGTCGAGGCCGGCATTGGCGTGCTGCGCAGAGCAGAGTCGGAGCTTCTTGACAACCTTCTCGTACAGCGTCTGGAACGAAATGTCGGTCGGGATACCGATGACAAAGTTTGACTCGCCAGAGCGCACTTTGACGAGCACGTTCTGAGCAGGTCCAGCCTCTTCGCTGTTTTGCCGAGACACGGGCGTCGCGCCGCGCATGTCACCGGGAGTGCCGTTGGTGTACGGCGTGCGAGGGCTCTGGCTCGAGGTTTCCGACGTCTCGGTAGTCTGAGATTCGGCGCTCGAGCGCTTGCCAGTGCTCATACGACGGTTGAAGTACGCAGTGCCGCCAGGTGTAGATCCAAGACCAGTAGACGACGAGGTGGCAGATCCAGACACGTACGGCGTGTTCTGGTTGTGCCATGTAGGGCTCGAACCGTTGGGGAGTGGTGGCAGGGGAGCGTTGTTCGCCGGCTGGTAGACATTGGGCGATGAAGCACTCCTGCTGCGGATTGAACCCTGCTGCTGGCCTTGAGGGGCAGCAGCACCGTTCGATGGCGCTCTTGCCATGCCGCGCGGCGCGGCCTGCTCATAGCGAGCAAAGGCGCCGGGAGGAACGCTGGCAAAGTCGGCTTCCTCTTCGTCGAGGCGACCAGCCAAACGTGACTGTGACTGGCTGTGCTGCCGACGGCCGTTGGGTCCGGCGCGCCAGCCCTCTGGGGCGCCGGTAGACCCGGCTGAATCGCCACCAACGGCGCGGGGGTGCGATGGCAGAGGAGGAACGGCCTGTTGCCGCCACTGAGTCATGCTCGGGCCATTCTGGTCCTCGGTCATGGCACGAGCACGCAGTTCGGCCTGCTGAACAGCTGGTAGAGACTGCTGGCTCTGGGCACGACGCGCATTAACGGGGAAGGGCACACCGGGAACGCCGTAGATGGCAAGGCCGTTGACAGGCTCATCATCGTCACCGTCCAGGTAGTATCCGTTTTCGCTTTGCCGAGGAGTACCGGGGACGGGAGGATAGGCGAAGGTGCCGTGCTCGGTGGCAGGTGTGGGAGGAGCAAACTGTGACTGAGCCCAGTAAGGAGCGCCGCGGGGGTCGGATGCACGAGTATTGTTGCTGAAGCGCGTGCTGTTGCTTCGCTCTTCCTGCTGCTTGCGGGTAATGGTGGCCAGTTCCATCACCTTGTCGGCCCACTTCTTCATCGTCTCCTCTGACCGTCCAGACATGATGAACGAGTCCTCGACATCCTGCTCGGCGTCGCCCGACTTGGCCGGAACCGACCAAACGATGTGAACGCGAGGAGCACCAAACTGCTCTGTTGGGGGAAGCAGGTGAGCAGCAGTGATGTTGGAAACGAAGATTCGTCCCTTTAATGCCAGGCGAGACTTTGGTGGCAGCGCACTCTTGCTTGTTGTCTTGTCCTTGCGGTTGAGCATGCTGTTGTTCTTCGCGCCCTTCTTCCTGTCTGGCTGGATCTCCTTGCAGCACAACATCATCTTGTCGAACAGGAAGACGTGGTAATCTCTTGGCGAGTCGGCCTTGGACACGGTGAACTGGTCGTCGAGGTGCAGGTCTCCGAAACGCTCATAGTCGTGTCCCTTCCAGTCGTCAACGCGCTCAACGAGCTCACGGATCGTCGCCTGCTTCTCCTTGAACGCTGTCGTCTCGTTGATATCGGCGGCAATGCGGCGCACGGCAGCAAGACCGGCCTGGAGTTCCTCACGGTAAGCATACTCGTGCTTGGCCGTGGCGTGGAGAATAGCGTCCAGAAGCAGACCATACTTGGTGATACGCTGGATGGGCTTGATCATGAACGCCTGCAACTCGCGCTCGGGATGCAGGCAGGGCTTTTGTCCCTCGGGCAGGTCCTGTCCAAGCTGGGCGATGTTAGAACTGCAGTATCCATTGGGGTGTCGGCGGCACCACCTACCATCAAGTTGACCATAAAGTCGTTGACCTTGGTCATGGCGTCCAAGTAGTTGGCACAGTAGGGTCCATAGCACTCAAACTCCTTCTCCATGTCGACGAATGGTCGGCCAAAGCGTCCCTCGTTCCACGCAACGCATCCACGCTCCTCGATCGGCTCATACTCGGTTTCCAGCTTAATCAAGAACTTGCGCTGGAAGTCGAGAATCTGGCGAAGGTTGGAGAAGATTGAGTAGACCGTCTCGGCAGAGACAAGCTCAGCCTTGAGGATCTCCACCGAGCACCTCTCGAGAATCTCGAGTTCCTGAACGTAGGAGCGCTCACTGTTGACGAGCTCCTCGACCGTCTTGAAGGCGTTTCCAATGGCGCCCGTGCCAGATGCCCGCTGCTGCTCGACGGTCGATGGGCCAGGGCCAGCTTCAGATTCGGCGAGGATGTTCACAGCGCTTCCGTTGACAGTAGAGCCTGTTGGTGTGCCTGCCGCCGAGTAGGCCAACTCGTATGACTGACGCGAATTTGAGCGCGTGTTGGTCGAGAGGGGTGCAAGGGCGGAGAATGTCTGAGACGAGCTCGTTCCGAAGGGAGTAGTCGGTGTGGGGGAGGATGGGAAGATGGCCGACTCTGGCAGGTTGTCGAGCATGGCTTCGACCGTCTGGAAGACCTTGGTCAAGCCGGTCGAGTCATAGGATTCGAGGTCGCTCTCGTCGCCGGTACTCTTGCCCAGCAGTTCGTGGATGGCCCAAGATTCTCCGTGCCATCGGCCTTCCTCACGCCGCTGCTTCATTGCGATGCAGAATAACGCAATGTATTTCTGGCAAACCTTGGCGTTCTCCGGACGTTTGGCCCAGTTGCGGACACCTTCGGGCGAGTCCTTGAAGTTGGGAGGGTCATAGTTGATCGGGTGGGGCTCTGGGAGGTCACCGGCGTACAGGGGTGACGACGGGTTGACAAAGGAGGGGATCAGCTGGTTGTAGAGGTGGCAAAGCGAGGATCCCAGTCGGAACACATGGCACATGTGAGCGACGACGTCGAGCTGGTTTGCACCGTTTGGTTGCTCTGTGCGCGGGGGATCAGTACGAGAGGAGAAGACACGATTGCGCGTCTGGACGTACCCAGAAACGGTGCAAAGTCCTCGACACTCCTCAACCTCTTCCTTAGGCCCGAGGCCATCTGGAACAAGGTCTTTGTCGACGACAGGGCTGCCGTCTTGAGCGCCAAGGCATTTTGGCTGTCGCCGAGTGTCAGTAGTGGCCCAACGATGCCAAAGGGAGCTTGTTTACTCACGGATTTGGCGGCATCTGGATGGATTGAATGTCGAGTGGTGGAAGAGGCGAGTCGTTACGCTGACTGACAGAGCCGACACGCTTTCGTGAAATGGACATCGCTGGGAAGGGCGGGGAGGCGGGCGAGGATCGGTCGTCAGGACGGCCGGCGGGTTGCAGTATGAGGGGGGACGAAAGGGTGCTCTACTAGAGCTACCGACCGACGGCGTCGAAAGAGGCTGTCGTTTGGAGTGGGGTGCAATGAATGGGGTTGGGTGGCAAGTGTGCGTGTATGCGGGGGATTGGGGGGGGGGGATTGTTGAATGCAAGCGTCGAGATGGAGGACGAGGGTGGGACGAATGGTGAATCGAGCGAGCAGGACGGGAGAACAAAGCGCGGGGAGGCAGGTCCGTGTTTACGAGGCAACGAGGTAGGAGGGCCAAGATGGCGTAACAGGCAGGTGCGGTGCACAACACAGTGGCAAGTGGCGGAGAGATTACCTCGTCAGCAGGCGAGCTTGGCGTTGGACAATGCACGAGAACAATGACTCACTCGTAGACGCGGATGCGATGAAGAATGTGCTGGTTACTTGACAGGCCACAAAATCGACACGCTGTGGTGGTGGCGATGGGTTGTTGTCGGGGTGGGCGGGTTGGACACGACGTGGAGACGAAATGGTGCCATCACCAAGCAACCATGGAAGATGGAAGGGGGAGAGGAGACGCACGGACGCACGGCGAGCAAGGAAGAGACGTCAGCTCTGAGACCAAGCGAGAAGGGCAGTGCGCGTGAGATGCAGAACGGCCGTCTGGAGGGACAAGACAAGGCAGCCCGTCGTCCGTCGGGCGAGACAAGGCGATGGGCCTTGTGCAGTGCACCGTCTGGCGAGGCAACGAAACGACACTTACCAGGTCACTGCGAGCGATTGTCTGGCAATGGCAAGTGTGGGGGAGGGGGGGAGGGGTCGTGTCGGCAGCAGCCTGGCTGAGCGTCGAGAGTGCGTCCGAGCGTCGTCGCGGTAAGCGGCAAGGGCGGCGGGTTGAGCGACTTGTGAGACCGTGATGTGTCACCAGGAACCCTTGGTGATGCAAAGGGGTGGATGGCGACCAGAGGCTTTTACTGCTGGATCGCGTGGTGGATGGATGAAGGGGCCGGGCGCGCGCGTTCGAGCTCGGCGAGCTGGTCAAGCTCGGCAATGAGCGCAACCGTCGATGATGAGGAGAAAGCAACTAACTGGCACGCGTGTGGTTTGGGGTAACAGTGTTGCCAAAGTCGAGCTGGCTTTGGCTGGGTCTCGGCAACGGCGGCGGGTCAAGGGGGAGGGGATGCTGATCGAGATGTGTCGTTGTGGGTGTGTTGGCGGTTGAGCTGCAGCTGCTGCTTTGCCTGTGAGCCTCTGGCCTTTGGCGTTGCGCACTGGGAGGGAGATGCAGGGAAGCTTGAGCAAAGGACGGTGGGTTGGTGGTTGAGCTTGAGCGCAGGCACGTTGTCCGTGTTTCAAGTGATTCTGGCTGGTGCGGCGGCGGCGGCGGCGGCGGTCGACGAGACGAGATGAGGGAAACAATCAAGCGCTCGGCCTCTAGCCAGGGCGTTGTCGACGAAAAGGATTGTAGATTGTCGGGTTTTGTTTGTCGTGAAAGGGAGAAGAACAAGGCGGATACAGTCAATGCAATGTGGAGGAGAAGGGGGGAGGGGGGGAGGAAGCGATGCCGGCGATGGCGATGGAGGTGGGTGTGAGGAGGACGAGGACGAGTTTGTGTGTTGGTGTGTGTGGTGGTATGCGTCTCGTGTCGTCTGGCCTGTCTGGCTGCCGGCTGGCTGCTGGCTGCTGGCTGGCTGGGCGCTGGCTGGTAGTGTGTAGTGTATCGCGGTGCTGCTTGCTAGGTGCGAGACGGCGGCGGCAGCGGCAGGCAGAGAGCCCGTTGGGATGACGGGCGGGAGGCAAGAGGGACCGGGACAGTCGCATCACGGGGCAGCAGCAGCAGCAGCCAGAGGAGAGGCGGGGGACCGACGGCCAGCAGCCAGCCGCTGCTAGCTGTTGAGCAACTGGGCGCTCGAGCAACAAACGCCATGGCGCACGGCGGCAGTCACAGCAGTAGCAGCAGCAGCAGCAGCAGCAGCCAGGGCCAGCAGGAACCCAAATCCAGGGTCTACCCCTTGCTGTCTCTGCTGGGCTCTGGTGCCAAACGTCGTCGTTCGGAGAAAAAAAATGCGAAAAACGAGGTCGCTGTTGTGGGCGCTGGACCGAGGGAGGGGGGGCACACCTCAGGGTCCAACCCACGGAACTGTCCGCCCCTGGAGGCATGCTTGGTGCCAGAGGGCAAAGGGGCAAAGGGGGGCACCGGGGGCCAAACTGGCTGCTGCGGCTGCTACTACTGCTGCCAGCAGCCAGCCGGAACGCCTCTTTGATCAAATCGACGTCAAATGAAGCCATACTGCACGCACATTGTTTCCCACACATTCGCAGTCACGACACGCGCACGCGCGCGTGCAAGCCGCCGGCACAAGCAAGCACACTGCACGAGGCAGCCGGCCCACAGTCGCGTCGAGAGACACTGCTGCTGTTGCAGCTGCCTGCCAAAAAATGTCGTGATGAATTCAATGAGACACCACGCGTTGTGATGCCCCGGTACCCCGCGTCGACGCCGTCGTCGTTAGCCCGCACCCACATGTCCAACGCACGCACGCACGCACGCACACACGCCGCCTGCTGCGCACACGCGTAGCGGTGCCGCCCACGCACGCCATGCACCCATGCTGCCGCCGGGGGGTTCTGGGGTACCTGGAGAAGCAGCCCAAGCAATGCACCCGGTGGTCGCGCAGCCAGCCGCAAAATTATTTCCCTCCTCGGCCCAGTGTTTCGTCTGGGCGCTTGTGCAACTCTGTGACCCACCGAGCGAGCGCGCGAGCGACCTGGACCAGACGGAACTCGACCCCTCGATTTATGCATTATCATCGGCCCAAATGACGACAGGCGCGCGCGCCGCGCGGAGGCGGCAACGCCGACATGCCAACTACACACACGCGCCAACACACCAAATCGAGGCCAAGGGCCGTTTCGTTTCCTGTCAGTCCTAAATAGATCACACGAGCTGGTGCCACCCCGCGGTGCCACCTTGCTGCTCGCGGCAGGCAAGAGCGCCGGCGGCGCCCTCTAGCTCGTTCAGGACTGTTCGGACCTCGGTGTCCTCGAGGCGTCGGGGCGGCGTCGGCTGCGGCGGCGAGGCGGCCCGGTAATGACGGACGCGACGGGAACCCGCGGAACAACGCCTGCAATGCTGCAAACGCCAGCGCGCGCCAACATGGCTTGGGCCGGGGTGACGAGGTGAAAGGCAACTGGCAATACTGGCGCCCCGCCAAATTGCCTGCCGGGGAGCGATGCGTGCGAGTGGGCTGCTGCTACTGCAGCTTGCGGCTTGCTTGCTCGCGTCGTCTAAACTCCCTGAAATCACGCCCCTTTCGTCACTGTCCGCGCGGTGGCCAGCGAGAAACCCCTACAACTCCCATGTTGTCGACAGCGGCGACGACGACGACGACCCCGCGCGCCCGCAGGCGTCTGACATTTGCCCCTCGCTAGCAGCCCATGCATACAACCCTTGACCGCCCTACCGACGCGCACACGTCGTACGTGCCCCGGAGGGGCCGACATCAACAAACACCTGGGCCGTGTTTCGTTTCTGCAAAGCATTCCGATCACGCCAGCAGCAGCAGCTAAGCAGCGAGGCGCCGGCCGGCCGGCTCGCAGGCAAGTAGCAAGAAACCAAGCCCACCCAGGTCAGACGGCGGAGACATTCCTCACTACCCCGCACCGGAATGCCTCAAATCCAGTAGTCTGTCGGCTCGCTCGCTCGTCCGCTTGCTCGCTCGGCTGTGCGTAACGTCTGTTGTGCGCCCACGCGCCCACCTTTCTGTACCATGCGCGTGATTCAGCAAGCACCTTGGTGCCGTCGCATCAGCTTGCCGGTCGTGGCACAGTGGAAAGAAACCCCGATCGAATGCCGGTCGACTGGTGTCGACGCGTTTAGACATCATCTCGGGAGGGCTTTCTTTCCGTTCCGTTCCAGCTCGCCCTCGCCCACGAGCTTGACGGCATTAAGCCAGCAGGCGAGGTCGGGGGGGGGGGGGGGGGCATACTCAAGAGAGCTAAGGCAGCTTGAGCCGGATTCCCGCCACGTGGCGGGGCGGCGCGACACTATCAGTGTCGTTATGGTGTCCGTCTGTTGTCGTCTCGACGTCATCGCCGCGGCGCGGGGAATGCAGTGACACCGGCAGCGACGGCTAACTGCACGCGGCGATGCGGTTGACTGATACGCGGGGAACGTGGGCGCGGTAGCCTGGACGACAGCGAGCGCAACGGGCGCGGCGACGAGCGACGAGCGACGAACGTTGCGTTGCTGCCCCGGGTGCCGGTGTCCGAGGCCCAGCACGGCCGATCGAGCTGAGTGACGACACAGACAACAAGCACGTTCAATCCCCGCGCGGCAGGCGATAGCCAGCATCGAAGCTATCGCGTCCCGTGTCTCGGCGCGCCGTGCCGTGCCGTGCCGCCGTGGCCGGGTATCAGCAAGCCCGATGCCCAGGTTATTATTATCAGCGTGCGGGAAGCCACGGCGGACAGGGGTGGCACCGAGCGCCGGTGTGTTCCAGCACAGCTGGTGACGTGCGGCGGTATGTGGCGAGCCAGGTGGCGGCCGCAATCGAGCAGACAGCAGGTGGGCACGGCGGCGTCGGGAGCCGGCAGGCAATTCGCGCCGCACTAAGATACAGTGTGGAGCGGCTAGCGGACGATCGCGCCGCCACGCCGGAGGGAGGCTGGCTGCTCGCCAGCGTCGTCGCTGGCAGAGGCAGAGGCTACAGGACGCCACGCCACTGACGAGCGAGCGCTTCGGGCTCCCTCCCGGCGCAGCGCAGCCAGGCCAGTGCCGCCAATGCCACCCTCGCCCGTCCGTATCCGAGCGGGCGATCGCGGCGGCGCGTACCTCGCCGAGCGAGCGGCATGGCGCACTTCGGCGCGATCGCTCGCTCGCTCGCTCGCTCGGCGTGGCGCAGTTTGTTCGGCGCGATCGCTGCTCGCTCGCGCGCGCCGCGGACATCAGAGCGGCGTGCTGTTGTAGTCGCCGTGACGTCATGCGAGGGCGTTGATACGAGGACAGGCAGGCCGCACCGCCGTCGCGAGCACAGTGCATCACGGTGCAGCAGCGCGGCGCGGCACTGCTCGCCGATGAGACGCCGTGCTCCCCCGGTCCCCCCCTCCCCTGCTGGTGACACCCCGATTCCCACACTCGACCGCACGTCTCTTCATCATGGGATTACGGCGAGGAACCCGTCTCGGCGTGACGAACGCGAGGAGGCTTCACATGCCGACCAGGTGCCGCCGCCACATCACTCACTACTTGCTCTTGCCCACCTCCGTGTCCTCGTCACTCGCACCCCAGGAGCCCAGCTTGTGCCTCTCTCCCTCTTTCTCCCTCAGCCCGCCGGCGTGACACAGACCCAGCATCTCCACATCTCACGTCTTCACACACCCTCGAGCTGCCAAGAGCGCTGGGACTCAAGCTTCATCGGGCGGTGTCAAGCTCCTCCCCCACCCACCCCCACGCGTCGTAATACCTGCCTACACCGTACGTACTCGCTACAACGCATTCCTCCGATCGGCAAGGTCCAACCGTCCAGGGCAGGGCAGTAAAAAAATCTCCTTGCATGTGGCCGAATGTGCCTGCCGGTCGGGACCATCTCGCGCCCGATACATAGCCATGCAGTCTATCCCCGAAGCTCCTCCTTGAGCTTGCCCAGCTCCTTTTCGTTTGCGATGAGCTTTTCTCTGCGGTGCGCGTTAGCTGCGTTCGGTCGGCGACGGGGGCCCCGAGCCTTGCCTTGGCGCACGGCGCACTCACCTCCAGCGGTCCATCTGCTCGACAATCTTTATTCTCATCTCGGTCAGCCGGTTGTGCTCGCTCCTCTCCATCTCCTGCGTAAACTCTAGCGGCACGTCCGCGCTCCCGAGCTCGCCAGGAACGCCTACGGGCAGCGCGCCAGGCGTGCCAGCAAGCGGCGTGCCTGCTCGCGACTCGGTCCCCGCCCGGCTCATGCTCGGGCGAGCAGACGCCGAGGCGCGCGCCTTCTTCTTGCCGCCCGTCTTGAGCTCGTGCTCCTCGCGCTGGTCGCGAGGCCGCCGATTCCGCGCAGGCAGCGGTGTAGGGGGGTGCTCGTTTAGGAGGTTGAGGAAGTTGGTCTGGGGGTCGGAGAAGACAAGCTCGTCGTACTGCCACGCGTGGACGGGGTAAGACGACGCGATGGTCGGCAAGACTGGCAGCGGCGCAAACTCGACCTCGCCGGCGGCAGGAGTGGCGGATACTGACGCATCCGCTGGTGTTGCCGCGCCTGTTGTCACTCCAGTCGGCGCCTCAGACGTCGGCGCTGAGCCCTCCGCCGGCACCGAGGCAGCAGCCGCGGGCGTCGACTCTGCTGCTGGCGTCGCGGCGGCCTCCGTCTTGGGCACCGTTGCGGCCTCTGTCTCCACTTTCTCCGTCTTTGGCGTGCCGGCTGGCGTCTCTCCAGTTGCTGGGGGCACTGGCAGGGGCAAAGGCGCCTCGATCGGCTCGCCCCAGTGGTGCAGCTTGATTGCGTGGTTGAGGGTCATGGCCTTCTCGCCTGCCTCGGGCACGAACGTGATCTTGATGGGCACGGTAAACTCGCCCCATCCCGTCTCGGTGACCCTGTACGGCGGCTTCTCACACACTGCAGCGTTAGCTGACACTCGTGCACCCAAGCCAGCTACACACTTCGGTTGGGGTTCGGATACGTCTCGTGCAGGCGAAACACGACACGCTTGATGAGGTACGACATATCATCCGCGCCGCCGGGAATGTAGTCCATGTCGATGGGGGGCGGGTCGTTGGAGGACGACGCGCGCGGCGCCGGTGGAGGCGTCGCGGCCGACGTGAGGAAGATGGACCAGCGGTGCGTGTCTGGGGCGTGAGCGCAGGCCTTGGGCGGGCAGGGGAATCACTGACGTCCCGGAGGCGCCGTTGCCTTCTCCTCCTCGGTCAGCAGGCGGGCATGCGACCCGTAAATGATTGGCCGGTGGACCTGGATGCCCTGCGGAGTCGGGTGAGCAGACAGCGCGCGACGAGGAGGCGCGCCGGCTCACCTTGATGCGCTCGTTGCCCGACATTGTGGCTCTGGGTCGCTAGTGTGTATGGCTGCGGCTCAGGATCACGCTGCTGTGTTGTGCTTGCTGGACTGGGTGTTGATGATCAGTCAAGGATGGAGAAGGAGTGAACATCGATTGTTGAGGAGGTGTTCGAGTTTCAGTGTCATGTTGATTCTGAGTCACGTGGTGTGCCACGTGGTGGATGTGGCGGTGTACTTCACTGTTCGAGCTCATGTGGTAAGCAGTCCTTCATTTTCTAGCTTTCCATATTGCATCGGTGTGCATGAGTCGAGCTTGTTGGGATAGAGCCAGCCTACTACTGTCATGCTATGCGCTGTGAGCCCACGTCGCTTCCTCTGCACAGTGACAAGTGACTAAGACCGTGTGCCAACCGTTGTCGACGTAGCTCAAGGTCACTGCAACTGGATTCCTGGCCTAATGACATACTTTCCTTACCTAAATCCATGTTCGAGATCCCTCCTTCGTGCCTCGTCTGTCATCAGCCTCACTTTCTACTCTTGTTCTGCTCCGGTATGGACTGAAACTCGCAAGGACCGACCACTCTGCGACCCTTCAGCCTCCTTCGTTTCCAGATTCGATACTGTAGGGTTTCATGACAGACCTCAAATACCATAGCTGCAGGGCACCGCCAACCCCAAACCCCGATATCCTAACCTTTCGCTAGTGCTGGCTTTGATGTCTCACCTACCGGCGCGACGAGTCGTCGGCCTTTGCACGGAAAAGAGCGCTTCCTCCGTCGACCTCGTGGGCAGATCTTAAGCCGAGCGCACTACTTCCTCCTGGTGCCACATCTCTACCTCGGTGACAACCCAGCATCTGTACCACCAGATAACCTCACGCTCCGCCCACTATATTCATTAACTAGACCCCATAGACCGATTCCAACACGCGTGACATCGACCAGCCCACTTTTCCAGCGCCCAGAAGTGTGTTGTAGCTAGAGCCAGCTGCTGGTCAAAGCTACCCCCAAACACCGACCTAAACGATTTCAGGCGGTGCATGGTGTCGCGGCGTGACCGTGACGCGGTGAGGGGCGAGCGACTAGGGCTGACGTCGGTTCGCGGCTGGCAGCGCTGTTAGCGCCGGCTTCTGCTCTGGCGTCTGTCGGCGGGTTACTACTCGTGTGTTATCTCCGTCCTGAGATGTCTCGGGTGAGTTGCAAGCTAGTCTGATAGCAGGATAGCGAGTTCCCTCGGAAGGCCGTCGCGGCCTGCCCTGAGCGAGCCCGCTCGCGCCGAAAACACCACGCGAGGGAGGCATGAAGGCGTGCTGGAGGAGCCACACGTGAGGAGCACGCGCACCGCAGAGTGCCATGCATTGCTAGCATTGCTGCATTGCGTACCCCTCACACACTGCAGGCTGTCGCCCTATACGCTCCCATACGCCTGGCGACATGCCACGGAGGCCCACTGCCATGTCCTCACGGCGACGACCGCGCCAGCGCCTCGGCACACGCCGGCGCGGGGACGCCGAGCCCACCGCCTCCACCGCCACACCGACCAGCAGGCCCAGATTTCGGAGCACCCGCGTCTCCAACCGACCTCATCTCCATCCCGACCACCATCAACAACAACAAACATGCAGCGCTCACTGTCCTCCGTCGCACGGATACTCGAGCCGGCCGTGGGCTCGTCCTCGCGGCGCGTGCTTCCCCGCGCGCTCGCCGCGCGCCGTCTCGCCCCCGCCTCGGCCGCGTCGTCGTCGTCGTCCGGCATCCCCCGGCACTGCTCTTCACCGCGCCGTGCGCACTCGACCGCCGCTGCCCCGCCGCCTGAACCCATCCCGCCCATCCCCGCGTCCGAGAAGTACGACATCGTCATCATCGGCGGCGGGCCGGCCGGGCTCGCGCTGGCCTCCGCCCTTGGTGAGCTGGTCTCCTTCTTTCCCAGCTGACCCCAGTCTCGTACAAGACCCTCCGGGATACGACCCGGATCCTGCTGCTCGAGGGCGGCTCGCTCGGCCCCGTGCGCAACTGGGACGACCGCGGCGAGTGGTCTAACCGCGTGTCGTCGCTCACGGCCGAGAACATCGAGTGGCTGGACAGCATCGACGCGTGGAAGAACATCGCGATCCACAGGAGCAACGCGGTCGACGACATCATCGTGTGGGCCAACCCCGACGCCGGAAGCCACCCGATGCTGCACTTCCCGCCGCAGGACAAGCCGCTCGCGCGCATGACCGAGAACATCAACACGCAGCGCGCGCTCCTCCGCCGGCTCGACGACGTGCCCGGCGTCGTGACGGTGCGCGAGGGCGCGCGCGTCACTGAGATGCGGTACGGCGAGGGCCGCGGCTGGGTCGGCCTCAAGGTCGGCGACGAGTGGGTGCGCGCGAGCCTGGTGGTGAGTTGCTGCTTCTCTGGACGGAGCTCACAAGCAGATCGGCGCAGATGGGCCCAACTCGCCAGTGCGCAAGTTTGCCAACATCGAGACATTCGGACACGCGTACGACACGCACGCGGTCGTCGCGACGCTCGAACACGCGCCGCAGCTCGTGTTCCCCAACCACACGGCGTTCCAGCGCTTCCTGCCTACCGGGCCGCTGGCGTTCCTCCCCCTCTCGGACACGGCAAGCACGATGGTGTGGTCGACGACGCCGGCGCTCGCGGCCGCGCTCAAGCGCCTCGAGATCCCCGCCCTCGTGACGGCCGTCAACGCCGGCTTTTCGCTTTCCGAGCCTGACCTCGCGCTCATGAACGACGCGCTGCTCCAGGCGGACGCGGCCAAGGCGCCCCTGAGCGCCGAGGCCCTCTCCGGCGTGCTGGCAACCCTCGAGCCCGCGGCGCACACCGACGCGCCGCTCCCCCCGACGGTCACCAACATCCCCAAGGCGTCGGTCGCCGGCTTCCCGCTGCGCCTGTCCCACGCCGACCAGTACACTGCCCACCGCCTCGCGCTCGTCGGCGATGCATGCCACACGACGCACCCGCTCGCCGGGCAGGGCCTCAACGCCGGCCTCGCCGACGCTCGCGTGCTCGCCGCGACGCTCAACACGGCCCGCCAGGTTGGCTCTGACCTCGGCTCGATCACCGCCCTCGCACCCTACCCCCGTGAGCGGTACCTCCCCAACCACCTCATGCTCGCCACGGTCGACAAGCTCAACAGCGTGTTCGGCTCGCGTAACCCCATCATCAACTGGGCCCGGTCCACCGGCCTCGAGGTCATCAACGAGCTCGGCCCGCTCAAGAGCTTCTTCATGGCCAACGCCGGATCAGGCATCTCGGGCCAGCCCCGCGTCGGCGAGCTGCGTGAGTTTGGCCGCGCAAAGGCCACCGACAACCTTGCGGGCCGCCCCGCTGGGTTCACGGCGGCTGCTGCCGACGCGTTCGAGGGCCTTCAGGTCGTCAAGAACGTCGCAACCGCCACGGCCAATGTCCTTGGCGAGGGTCTCAAGAACGCCCTCCGCCGCGGAGCCGACACGCTCGAGAGGAAGTAGACCCGAGTCGAAAGTACATATCATGCCATAGCCATTATGGGACTACTCTGCTTCTTGAAAAGAGGATGAAAGGGCCACCGGGGGTTTCATTAAACACATCTCGTTGCGCTTGATTACTTCTCATTCTATGCGTGTGTGTATGTCACGCGGTTAGATGGCAGCCCCTGCAGAGTCAGCTTCACGTACAGCCATTTCGCTAGACCTACACTCCTGGCGCGGCTTCTCCTGCTGCGGAGTCGTAACGTCCTCGTCGTCGGCAAACGGATCTCCGAAGGGGTCACTGGCGTCCAGCAGGCCCTTGGAGCCAAACTCGTCCTCGAGCGACTGGTACGAGTTGCCCTCCTGCGGGTCGGGGTTCCTGGACGACGAGCCGTAGTTGTGGTGGTAGTCGTACTGTCTCGACTGCTGGCGCGAGTGAGTAGCGCGCCACTCGTCTTCCGAGCTGTCATAGTCGGAGAAGTCGGACAGCGACCTGCAGTGTCAGCTGGCGTGCTTGTAAATCAGCTTACCCTCCAGCAATCGAGCCTGCATCCGAGTCGGGACGGATGGGAGGTGGGAGGCCGGCACCACCCTTGTTCCCAATCGAGCCAAACTGCAGGTCCTCGAGGTCTGCATATGCCGTTGACGAGCCTCCCTGGCGCGACGAGGTGCCAGATGCCTGGCGGCGCTCCTGCCGCGCGACAGCACGCTTAGACTCGATCTTCTGCTGATCCTGCAGCTGCTGCAGCTCGCCGGTTCTCTGCGACTCGAGCTTCTGCGCCGCGAGACGCTGGCGAATCTTCTCCACCTGCTCAGCCTCGGCCCTCTCTGCCGGGCTGAGCTCGTGGTCCGAGTCCGAGTCGAGAGCAGCAGGCTTGGAGAGCTGACGGGTTAGAACGCTTCGAAGGACCATCAACCCACCTTGTCATACAGCTGGATCGCATCGACAATTCTCGAGTTGGCATCGAGCAGCGTGCCAACAAACTCCTCCTGCGTGACCAGATGGATGTAGCGAATAATAGCACGGCGCGCCGCCTTGGCCTTGTCCAGGCAATCCTGAACCTTGGGGTTCTCGGTAATGTTCTCAGTCTCGCGGTTGACGAGCCTGCAGGCGTTGACGAGGTTGTTGGCTGCCTGGCTTGCGTTGGCAACAGCGACCATGATCTGGGGCTTCTCCTTCTCAAAGTTGAACTTTGGGCGCTTGGGCTGGTTCTTTCTGTCGAGCTTGGCCTGGCGGCGGCGGTCGGCCTCCTCCTGGGCCTCACGCTGGCGGCGCGACTCGATCGCGGCCATCTCCTGCTTGCGCCTGAGGTCACGCTCGCGGCGCTCAATCTCAGCCTCACGATGTTCAAGAGCGATGCGGCTCTCGCGCTGGCGCTTGCGCTCCTCGGCGTCGGCCTTGGCAGCCGCAAGATCGGAATACGTATCGGCGCCCCTTTGACCGGCGGCGGGCTCCCAGCTGTGCTCGTACAGCGCGTTCGTGTCCGAGAATCCGCCGCGGCCCGTGGCCCCAACATCGGTGATGGAGCTAACAGAGCTGCGGGTGGCATGGCCGCCGCCGCCAGGCGCACCAGGAACAGGCTGGGTTGTTAGTTAGGCTTGACACAGCATTGCTTACCTTGCGACCGCTGTACTGGCGGAAGAGACCGGCGACAGTCTGCATCCTAGGCTCGTCCTGCAGGAGGTCAGCAAGAGGCGCGAGCATACTAGACGACCGACTCACCGCGTACTGGATCGACCAGGCGTGGAAGACGAGGATCAGGCGCTTCTTGACCTTGGGGTCGAGCAGTCTCTGTGGCCGGCGAGCGTTAGCGGGCGAACCGTGCAGTGCACCGCAGGGGTGCGCGTTATTGTCCCAGACAATAGCGAGCGGCACTCACGTCGGTCGCCATCTCACGGAGACGCTCCAGCAGGCGCTGGTCGGCCCAGTTGAGCTGGAAGTTTTTGCCCGCATTCTCGGTGAGCGAGCGGAGGATGACGAGCGCACGCAGCTGGCGGTGCACGTTGCCATACTTGAGCTTCTTGCGGATCGCGCGCGAGGCCTCGGTCGTGCCCTGCGAGCCCTGCAGGTTGACGCTGTCGACGAGCTCGGGGATGCCGTCGAGGCTGAGCTCGTCGTACCTGTCCGAGGAGAGCACCTCGACCCAGTCGGTGACCGAGGAGTGCGGCTTCTCGCCCGAGAGCTTATTGATGTACGATTGCCCGGTGCGCAGGTAGTTGCCTGCCTTGGACATTGTATCTGGGTGTGCTGTAGTGACGAGGGAAGGCGGGGGAAGGTGGTGATGTCGTGGAACAATGGGCGTTGGAGGATGGTAACAATGTGTGGAACAGACCAGTGATAGCGTTGTGATCCTCGGCTGTGAGTGGGTGCACGTTGCTTGTGGTCGTTTCTAACGCCGCCCAGGAAAAGTGATTCGAGCACCGACCGAGAGAGAGCGAGAGAGAGTGAGACCAAGTGATCACTGTCTACTTGCAACACGATGATGGTCTTGTCGCCGACGCCGCTGTGCACGCCATCCATGCATGAGAGGACGGACCGATATGCCCATTCGCCTTTCGCGCCGTCGTCACTGGAGCGCCGCATGACCAAAACAGATTACTACCATAACAGGCAATTTTGGACGAGGCCTTGGGCTCCCACTGACGTCACCCATTAGCACCGCCGCCGCGAACACTGCTGGCGTGCCGCAGCAACACGTGTGGCAATCTTCACGTCTCTGCAACGACGCGCGACGCCGACGACACCGTAGCCCAGCAACTTTGACAACGACTCGTGGGCTACACGTACTAGCAATGATCGCGTACACAACATATCACTTGACGTACATGCCTACATGAAACGAACGCTGCGACTGAAACAGTGTCAGGCGTTCGGATCTACTGATTACAACCTATCTGTGGCACCTCCCCTGGCCTATGCTTTCGATGGACTCTTAGGCGTCTCCTTTCGACTGTTGGCTGTGTCCCAGAGGAAGCTGGGGAATCGGGTTAATACAGACGATTGAAACACGGCATAAACACTCACAAGTCACACTTGTACCTTGGATCCACGTCCTCGCGAGGTCGTTTGGAACGACCCATGTCATATCCAGGGCCGACCGGACTGGCGACGTAAGCAACTGATTCTCACAACGCCAAGACATACAGTGAGCACAACCAAAACCGTTTGCCCTTGTTCGGACCAGTTATTTTGACAACTGGGCAAGGTGAGCATGTTGCCCGCTAGACCACTTACTGAAATCTTTACAGGGTTTTTGGTGTACGGTACAGAGAGGAGGGATCTTCTTTGCGAACAGGTTGGACCATACTGGTGCGGCTGCCTCCTGCTTCGCCTTGCGCTCACGCTCACGCTCCTCATCTTCTTGCGCAAGAGCCTGAGCTATAAGCGCGTCGTCTTCAGTGCTGGCGGGCTCTGTGTTGATGGTGTCGGGCCGTGATGTGATGTTCTTGCTGGGTGGTTCCTTGTCTGCTACGGACGGCTTCGCCGTCGTAGTTGGTTTTGGCTTTGAAGCCTTTGATGATGATGCAGATGTCGATGATGACGCTGATGCCGGAGTTGACCAGAAGGCAGCCAGCGGTTGTTGCCCTTTGGGCTTTGGCGCGGCGGCCTTCCTTTTGACTTCCGCAGGGGCGGATTTCGTTGGACCTAACGATTGCTTCTTTCGTGGTGGCTCATCCGAAGTTAAGTCTACACTGTCAATTTTCTGCCCCTTGGCTAAAGACGGTGTGTCGGCTTTGGGTGTCGGCGTGCTGTCGAGGGAAGCAAAGGCGCTTCGTGCGACGGCAAGCGGCGATGAAGTGGGCTTCTCGACTCCGCTTCCGGCCGTTGATTGGGGAGGCCCGGCTTCCAAGAAATCCTCAGCCGGCAAAGTAGGTACTGGAGACGGCGAGGCTGATGGCTCTATAGACTTTGATTTTGACTTGGAGCCGCCCCACAGGCTCATGAGGGTGCGTTGCTTGGCAGAAAACTCGTCCAAAAACTTGGTCGCGAACCGCGGCGGCTCTGGGGCTGATCTAGGGATATCTGATGGGTAGACAGGCGCTGTTGACGGCGGACGATCCTTGGGGTTAAGCAGGTCTCGAATGTGAACAGTCTCTCCGTCGACCTCGATCGAGTCGTGCAGGTCGATGTACACGGGGCAGTGGTCTGACCCGTGAACACTGGCGTCGATGTCCCCGCCCTTGATCCACGGGCGAAGTCCTGGTGTGCACAGAACGTAATCGATGCGCGAGCCATAGTTTGCAGGCCTAGCTATCAGCCAGGAACGGGGACGGCGACCGGCTTCACTCACCTCGCATCAATCTTGGTGTTCCAACATGTGAACATGCCTTCTCTGTCAGGGAACGACTCGCGCACCACGTCGACCATTGGGCCCTTGGGGGCACACCAGTTCTCCAACCACACGCGTGCTGGGTGTTGATAGTGCTGGTCTGCAGTCGTCTTGATGCCGCCTTCCCCCGAATCGATTGGCGCGCGCATAATGTTCATGTCGCCTGCAATGATTACTTGGCGACCGGCAGCCATCATAAGTCGCACGCGCGCGTCAAGAACTTTGTAAAAGTTGAGCTTGTACGGTCGGCGAGCTTCGTTTGTCTCGTTTGGGCAGTAGAGGTTGAAGAGGATGAACATGCTGCGTGTCAGCTCCACAGACATGTCACACCCACCCGCAGTCGATGACCACCGACCGGCCTTCCGTATCCAACCGCCGGGGATCAAAGGGAGTCCCGTCCAGCTCGTCCTCAAAATCAATAGTGTCCATATCGGGGTAATACCCGATACGCTCGTCTTGCGTCCACGGCGGCTTCATCGTGCTCGCCGGGTCGTCGAGCAGCAGTCCGGTGATGCCTTCCTCGGCCTTAAGGGGGACACAGACACGCGAGTCGACATAGGTGCAGACGCCAGAATACCCCGTCTTCCCCCGCGGCCACGTGCAGAAGCAGTCGTAGACACCAGGACATGCCATTGCCTTGGTGAACTGTGGCCGACGCGTCTTGTGTTCTGAGGGATCAGCGGCGTCCGGCGAGCAGCACCCACCTTGAAAGCAGCTGATATCCGCTTTCAAGCCCTCCAACAACCCCTCAACCGTCTTGTTCTCCATGCTCGACCACCTTGTAGCAGTCAGCTTTGGGTACACGACGTGACACAAGATACCAACGGATGGTAGTCTAGCACCGTCCTGAGGACATTCTGACGCGTCAGTGGGGTGCTGAGGAGCAAACGGGATAGGTAACTCACGACATTCCATGTCAGAATCCTCATGGTAGCTTGTGGCGACAATGTAATGTGAGAGTGACAAAGGGAAGGCCGCAATTGGCGACTGGAGCAGTCAGACGCACCACCACCCCACCCAGTCAACAACATCGAGGTTGTCGGAGTGAGCCGAACTCATCAACTTTCTCACGGTCGCTATCAAGCTTTCAAGCCGTAATGACCACGTGCACGGGGCAGTGCGCCACTGCGCCACTGTTCTGGGCGGCGCGGCGGCGCCGGTGTCAGATGTACTATTTGCGCCCCCCAGACAAGCACCGGCTCCCCAGGTCCATTCCCGCCTACGGTGAGACAGTCAACCCCTCCACCCACCACCCCAGCTCCCCTCACCCTGACACCACCGGGGCCAGGCAGCAGCCTGCAGCAGCAGCAGCAGCCAGCCCGCCAGGCTCTCGACTTCACTTCGTCACCGCAATCGCACTGCTGCCGACCACCACCACCACCACCACTTGGGGCACACGCTCTAGCAATCACCCACTCCTTCCTTCCCTTCCTCTCACACATTCATATCCATACAACAACGTGCTTGCATCTCACTCGCGCGCACTAGCACAGAGAGAGAAGAGACCCCGACGCGCATTCAGGCTCAAAGACCCCTCGGCAACAACAACGACTCGTTCACGCCGTCGTAACGCGCACACGCTTCGATCCCGCCCCGCATCAACATCCCTCCTTGCAATCAACAACTCTTAACCCTTATCCACAATCATGTCAAAGGCAGCTACCACTGTCCCCTGCCAGGTGAGCAAGCAGCATGGTTCGCGTAGAACATGCGTTTGGCATGCGTAACGCGGATCATTCTCCACCTCGATCTCGACGCGTGTCTGACACATCATTCTCTTACAGTACAAGACGGGTAGAACGCTGGGAAGGTGAGCTTTGCGCTTGACGCGACACAACGCCCGTAATGCCTTAGCTAACATTCACTCTAGCGGCACTTAGTGGGTCTACTAACGCCTTGTGATCTGCTCGCCCAGGCCCAACTGACACGAATCCAGCGCCGTTGTCAAGGAATGCGTCCACATCACGGTGCGTGAAGGGACCCATCTCACAAACGTCGAGGCTGACCGTGCTGCAGACTGGCAAGTACTACGCGTGCAAGGTCCTGAACAAGAAGTTCCTCACTGTGAGTTACTAAGCAGGACGGGTGTCGATCGAAACACGGGACTGACACGGCGGCGTAGGGGCGCGAGCACATGGTGAGCTTCCTTGATTGCGGCTCGGCACGTGCATAGCTAACTAGGACCTCAAGGTTCGCAATGAGATCAACATTCTCAAGAAGGTCTCGGCTGGTCACAAGAACATTGTGCAGCTGCACGACTTCTTTGAGACATCCCACAACCTCTACGTATGTGGCTCAAGAGTCTTGGATAGGAGCTGACAGATCGTAGCTTGTGTTTGATCTGTGCACGGGTGGCGAGCTCTTTGACCGTATCTGTGCCCGTGGAAGCTACTACGAGAAGTACGACCACTATGCGAGCAGTACTGACTCGTCGCAGGGATGCCGCCAACCTCGTGCGCACCATTGTGTCTGCTGTCAAGTATCTCCACGACCAGGGCATTGTCCACCGTGGTGAGTCGGGCGCGTCTGATGGATCGGCAGTTCCCGCTGACACCACTCGTAGACTTGAAACCCGAGAACATTCTCTTCAAGTCCAAGGCCGAGGATGCCGACCTGATGCTGGCTGACTTTGGCGTAGGTGTGGTAGGCGCGACGGGGTGCTAACCGTCAAAGCTGTCCAAGGTGCTGGATGAGGAGCACTTCTCTATCCTGACGACAACCTGTGGTGTAAGTTGCGGACTTTGAGCGAGGCAGCATGCTGACCTGTGTCAAGACTCCTGGTTACATGGCACCCGAGATCTTCAGGAAGGCTGGCCACGGCAAGCCAGTCGACATCTGGGCCATTGGCGTTATTACCTACTTCCTTCTCTGTGGCTACACTCCCTTCGACCGTGACTCACAATACGAGGAGATGCAGGCCATCTGCAACGGCGACTACAAGTTCGCTCCTGTAAGTTGTCGTGAGGACGGCTCGGTGGCTCGAAGCTGACAGCTTGGAAGCCTGAGTACTGGGCTGGTGTCTCGGAGACTGCGCGAGACTTTGTTCGTGCCTGTCTTACTATCGACCCCACGAACCGTCCGACGGCGCAGCAGCTTCTCCAGCACAAATGGCTGAGGACCGACGCCCCTCCGTTTGTTGCCGACCCCGCGAGCGAGAGCGGCGCGGCAGTCAACCTGCTGCCAACTGTCAGGAAGGCGTTCGATGCCAAGAAGACGTGTGAGTTTGGGCCTGGCCGGCAATGTCCGTGTGGCTTGGTGCTAACCTTGCTTAGTCCGTCGCGCAGTGCTGGGCATGATGGCTGTGCACCGACTCCAGGACAGCAGCCAATCTCATGGAGGCCTTGGACCGAGCCCCGCCGAGAAGGAGAAGCTGCAGCAGGAGGTTGCCGCGTTCAAGAAGGAGGCCGAGGCGGTGAGTGGAGATGATGGGAGGGGATTGCTGTGCTGACGTTGGTTCAGGACGATGTCAACCAGACGGGTGTTCTAGCGGCGCCTGCCGTGGCCGACACTCCTCCACTCGCTGCGCCTACCCCCGCGAGCTGAACGATGATGCAGGAGCCGTGTGGCGCTTAGATGAAACACACGTACGACGACAACCATTCCGTGCCCGTGTCCCTCCCCTTTACCACTCCCCTTTACCATTCCCTGACGCGCTGCGCTGCAGACGCGGACATCAAGGGTGGTGGAGATGGAGGTAGTGTTGTACGGATGCACTGGGTTTTGATTGGCACGGAGGGTTGTGTCCTGAGAGGAGGCGAGGCGAGAGAGACCGATATTCCGAGGTTGAAGCGTCCGAGTCGAGCGGTAACAAGGGGGTTTTTAAAGTGGCGGACATGTGGTCACCCGTGAGCTAGAAGTGAGCGTGAGCGTGACCGGTGTGTGCTGCGTCAAAGGAAGAGGAGTAGCAGGAGGAGGACCAGGAGGAGGACCAGGAGGAGGACCAGGAGGAGGAAGAGGGCAACCAGCCGCTGCGGCAGTAACGGGGGTAGGTGGGTTAAAAGTAACCCTTGTCGACGTCTGTCTGTCTGCACCACGAGAATGCATAACGCCACAATGACAAGAGATGGCACGGGTGCGTCGTAGCCGAACAGTGTAGCATGTGCGGCAGGGATGACGACGTGGTGAGCTACCTGCATCATGATGACGCAGGGGATCGGTGCGCCCGACGCCAAGGTGTCGCCTGACCTTGTGCTGTGTGTCGTGGCGCGATAGCCGGCTGGGTGTTGGAGATTCCAGCTGAGTGAGCGGGGTGGTGTGGTGTGGGTGTGGTGTGGGTGGGCGTTGCGTCGCTGCCAGGTGCCGGCAGCCGCAAGGTGGGCAGTGGTCCGCGGCGCACCACCCCGGCTGTCTGGCTGGCTGGCTGGCTGGCTGGCTCGTCGGCCGCGCAGCACGGCGCCACAGCAAACAGCCGCCACCTATCCTGCCCCAGGTCCGGGCGGATCTGGCCAGGCACCGCGGAACGAGGACGCCTGCCAGCCGCTGCCACTCGCGGCCGCGTGGCTGGCTGGCTGGCTGGTCCGCCGCCTGCCGCGGCGCCTGCCTGCCTGGAATCGGCCCGGTGATCTCACGCTGATCTCATATGCATCAGCCTGCAGTCGGTATCCTGTGGCACCTTGTGGTGCTTTGTGGGTTGCGGAGAATACACACCTCTGCGATCATGATGACGGCGGCGTATGACTGGCGTATGTGGCGCATGGCGCATGGCGCAGCATGCACTCTGCCGATCGCTGTCTCCGATCGCTGCGCCCGCCCCCCCGCCAAGGACCGCGCCCACAGCCCCCCGATGATGATCCGGTGATCTCGTCTTCCCCCGGTACCTACCGTCCTCTTGCTCACAGACGCCGACTTGTGACGAACCACTCGTGCTATCCTCACAACCAAGAGGCACGCCCGCACACCCAGCATCGCTGTGGGGTGGGGCCTTGTGTCTGTCATGCCTGTCCCGTCCCCGAATCTGGCCCAGCTCACATCATCCCACCATCCAATTCGCATCCACGCGCACCGAGCCAGCCATTCTTGCAGGGCCAACAGCCCTCTGGTCATGCCTAGCGCCCTGCATTGTCTTACATCGGAGAAAAGGGGAATGGACCATAAGGGTGCAAGGTATCTGGATTGTTAAAGCTCCTTGAACGAGCACAGGGAAAACAAAATGGCGCCGGCGGCGTCGCAAAAGACCCTCTGGTATCTTCTCGTCAAACCCACTGGGTGGTCTGATGCAAAACCCTCTGCGCGTATTAGGGGGTGGGAGCCACGTACGAGGCTCCCAATGGGTAAGAGTAGTAGCGCCGAACCAGAGCAACCTGAACAGCGGATGGGGTTGGCGCCAGAACAAAAGAATGGGTGGAAGTCGCACTCAAGGCACCATGGAACGCAGGGACGATGATCCTTGGCGTTCAAAGCTCCCAGGTTCGCCGCGAATAGTCGGTGGCCGTAGGAGGAGGCAGCGGCATAGAGCCCGAGGCTCCGCCGCCCCTTCTCATCCACTCGTCGGCCCCCGGGTCTCGGCGAATGTTTGGGTCGTAAGGGGGCGGCGCTTGTGGCGGTGGTTGGTAATACCCAGATGGCTGGGGGGCGTACGCCCCACTGGGATCGCCGTACACGGGCGTACGCGGAAGAGGATGCGGGTAGCTGGCCTGGCTTGTCGACGGCGAACTTCGACCAGGAGGGGGCGCGGGAGAGTATAACGGCTGTGACGGAGGCCGGGCGTATACATTATAGGATTGCTGTGGCGGCATTGGGGCCGTAGGAGTCGAAACGCTTGTGCGAGGGTAGCCATACGGTGATTGGGCCGTTGGCATGGTCTGGGCAGTGTCGGGGCGCGGTGGTGCGTCGGCAGCAGCTGCAATGGAGGAAAATCCTGGGAGCTGGTGAGCGGTGGGCGGGGCCATTGGGGTGACCGGAGTGAGAGGCACTGGCTGTGGCCGCCGCCCGCTAGCCTCTGGGGGAAGGTCGCGTTCGTGGATCTGCAGACAAGAAACGACGAGGTAGATTTTTCCCAAACTGTCGGGATGCCAAAGTGATCCGCCCAAGCCTCCGCCGAGATGAAGTCGAAGATTGAAATGGCCGAAACTGCCGTCGGCACGAAGGAATCGAACATTCTGGTGAGGGTATGGGTCGCGCATTCCATCGGCAGGCGACGAAAGTTCACGTTCTCCGAGCATCATAATCGAGGCGTGGGTTTCTCGACTTGATTGGAGTTGGGTTGCGAGGTATGGAACGGTCACGAGCCGGCTCCGTTCCATCTCTATTAGATTCCTGTCTGACGGATGCAACCAGTCCAACAAGTTGACGTTTGCAAACTCGTGCAGGTGGTGGCCTGTGAGAGAAGGTGCAAGGGACGTCGCTCGTAGAATTTTGAGCTCGGTGCTGCAAAAGAGCGTGAAGAGGTTGTCTTGCCCCGATCCAATGTTTGATGGTGGCAGTGACACTGGGTGCGGGTTATGAAAGGGGCTCATCGACGCCGTTGTTTCCATGGGACTCATTCCGACCACCGGTGCAAGAGAGGCGGTTCGTGGGGGTGAAGGTAATCTCGTCCCCAAAGTCCCGGGTGCATGAGACGAAGAGCTGGCCGCCGTTGTGACATATTGCGACTCGTATGGCGCTGGGTTCTTCCACTTGCCGGTCGATCCAGTGTCCACAGGAGGCTGCCGTTGGGCACGAGGATTCGAGTATGGCTCCACAACTGGTGTCCTATTGACCTTTGGCCTTCCTCGCTTCTTATGCTGCCCCAATTGTCAGTCCAGCCGAAAAGCAACCACATTTTTCTCCGCCAACTCACGGGAACGTCTTCACACTGTTCTGGCTTGCCCATGTTGACGCAGCGCTTGCATGGCCGGGCAACATCGCATGCAAGGTGAGCCCGTTTGCATGGTCCGCATGCACTGGAGACATTGGCTTTGCCACCGACCCTTTTGATGGTAGGGGGTGGTTGCGCTGTGGCGCCAGTGGTTGACAGTGGGGGCGCCGAAGCCCCGTGGGCCAAGCCCTCCACTTTGACGACTGGCGACGGATATTGTGTGGGGAACTGTGCTGATGTGGTGGGCGAAGCCTGCCCTCGAAAGTGTCCTGGTGCATGGTTGTGACTGGAGAAATGCTGGAGGCTGTGGCCGGCACGCGGCTGCTGAAGCGGTGACGGCTGCTGCTGTCGGTGGTGGGACGGGTACTCTGCGGCAGCGAGTATTGTTGATGGACCTGGTTCGCCGACAATATTTCGGGCGCCCGGTCCGTCAAACGACGGGTTGCCGTGGGGGTATGTTGGGCGATGCATGAGCTAGAAGTGTCAAGTCATAAGGAGAAATGAAGCGTCAGCATGATAATGGGACCTTGAAATAGAGTGAAGATGAGAGAGGTATGACAGACGGCGGCCGGTGGAGAGAGGTATTTGGACACCTCACGTTGCCGCGCGCGCGACGAGAGATGACGAGCACCCGTCCCCTGTCAATGCTCGACCGGCGAGTGGCAAGAGGGCCATACTCATGCACAAAGGTCCCAGATCCGGGTCGACTCACTCGTTAGCACAAGCAGCGTTGCTTGCGCGCACACTCGCTGCGGTGGGCCGCCGCCGCCAACGGCACTGGAATAATGGTTGAGGGGTTGGGGGCGATGTGCACTGTCTAGTATGGGTACGGGCTGTCGATGACTGCTGTATGCAATGCAGATCTCACTGTGCCCCCTGCCTTTGTATGCTCTGGACTGCTGGGCCTGTGCTTGTTGACGGCAGTGCTCGCGGCAGGAACAGACGAGTGTTCGAGCGGCGGCGGGGAGGACGACAAGGGGCTCGCGTCGTTGCTGCAGTGGTAGTGATGGAGGAGGAGGAGGCGGTGGTGGTGTTATTGATGGCAGTGGTGGTGGGTGGTGGTGGTGATGACGATGTTGATACAGCTGCTGATCGTCAACCGACTACCAAAATGCTAGAGTGCGCGCGTCGGTGTCGTGGTGGTCGTCGTGCTTGCCGTATCGCCAACTATTGTTCTGTTGGAATCGGTAAATGCGAATGCGCGATGCTTGTTCCAACAGCCGTGTCTGGCCTAGTTGTGGTGCTCTTGGCTTTTGTCTTGCCCAGCGGGGACTGAGGGCAGGGACGGGGTTCGGCGCCGATGTGCTGCTGCTGCTGCTGCTATGCGTGTGTGTGTGTGCGTCGTGTGTGTGTGCGGTTGAAAGATGACCCCAAAGAGGCCAAAGGAGGGAGAGATGGGTGCGTCGTTTGTCTGCAGTTCAAGCAGCAGCAGCAGTAGCACGAGCAGCAGCCGGTACCATCGGTCGGGGCGGTCGGTCGGTAGCGGCGGATCGTTGACGGTTTAGGCTGCCCACCGCGAGCCACCGGGAGACAAGGAACGATAATGACGACGACGAGTAGGAGCGAGAGCGAGAGGCAGTGTAGGAGCAGCAGCAGCAACAGCAGGAGGCATAGACGGCGAGGGACCGGCGAGCGAGATAGCGTAAGGCTACGAGCCTTTGGATGACGGTCGGGTGTAATGTCGTGTACGAACAGATGGGCAGCGAGCGGCACTCGGCACCGTTATACATGCAACAACTCTGATTGACCCAAAGCTAGGTTTTTACGACAGACCGTGCCGCACCCCGGACGCCAGAGCATGCCAGCGCCCACCTTGATGTTCGGTGCTCCCTCAGCTCCCTTGCCTTGGGCTCCTCTGACGCGGGCACGCGTCGTGGTCAATAATATTGGGAGCGGCGGCAGCGGCAGCGGCGGCGGCGGGCGAAGGAGAGTGATCATGTCACTGCTGCTGAGGCTTCTGCTGCTCCTCCTGCCTGCTGCTGCTGGGCCTGGCTCCTTCTTGCTCCTGCGCTGCGCTCGCGTGTGTTCCGTCCTTGGTACCACGGTTTGGGACCCTATTCCGCCCCGGCCCTGTTTAATGTTGTACCAGTAGAACCAGCGTACGCGTTACACGAGCACTGCGTAAGAGGACCAGAGCCCGTCAGACCTCTTTCGGCGGCGGCGCGCAAACACGCTCTCCACCTAAGGGTGTAGTGTCCCAACGTACTGGCAAGCAGGAGAGCGCGAGCACGAGCGCGCGCGCGAAACCCGGGCCGCCTGACGTTGTAACCCCCCCGGGCCCACCCCAAGCTCTCCAGGTGCACGGATCGGACATGGTGGAGGAGGACTGACGCGCGTGTGCTCGTCGGTAGTCTCACTGACCCACGGATCTGGGTGATCGAGGGAAAATGCTCAGTCTGGTCGCGGGGGCCAGCGTGAGGGCCCGTCGAGTCTAGTTTAGGTTGTGTGGGAGTGTAGCCTAGGCTAAGTCTGGTCAGGGCGACCCGAGGCGAACGGGGGGGCAGTGGGTTCGGTGGGAGAGGATGCATCAACAAGACCCTGGGTCGGCTGATGGTCGGTACATTGAACAGCCAGGCAGATGCCCGAAAGGCGTCAAAGAGGCTTGAGAGGGGGACGAGTGTGCTGTTGCGTCTGCTGGTGGTTCTGCAGAGGCACTGCGCTCAACAACTAAAAGACAGAGGCTGTACAAGGTCAAAGGACGGACACGGGGAGGGAGGCGCACGACAGCAGCAGGATACCCCGGGGTCTGGAGCCGCCTTGTGCTCTTGTGTGTTGTTGTGTTCTCTCGGGCTGCGCTGCGTGCGCGGGCTCTGCTGTTCTGCTGATTCTGCTGTTCTGCTGTTCTGCCGCGCAGCAAGAGGAGCAACAGCGGCAGCGAGCGGCAGCGGCTGAAAGCCACGGATGCCTTACAGGCAGGGCACTGGCCGCCCTGAAGAGCGCCACCAGGACATGGCCAGGAGGAGGACCAGGACCGACAGGCGTCAAAAGTTGGGTTCCGTTCAAACCGTTGGGTCTGTACGTGCCTCGGAGCCAGCAGCAACTGCGTGCTGGTCGGGAAAGCGCGGTATCTCGAGCGCGCCTGCGACGAGCACCGCGAGAAATTGCCCTGAAAAGGTCGAACGGGTCTCGAGGACGGGAACGGCCCCCAAAGTCAGGCACAGACCAACGCAACCCACTTACAGCAGCATCGCAGCATGCCAGTGTAGTTACCGCGTCTCTCTCGTCTCACCCAGGTGCTAGCAGCGTTGCATGCCAGCCAGCCCTCGAGTCTGCGTCAAAGCAAAGCATGCTTCAAGCCAGATAGGCAGTTGACCGGCCAGTGGCCACCACGACGCGCCACTGCCACCCTTGCTGTCTGTCCTGCTGTCCCCCGTTTTCGTATGCCCGCTGTGCCTCCCTTTATGCCAGCTGCAGCATTGCACCTGCCTGGCAGCCATCCTGCCTGCCCACCCACTCTGGTCGGTGGCAGTAAGTAGCCAATCGCGGATGTATCGCACACACGGGTGGACTAAGATCCCATCCTTGTTCTTCCGAGGTACCTTTTGCAGCATCAACCCACTGTCCTCGGCAAACAGGCCAAAGCATCTCTATTACTTTTTGTTCCTCGTTTGAGAAGAGAGTCGTGGTCGTCGCCGCCGCCGCCGCTGCCGCAGTGACAGAGTCTGTCACCCCCCTCGATGGCTGAAACCTGCCCAAAGTACATGTGTTCCATGGCGCAGCGCAATGATCACCAGGCGTCGACACCCGCGTCGCCGTTGGCTGCCGTCCTTACTGTTTCACTCACGAGTGACGCCTTCTAGCGCCGCCGCCACGGTTCCTCCCGCCCGGCCCTCAGGAGACCTCAGCGGTATGTGCGTGTGAGACAGCGACAGAGCGGCGCCCATGTGGAGACGGCAGGAACGGACAAACAAACAGACAGCCACAAATGGGCGTCAAGGCCACACGCAAAATCTCCTTGCACGGTGAATTGTCCTCCTCCTCCCTCCCCGTTCCTCGGGCTTTGCGTTTGCCCGCGGAGGGTTGTGTACCTGTCTTCCTCCACAATTGCGAGACACGGGAGCACCAAGGATGTTCTCTGAAGGATCGTCGTCGTGAGTCTGACCCTCTGTGCCAAGCGGCGCCCACCTGCAACCGAGCAAACACACAACAGCCACCATCACACCCCTGGGGCTCATCGTTTATTCAAGTCGGCGGACCTCCCAAGGGTACTTATGGTACCGACATCATCAGACGACAACGACCTGGGGACAACGTGATGCTACTACTCGCTTCACTTGATTTCCTGTCATTGATTGTCTTGGCCCCGACGGAGCGTAGCGTTTGAAGCCAACAGGGCACCAACTCCGGCAAACCGTTGGCGAGGGTCGACTGTCGTCAGACGCCGCCGCCTCCGCGTGCTAACGTGCGGCCCGCTGCCCCGCCTCCCCCACCTTGGCCCTCGTGTTACCTATCCGTCCTCACCCTTCATTCCGAAAGCTCGGACCACGCCTTTTAGCTCTGTATTCTTGCCTTGAGATGTGTTCCACGGAATGCCCGATATGTAGCAAGCTCAAGGACGGAGGTGAGCAGGGGAGGGTGGAACCCCCGGTGGGCTACCACCACTCTCAAAAGGTTGCAACCAGCACGCCCGTCAGTCAGGATAGCAGAGCCGCCTGGCGGTGCGCAGCAGGCTCCAGGGAGCGCGGCGGCTGCACATTCTCCCCCGGCTTGTCGATCCCCGAGGCTATTCGGCGGCAGGTCGATTCAAGGGGAGCGGCAAGTGGGCGCGGGTGGGCTCGCGATCCATATCCTCCGGTGTGTGTCTCGCATGTCTGATCCGCATCCTATTCTGGATCAGTGGAGCGAGCACTGACGCGCACGACGAGTACATCGATGTGCGGCGCCGTGTTTGTTTCCTTTGCATGACGTCCTAGCGGCGCGCGCTCTGTGGCAGCGTGCGGCGACTTGTGGCAGCGGCACGGCGGCGCCCAGGTGCCTGCTTAATTCCCAGGAGTCGCAAGTCGAACCGCCAGGAAATGCATCCTTTTCAAGACAATGACCTAATGCTGCTTGTGTTGTGGGCTAGTCATGGGACCGCAGCAACGGTGGGGCCGGCAGAGTGCATAGTGGTGGTGCTCATGCATGATGGGTGAGGTATGTTTTTGGTCCCTGTGTTGCGACTTTATCTCTGGTTGCCCACCAACTGAAACGAGACTTGACGACGACGACGACCGACGATGCAGAGGGTTGTACACGGGTCTGCCGTTGTCTTGTAACAGAAGCAGCAGTAGCATGCCAGCATCACCAGCATGAGATGCTGTTAACGTGGGTGCAGTGTTAGGTTTGAGTTTGACGCAACCCCCTTTGCCAGGCACGCTCTTTGCCAACGGTTATGCTTCTGTAGGCCGCGTTCTCCGAGTTACTGGGTAGCGAATTGCGCGGCGGCCTAATGGGCAACAGGCAGGAGACTCTGCCGGCTGCATGGCGACGACGACGAGGCATGGAAGCAACTTAAGGGACTATTACGGCCATGGTCGAGATCACCGCGTAACGATGCTTTCGGATGCATCCTGCTACTTGGGGTGGGCGAGAGAGCATGGATGGTCGTCATTGGAGGGAGAGAGGCAGACTGTGCTCCTCGCTCGCGATGCAGCACACCACGCTTACAACACAAATGTCCAAGGTACGCACGGCTTATTTCGACCCCGTAGATAAGTACCAGACATGTGCTTGTTGCACTCTGGAATCATCTTGGTGTGGCTAACTCCATCCTAGACAATACAGCCACCCGCAAACAAGAATCCAACGTCATAGTATGCCCCGAGACGCCAGTCGGGGCATTGGTGAGTAGACACGGCGCCAGGCGCGGGGTATTCAGCCACGCGCAGCCACCCTGGGCTAGTGACAAGCCCGAGACGTCGCGTCCGGCGACAAGGGCAGCCGGCAGCCGTTGCAGAGTGACGCCAGCAAAGGGGGGTGAGGTGGCCAGGAGAGGCTGAGCTCCCCCTGCGGCGACTTTGTCTCACGTCTTGTAAGCAAAAGTACATCTGTTCGCTGGCTCAGCGGCGGTAAGCTGCAGAGGCGAGCGACAGCTCTAATATGTCAGGTACAGACGTCACGGGCACGAGGGTGCGGCCCGCCGATGTGGGCGGGGCCGTCTCGTCTGCCTTGTGATGGATAACGGATAACGCGGCCCGCGTTGTAGCGGGTCGATTTTGCCGAGCAGGCGGTCTATCGAGGTGGCTGGAGGGGAGGAGAGGGAGGAGCCGAGCCGGTGGCTGCCGGTCGCGTCGCGCGACGCTTGCCTGCCGTCTACTCGGACATGCGCTTGCTGTTCACGGCCAAAAAGTGGTACGCGACGATCAGGACCATGGCGGTGACGCCGAGGCCGTTGGAGATGTCGGTGAGGGTGCCGTCGGAGATCATTGCGAGTGGGGAGAGCTAGACTGGATGTGTGAGCTCTGCTCGCGACTTCTTGCGTCCTGGGCGCGATAACGCCAGCCATCGCGTCCACCACACGTACCTTTGCTTCACGCGTGTCCTGATGGGTGCAGGTCGATGCGAGGGTGCTCGAGGCCGTTGACGTTGGATGTGTTGTTGTCGAGTGTCAACGCGTTCAAAGTCACCAGTGACGACAGACACGTAGACGCGGGTGGTGAGTGTCGGGATTACTAGCCTATCCACTCCCCCCATTTAATCCACGCACGTCGTCATTGCACTCATCTACGCTGTCAGCCCTCTCTCTCTGCCTTGCCTTGGAACCTCATTGCACTGCACCATCTCGCACAAATCTACTCACCACACGCCATGTCCAACGCCGGAGCGATCGCCTCGATATCAAACCGGCTCACGAGCGCGCAGTCGCAGCTGCTGGAGCGGAGCCGCATCCTCGGCCTGGGGATGAAGCCGTCCCCGTCGTCGACGCAGAGCCTGGTGCGCGCGCTCACGCAGGTGCGCAACGACCTATCCAAGCTCGAGGGCGAGGCCGAGATCGAGGCGGCCGGGCTTGCTGTTGGCGGCGGCGGGAAGAAGCGGAGCAACTCGTCGGGCGGGGACCTCGCGGCCGTCGACGAGCTCGGCGCGCGTTACGACCGCCTCGTGGAGATGCTGCAGGCCGACGAGGTGGGCCGCGAGAAGGCCAAGCCTTTGGTGCGGGAACGGCGGTGCGTTAGCTCTCTGTGTTGGGGGACGGTGCTGACAAGCACGCAGCGAGGCCGAGCCGTCGGCGGAGGAACTCGACGCCGAGATCGACGAGGTCATCGCGCCTGTGGAGCCGCCCAGCCCGCCGGCGCAGGAGCTCCGCCCGTTCCGCGACTACGACGAGGACGAGGACGACACGACGCCGCACGAGATGATCTCGCAGCAGCACCAGATGATGGAGGGTGGGTCTGGCGTGTGGCGTGCGGGTATGAGGGCGCCACTGACACCGCTGCAGAACAAGACGAGCGCCTCACCCTGCTCTCACATTCCATCAACAGGCAAAACCACCTGTCGGTCCAGATCGGTGACGAGCTGCAGGTGCACAACGAGCTGCTGGAGGACACGGACGCGGCGATGGACCGCACAGCCGAGAGGATGAACCGCGCACGGAGGCGGCTGGACCATGTCGCGGACAATGCCAAGCAGCATGGTGAGTAGTGGGCGGGTGGGTGTGGTGCGCCGGGCGAGCGGCTCGTCCAGTCCAGGCGGGTGATACTGGCTCGTCCAGTTCAGACGGCCCGATCGCTGCCGCCGAGCCGAGTCGCTCTGCGTAAGCCAGAACAGCCGCTGACGTCCACAGGCAGCACCATCACGATTGTCGGCCTGATCGTCATCCTGCTCCTCCTCATCATCGTCTTCAAGACCTAGTTGCATCCATGGACCCTCCGAGACACGTTGCATTGTAGCTTGTACATTATGTTATAGTTTTGTGGCAACGAGCGGCCGGCGGAGCGCTGGGGATAGTAAGGCACAGATTGACGAGTCGCGGCGTGGCTCACCGTATCTGCGCGGCTGTCCAAAGGGAGCCGCCACATCGCGACACCAAGGCTCGTCAGTATACACACAAGTCAGAACAGCTTCAACTATACACAGACTGAGGTCGATCAAAAGCTAAAATACCCAAGGCAGGCAACACGAGACCCGAAGAAGGCAACAACCGACCCGAAGAAGGCAACAACCGACCCGAGGGAGGCAACAAAGGACCCGACGCAGACAAAACACGACGCACTCGCCGTCCGTTCCCCTTACCCCCAACCCCTCCCCCTCCGCCTCCCCCCATTCCTCGTACCGCGGCACCGTGCCGTAGAGCTATGCGTGCCGCTGCCAGGTCCTGGCACCACAAGGCCCAGGGGCAGGGCGAGCGGAGACGGGGAGGAGACGAGCGCTCCGTGACGGCGCGTCACGCGTCTGTGGCCTCGGAGCGACGGGGTTGAGCCGCGCGACGCGCGCCACACTCGGTGGAACGGGCCGTGTTATTGTCCTCGGCACGTCTCTGCGCCGTATCTATCGGAGGAACCGGTGGAAAGCAAGCCTGTAGGCGCTTGCGAAAGGCAAAGTGCCTTTATCCCCGGGTCGCAGCCTCCTGCCGCCCCCACCCCGACCGACTGACTGATAAAGTTGCATTTGATACTTCTGAATACATTTAAACTAACATTGTTGCGACGGTGCGATGCAAGCGGAATGGCGGCCCGCTGGGGGCGATGTAAGTGCCGGTCTGGTGCTGTCGACCGGGAAGGATGGGTAAGGCGGTTACGGTTACTTGATTGCGCTTTACTTGCTCAACTTGTCGTTGGTGAGCTCGTAGGCAAACGCAAGCGCGAGCTTGGAGAACCTGGGTGCGTTAGAAGCGGCACTACAGCGGCCACGCGGTTTACTCACTCGCGCATGTGGGTGAAGGAGAACTCGGGGTGGTCAATAGTGTCCGAAGTCGAGTGAATGTTCTTGTTCGAGTCCTCGAAGCGGCTCTCGATGGCAAACGACGACTGGTAGCCAGCCTTGGAGAACGAAGCGTGGTCTGAGCAAGCGTAGCCACACTGGGTCTTGACGGGAGGGATGTCAAGGTACTTCTCGACGACACCCCAGTTGAACTCGGTCAGAGCGGGGTCGACAAAGTCCTGGATCACACCGACGCTCTCGGTCGTGCCGTCCTTGACCCAGGCAGTCATGTCCATCTGCAGCATGCCACGGACCTTGACGCCCTGCTCCTCGTACGACTTGGCAATGGCCTGCGAGCCGAGGAGACCGCCCTCCTCGGCCGAGTAGTAGTGGAACTCGACCGGGTAGGGGGCGGTGTAGTTGACGCCGACGAGAGCGCGGAAGGCCTCGAGCGACGAGGTGGTGCCCGAGCCGTCGTCGTCGGCACCGGGCGCCGGGAGGAAGGGCCACATGTTGGTCGAGTCCTGGTGCGCGCCGACAATGACCACAGGAGCATCCTTGGGGCCAGTGTGTGGGAAGCGCGCAATGATAGAGTTCTGAGCCCACGGGTGCTCAAACTCCTTGATGGTGACCTCGGGGTAGTCGCGTGCGATCTGCATGGGGCGTCAGCATGCGCGGCATACATGGGCGGTGTGTGGGGAAATCAATCATCCGGCAGGCAAGCGTGTGGGGTGTGACAACAAGTGACAGGCACCAAACGCGACCTCCGTCGCCCCTTCTCACATACCTCGCGCAGTGTGCCAAGGAGGAAGAGTTCCGACTCGCGTCCAGTCTCAGAACGGTAGTAGCGTGTCTTGAAGCCGCTAAACTTCTTCAAGAACGTCTTCATGCGCTCGACGCTGAGCGACTTTGCAATCTCCTTGACCTCCTTGGTGTACTTGCCGGGTTTCGGGTAGGCTGGTGAGAGGGAAGCCGACCATTGATTGAGGCACGGAACGAACGCATTTTTAAGTGGAGCAAGCAGCAGCAGCAAAAGAGGTCGCGCGGTCAGCGCTGCGGTCGTGCGAGCAGTGATGGCGAGCAGCAGACTCACAGTACTTTGCCGATGCGGGGGTGAGGAAGGAAGTGAGGCCGAGCGTCGGCGTCTCGGTACTGGGTGGTTATCAGCACAGGCCGCGCAGGCTGTAGGGTAACTGGCGTGCTCACATGTCCATGAAGCGCCTTCCCTTTGCCTTTGCCTCGATCTTCTCGAGCTCGGTGATCCAGCTGCGGGGGAGTCAGCGGCTAGCAACAGCAAAGCAACATACACTGGGGGTTCCCGCTCGCCGAACTGGACGAGACGGAGATCGTCGAGGTCGAGGTCGATCTTGATGCCCGAGCTTGCGGACCCGGCGGCAGCTGCGCCCGAGAGGATGACCTGGCCCTGCTGACCCTGCACGAGGTGTGGTGCGGTCGGGACGGCGGCGGCGAGGAGGGGGAGGGTAAAGAGCGTGGCGAGGTGCATGGTGTGCGTGATTGCCTTGCGAGAGCGACTGTCTAGAAGGAGGATGGGCGATGAGATCAAAGGTGGTGGCCGTGAGAGCAGCCTGCAAGTGACTCCATCGAACGCCGGGCGGTGGTATCTCACAGTGTGATTGCCCCTTTGGCCGTGGGCTGCTGTGGGCTGTGGGTGGTGGTGTGCCTTCCTGGCTGCGCTCGGTTACCGTGCCGGGTCGAGTCAGGGTGAGTCGTGTGGTGTCCTGGTCACTTTGCAATGACTGGCGTCATACAAAGCTAAACTCTGCTTTCAGCCATTTCCAGCCACAACCACCCACCACCAATCGCATTACAATCTCCCATTTCAAATACAACCAGTGTAATGCGCGGACCAGTCCGCCAGTCCGACACTACGTCGCGTGCAGCCATGGTGGCGGCCAACAATACCCAAGCCACATAGCTCGGCAGACCGCCAGCTCGAGCGTTCAAGCAGCAGGTGATCACACAAAAGCCACTTGAACCTCCTCCCTTCAGCCACAGACGGCAGGTCAACGTCCAGCGCGACTAGCTTTCGGACGGCGCCGAGCCAGAATCCAAAGCAGGCCCAGCCCACGCCGCCACCTGGCGCCCGGGGCACCCGCGCTCTCAACAGACATCAGAAGAGGCAATGTCAACTGCATGACACAGTGTAAATCTACAGCTACGAGCGCAAGCCGAAGCTCGCTGCTCTTTTCAACTCCCCACCAGATACCCAACGAAACACTCACCTAGACCTTGGCCTTCTTCGCATCCTGGTCTCTTGTCAGTCTCATCCCGAGCTCACTCCCCCTGCTCCCACTTACGGGGGTGTCGCCGTTCGTAGCGTCTGTCTTGACGGGTCCAAACCTCTCCAGGCGTTTCCTCTTCTTCTCGGCATCAGCCGCGATCTGCGCCGCCTGTTCACTGCGCATGGTCAGTGGGAAGGAAGCAACAGGTGTCGGGCAGCGACTCACGGGGTGAGCTCTGCCGGCTTGGGGGCTTCAGCAGGAGGGGCTGGTGCAGGCTTAGCGGCGGCGGCGGGTGTGGCAGCGGCAGGTGCAGCCGGCACCGCCTTCTCAACAGGTCCAAACTTGGCCCTGCGGCGAGCCAGCACTTCTTCAGACTCGGTGACGGCGGCAGTGCGGTCGATCGCACTAGGCTTCTCCTTCTTGGGCTTGGCCTCAGTCTCGGCGGTGGTGGGGGCAGCGGCGGGGGCAGCGTCTGCCTTGGGAGGCGGGGTGGGGATGCCGAAGCGGTTGCGGCGGGCGTTCAGCTTCTTTTGTTCTTCGCTGAGCTCGGCATCCTCCGCGGGTGCTGAATCGGTAGCAGCTGGGGTCTCGGTGGCTGCAGCGGGCTGAAAGAAGGTCAGCAGGCTTGTGGCGGTGACTTGCTGGTGGCTCTTACCTGGGCAGCAGGGGGAGCAGCGGCAGGGGCGGCAGCGGGTGCCGCGGCAGGAGCAGCGGGTGGGGCAGCTGCAGGAGCAGGGGCGGCAGCGGGAACTGGGACAGATTGGGCGACTGGGGCAGCGGCGGCCTGTAATGTCTGTCAGTTCATGTGCCTTGTCGAAGAACGCGTCGCGCGCGTCCCACTCACAGCAGGCGCGGCGGGCGTGGCGGGCTCGTCTCCCGTCACGCCGGCGTCGAGGAGACGCTTGATCAGGTCCTCCTTTTTGCCACTCTGAGGCAGGTTGTGCTTGACCAGGAGCTCCTTGAGCTCGGTGACTTTGAGCTTTTGCCTGTGAGAGTCAGCGACGCGTTTCCTTCCCTTGGACGCGTACAGTTTGGCGTCGGACATGGGGGGCTGTTGGGGCTGATGGGGATGTGGGGGGAAGGGTATCGTCTAGGTTGCTCGCCGTTGCTTCTTATTATGGTCGCGTAATGGAGATGGATGGCGAGAACAATGGAGGTGTCGAATGCGATCTCGACAGCTGTCACAACAAGCACTCGAGAGACGCGGCAGGCGGACAAGTGATGTCAAGGTCGCAAGAGGCAACTCGGTGGCGGCACGTGACAAAATGGGAGGATGGTATATACTTCGGAAGCAAATCTCTCCTCGCCGCTCTCCCCCAATCACTTTGCCAGGTCATTTCTTGTCACTCTCCCAGTTGTTGTTGTTGTTGACGTATTTGGCCACAAGACTGTCACCATACACGACGTTCTACGGCACACATCCAGCAGACAGAACAAAATCAAACAGCAGTCGCTTTCGGTAGCACTGCAGTCGCAACACTCGGCGTATTTCTTCAACGGGAAACCCGCTCTTTCTTGGTGAGGGCCTGCACCGGCAGCAGCTCCGCAGTCTGAGCTAACAGACACTCCCAGACGCGTGCTTCCTGCGCCATCCATCGCGGCAGAGCCGGCCTCCATCACCATGGACGCAACGCTCGAGTCCACACTGCAACATGTTCTAGGTGAGCTGCGAACGTGTTGCCGCCAGGCTGCTGGCTGATCATCCCCAAAGACCCTGCGCTCCAAGCTGAAACCGGACTTGCGACACCCTCCGCTACCGATCCACTACCCCCCCACTCCCTCATCCCCAATGCCGAGGCTTCGCAGTCAACACCAACACCAACGGGACGGCAGCGTAAGAAGGCGGCTGGGGCGTCCCCTGTCGACTCGCGCCGACGTGAAGCCAACCGCTTGGCGGCTGAACGCTCTCGTGGACGGCAACAGGAGAAGATTATCGCCCTTGAGATGGCGATTCAGGCCCTAGGCGACGAAAACTTGCGCCTCAGAGAAGACATCCAGCGGCTGGAAGGAAGATCAGCGGACGACCCAGCGGCTGCCGGAGACCAGAGCATTGTCAACCACGAGCAAACGGCTGCTGCAGTTGCTGCTGCGGCTGTGGAGGCCGCCAACGCCGCAGTGTCAATGGCGGACGCCGTCGACGCCCAGCAAGACACCAACTCGAGAACCATTTTGGCAGCCCTCATGTCGTCGGCAGGCGTCGCAACTCTCGACGAGGCACTGGCTGCCGGGCTCGATGGCGATGCGGACAACGATGCGGCCAACTGGATGCAGGGTGTGGAGAGCCTGTTCAAGGAGGCTGAGGCGAGCGGGAGACTAGGTGAACTGGCAGCCGTTGCTGCTGGTCAAGGCGGTGAGGGCAGCGCGAACGACACGTCGGGCCTCGGCGACGTGCTTGGAGGCCCTAGTGGACGCGACCGCCAGGCGTCGGTCCTGTCCTCCACAACCCCAGCTTCGTCATCATTACTCGCCTCAGCAGCCTCCGCCGTGACGGCGGCGATCAATTCGGAGATGGAGAAGCTATTGCAGCAAGACATTGCGCAAACTAAATCTGCCATCGCGCGTGTCGAACGCGAGCTCGCCCGACTCCGAGGCCAGCCACTGTATCTCGAGGACGGACTAGTCGACATGGACGAACCCGTTGTTCTCAGCCTTCCCGAAGATCTCCGTGGAGCGAGCGAGGAGCAGTTGCAAGCGCGGGTTGCCGAGGTTCAGGCCGAGCAAACCAAGCTTGATGGTGAGGCCGCGGTACTCCGCGAGGTGGTGGCGCGTATGCGTGACGCACATTCTCAGGAAGAGCGCAAGCTGTCGAGCCTGGTTGCCGAGCTCCATGCGCTCGATGTCGATGGTAGCACCGAGGGTGATCGGGAGCAAACGACAATGGCCCTCAAGGCAGTCCGTGCGCACATCACCAACCTGATGAATGCCCCAGAGGTAAGTCAGCCACGTCGCGCACAAGCCTGACATTGCATAGGGTGGCTACGTCCACGGTGCCTTGGCGAATCCCTTCTCGTCACCGGCGACAGCGCGCCGTCGGAGGGGCCGGCCACCAAAGGCTGGCATCCCGCCCGTCAAGTATGCGCTCTCGATGCTGTACCCGACCGCAGGCGCGTCCGACGGAGAGGCTGCAACGGCCACGGTCGACACCTTGCCTGAGACGCCGTCGAGGGCGAGGCCCGGGCGAGTGTCCTCGCGGGGAAAGAGTCGGCTCGCAAACGAAATTCGACCCTCGTCTCCGCTACCTGAAGCTGGCCCAAGCAACGCTGGGGGCCAGGTTGCAAGCGGTGTCGGTGTGGATGTCGGGGTCACTGTTCCTGTCGCTCCTCAAACGACCCATGCTCACGACGACTATCTCCTGTCGCATCTGACCAATGCGACCAACGACGGGCAGGATGCGCCAATTCATCTGGATAGTGCCTCGTTCGCCGCGTTCCTGCCGCAGTCGCCCACGGCCAACCATGCCCAAGCGCAACTCAATGGGCACGACACTGTTATCGAGTCTGTAATCGCGCAACCAGCGGTGCAGGAAGACGCTGCGGCAAATCACGGAGGATCTACGCCGCCGAATATCCTGTCACGTCTCAAGCGCGGGCCGCCAGGCAGTTGCGACATTTGCGGAAGGACCCAGACCAGTGTGTGGCGCAAGCTTACATTGGCCGGCGAAGACCACAAGGTCTGTAACGGTGAGTCACTCGGGGTATTGGCAGGGAGGGTCAGAGATAACAGATTTTCTTACAGCATGCGGCCTGTATCACGCCAAGTTTGGTATCATCCGGCCTCCAGAGCTTTGGGGCGACGGCAAGAGCGTCAAGAAGCGCAAAGCGTCTGCACGGGCGTCGCTTCCCGGTGCGTTCGAGTCACCCAACGCCAACAAGAGAAAGCGCAAGTCTGTGCCGGCCAAGTTTGACTTCCCTGGTGTCGAGGGAGTTGTCACGAGCGAAGACCACCCTGCGCATGACGAGAGCCTGGTGGGGCCGCACGAGGAGCACACGCTTGGGGACGTTGGACGGGCCGTCGAGAACATTTTCGCTGTGGTGCAGCAGCAGCAGGAAGAGGAGCAACAGCAGCAGCAGGAGGCGGCTCAGGCGCATGCCCAGGCTCAGGCGCAGGCTCATGCTGAGCAGCAGCAACAGCAGGTGCAACAGCAATCGTAGAAATGTAGACGGCACGACGGATGCCGAAGGCACGATGCATACATGCATTCATGGACGCGACGGCGACTGTGCCCGATAGTGCGGACGCGTCCGTCCGAAGGTCCGTCATGTCGCATTGTCTAGCGGCGCCACTGTATAGGATGCGCCGTGTTCCGGTTAGATGAGTATGACGGGGCGGCATTATCAGAGGCACCACTTGTGCCGTCATCGGGCCGTGCCGTCGCCGCCAATTCCGGGCGTCGCAGTTGAAGGCTTTGATCGCCAGTGGCCGTGGCCCGTGACTACGGCGGGGCGGCGGGGCGGCGGCGTGGGCTGAGGGCAGGCATGCTGCTAAGTCCGTGCAGTATCTGGTCTGGCTGGCTGCGTCGGGTGGTCCCGGAGCGAGTGGACATAACTGGGCCGAGGCCACATGTTCGAAATCTAATGGACGCTTTATCGAATCGGTGGTGGCGGCGGACGGAAGTGGATGCGCGAGACGGCAGTGGGATCAGGGAGGGCTGCTGGGGCGACGACGTTGAGAGTCGCGGGGCGCCAGTGGGCGGGCGCTGGGCGCTGGGCGGGCGGGCTGGGGTGAGGCGAAATGCACGCTGCCAGGTTGGATGGCTGCTTGCTCCGTTCCGCCTGATGCTGCGGGGCAGGGCCGTGGGTGCTGTTGGCTGGTAGCGCTGGCAAGCGCTGGCTGGCTGGCGGCTCGCTTGGCTGGCTCGCGTGGGCGTTGAGCGCCCGACCAGGTGTGCACCGCCCAGGGCCGCTGGCGGGATACCGACGGCTTGCGCGGCAAGTGCGGTAACGGCTGTGGGTGCGCGTTTGTATGGGTCGGAGTAATCGGACATGGCTTTGCTTCGGTTTTACCCGGCCTGGCGCGCGCGCATTCGAAAACACGCTTCCCTGCTAGCTGCTACGCAATGACGGCGGTGGGCTGCAACTACTGCTACTCCTTTCCAATGTGCGCGTCTCATGACGGACGGCGGCTCTGCTGCCCATGCCGCAGTCCGGGAAGGTTCGGACACGCGCGACGATGCATTGCAGCGACAGCAAGTGATATATAGACGGTGGGCTAACGGCGTCACATGCCTCTGAACCCCATCCACCTCCCCCTCCCGCGCCCCCGCGTCCCACTTCTCTTCCTCTCTCATCTCGAGAAGACACCACCTGGTGAGTAGTAGTAGCCCCCATCCATGCTCGCGACCAAGCGGTAAGATGTGCCTTGTGCGCCCGGCTGGCTGGTCGTCCGAGTCGGTCGCGCACACACTGCTCGTGTGAGCGGGGTAGTGGGGGTGATGGCTGGCTAAGGCCGGACCTGGTATACCCGGAGTCTGGTCGGCGGGCGGTGGCGGCGGCGGCGCTGCTGCCGCTGCTGCTGCTGCTGCTGCGTTGTCGTTGGCGATGCTGTTGGCGATGGCGGCTGGTTGTTGCCCCTCGCTGCTGGCTTCGTGCGTCATGCGTGTCATGCGTCGTTTGCCGGGCAGCGGAAGCGGCCATGGCGCACACGCACCGGCTGCATCATCACCATCCAGCCAGTTCCATTCCGCGTGCGGCTGCCTGCCTGGAACGGCCGCGTCCAGCCCACCGACCCCATCCACCCTCCTCCCCCGCGCCCATACATATTAATCGCGCACCCACTACCTCGAGTCTAGTCGCACCCCGCTGACACCTTTAAGCACACTCTTCGCATTTGCATCTCTCCCACACCTGCTTGCAAGACCCGCCCTACGCCTCACCCCAACCAGACCTCTCACAATGTCGCCCAACACCCACGCCAACGAGTTCATCGGCAAGGAGCTCAAGTACTTCTCCCAGGCCGGCTTCGACCTTGACCGCATCCACATCAAGGTGAGTTGGCAGCAGCAGCAGCCACCGGCTATTCACCCCACCGACCGGCCTTGGTGCTGACCCCGCCCTTAGCGCAACGCCCCCGTCGCTACCCTCTACGAGGATGCCATTGTCAACGAGGGCGCCGTCATCTCGTCCAACGGCGCATTGATCAACTTCTCGGGCAAGAAGACTGGCCGTTCGCCCAAGGACAAGCGTATCGTCTACGAGGAGACCTCCAAGGACGACATCTGGTGGGGCCCCGTCAACATCGCATTGGACGAGCACACCTTTGAGATCAACCGTGAGCGTGCCATCGACTACCTCAACACCCGCGAGAACGTCTACGTCTTCGACGGCTTCGCCGGCTGGGACCCCAAGTACCGCATCAAGGTCCGCGTTATCGCCTCGCGCGCCTACCACGCCCTCTTCATGCACAACATGCTCATCCGCCCTACCACTGAGGAGCTGGCCAACTTCGGCGAGCCCGACTTCATCATCTACAACGCTGGCCAGTTCCCTGCCAACCGTTTCACCAAGGGCATGAGCTCGACCACCTCGGTTGAGGTCAACTTCAAGCGTATGGAGATGGTCATCCTCGGCACCGAGTACGCCGGCGAGATGAAGAAGGGTATCTTCTCGGTCATGCACTACCTCCAGCCCGTCAAGTTCGGCCAGCTCTCGCTCCACTCTTCGGCCAACCAGGCCAAGTCGAGCGACGACTCTGGCGACGTTACCCTCTTCTTCGGTCTCTCGGGTACCGGCAAGACCACCCTCTCGGCCGACCCCAACCGTCTCCTTATCGGTGACGACGAGCACGTTTGGTCCGACACTGGTGTCTTCAACATTGAGGGCGGCTGCTACGCCAAGTGCATCAACCTCTCGGCTGAGAAGGAGCCCGAGATCTACGGCGCCATCCGCTTCGGCTCCATCCTCGAGAACGTTGTCTACAACCCTGCCGACCGTGTGCCCGACTACGACGACGTCTCGATCACCGAGAACACTCGCTGCGCCTACCCCATCGAGTTCATCCCCAACGCCAAGATCCCCTGCATTGCCAACCGCCAGCCCTCGAACATCATCATGCTCACCTGCGACGCGTTCGGTGTCCTCCCCCCCGTCTCGCGCCTCACCTCGGAGCAGGCCCAGTACCACTTCGTCTCGGGCTACACCTCCAAGACCCCCGGTACCGAGGACGGCATTGTCGAGCCCTCGCCCACCTTCTCGACCTGCTACGGCCAGCCCTTCATTGTCCTCCACCCCGGCCGCTACGCCCGCATGCTTGCCGAGCGCATGGACAAGAACAAGGTCAACTGCTGGCTCATCAACACTGGCTGGACTGGCGGCAAGTTCGGCACTGGCCGTCGCTGCCCCCTCAAGTACACCCGTGCTATCGTCGACGCCATCCACGACGGCTCGCTCGCCAACGCCGAGTACGAGAACTTCCCCGTCTTCAACCTTGCCATCCCCAAGGCTGTCGCCGGTGTCCCCGCCGAGATCCTCGACCCCGCCAAGGCCTGGCAGGACAAGGCCGCCTTCAAGACCGAGGTCTCCAAGCTCGCCGGCATGTTCCAGAAGGCGTACACCAAGTACGAGGCCGACATTGACCCCAAGATCAAGGCCGCTGGCCCCGTCACTGCCTAAGCAGTTCGCATTTACCACACTCTGAAGCACGAAAACACTCGAGGTGGGACAAGCCTCAGTTGAACATTGTACTGGTCATTTATTGTGTCGACTCTATGTATACTTGCGCATTGAAGCGGGGGCGGGGGAGGGGCGACTGGCTGACGTTGTCGCTGATCACTAACGACGGCTGCCACTGACGCCTCGTCGATCATGCAAGTCACCGCGATCACCAGCGGCGTGGGGGCTCCGTGCGCGTGTCAGCGGGGGCCCTTGGTGCAGGAAACGGCGTCTGCTCAAGCGGTCGTCGGAGCGAACCGGTAAGTTGGGGGAGGATACGGCTTTGCCCGGTGCGAGGTGGTGGGCGGCTGGCGGGCTGCCGGACTTCGCCGAGACGACGGGGTGCATATGCGCCGGCTGCCTCGCCTGCCCTCGCGCGTCGGCGCAAGTCGATCGTGCGGGCGAGCAGCATATCCGCTCCGTCGAGGGCAGGCGCACGGTAGTCGGCTCTATGGCGTCTGGCACGTCGCATGACCTGCGCGCGCTGTGCGCGCGCTAGCGCATACCCATACCCGTCTCGTCTCGTCGCGTCTCCAATCGCCGGGCTCGCATTTGCCGGACAGGACAGGACAGGACATACGGCAAGCGCGCAAGCGACCGCGACGCCACGCGCCCTGCCATGACCAACGCGCGGCGCAGCGGTCAGCTGAGGTGCACTGCGCTGCGCGCTACGAATGAATGACGGTGCAGATGTGTAATGCGTTTGCAGTGTGCAACGCGGCGTACAGGCGCGGTGTGCAACGCGACGTACAGGCAGGCAGGCTCGGCTCGGCTTGTGGCGTCGCGGCGGATACCGACGGGCCGCTGTGTCGCGCTCGCGGCGTCAGCTGCGCGGCGCGCCAAGCTGGCCGGGTAGGATGGTGTGCCGGGATACGCGGTGCTGTTCGCGTCGCGTCTACCGGCGTCGCGTCTGCCGGCGTGCAGCAAAGCCTGCCGCCGCCTCGTGCCGGCCGGCTTGGTTGTGCAGCCGGGCTTGCGAGGGGCCTACACCGATGGGCATAAGAGGCTGGCATTACCGCGCGTACTGCACCTCGCTGGTGCGTCCATTCGCCCCAGCGCAACGTCCCGCCACGACGGGTCGCCTATGGCCGGTGCACGCTCCTGCCCCGTCTCCAGCGATCGTCGGCTGCAGGCCGCCGATCTTTGTCGAGCGGTCGAGAGACGCTCTGAGCGCTGGCGGCACGGTGCTGACTCGAGGATGATGGCCGCCGCTGTCGTCGCGTCGCGTGGGTGACGCGCGACGCGCCACTTGGCTGTGGCGGTTTGGTCTTCTGCACCATGGCGTCTGTCTGCCTTGGGGCACGCTACTTCCACCTGAAGCAGATCAGCACCACGGTCTGCACGCCTGGCCTGTGCATGTCATGCGGTGTAGCAAGACAAGGAGCGGGAGGGGCGTGAGGGGGCCGGTTTACTGCCTGGCCTAGTGCACCAGCCCGCCCGGCACACACCACACCGACATGCACGCGCCGCACCCAGATCGACGGCACCCCCGCTCTATGCACCCACCCACACCCGCTCACCCCTCTACGTCCGCAGCACGCAAGCGCACAACACCGAGCCAGCCGCCACCATCAAGTGTGGCGGCGCACGCGCCGCACGTGGCGCGGTCCGTCCCGAGCGCGCGCGGGCGCGACCGCGTCCGCGTCCGCGTTCGCACACGACCGTCAACGCCGGGCGGCACAAGGCATACACCAGTGTACAGGCGAGCGAGAGCGACGGCCCAAGCGCTAAAATCAGCGCTGCGCTATTGTCGTGTCGTGTGTAGCGGTACTCGCGGGTATATGTGCGCTTCGTAGTGGACAGCGGCCTGTCAACACGACATATCCACCGCGCTTCCATTCCACCATTGCAGCTGCAGCACGCAGCCTGAACCTACCGAGCGTATCCCGGCCCGAGCGATACTACCCTCCCACCGCCTGAGACACCGAGCCGAAGGTACGCCCCGCGCCGCGCCGACATCGCTGACCCACGAGGCGTCCACCAGCCCCACCCGCCCGCCAGAGAGCGACTACCCAGCAACAAACACACCCGCGACCATGCCCGCGCCCGCCCTGTCGCCCATGACGACGCTCATCTCGGCGCTGCACGATATCCTGTCCGGCCTGCTGATCGCCATCATGGCCGGCATGCTCCTCGTCGTTGTGGTCGTCGCGCTCGACTACGCCGTCTTCGCGTGGCAGCACGAGGCGCGCGGCGCGCGTGCCGAGCTCATGACTACCCGCAGCGACGAGGCGCAGGTCGACCACCTGCTTGCGTTGTGTGACGAGTCCAGAGGCGGATGGCAGAAGAAGCGCCTGGAACGCAACGACTTTGAGCCGTTGCCTTGTTAGGGCCGCCCGACCCGGCGGTAGAGACGGTGGACGATGGACATGAGAACGACGAGGCGACTAGACGGGCAGCGACCCACAGTGTTTGTACGTTGACATGAAGAACTACTCTGCGCTTGCTGCACTGCAGACTAGCCCGCTCATGACCACACTACTCACGAGAAACAATTCATCTCGCAGACAATGCACAAGCTACTTCACAGGGGCCAGCTGGGCTCATACTATGTACAACTGGTGTCAAGGTCACAATGCGGCACAATGTTCGGCATTTTCCGTGCCTGCCGTCGGTCGGTCGTAAAACGGGACTGGGTCGCGGTCGGTCGGATCTGGATTCCGGGAAGGGGCTGGGACTGAAACATCGAGAGTCTTTGGCTACGAGGTGATCCTCGCGCGGCCGTTGCGCTCGTTCGCATTCATGCTCGCCACAGTGGCGTAGCTCGGCGGATGGGATCCAATGGGACCAGGTCCAATGGGCAGTGGCGCACCGCCACTGATCCGACGAGCGCCTTGCTGGTTGTCGGGGTGCACGAAGCCTCCAACGGGCCCGAAGTATGACTGCGATAGTTGCCCACCGTGGCCATAGGTGTACGGGTCGGCAGGTACCTGAGGTGGAAAGGTCCAGGTGTTGTACGGGCTGTGAGACCAGTTGACGCTCGTCGGAATTAACAGGACTGGCGGAGCCCACTGCGCAATAAGGCTGCGATGGACCAGAAATCCAGCAGGAGGAGGAAGAAGCCCATGGTGAGGAACGACATGTTCGAAACCAGGCGGAGGCCCAACCAGTGGCTGTTGTGGGAATGAGGGCGCGACGGACGGGGCACGGGGCTGGAACGACTGGACCCCGGCTCTGAATCTCTTCTCGGCGGGGCTGTGTTGGCGAGAAGGACCGGAAGAAGCAGGCGGGCGAGAGGAGGATGTTGAAGTCCAGTGGTCGAGCGAATGCTTGAGCGTGGCGGGGCGACCCAAACCCAACTGGGAAGGCTTCTTCACGACTGCAGGTGCAGCAGACGCGGAGCGGATAGGCACAGGCGCTGTGATTCGAATAGCCGCAGATGCAGGCTTGAGCCTAGAGGTCGGGCTGGAAAACTGTGCGTTTAAGGCATCGGTTCCGGTCTGGCGCAGAGGCGTGACGAGCCGTGCCGAGCCAAAGGTGCCACAGACGCAGGCGATCCAGTTGCGGACGCACTGGAGGCGCTCGTCTGCCTCGTGAATGATCTTGCGCAGCAGCCCTATCGCACATGCCATTGTCTCTGCCTCCTCGACGTTTCCGCTCCAGATGGTGCTAACAGGCTGTGAGACGTCAGCCAACCGCCTCCACTTCCTACTCACATAGGTGCCATTGTCCTCATCCACCATAGCAACGAGGCGCCACAAAACGCCACACGTCTGGATGCCGTAAACCACGTTGGTGACATGTGCGCGTGGCTGGGTAAGGTTGGGGTTCAACTTCTGGGCGACCTTGAAGAGCTTGCCGTAGATACCGAGCGCCAGGCGCATGGAAGTGAGGAGGCGGACATTTGCTGCAGCTTGGTCGCTGCGAAGACCGAGGGGCTCAACAAACAACCAGGAGAACCATCCCTCTTCGGCTTCTATTGTATGTAAGCACATGGATCATCCTCAAAACCCACCAGAAGATAAGCCCCACGCAACGCCAGCATTGAACATGGGGACAGTGAGGTCCCGCCCGCACTGAGACTCGTCCTTTGCGTTTGTGCGCTTCAAGGGCACCCTGATGGATTCAGGACGCACGCCCATCGCGAGAGCTGGACGGGCTGTCATTAAGTCGGGAAGCTGAAGCAGTTGCAATACTGCCACATCCGTGACAGTCGACACGCTGTACTGTCAGCCATGCACCGTCATAAGCCTCACCCGTAGCTCATCACTGGTGCGGCCGCGAGTGCCGACAAGAGACCGCCAATGATCTCCTTGTACGTGTAGTCGGGTGCGAGTCGCACGTCGGCGTCAAACAGGTCATGCAGGGCGCAGTGTGCGTGTGCCAGCGCCATGGCACGAGCAGTGTCTTCCACAGCCCCGTAGTCTGCAGGTCTCGCTGCCACTGCTTTAGACGCCGATTTCGGCCGGGACTGAGGGCGTCATGTCAGTGCAAATCCAGGGGCAGAGTCTCCGTGCGGGTGGGCGACGATCACTTGGATGTTACGCACACACACGCCTCCACTTACCTCGCGGAGAACCGCCGACAAGTCGCTCGACACCGACACGAGGTCGGCAAGGTAGCTGCTTCCCATAATCGTGGGTTTGAGACCGGGTGGCGGTGGTGGCCCCGGGCGGCGTTGGTACGGGCGGACCTGGCGGATACCGAAGCGGACCAGCACGAGCATGAAGTCGACTGGCTGGGGAGGCTCAGTGGTGCCAGTCTTGGGGGGTGTTGGCAGCAGGATACCTTCAACGACGACCCCAGCGTCGACGTCCTCGTCGTCACAGGCGTCAAAGTTGAGATCTATGTTGAGAAACGACTCGTCGGGGTCCATCGGAGTGACGGGGCCAGCGGTTGACGGCTGCGTCTCAGTACTCGGCGAGGGCGAGTGCGAGACTGGGTGGGTCGCCGACGTCGGCGAGGTGAGCTGGAGCAGCTCGTGCAGGCCCTGCTCCTGCGCGTGCACGTCGGAGATTGTGCGCAGGGACTCGCCCAAGCGGGGTGGTGGCGAGTGGACGACGTGCTCGTCGTCGGTCTCGGGCGGGAGGAGGACGTCCTCGGAAGAGAAGTTGGCCTGGACCTCCTCGACCACTTCATTCCACAGCTCAGTGGAGAAGTGCGCCGGTAAGGGGTGCGCGCGGCGCCCGAAGGGATACCCTCCAGGCATGGTGGGTTGAGGTAAGAAGTCTCGTGATAACGGCGGCGGCGAGAGCGGGGGGCGAGCTCTGGGGGAAGGCGGCGGTGGCGCGTCGATTCCTAGCAGCAGGCTAGCAAGGCTCGGGTCGTCGTCACCGTCTGCACCAATGGGGTCAGGTGCAAGCGGGTGGGCGACTTGAACAGCGAGGGAAGAGAGGGAGAGAGTTGTGAAGAGAAAAGGAAACGAGAGAGACATGTTGCGGTCGCGCGACTGGTGGTGCGCGGCGGGCGGGGGGGCCTGTGGGCGGCGGGTGGCGAGGTGACTGTTCCGGGGGGTGCAGGGGGGCGCGGTGTGACTGGGGCGACGGGGGAGTGTGTCTGTGCGAGACGGTGAGAGCGAGGGGATGTTGGGGGATGAGGGGGACGGCGTGGGGATGGAGGGGATGGGTGATGGCGGCGTGGTGGCGGCGTGTGGTGTGTCGAGTGCGAGTGGGTGCGACGGCGTGTGTGGTGTGTGTGGTGTGACAGGGGCGAGGGCAGGTGGGAAACAATTGGCAGAAGCGTGTTGTTATGATGCTTCTGCTGCAGCACGCCAGAGCGCGCTGCTGAAGATGAAGAGGGGGGTGAGAGAGGAAAGGACGACGGCAGTAGCGGCGACGGCGACGGCGACAAAGAGGTGGACTGGAGCAACGCAACACGCAACCAAAACGTCATCGAGCCGCACATCAATCAGGGCGTCAGTCACGGGCGGTCAACCACCCAGCACCACCTCATACTTGTATAACTGCATGTCTAGGCATTAGATGGCAAGTGCACGCATAGGCCGCACATGCAGACGTATCAGGGCTAGAGAAAGATGAGAGATGAGGAGACAACAAGTGTCAATGTCCATGGGGTGGGTTCACAGTGAGTGAGTGTCCGGGGGGAGGGGAGGAGGGGCTAGGCGCTTGCCTGGGCTTGCCTGCCGTGCATTGCTAGTCGCGCATGCGCGCATGCGTCGTCTCGAGGGGTCTAGTTTGGCGCCGGCTCGCGCTGTTTAGTCGCGGTACTGCTGGGGGTAGCCCTGGGGGGTCGAGATACCAGAGTTCTCACCCGGGGAAGGGTAGTCGCGGTAAGGCGAGTCAGTGCCAGGAGCAGCACCAGGAGGGAGGTCGCCAGCACCGAGAGTGCCGTACTCGGATCCCGAGCGCGAGACGGTGCCCTGGCCAGGCAGGTCGTGGGTCGCCATGGTCGAGATCGAGGGGGCGGACGAGAACGGACGCTGAGGCGGCGCGGGGACGTTGCCCATGGCGAACGAGTCCTGCTCACGGTAGGCGGCTCCAGTGTCCCAAGCACCGTTGTCCTGGGTCTGGCCCTGCGAGTACCAGCCCTTCTCGTCGGCGGCCTTCTTCTGGTTCCTGCGGCGGAAGCAGCAGAGGAAGGCGAGGACGGCGAGGATGGCACCAACACCGACACCGACACCGATTCCGATGCCGAGCTTGGCGTTGTTGGACAGACCCTTGGAGGCGGGCTTCTCAGCGTTGGCGACGGCAGAGTCAGTGGCCTTGCCGGGAAGAGCGGTCGACTCCTGCTCGGTGGTAGCGACGGTCGACGACTCGGGGGGAGGAGGAGGCTTCCAGTGGGCCTGCTTGATGATGTCGGCGGCCTTCTCGGCAATACCGTAGGTCGAGGCCATCAAGTGAGCCGAGATCTGAAGGGGCATGATCGACGAGTCGACAACGCGCACGTTGTGGGTGCCGTAGACGATGAGGTTGGTGTCAACGACACCACCCTGCTCACGGGGAAGCATCGAGCATGTGCCGAGAGGGTGGTACTCGGTGCCAGCGTTGGAGGTGGCGTAGTTCTGCAGATCCTGACCAGTGAGGCCGGTAGTGCCTCCAGACTCCCCAGTGATCTGCTGAGCGAAAGGCCCGGCCTTGGCGAGGTTACGAACCCACTCGGAAGCAGCAGTGAGAATGGCGGCGTCGGGGCCGACCGAGAAGTACGAAGGGTCAATGTTGGGCGGGGTGAAGGCGTCCTGCGAGGTGATGAAGATGGTGCCGCGGGAGAAGGGGTGCTGGAGGCCCATCTGGATACCGACGTTGTTGGGTCCCGAGCCCCACATGGTAAGGATGATCTCGACCTGGCCAGCGCTGCTCTGAAGGCGGCTCTGGAGGAGCCTGTACTGGGCAGAGAGACCAGCCTGCACGCTCGTGGGCAGCGTGTGCATCTGGGTGACAGTGTTGACCATGCCCTGGAGGTCGAGGGCCCTGGCGTTGGTGCCAGCCGTGGCGTTGCCTCCGACCATGTCGGCGTACGAGATGTAGCCGACAGCCTCGTTGACATAGGTCCAGGGACCGGTCCTGTCATTGTTGTACTGGGCGAGGGCCTCAGCCTGGGCGCTGGTGCTGGAAGCGAGCTGCTGCCAGCTGTCAATCTGCTGCGTGTTGAAGTACATGGTGTACGAGGTGTGGTCCTGGAGGTTGTGTCCGACGGGGAGGTCAACAAGCGTGTCGATGCCAAGGGGCTGGAGGACCGACTGGGGGCCGATACCAGACAGCTGGAGGATCTGGGGCGAGCCGACGACACCACCGGCGAGAATCACCTCCTTGTTGGCCTGGGCCGAGTAGACAGTCTCGCCCGAGCCGGCCGAGAAGGAAACACCGGACGCGACAGCATTGCCATCGCCATCCTTGGTGCCGTTGAAGAGGACACGAGTGACCTGCTGGCCGGTGAGGATGAAGAGGTTGGCGCGAGGGGGGAGCGGGTCAATGTAACCAATCTTGGAGTCGACACGCGTCTGGTTGGCAGGGTTGAGGGTCGAGGGCGTGATCGTGATACCACGGGTGGTACCGTCCGCGAGGTCCTTCGCAGGAAGGCCCATAGCCGTGCCGGCAGGAATCCAGTTCGAAGTGAAGGGGTAGATGTACTGGGAGAAACCAGCCTGGATGGGACCCGAGGTACCGTGGGCGCTGGCGTCGACGGGGATGTTGAACTGGGTCGCCTGGGCTTGCGGGGGCGAGTTGAACTTCTCAGCCTTGTTCATGTACTTCTGCATCTCGGCCCAGTCCCAGGTCTGGTTGGCACCGGGGTTGAGCTTGGCCCAGTCGTCGTACTCTGACGCGTCACCACGGCACCAGAAGAGACCGTTGACAGCGGCCGAGCCACCGAGGAGCTTGCCGCGGGGCCAGCGCTTGCGGACGCCACCAGCCGACTGCTGCGAGACGGTCTGGTACTGCCAGTCGGTGGGCATGCCCGGGCGAGTGAGCGAGTTGATGTACGAGTAACCTAAAAGTGTTAGATGTAGATCTCGGGCCTTACGCGTCGTGCCGGCAAGGCAAGCGGGCAACAGATGCGACACGTCGTATGCCACTCACCAGGAATGTTGATGTTGTCGGCGTAGTCCGAGCCATCACCACCGGCCTCGATGACAAGGACGGTCTGGTTGGAGTACTCGGACAGGCGGCCCGCGAGCGCGAGACCCGCGAGACCACCACCGGCGATGATAAAGTCGAACGCGTTGCCGTTGACCTGGCTCACATCGGAGATGATGCCCGCGCGACGGATGATGTCGCGGTGAACGTGCGAGTTCCACGCATGGTCGTTGTTGGCGAGCGCGGGGAGGGCAGCGGCGAGGGCCGCGATGGCGAGGGTAGGGAGCATGGTGGGGGTGGTGGCGGCCGAGGTCTTAGATTTTCGCTATCATGTCAGCCACTGAGGTCGATGCCGCCGGCGCGCGGCAGCGCACGGCATATGCTCGGGACAAAGCCATCTGCACGTCCACTCACATCCGTGCACCAACAAGTGATGGGCGTGTGATTGATCCACTGGGGCGGAGCCTTTCGCGTCTTACGAGCAGCAGGCCGCTAGCGAGTGCCGCTCAAGAGGCTGGGGGCCGAGGAGCAGCGGGGCGGGAGGAGGGGAAATAAAAGAAAGCGAGCAGAACCGTCTCGCTCGACGTCGAAATCGCCGTCGATGAAGGAGAGTGAGACTGAAAAGGAGTGTTAGACAACAAGGATGAGAACCGCTGCGAGCTGGTTGGGGTATGGAAACGCCAAACCGCAAACGTGACGCCAGGGTGATGGGAGTGTGGGTGCTGCAGTGTGCCGTTTGTAGGCAAGCAAAAGCCACCTTTGGGACCTTTGCCTGCGTAGGCTGGGGAGTGGGCACGCCAAGCAGGAGAGGCTGGTAGACCCTTGGCGCGTCGTCTCCTAGCGCGCCGCAGCAGCAGAGGGAAGCCCAAGGGACCTCAGCTTGGGAGACCCGTACCTTGTTTTCTACTGTCTCATACGTCTTTGTTTTCCCGAGGGACGGCGGGTTGCGCTGCCGGGCTGCCAAGACTTGAAACCCCTGGCGTTGCTTATTTGACGTGAAGGTGTGGGTAGAATCGTGGCCGCCGTTGTCACGGAGCAGCCAGATCGAGGTGGAGCAGGAAGCGTCGTAGCAAAGCAGGAGCTCGTGTATCATAAGAGGGGGGAGGAGGTATGCTGGTACCACAGGCAGCTAGCCCAGCAACACATGCGGCGCACTCTCTTTAGGTCCGCAACCACGACGACGTCGATGGCACCACCACCCAACCATTCGGGGTCTGGCGTCGAGGCACCCTCGATCCTCCAGGCGTGTCGGTGCCACCAGTGGTGGACAGGTCCTCACCCTGTCCGTTGCATCGGCCAAGACGGGCGAGCGGGCATCGAAAGCTGCCCCGCGCGCGCGAAGCGGTGCAAAGGGTCCGACTATGCATGTGCTATGACGCGGAGCGTGATGAACAAGGAGCCCAGCAATTTTTCGGTGCGCTCCTGCCTGGTGGCATGGCAGGGCTGGGGGGAGGAGGGTCTGCCGGCCGCCAGGGTCAAACACGAGCCCTCGCCGCGCGTAATTTGCAGGCCATAGATCGTCATTTGTATTGGTGTATGCAGAGCCGTGCGGGGCAGCCCCGATGATCCGATGCCGAAGACGCCGGCGAGGCTGCCGTGCGCGTGCGTGCGTGCGTGCCGGCCACCGGACGTCGGCAGCCATGCGGGCTACTCCAGTCGTTTGGCGCTGCTAAACATGGCTGGCCTGCTGCGCGCCAGCCGCCATTCCGCGCCGGGAGCTGTCGGCGGGCGGCGGGCGGCGGGCATGCATTCATGCACTGCCCCTCCGCCGCGTGCAAACAACCAGTGGACGGAGGCGCGACGCGGCACGACCCACTACAGTCAGTCAGTGTTTACAGCGCCGAGACCCGCCCGCTGCGGGGAGTGGCCGCCACGGTCAGGCTGGCTCAGGCGCGAACCGGTCGTCACTTGCTTGGCCTCCCACGCGAGCACCGCACCTCCCAGTCAACCAACAACCAACCAACCCGTGTCACCATGCACCGAGCACCGAGGCCGTCAGCATGCACAGTCACTGCAGCGCCCGGGGGTAGAGCGGCCCACCAGCCGGCGGCATAGGCACACGATGAAACGGCCAAGCTCGCCAAGCCTCGGCGAGGCTCGGCCACTGCCCGCTGCAGATGGCGGTGAGCTTGGTGTGCTGGGCGTACGAAATACCTCTCGGCGCGTTGGCTGGCGCCTGTCTTCTTCCCCATGGGCTGCGGGGTTGTGTTGCTTACAATCGTATCTGTCGGCGGGGGCCGCTGTGTTGCCCGCACCGCGCAGATATGGCGCAGCCACATGCGACAATTGACTCTCCGGCCGGAGTGAGTCATTGCCGTCCAGTCGTGTCGGCAGTCGTGTCAGCGGCCTTGTCTATTCTCGCCGCGTCGGCCATCGGCGAACGCGACAGCGTTGCATGCAACTGGCAGCGGTGCAGCTGATTCCTTGACTGGCACGGCGGATGGCATTATGCCACCGGGGAGGACAGTCGACAGGGTGCGCCCACCCACCCAGGGTGCTCTCGCCGTCGATAGTGAGGCAGAGAGCGTCCGGGAGCACCAGTGCGCGTCATAATGATACAGTGGTAAATGGAGCAGTGCTTCGCAGCAGCCTTGGCGGGCCTTGGTGCTGCGCGTCGGCATCACCGACGGGCAGCATTCACTCGCGCGACAGCAGCTCACACGAGCCACACACCGCGAGCGGCCAACTCACGCCGATCGATCGCGTCGTGTGAAGCAAACGCCCGCAACATGCCACCCCATTCACAGACTACTCAATGCGCCCATTGTCGTCGTTACATCACCGCATCCACCTGACCACTGCAGACGAACAGACGGACCCCAAAAGCAGTACCGGCTCGGGGCGACTCTACTGCCCACAGCCTTTAGACTTGTTTCGTGTCCTCGCGATGATGATTAATACAGTGCCTACGGCCCAGGCTCGCGCCCATCCTAGCCTGCTTGGGCAATCGCGCTGGATACTAACTACGAGCCGTTGGTCTCGTCGTCGCCGGCTAAGAAATCCATGCCGACCGAGGGTTAGAAAACCGCGTCGAGGCTAAAGAAAAACTCATAGCCGTGTCGAATTCTCGGTCAATACATCCACACCTCTGGTCTAATCAGTTTTCGAGGCGCTTTCGTCACTACTAAGCTTGCCTTATGCTTACTTTGAGGAAGAAATGCTTACGCCCACTCCCATGCCGACGCCCACCTGCTTCTAGACACGTTCGTTTCTCAGTCAGTGGGTGCTGCCGCCACTCCTACGTCGGAGCCTCCGTCGCCAATGTCTACCGAGGTTAGAGTGCTCCGGCGTTCTGCGATACAGACGATAACCTCCGGCAGACACCGTCAGCCCCATAGCCTCAGCCCAAAAGATAGCATACATGTCACACGTCCCCCGCACCCCCTACCACGCGCTGTTCTGGCCCGTGAGGTAGCTCGCTGAGCTCTTCCACTTGTGGCCCTTGGCGTTACCGACCTTGCGGAGGCCCTTGCGGGCGTGGTGCGAGCTCTTACCGCGCTGCTGCTGCTCAATGTCCTTGGCAACAATCTCGCGCAGCTCGTCGACCGCGCCGAGCTTGGACACGTTGGGCCGCGCACGCGGCGCGCGCGGAGCGCGCACGTACTGCGTGTAGTCGGACTGCGCGACACCCGAGTGGCCCGAGTCAGACTCGCTGTCAGACTCCTCCTCAGACTCGGTGTACGCCTCCTCTGGCAACTCGTCCTCGGGGTTGCCGTCGTTGCCTAGTGCGCGGTGGATGCGGAGCGCCTCGAGCTTGGCCGCGGCGGATGAGGCCTCTGCCTCGGGGTCCGCTGTTGCCTCGGTCTCCTCGTCGTCTTCCTCCTCCTCTTCGTCGTCGTCATCATCCTCGCTGTCCTCCTCGTCGTCGTCCTCCACCTCGGGGTTGGGCATGTCGCCAATCTCGAGCATGTACTGCGGGGGTCAGCGGCGTGTCACACGGCCCCACTCACGTCCTCGAGCTCGCGCTGCATTTGCCTTCCGAACCCACTAGCCTCAACCAGGAGGTCCAAGCGGACGCGGAGTTCTGGCTCCTCGTCCTCGGCTGCCTCCTCGGCGCCGGCGACCACCTCGGCCTCGGGCTCGGTGTTCTTTGTCGCCGCCTGCTCCTCCTCTGCCTCTCCCTCCGCCTTGACCTCTGCCCGCTTCGCTTTCTCCTTCAGTCTCCTCTCCTGCGCCTCGTACGCCTCCTCCTCGGCCAGGACGTCCTTCCACACAGGCCACGTCGCGCCCTCGAAGCGGAAGCGCTTGCGGAAGAACCGCCTGATACAGTTGACGTCGCGGTTGAAGAAGCTAGCAGGTGTCAGCCGTCTCCCTCTGTGCCCACTCACAACTCGGCGTTCTCGTGCCGCGTCGACACCATCTGCGGAAAGTCGATGACGATCGGGTCACCGCCGTTGCCCTTGCCCTTGCGCGGGACGAGGATGTTGAACTCGTTAAAGTCGCCGTGAATGAGGCCCGAGCGCGCAAAGCGCATAATGAGCTCCATCAGCTGGCCGTACAGCTCGGCCACGTCGTCCACCTGCATCACGGCGCGCATGGGGTCGGCGTCGATCAGGCTCATGACGACGCAGTGGCGCGACTGGTCGATGGGCGTGGGCACCGGAAAGCCGTGGTCGTACAGGATCTTCATGTACGTGAACTCCTTCTGCGCGGAAAGTCGCGACATGTACATCCACGATGCGGACGACCGCTTGCCGAGGTAGTCGCGCTTGGACTTGATCGCCCGGAACGAGATACGGCCCAGCCTGGAGGGTGGTCAGCGACGAACAGGGCTTGCACCCACCTGTGCAGCTTGAGCACGCGCTTCTCCTCTGCGTCGTCGCGCACAAGGTAGATGTCGCTCTCCTTTCCGACGCCAATCTTCTTGCCCACGCTGGCAACGCTTGCCGGCTTGCGGCGCGTGAATGTGCGCAGGGAGAGGTAGTCTAGGCCGCCGTACGTCAGGCGGTAGCCGTCGTAGCGCGCGTTCACGACGCGGGCGATGAGGTTGCGCTTGGCCAGCTGTCCACAGAGCTTGTTGACATTGCCGCCCGTCAGGCCGGACAGCTGCGCGATGAGGTGCGACGGGACGACCTCGTGGTTCTTGGAGCCGATCTCGGTCTGGCACTGTCAGCTTGGCTCTCGATGGGCGACATGGAGCTAACGCACGGCGGTGAGCACACGGAACTCATCCGCGGTGATGTACCGCAGGTCGGTAGCGTCGAGCCTCATGCTGGGTGTGTGGTAGTGGTCGATGCAAGGTGGTTGCTTGTCTCGTAGCTGGTGGTCGCAGCTCACAACAGAAATCTCAAGTGGCGATTTTGATCACGTGATACACCACGTGTGCAGCACGTGTGGTCCTTGAACCTCCCTCTTTGAATGTCGCCACTGCGTCCAAGCTGCCTGCAGTCTGTCCACAGCCATGCTACCGATGCCCAGCGCTCTCTAGATGCTATGGGTGATGCATGTAGTGGTGGACAGCCCGCTCAAGAGAGGTCCCATACCCCCTGCTGAAGTCAAGGGCTTTCTACCCCCCTTTCCCCTCCTCCACCCTCCCAGACCAGTGCCCCGCGCTCAAATCTTGCCCGTCTGCGCAGCCCAGAAGATGCTCGGCGCCAGACGCCAGTCGTGTTTCTGCAGCTGAGGGCTGAAAACGTCAAAGTCGGCCTGTTCCAAGCGCTTGAGGTATCGCTCGGCGGGCACGGCGCTCAGGAAGATCGGCAGCCCGGCGGCGGGCACCACCTTGCCGTCGTCCTTCTTCAGGTCGCGGCGGGCGGTGATCAGCTCGTCGATACCACGGGTGGCGATCGTGAATGCCGCGTCGCGGAAGCCATCGGCGGCAGCGCCCTTACGGAAGACCTCTTCGTCCACGACGCCGTGCTGCTCCTTCACATCCGCGGGGAAGTTGAGCTCGCGCTTGGCCACAAGCGCGGGGACGGCGCGCAGCAGCGAGGTGACGGTCAACAGGTGTGCGAGGTGGGAGAGCGTGTGCGCGAGGTGCGGGGTGCCCGCGTCTGTCGGCGCGACGAGCAGCGGCAAGCTGCCCTGCAGGAGAGCGCTGGCGACCTGGCCCGCGGCGGAGAGGTGGCCCTCGAGCGTGCTCGCCGCCGGGGGCTGCGACATGGCCTTGGCGCGTGCCTCGATCAGCTGCGAGAGGTAGTACTTCTGGACTGGGCGGTGCGCGCGGGCAGCAGCGAGCGCGACGACGACCGGGTGCTGCGGGAGGGGCTTGGCGCCGTCCGAGAAGATGGCGGACAGCGCGTCCCGCCAGAACTGGAAGCGCATCGCCGCGATAGCCGGCTGGGTCACGGTTGTCGAGACGAGGTGGAGCTCGAGCTGGGGTGTGCGTCAGCAGGTGCTACAGCTTGGCATTCCACCCACGTTGAAGGCGCGGATGGCCAACCACCACTCCTTTTCCCGCCGTGGCCAGAAGTACGAGCAGAGCCATGCGTCGGGGTCGAGCTTCTGGACGAGGCTGGCGCAGTATGCGGCCGACTCGTGGGGTCCGCCGGACGTCGTCGGCGCGTTGAGAGGTGTGCCCGGCGTGCGGCGGGGGAGGGGGGACGAAGAGGACGCGGAGGTCGACGGCGCAGGAGAAGGCTCGGGGGCCGGCGCCTTGGCCGGCTGGTGCCGCACCGCCGCGGTCGTCGACATGCGCGCAGCGCGCGGCGTGGCAACCGTCGTTGCGGAGCGAGCGATGCTTGTTGGTGTTAAGCCGCGCATTGTGGTGGAGTGAGAGTTGGCGAGAGGCGAGATCGAACTTTTGATGTTGTGACGTCTGCTCATGTTGCAACTCGCGCGCAAATCCGCCGACGGTGACTGGCTGGCGGGGGCTGGGTCAGACTCAGACATCAAGGCTGACGCCGACGCCGACACCGACGCCGACGATCAGCGTGGCCAGAGGGCAAGGCGAGCCCGCGCACACAGCAAGTAATACAGTATACATACAGTCGTAGTCTATCGTGCATCACAGGCGCCGTGCGGCCGGGCATCGCCAGCCTCCACCTACCCCTCTTCCCGGCTCCCCCGCTCACGCCTCGCCTTCGGCCTCGTCAAAGCTCAACAGCCCCTTGACGACCTTCTTCTTCTTCTTCGTCTTCTTGTCCCCGGCGTCGGCAGACGCGATCGCCTCGCCGACGAGCTTGCGTTTCGCGCCTGCGGGCGTCGGCCTCGCCTTGCCCTTCGCCGCCGGCGCTGGCGGTGCCGGCGGCTCCTTGCCCTGCGCCTTGGCCGTGCTCTCGCCGACGAGCTGCTTGAGGTTATCCAGTGCGTCGCCCGTGCTCTTCCCCGGCGCGTCGCCTGCCACCATCAGCACAAACAGCCTCCCCTCCACACCCGACCCACCCTTCTTGCGCTCTGCGTCCACCTCGGCCTTGGACAGGTGCCGGCCCTCCTTGAGCACGACGATCTGCGGCCCGTCGTCCCCGCCGCCGAACTGCGCCTCCCACTCGTCCTCGTCGCTCTCGCCGTCGCTCCCGCCCGCCCACTCGCCGTCCTTGGGCCGCGAGGGCAGGTCGCGCGCGTCGCGCCGCCCCTCGGCCTTGGTCGGCTGGCCAAAGTTGGCGAGGAAGGCCGGCTTTTGCGCGACGTACTCGAGCTTGTTGAGCTGCGCGCGGCTGTGCTGGGACATTTTGGGCAGTGTGGTGTGCGCGAGTTGTCGGTGTTGTCGGCGATGGCAGTTGACGTCGAGTGATGCGCGAGATCACTGACAGTCCGACATCGGCGCTTTCGGTTTTCGCACATCCTCATTTCTAATCGATTTGATGGCCGGCTAATCGCTATTACGATCGGTTTGTTATCTCGGCTTCGGCCGACAAAGAGCGATGCGACTATGACGACGAGATTGGAGCTGTCTCATGCGGTCACTTGTGTTCTGCGTTGCGCGATATCGGACTTTCGACCACTGCGCTCATTGCGATGGGTACATAAGGCAGCTCGAGTCAAGACAGCAGCTTCAGCTCAACAGACAAGACCCACACCACAACACACACACAATGGCGCAGTTCGCAAAGACGACCTTCGACGCAGCAGGCTACCTCGCCTCGCGGCCGTGAGTGGCCGGCTCCACCCCTAGCCTTGCCCGCTGACCCAACCCAGAACCTACCCCGAGCGCGCATACGACCTGATTCTAGCGTACCACCGCCTGCGCGGCGGGCGCACCTCGCATGCGCTCGACCTGGGCTGCGGGCCGGGATTCATGGCGCTCAACCTCGCGCCGCACTTCGACCGCGTGACCGGGCTCGACCCGTCGTCCAAGATGGTGTCTGTCGGCGCGCAGCCCGCGCCGCCAGCCAAGCAGATCACCTACGGCGTCGGCACGTCCGAGGACCTGGGCGCCGCCGGCGTCACGCCGGGCAGCGTCGACCTCGTCGTCGCGGGGCAAGCGGCGCACTGGTTCGACCACGCCAAGACGTGGCCGCAGCTCGCGCGTGCGCTGAGGCCGGGCGGCAGCGTAGCGTACATCGGCTACGGCGAGCTCACGTTCCCCAAGTTTCCGCACCTGAACGCCCTCGTGACCCGGTACCACCACGACAGCGCCGGCATCGGCCCGCACTTCGCCCAGCCGGGCCGCAGTATCGTGGAGGGCCTGCTCGACCGTGTCCCGTTCCCTGTTAAGGCCGAGTTCGATAGCGCGCTCCTTGCGTCGCTCCCGGACGTCGAGTACACCGACCCCAGCGTACACCCCGTCGCGGATGTGATTGACGAGCTCCCGCCCTCGCCGGAGCCGAGCGCGAGTAATGGCGGGGACGAGTGGGACCCACAGACCGCGGTCAGGCTCAAGGCTGGGACCAAGGGCCAGTGGTTTATTCACCGGCAGTGGACGTCCAAGGAGTTCGAGGCGTACCTCCGCACGTCGTCCGCCGTGTCCGGCTACCAGGAGAAGCATCCTGAGGACAAGGCGAAGGGGAAGGCCCAGGGCGGAGAGGGCGACATTGTCGATCAGTTTGTTGACGAGGTGCGCGACGCGCTCAAGAAGGAGGGCGTCGACTTTGACAAGGAGGCTGTGCACTGCGCGTACCCCCTTGTCCTCGTCCTCATTAAGAAGAAGCAGGCATAGTGTAGCAGAATGGATCTAGTAGCATACAGGGCGGTACAACAGCGGCGACAGCAGAGAGAGCACAGATGTGGTCTAGAGCAGAGGGCATCTACAGAAGCGATGCGGGCGAGGGCGGGCCATTGTCCTCTTCGGCAGCTTCTTGCTTTGGCTGCCAGCACACGAGCAGCTCGCGCAGTTCGGGGCTGATGGTGCGGCGGGTCGGTCGTCCCTCCACGGCGGTTGATGACGCTGAAGGCTCTGCCTCCGGCGCTTCGTCGCCACGCCGTTGGCGGAGCTCGCTCGAGCCACTCGGACCAGGCTCCTGGTCAATTTCCTCGACAATCGAGCGGAAGCTAAGGAAGAGAACCTCGGCTTGGGCGAGCGTTGTGTCCAGGTCAATCTGGGTCACAGGTAAGCGTTTCTCCGCGAACATCACCTGTGGCACTCACCGTTCCGCTCAGATCGTTCGCATACTTGAGTACCTCGTCAAACTCAGTGAGATAGCGCAGGATGACGTCGCGGTGGCTGTGGAGCACGGCCAGGGTGACGAAAAGCACAAAGTTGTTCGAGTAGTAGTTGGTCCACAGCACCTCCCACAGCTTGATGACGTTTTCAAACTTGAACTCGCGCTTGAACGAAATGAGGATCCAGCGGAAGACGAAGAAGAGGTTGAGCGATTCGGTCTTTTCTGATGGGTTAGCTTCCACACAAGGCTTGTAACCCACCCAAGTGCGCGTAGAGCTCCGGGTCCATGAGTTGCACGAGCTGCTGGAGGGTGCTGAGCTGCTTGCGCATGCCGCTCTGGTCGCGGAGGAAGTGCGATTCCTGAGTGGGTCAGACATGAGCACTTCGAAAACCCACCATCATCTTCATCACGCCCACGAGGCCCCAGAAGGCGTCCGCCTCGTTCGCGTCGAACACATAGTAGATGGGGCTGAGGAGGTCGGACATGCCTGGCGGGTTAGAGCTGGTGGTTCGTGGACTCGGGGACCCACCTTGGACGTATCCTAATTCGGGAGAGTAGACGTGGTAAGTCATAAGCACGGAGCGGAGAGCAGCAATATGGGCTGGGATGTCAGCTTGAGGCAGGTCAGCTAAGCTCACGATTCAAGCCAGCATGTCCACCCTCCTCTTCCTTGTCGTTCTCGCCCCAGATGCCAGAGCCGGCACCACCGCCTTCCTTCTCCTCATTTCCAGCCTGAACAGCCTCCGGCGTAACTGAGTAGAGAGCTTGCTGGCGGTCTGTACGGCGGCAGTCGACCTGTGTGGGTTAGCATTGCGAGCTACCTCCGTCACCCACATCAATCCGGTGCCACTCTTCGCGCCACGCGTCGGGTGCCTCGCCCGAGTTTGTCTTCTCCCTCCAGCCGGACAGGAGTGTGACATACTCGATCCGCTTTTCCTGCAGAAGCGTCTCGCGCGCGGCTTCGCGGTGGTCCCGGGCACCTGGGCCGGTCGTGATACCTCCAACGTCCCACGGGACGACTCCAAGGAGAACCTCCCATCCCTCACGGCGCGTAGCTTGCTGTTCAGGCTCGGGGCTGTCGGAGAAGCCGCGGCGGAAGATCTCACGACGGACAAAGAGCTCGTCTCTACCCTCTTCGATGAAGCCAGCCCAGTCAGCGGCGGTGATCGGGTTGTTGGGCGTCCTGGTCGTCTTGGGAGCTGGGCCGCGGGAGGCGTGAGGAATGACTGAGAAGATGCCAAGGGACGTCTCATCCGTCCCGCTCTCCGAGCCTGGACGACCGGCCTGGGCGGCGAGCTCATCTCGGCGCGACTTCTCGCCTTCCTCGGCGACGACGCGAGCCCAACGAGCGAGGTACAGTCTCGCTGATTCGAACTCGCTTGCGACGTCGGGGCTCCTCTGTGAGCCGAGCTTGGGAGTGAGGCGAGACGAGTTCTCCCATTCTCCTGGCGCGTTGACGAGGCTGCGGAAGGCCGGAGGGAGGTGCGGCACGACAGGCTTGGCCAGCGGATGGTTGAGCACGTTCTGGGCTGTGTGCCTTGCAATGTTGGTGATGCTTGACAACCCGACGAGGAGGGACTCGCGGGGCGAAGCAGTGTGGACGGCGGCAGCGAGGCTTGGGTATTGAAGGTGGGGTGGGTAGTTCTGCTGCGGCTCCTCTTCAGCACCGGCGCGGCGGGGTTCCTCGTAGCCTGCCTCGTGAACTTCGCGGTCGGCTCGGCTGGGGTTGATGAGCCAGAGCTCGCCTCCGCGGTTGTTGCTTGCGGTAATGAGGCGGGAGCGGAGGAGGGTCGCGTGTTGGCGGAGGACGTTGAGGAAGGGCGGGAAGCCCCAAGGCGGCGTCGGAGGGTCCGAGGATCTCGGGGTCGTCACCAGCGGTGTCTGGTCATCATGGAAGAAGAGAGTCGGGAGGGAGACACCTCCTTGCAGGCTGGGAGGTTAGCTTAGAACCCACAAATATGGTAACCTCACTTGAATGTGGCCGAGCCGTACCAATGTGAGAGGCTTGGCTGGGTCGCGTCAGCTGCTTGTCTGGCAAGGGGAGAGTCAGCTTACCGGATACACCAAGATGCTGTAGATGTTCGTGACCGGGATCGAGAAGGCATACTTCTCTCCCCTCGGCGCGGGAACCGAGACAAACACGTATCCTGCGCGGGTCAGCGTGAATTCCGGCCGCGTAGCGCGTAGCACCGCCTTCCCTCCCGGGGCATTCACGACGACGCGCGGCTCACACCGCCGCACTCACCGTCTTCCTCGGTCGGCGTGCCGGCCGGGCGGCCCTCGACAAGCAGGTAGCTCTGCTGGTCCTCGTCCGACATGCGCATGAACAGCTCGTCGGGCACCCAAACAACGAGAATCTCCTTGGCGGTCGCGGAGCGCGCGCGCGCGCCGTGGTCCGAGGTGTCCCCGGGGTTGCGGGGCACGTCGCGGTCGACCTCGACGAGGCCAAGCATGCCGGTGATGTTGTCGCGCTTGAGCTGCGTCGGGTGGATCGCGACGTGCGACTTGGCGTAGATGAGCCGTGCCTTCTTGGTGTTGCTGTTGTTGGCGGGCGTCGCGACGCCGGTGCCGGGCGTCGGCGCGGCAGACCCAGCGCGCGGAGGGGTCGGGACGTGCTCAAACGACTCGGTCGACGCCCGCGTCGGCTGCTCGCGGAGCGGCTGGAGGGGGTTAGATGGGCTCCTTCGAGGGCGGTGGGCGCCGCGGGTGGGTGGCGATCGATCGCCAACCAAAGGGTCCACTCACGGCCTTGTCTGTCCTCGCCATTGTGTTGCCGCTGATCTGTTGGCTTGCGGGGTGCTTGTGTCAAGTGTGCAGCTGTGGACTGCCTTGGGTGCAAGCAAGCACGAGGGGCAATATGTATGGGCGATGGGGGATGCGGCGATGGTGGTGGTGGTGTCGTAGGCGCTGTCGGCACACTCACTGCAGCGCGCGTCATTGTAATCTCACCGCCGACGCTGATGCACTGACGGTGCGTGCAAATCACTTAAATGGCCACCCCACTTCGGCGCCACTCTCGCTCCGAGGCGGCGCCAACGGCGTCGACAGCGACGCGGGCAAGAGCGTTCGGGGCGAGCAATGCATGCAGTGGTGCAGAGCATGAGGATGGTAATGCACATGAGCGTGCCAGCGCATCTCCGAGGCGATGACTCGTGCCAGAGGGTGGTGGGGTGGCTGACGCGAGCCACATGTCATCGAGCTTCACAAACTTCCCCTCCACTCGAAGCTGCGCCACCATCAGCTTCCAAGAGGATTCTCTCGAGCTATGGTCTTCCTGTTCCTAAGAGTTATGATCTAAAGCATGGTCTATAGATCCATTCGCCCAAGACCTCGAAAGAAGGATATCTGTGCGGTTGGGGACTGGTGAGCGCCACACGCCACCACGTGTGGCACTTTAATCCATCACAATACACAAACAACCAAACCGCTACAACGGACGCAGGACAACACTAAACTCGGTGGGGCACGGCCGGAGGATATACTGCGGCAGCGGCCCGGGCCCACAGCTGGCCGTGCCGACGCCGGCATGCGCCTTGTCGAGGTTAAGGTACACCTTATCGCGCGGCGTCAGGTCCGTTGCGTGCGTCGCCTTGTCGAGGTCGGCCGTGGTCCACCGGCGCGCGGTGAGCGCAAAGCTCGGCACGCCGTCGATGCGCAGCCCACCCTCGCCCTCGCAGCCGCGCACCTCGGCCCAGCGGACGTCGGGCCGCGCGCCGTTCTCCTGCGGGTAGACATACGCCGTCTGCATGTCGTCGATTGACAGATCATGCGCGCCGAGCTTGCCCGCGCCCTTGGTGTCGGGGTATCCCTCGCCCGGGCCGGGTCCGAACCAGCGCACCTGCGCCAGTCTGGACGGGAGCGCGAGCACGACGCCGAGTCGCGGGATGGTGATTCCCGCCCAGTCGCCCTTGGGCACGACGGCGACGTTGAGGCGCAGGCCGGAGCCGTCCGAGGACCACCGGTACGTGGTCTGCAGGGCGCGGTCGTGCGCGGCGGCGGACACGCGCGTGCGCACGAACAGGCACGCGTCCTGGACCCACACGGCGTCGGTGCGGTGGTGCAGCCTGTCCAGCCCGGCCGCGCGCCACCGCGCCGCGTCGCCCCCGAACCGCTCGTTGTCGGTCGGCGCGCGCCACACCTCAAGATGGAGGTCGGAGACGGGCAGGTCGCCGAGCGCGACGAGCGCACCGTCCGACGCGCGGAACGTGCCCGGGCCGATCGTCACCGTGTCGGCCTTGACGGTCGGCTGCGCGACCACCGGCGTGTGGTCGGTGCCGAGGCCGGTGGGCGCGGTGAAGCGCGCCGGGAACTGGCCCCATGCGACCTCGTGCCCGCGCCCCGCATACCGGGTCGGCTTGGCCAGCGCCGCGGTCACGGTCCACACGCCCTCCCCGATGGCGAGGGACGGCGGGAGGGTGATGTCTGGCAGGCGGGCGGTGGCCGACGCGCCGGCCGCGACCTCGGGCACGGCGAGCGTGCCGCTCTCGACGACCTGGCCGCCGACGGAGAGCGACCAGGAGAACTCGAGCCCGGACAGGCTCGCAAAGTCGTACTTGTTCTTGATCGTCACGGTGCCCGACTTTGCGTCGCCCGTGATCCCGACCGGCGCAATCACCTTCTTGTACTCGAGCAGACCGGGGCTCGGCTTGCGATCAGGAAACACAAGGCCGTCGCACACAAAGTTGCTGTCGTGGATCTCCTCGCCGAAATCCCCGCCGTAGGCGTAGTACTCGCGCCCGTCGGGCAGCCGCTTGGGCAGCCCGTGGTCGATCCACTCCCACACAAACCCGCCCTGCGTGCGCGGGTACTTCTCAAAGATGGCCTGGTACTCTGCCAGCCCGCCGGGCCCGTTGCCCATCGCGTGCGCGTACTCGCACAGGAAGTACGGCGAGTTGCGGCGCTTGGCGTCAAGCGCCGGGTCGAGCGGCTTGCCCGGCTCGTATGTGTCCCTGCTGACCGCCTCCTGCCCGACGTCGGGCAGTGCCGGCTCCTTCTGCTGGCCGATGGCCTCAACCTGGTGGTGGAACAAGTACATGTGGCTGAAAATGTCGACGTACCGGAGCTCGAGGTCGCGCTCGTAGTGGATCGGGCGCGAGCTGTCGCGGCTGCGCACCCAGTCGGCCATGGCGCCAATGTTGCGTCCCATGCCGCCCTCGTTGCCGAGCGACCAGACGACCACGGCCGGGTGGTTCTTGTCGCGCTCGACCATGCGCTGCGTGCGGTTCAGCAGCGCGGCCGTCCAGCGCGGGTCGTCGGTCGGGTTGTCACGCCACCGGCACAGCTCGAACCCGTGCGTCTCGAAGTCGCCCTCGTCGACGACCCACAGCCCGTACGCGTCGCACAGGTCCAGGAACGCCGGGTGTGGCGGGTAGTGGCTGCACCGCACAGCGTTGATGTTGTGCGCCTTCATCAGCTGGATGTCGTGCTCCATCGTCTCGCGGGTCACTGATCGCCCGCGGGTCGGCTCAAACTCGTGCCGGTTCACCCCCTTGAAGAGCACGCGCTTGCCGTTGACCTTGATCTGCGCGTCCTCGATTACGACCGTCCGGAACCCGATCTTGAGCGGCAGTGTCTCGCCGCTCGTCCCGGTGTCTAGCAGGCCGTCGTACAGGCGCGGCGTCTCGGCACTCCACGGCGCGACGGCGAGGGTAACGCTCTCGCCCGTGGCGATGTCGACCCCGAGCTCGGGCACGGTGACGTGGCCCGCGGGCTCGCAGTCGACCTTGAGCGTGCCCTTTCCTGTTGTGTGGTCGTAGCTCGCGTGCACGAAGTGGTCGACAACCGCGCGCGGCGGGCGGTACAGCAGCGCCACGTCGCGGAAGATGCCGGGCAGCCACCACTGGTCCTGGTCCTCGAGGTAGCTGGCCGCCGACCACTGGTGCACGCGGACCGCGAGCGTGTGTTTTCCTGCGGTGGCGGGGATCACGAACTCGGTGGGCAGGCGCGAGCCGGTCGAGAAGCCGAGCGGCGCGCCGTCAACCCACACCTTGAACCACGACTCGACGCCCTCGAAGCGGAGCACGGCCTGGGGTCAGCGCGGAACACACGCCACACACACCTTGCCGCCGCTCCACGACTCGGGAATCTCAAACGCCACGCGGTAGTCGCCGGTCGGGTTGGCGTCGGGCACGCACGGCACGTCGACGGGGAACGGAAACTTGATGTTCTGATACGCCGGGAGCCCGTAGCGCCCGTACTGGCCGTGCTCGTCGCGGTGCAGCACCCACGACGAGGGGACCGCCAGCGTGTCCCAGTTGCTCGCGTCGTAGTCGGCCGCCGCGAAGTCGTCGGGCGCGTCGGCGCGGTCAGAGAGCCGGAACGCCCAGTCGCCGTTCAGGCTGAGCGCGGCGCTCGACCCGCGGAGGGAGGAGAACGCGCGCGGCGCCGCCACGCCCGCCTGCGGCGCGAACGTCTCGTGCTCGCGCGGGTGGTGCGTGTGCAGCGCCGTGATGGACGGCAGGATTGTCGGCGGGAGCGACATGGTGCATGGGGCTGCTGGCTGCGGTGAGGCGGCGTGTCTTAAGACTATTCTTGCTGGTGGCACTTGTTGTTGCATCAGACGTCGGGGAAATCGCCGGGAGCGTGCCGTTGCGGCGACTAGCGTGGTTGTCCTTCCCGTTCGCTGGGAACATTCCCGTTCGTCGTGCGTGCGTCATGCAAGAGTCGTGGTGGGTCCATACCACAAGCAGCACACAGAGTAAGCGATGTGGGGAGGGGAGTGCGCGCGACGTGATGGATGAGGAGGCGGGCGTAGGGGCTGCCTCGCCACACGGCTTCCATTAACAAGGATCCACCGGCCACCGTACCGCTAGGCTGAGCAGCTGCACTTCCGTGCACTCGCACTACTGCATGGCGAGCACGGCTCCAAGACCTCAGGCGTGCATACCCCCTTCAGAAACACGACTGTGCGCGTCGTGTGCCAGCACGACCGTGGGCGCCGCCACTCCGATGGGCTGGCCAACAACCCACCCCACATGCCTCGTATCCGGCGTCACAGCCGATTTCCAACGCCAGATAAGTCCAGTGCCGGGCTCCTCGTGACAGTTGAAATCAGCGCGCAAGATTCCCGTTCGATCTCATGCTGGGTGGCATGCGATGCATGCCCATCCGCTGTGGGGTATGCATCGGCCTCCATGGCATAGGTCGATGGCCGGCTTGGGTAGGGGGGTTGTCGTCCGCCTCGCCCTATCGCCGCCATCGCTGCGCTGATGTCGCATGATAGAAATGATGGGCGTACTGGTGTACTGATGGCTAGTTTGGCAGCACCAGCCACGCCGGCTTCCGGCCGCGCCTTCGAAGATCTCCACTCGAGTCATGACCAGCGCTCAGAGGCGTCCGAGAAGCTCTCACCGTCTCCCTCCCTGGGTTGCACTCAGATGCACCCAGCGCAATCTCTTGTAAAGCCGGGACACGCCCGCATGCATGAATGGTATATCTGAGCGTCAGCAAGGCCACATCGCCGTCCAACTCACACAAAATGCTGGTTATACAACTGTTGCTCACTGCCGGCCTACTTGGCCGCCGCGACGGACACCACCTCGCGCCCCTCGGCCAGTATCCCGTCCAGCCCCTCGACGTCCCCGAATCCCTTGAGCTCGGCCTCGACGCGCTCCCACGCGGCCTTGACGGCGTCGGCGTCCTCGCCAGCGAGCACCATGAGGCGGACGCGCTCGAGCCCCTGGGCCGCGACTGCGCGCGCGCGGTCGCCGTCGCCCACCGGCGCCTTGTCCGCCAGCGCGACGCTATCAGCCAGCTGCGAGATGTCCGAGAACCGCTCCTGCAGCGACGTGACGATCGACAGCAGCTGCGGCGTGCGCGTGTTGAGCTGCGCGATCGTGTCGCCCGCGCTGAAGAGCTGGTGGTGGTGGTTGTACACGAGCGTATGGCGCGACGAGTGCAGCCGCCCCACGTCGGCGGCGAGCACCGACGTGCTCCCCATCAGCTCGGCGAGGGAGGCCTTCGCGATCAGGTCCTCGTAGTACTCTGACGGCGAGAAGTGCGGCGACGTGAGGTCGAGCGCGTCGCCCCCGCGCCGCGGCTTGCGGCGCGCGCCGTTGCCGCTGCCCGCGGTGTTGCCCCCTGGTGTCGACGGCGCGCTTGCTGGTCCCGGACTTGTCGCGCCGTCCCGCTTCAGGCCGTAGAAGTCGCGCAGCTGCTCGCGTCGCGCTGCTCGTCGCGCGTCGGCGGCCGCGTTGTTGGGTGTCCGGGACGGGCTGAGCACGCGCTCGGGGACTGGCCCGGCGGGCGTCGACGGCATCGACGAGGTACGTGAGGGCAGTGGTGTCGTTGCCATGGCTGTGGTCTTGTGAGAGTCGGGAGGGTGTGAGTCTTGTCGCGATGTCTGACAAGCTGGGATGTTGGGAGGTTGGACGTGGACCTTGTGGTGGAGGAGGGCTTGGTGCGGAAGGCACGCAACAGGTTAGCGGGCCTATTTTTGACAGTCGTGGCCAGCAACGACAAAGACCGCAACAACAAGCACTACTATTCAGTACGCAGTATGCAATGCGCTGTATGACGGCGGCAGGTGCCGAGCTGCTGCTACACGGACAATGACAACCATACAATACCTAGTGTTGCAGAGTTGCTGTTTTGGGCCGTGGGCGCCTCAACGACTGACGATTCTAATCCTATACAAATTGACGGTGAGAGCCACTGGCGTCTGTCTCTCTCGCCATGCTTACGTTCATGCACGCATACACTGCCATCTGAAACACGATGCACGATGCCGCAATGTCGATCGCCGACGTCGTCGACGCCGACGACGACAACCTCGCGCAGCTCAAAGATAACTCTACCGAGGCACCGCCGCAACACTGCACAGCACGACGCCGACTGTTATGACGACATGCGCGGCGGTTTATTGTTATCAGTCTTGCAGAACACAGCAAGTCATTTCTGGGCGTCACAGAATGCAGTGCGGCAACGCGAACAGCGCGACCCTTGTCACGGATATGCCTAATGCATCGAGGGCCCCAGGGCGGTGTCGGTGTCGCGGTGACAGTGGTGGAAGCTGTCATCTGTTTGTGATCGGCCATTGAGAGGCGAGGGGGGGACGAAATGCACAACCGCGGTACCATGCGCCTGCTGGCAAGGAATGAGACCACCACAGCTGCTTGGGCGAGCTACACTCTGACCCCCTACCACCTCTTTCGGTCATTGTCCCAGCCGGCTGAATGCGCGAGCCAGATCGCTCTGTTGATGAGATCGCCCACTGCCTCTGGCGCTGCTGCTGTGCCAGTTGGATCTCATTGCGCCCATGGCGAGTTGGAACCAAACACAAAGCCACCCAGATCTATCTAGGGCCGGACGGCGTGCGGCGTACAAGCTGCATGGCACGAGCAGCACGCAGCACCGCGGCGGTGGCGGCGCACCGCGCACAGAGCGAGCACAGCCAACACCCAGAGAAGCCTCGTTGCATTCCGCCAGACGGACAGCACGAGCCGCGGGGATGGTTGGCGGCCTCTTGGCATCGTCCCATGCACGTACATGGAAGCTTGTTGTTGCCGGCCGCCGTGGTGGCGACTGCGATTTTGTCATACCGTCTTGGCGCGGTGGAGACTGTTGGAGTGTTGACGTATGCATCGGCGTCAGCGGTGGTGAGTGAGCAGAGAGCAATGGCCAGCACCCAGCGGCCAGTTGACCGAGGCCGACTGACGCTGCAGTCGGCAGGTTGCCGTGCTCGGTGGGCCTGTGCGTCATGTCAGGGACGGGGGGGCACAGGGGCGCAATCCAGTGACGTCGAGATAACTTGGTCGTCCCTGAGTCACGCCTGGCTACTGCGCCCTGCTTCGGCGCCCTCTTCGGCCCTGCCCTCTGCTAGCTCTGCTGTTTTGCCCGAGCGCGCGCCGACGGCTGCCAAGGAAAAATGACTGGCGCCGTGTCATTGTTGCTCGCTCGTCGTCCGTCTCTGGTCCTTTGCGCAGCAACTCGACCTCCTTTCGCCCGTTTGCCACCACCTGCTACCACCACCACCACCGCAACGCACCGCTGCTCCTCGGCTGTCCCTTTGCTCCTCCTCCTCGTCCCTTCTTGGAGCGCTCTCGACCACGACCACTCCACTCGGCTGTGCCTCTTTCACCGGCCGCACCCGATCGTCACTACTTAAACCCAGCAGCACGTCCCACACTTCCTTTGACTCGACCAACTTTTTTCGTCGTCGCCCTCTTATAGCTCAGTCCAAGCGCCAAACAACGCAACACTAGTCTTGTCGTTGCACATTCTCCCTCGCCACCACTAAACAACAACCACCACCAACAACAATGGTCCGCGTTGCTACCATCCACACGGCGCTCTTCGCCTTCTGTGCCTTCTGGTCCCTCCTCGTCTGGACCGTCGCCGCCGGCTTTGTCTCCAAGATCCACAACTACAGTGAGTACATGCGCGGGTGGGGGGGAGGGTGGTGGGCACATTCTCGCGCGCGCAGCGAGGGTGGGTGGGAGGCCTGGGTGGGCACAGTATCGCTCGCGCCAGCACCGTGGGTGGGCGGGCGACATTGCTACCTCGCCCGCGAGTGGGCCGAAGGGAAGACACCCTCCCTCTCACCGCCCGTCGCCCACAACCCATACCGATGTCGGAGCCGAAGTCGCGTCCACACCTCTACACCCACACCACCCACCACACCCCTCTCCACAATCATCCGACTCACCGCTAACCACCCCACAGGCGGAGGCTACTACTATGGTAACCCGTACGCCGACAGCGCCAGGGCTGTCCTCGCTTGGGGCATCATCAGCATGTTCTACTTCATTGCCCAGTGAGTCAGACGACGGTGTGTGCCGCCGCTGCGTGTCGTGGGGGAGAACCTTCTCTCCCCACGACTTTGTTTGTTCCAGACACACAATTGCCAGATCCAAACAAACAATACACAGCGCCACGCCTCCGCACCCACACGGGCCTCTTGCTGACCCTGCACAGCCTTGTCGTCCTCCTCTTTGTCAGCTCGACCAACATCTTCGTCTCCATCATCTTCGACACTGTTGCCCTTGGCTTCCTCTGGCTCTTTGGCATTGTCTCGGTCGGCGTCCTCTCGCAGTGGGGCAGCCTCTTCGCCGACTACTCGGGCACCAACGTTGGCAGGTGAGTGGCGGTGACAAGACTTGTCGTGACGCACGTGCTGACGCTCGGCTCCAGCCTCGGCCAGGCCGTTCTTGGTCTCGGATGGATTCTTGTCCTTGTTGTGAGTGTGACCCTACCCGCCACCAACATGTACTGATTTTGCAGCAAATGGGCCTCCTCGCCTTCGAGATCATCTGGACTTTCACCCGCCACGGCGCTGGCCTCTCCTCGTGGCGCTCTAGCTTCCACGACGTCAACGACGGCACCAGCGGTGGTGGCTTCCGCGGCAGCTCGGGTATCTCGAGCGAGCCCAAGGCCACCACTCAGGTCACGGTCTAAGCGCGCCATGTCTTCAGGATGTCAACGTCGCACGGTTATGGTTACGGCTACGGTTACGGCTATGGCTACGGCTCTGACTACTGGTCTTTGATCTCCTCCCCGGCGGCGCGTGCGCTGCTGGTTCTCCTCGAGTTGTGTGCCCGGGTGTCTGGATGCCAGTAATACACGTGCTGGCTCGGATGCTGCTAACGGGATGTGTAGCGAGCGTGTGATATATATATAATGAGGCGTGGACAGTGGCCAGTGGCTGCCGCGGAGCGGTACGCCCGGCTGTAGGCGAGACGGCGTAGGTAGAAGTTTAATACTGTGCGACGGTGGTAGTCGATGCACCGAAGTATCCGCAGAAGTGCAAGGAGTGCAAGTCGGCGTGGGAGCCCCGAGACTGATGCTGGTTGCTGCTGACAAGTGGACTGCGTCTGGCTGGCTGGCCGGCCGCTGGCGGACTGTGCCCGCTTATCACCCCGCATCGTGGTCTTAATCGGACGCGGGGTTTTGTGTTATCGTCAACGCCAACGCGCGGGCATGCGGGCATGGTGAGACACGATGCGCGCGGGTTTCGGGTCTTGCGGTCGTCGTGCGTCGGGCGACATGCTCGTCCAGCCATCGTAAAGGCATCTAAGCGCATCACGAATCAGGCGGAACACGCAGCACGGAGAGGCCGACGACATGTGACCTGTGCCATATCCCGCGCCACCACTCCCGTCCACCAGCCAGCCAGCCAGCACTGCCCGGTTACAGCTTGACCGAGGATCGTGTGCCAATCGACAAGCACGCATTTAACCTGAGCGAGAACCGCGCACACCACGACGCACACACCACGCACACACCCATGGCGTCGCTCAACCTGTCGTCCCTCGGCGTCGAGCTCGACGGCGTGCGCCGCGCACGGGCTAGCGCGACCCGGCGCGCAAGCGACTCGACTGGGCCCTCACCCGACCTCCCCCCGCCGCCGGCGCTGGAGACAGACGACGATGAGGACGACGAGACGAGCGCCGGCGCCGCCGACTCGCCGCTCACTTCGCCTGAGACGCACACCCGGCCACTGCCAAGCACGAAGCGCGTCGCAGCTGAGCCCGAGCCCCAGCCGCTCCCGCTCTGCCTGCTGTGCTTCTCGCGCCCGCCGAGCGCCGTCCTCCTGCCATGTGAGCTGCCGCACCAGGACCACGCTGACCATCCCCAGGCGCCCACCTCAACCTGTGCTACCTGTGCGCCCCGCTGCTGATGCACAAGAAGGCCAAGGCCGAGTGCTTCCGCGACGTGGTGGCTGCCGGGGCGGAGGCGGAGGAGACGCCGAACCCGCGCGCGGGGTTCGCGGCGGCGCTGAGCCGCGCAGTCGGGTCCAGCCCCAAGGCCCGGCGGCTGAGTATGGGCGGGTACGTTGCGCCGCGGGAGGGCATTCGCGGCGGCGAGATGCGCGGGAGGGATTTGGTGAGCGCGGGGGGAGGAGCGCGAGGCGGCGGCGCATGTGCCGCGACGGGGATGGCGAGCAGCACCGACGCGGAAGGGCAGGTGCGGCTGTCGCTCTGCGGCGCGGGCGCGGGCGCGCAGTGCCTTGTCTGCCGCGCCGACGTGTCGGGCTGGCTGAGAGTGTATACGGGGTGAGACGGTTGTACAGTAATGCATTTTCTGGGCTATGATGCGGCGGCGCGGTGCTCGCTATGATGTGGCGGCTTGCTGCTCGCGCTCGCGCAGGACCTCGTCCATGTCGGACGCTATGGACGCGAGAAAGTCGGCATGCGCGCGCACCGGCGCCCAGCCGAGCGCGCGCGCGTTGGCGCCGACTGCGCGGCTCACGGCAGCCTGATACGTGAGCTGAGCGTCAGCATTGCTTGCATCACACAGGCCACCCACCTCGACGGCGTACTTCCGTCGCTCGGCCAGGCTGAGCGGTGACCGCTGCGCGGCGCCGAGGCCGCGCGCGACGAGCTCCTTGCCGACGGCGTCGGACGCCTCCTCGAGCGTGTAGGCCCCGTTCTCAGCGACGTAGTGCCGCTCTGCGGTGCCCTTGCGCGCCGCGGCAAACACGAGCGCGTACAGCGCGGCCAAGTCGTCGACATGCACGTGGTTCCACGTCCACTCGTGCCGCCACGCCGGCGCCGCGCGCCGGCCGAGGGCGATACGGATGAGATTCGGCACCTGCCACGACAGGCGCGCCGCGTGCCCTGCCGCACTGAACGGGTTGCTGGCCGGGCCGTACACCGCCGACGGGAGGACGATATGCGCGGACACGTACCCCGCGTCCGCGGCGAGCTGGACCATGTCGTCGTGCGCGCGCCGCGGGGTGTCCGGCACGGCGGAGAGCGGCGCCTGCGACTCGGGCACGTTGGCCGCGTCGGTGTAGACTGTCGGCGGGGAGGGCTCGGGCAGCTCGCCGTCCCATGACTCCAGGTGCGCGGGGCGCAGCACGGCCGGATCGAGCATGTCCGTGCCCGACGTGTGCAGGTAGACGAGACGCTCGCCTGTGCCCTCGAACTTGTGCCGCGCGGCGGCGAGGATGGCGGCCGTGAGCGCAGGCATCTCGCTCCCGAGGCAGTTGACGACCGCGTCGGACGCGAGCACGTGCTCACGGAGTACGGCGTCGTCGAGGGCGTGGACGGCGGTCGTGATCTCCCCTTTGTGGGTCGTGCGCGTGAGCCCGGCGATGGCGGATAGCGCGGGCCCGTTGCGGCCGTACAGCAGGAAGCTGGCGGCCGGGTTGGCGCGCAGCAGCGCGTGCAGGACCGCCGAGCCGATGAAGCCTGGCGTTAGCGGTGATGCGGGACCCACATACCTGTCGCGCCGAGGAAGAGGATGCGCTGTGGCTGCTGCGTGGTGTCGGCCTGCTCACTCATGGTGCTGGTGTTGTGAAGACAGCGGTTGGTACGGTGACAACGGCGTCAACAGTTGTCGCCAAGCCGAGACTTCGGCAGTCAGTGACGTCAGGGACGACTAGCTGAGGCTTGCTCGACGGATTCCGCGACGCGCGTCGAGCAGCAAGCATAAGCATAAGCATCATGCATGGCGTGCGCGGGCTGCGCGCCGACGCGTCCTCGTCGTCGTCGGGTGCTGTTGTGCTGCTGGGCCCGATACCGAGCAGAGATACGGGTGAGAGACGCCGCGCTGATAGGCCTCTCCCACTTTCGGAGCCGTCCGACAGAGACCACATGCGACCATGGAGCCGAGCAGCAGCGCGCTTCATCATCGCTTCGTCAGTGTCCACCGGCGCATAAAACAACAACAGCGACAATGGGCACACCGCACACACCCAGCATGGCCGAGAAGAGCGAGACGCGCGAACAGGCGCGCCCCGCTGCCGCTGCCGCGCCGACCCGCGCGCAGCGCGCCCTGCTCACCCTCTTCAAGCTGTGCACGCTGCTCATCTGCGCCGTCGCCATCCGCGCCGCGTACTCACCCGAGCCGCTGCTGCGTCTGCCGAGCTGCTTCGGCAAGCACAAGCACAAGCACAAGCCGTGGGACGCGGGCAAGCCCGTGTTTCGCTCGCCGAACGCGACGCTGGGATGGCACGTCTGCCCCGACAACCCTTCGAACCTGACCTTCTACTGCGCGTTCTTCGAGACGCCGCTCAACTGGAACGAGGTGGAGGATGACAACGTGGGCGATGAGCGCGACTGGCGCAAGTGGAAGGGCGGGGACAAGGTCAAGGACACGGCGCGTATCTTTCTGCGAATGTACCCTGCCACCGGGGACCGGCTCGGCTCGATGCTGTTCAACCCCGGCGGGCCCGGCGGCTCGGGCAACAGGCTCGTGTACAGCCTCGCCGAGGAGTTTGCAAACATCACCGAGGGGCGGTACGACCTCATCGGGTTTGACCCGCGCGGCGTCAACATGACGAGCCCGCGCATGAAGATGCACGACAACAGCTACGCCGGCGCGCTGTTCAAGCTCGCCAACCAGCCGCCGGCGCAGGAGGGCGACCCGACGAACCCGGTCAACACGAGCAACACGGACGACGTGGGTGAGGGTGTAGGGGGGAGCTGACGCTGCCAGTATGACCGCGAGTTTGCGCGCCTGGGCAAGATCCAGCAGCTGGGCGACACGCAGTTCAACCTCGTGCGCAACTTTACTACGGAAAAAGAGCGCAGGTCGGTCTCGACGCCGTTCATGGTGCGCGACATGGCAGCGATCGTCGACGCGCTGGGCGACGAGGACCGCCTGCTCAACTACTGGGGATTCAGCTATGGAACTATTCTCGGCGCGCACTTTGCGGCGCTCAAGCCGGAGCGCGTGGGCCGGTTGGTGCTCGACGGCGTGTCGCGTGAGTTGAGTTGCCGGGCGGCGGCGCTAACGGCAGACGCTGGAGACTACACCGAGTCGCTCGCGGCCTGGGGCCACTCCTCCATGACCGACACGTTCAAGACGTACAAGCAGTTCTTCATCGAGTGCGTCAAAGCCGGCACGGCGCGGTGCGCGCTGGCCGAGCGCGTGCCGGCCAAGCTGGACGACGAAGCGGACGCAGATTACGTCCCCCGCGCGGCGTTCAGTCTCATGATCCAGACGGGCGAGTTCCTCTCGGCGCTGTGGAAGAAGCCGCTGGTCGTAAAGGAGAGCAAGTACGGCCCCGGGATCGTGACTGCCGCGCAGGTGTCGCAGGGGGTGGGTGTAGCTGCCGGGGCCAAGCTGACGCCAGCTCGGCCAAATGCTCTACCAGCCTGTGCGGTGGCAGGGCGTCGCGACGGCGCTTAACGACGCGATGAACGGCAACGGCACCGCCGCGCGCGACTACCTCCCACAGGACTGGTACAAGAGCCTCGTGACTGACCCCGAGACTGCGCGCCGCGTGGACACGGACAACGTGTTCGGCTCGCCCGTCGCCGAGACGGACTCGGCCATCTTCTCGATCCTGTGCAGCGACATGCCGGAGTACACCGAGGACGACCTCGGCGAGCTCGTCCACCTGAGCGGTGATGTGGGTGATGTGCTGGAAACGCGCTGACCCGACCCCAGCTCCTGCTCAAGAGCCCGCTCGCCTGGATGTGGATGCTCATCATGACGCCGTGCACCAAGTGGACCGACCGCCCGTACGAGCGCTACGCGGGCCCGTGGACGCGCAAGGAGGGTCTGCCGAAGCCCAAGAACACCATCCTGTGGATCGGCAACACGTACGACCCGTGAGTGTTGATTTTTCTGCCACAACTGACAACAGGGTGACCCCGCTCGCGTCGGCGCAGCGCATGGTCGAGGGCTTTGGGACCGACGCCTCGCGGCTGCTGGTGCACGACGGCCGGGGCCACTGCACGACCGCCGAGCCGTCCATCTGCACGGCCAAGGCGCTCAGCGACTTCTTTGTGCGCGGTGTTCTGCCCGCCGAGGGGACAGTGTGCAAGGCCGAGCCCGGGTTCATCTTCCCCGACAAGAATGCCACGGTGGCGGTTGCGGGCGCCGACGCGCGCGACGCGCAGCTGTATGAAGTCATGCGGCGCATGGCGGAGCGTATTGGGCAGCAATAGGCGGTTGTGTACGGCGGATATGAATGGGCGTTGTGTAGGTGTGGCGCATGGGGCCCATTGATAGAAAGAAGCACCAGATAGCCGAAGATGCACAGTGCCGACCAAACAGTAATGAATGTGCCCAGTGCCACTCAGGCCACTCACCGAGGCGGCGCCCTAGTGATCTTGCAGTTGCACTCACCGAGACGCCGATGCATGCCGGCCCGCTACCTCGGTTACACAATTACACGAGCATGCAGACCTCATCTTGCAACGGCTATGCCCGTCGGGCGCCCCTCTGCACTGAACAGCGCGCACCGACTGCAGCAGGTTTGGGGCTGCAGATGATCAGGTGACTGCCACGAATCTGCCGGCGCCCGGATCGCGCTAGCAGAGGCAGGTACCAGTGTCGGCGTGGCAGTCGCACTGGTCGTGGGGGATGAAAGGAAGGCTACATAAGAACGCGAGATCAGCTCAAGCAGACAACAACAGACAACAACACGCACCCCCCGCCATGGCCTACGCCCTCGCCCTCGCCGCCGCCGCGGCCGTGCTCCTCGCGCTGCGCGTCGCGGCCGTCCGCCGCGTCCGCTTCGAACGGTACAAGGCGCTGCATGCGCGCTTTGCGCACCTCGCCGAGGATCCGACCAAGATGACGTACCGCGAGGCCGAGGAGATCCAGAAGGCCATGCAGAGCTATGTGAGTGGTGTGCACAGTGCAGGCGGGTGGCGTGCGCAGCTAGTCGTGGCGTGGCGTCGGCGTCGTCGGCGCCGGCGAGTGAACTCGCGCCCAGCTGACCCACACAGGACATGCCGTGGATCTCGATCATCGCGCTCTCGTTCGCGCTGTTCAAAACCTACGCAATCCCCTCCATCTCGCTCGTGCTCAACAAGGGCGGCCAGCTGTCGGACCGCGCGGTCGCCGCGCGCCGGGCGGAGGACACGGCCGTGTTCATCGGCGAGTTCCTGTACGGCGGGCTCGACTCGGAGCGCGGGAGCGTCGCGCTTGCGCGCCTCAACTGGCTGCACGGGCGCTACGGCGCGCTGATTACGCGCGACGACCTGCTGTACACGCTTTCTTTGTTTGTCTTTGAGCCGGCCGTCTGGGCGGAGAAGTACGAGTGGCGCGGTATGAGCGAGATGGAGCAGGAGGCGCGGTGAGTTGCCTGCCGTGGCAGGGTGAGTTTGCTCGGCGCTGACGCGCCGCAGGTACGTGTTCTGGCGCGAGATCGGCGCGCGCATGGGCATCGCCGACATCCCGGCGACCCGCGGCGCCCTGCGGGACTGGAGCGTGGCGTACGCCGCCAAGGCGGAGAAGTACGCGCCGCAGAACGAGACGGTCGGCGACGCGACGCTGCACGTGCTGCTCAAGCCGTTCCCGGCCGTGCTTAAGCCACTCGGCAGGACCGCGAGCGCCGTGTTTCTGCCGGACCGCACGCGCGAGGCGTTCGGGTACGCCGCGCCGCCGGCGCTGCTGCGCGCCCTCGTACCCGCGCTGCTCACGCTCAAGGGGTACGTGTGCGGGTACCTCCTGATGCCGCGGACGACGCCGCCGCCGTACGTCGAGAGCGTGGTCGTCGACGCCGGCGACGGCAGCGGCAAGGGCCAGCGCCTGGTGCGTAACGGATTCCTGTTCGAGCCGTGGTACGTCCAGCCGGGGTCCACGAGCATCGGCGCGCTCGGCGTCGGCACGCCCGGCGGCGAGCAGTGGCACGATAAGGGGTTCAGGCCCGAGACGCTTGGCCCCGAGCGCCTTATGGACCAGGGGGTGGAGCTCGCGCTTAAGAACGGCGCAGAGATGCGTGCGGCGGCGTTAGTGTGCCCGTTCTTCAAGTCATAGTTGGCGGCGCGGTGCAGCGCGACGAACACGGCGACAGTCGCAACGCACAACAGATGAAAGAAGAAACGACAACATAACAAGATTGTACCAGCTCAATGTGATAGAAACCATGTATGATGTGAAGAGGCTGCGCGTGGCGCCACAACGCTGCATGGCGGGACAGAGCATCACCCGCAAACCGTGGCGCCGGAGGACGAGGTGCCGGGCAACAGAAAGCGCCACTACCGCCGCCGCCTCCCTGCTGGCCGCACACCGCCCGCCCCACTGCCCACCCATCCCTTCATAGATGCATGTTAGTCTAGCTATCGTTTAGTGGCCCTCGGCCTCGTGGAGCGCGTGGTGGCCCTCCTTGGAGTTGTAGTAGGCGTACCTGGGGGTGGTTGTGAGTTGGGGAGCCAGGTAAGGTTGCAGGGCGGCGGGCAGGCTTCGGCAGATGCACCCAGTCGACCACCACCACGGCTGTAGCGCCGCGCTGGGTCTACGAGGCACTCGTTGCCACGCCCACGCCCACACCCCCACACACTCACTTGTTGTAGCCCCAGATGTAGACGGCGTAGCCGGTCGCGAAGGGGACGATGAAGTAGGGCACCTGCTGGGCGATGCGGCGGAAGCCCCAGAAGATGTAGCCGTTGAGGGCACCCTTCATCGGCTTCTGGGCGAGGGGCGCGACGGCTGTGTGGGGGGCGGGGGGAGCAGGGCGATCATGCGAGGGGTGCAGATGAGGGGAGTGCAAGGGAGAGTCGGGGGAAATGAAGTCGCGATGTCGCGTGTTGTTGCCGGGTGTGGATCGGATCAGGGGTCACAGCAGCGCCGTGTCGAGAAGAGCGCAGGAGGCATGATTTCGAAGGAGACGATCAGGACGACGAGACGAGGCGAGCACAGCGAAGCGACAAGAGCACAAGACAGACGAGAGCACAAGACAGAGAAGCAAGTCGAGAAGCAAGTCGAGTCGCACGCATCAGCTACGTCCAGCGCGCACCCCCTCCATCACACTCACAGTACTGGTAGATGCCCTTCTGCTTGGGGCCCTTCATGTCGCCCCACCAGCCCGACTGGTACTGTTAGCAGCTGCGCGCGCGTCCGCCATGGTCGTCGTAGGCGCGTCGATCGTCGTCGTTCGTCCGCTCCGAGCCGAACATTGAACTGATCCGCCGACCAACTCAACTCACCCAGGTCTTGCCTGGTTTCGTCAGCACCGTCCCGTCCGTTTCTGCCGCCTACGCACCGGTGGGCATGCCGCTCCTGACGATAGTTGAGGGACGCATTTTGTGAGTGGTGGAGAGTGTAGTGGTGGTCGTTGTCGTTGAAGCCGTCAAGCTCAGCCAGGCAGCGACGCAGCGACGAGCGAATCCAGCCGGGTCCAATCGGGAACTCGTCAATCCACGCCGCCTCGGACCGGAGATTTCAAAACGCCGCCACTGTGCAGCCTGGCCGGCCTCGGTGCATCCACCGCACAGTGCATCGAGTTCATCGTCGCGAGCATCGACGACGACGACAACAACAACAGCACGCACACCATGGCCGAAGTCCCCACCGTCCTCGGATTCGCCGCCTTCGGCTTCGCGGCCCGCTGCTTCCAGCTCGGTATCCAGAAGCGCCCCATCTTTGCCGGTCAGTCGGGTGTCGGGGGGTCGTGTTGTCGGCGTCGGCGCGCGCGCGTGCTCCTCCCGCTTCTGCTGCAGCTGCATGCGGCCTCGCACCGGAGCGTACGGCAGACGACGACGACGACGGCCGTACCCCTCTCCTGCCCCGACCCCAGCCCCGCTCACACCCGCAGGTCCCCAGGCGCACATTGCCATCTCGACCATCTTCGGCGGCATCGGCTACTACGTCTACCACCTCGAGCAGAGGCAGTGAGTTGGCGTGAGGCCGCGGGTGTGATGGCACCTGTGTGCTGCACGGCATGGCCAGCCGCAGCGCCCACCACACCCAGCCGAACCCAGCCGCAAGCCACCCCACTAACCCACACCCCCCAGACACGCCCTCCTCGTCGAGAAGAAGAAGGAGCTCAAGGAGAAGCGGGAACGCGAGAACGCCGCCGTCGCTGCCGCTGCTGCATGAGCGCGCGCACGTGTAGAACAGGAGGGAGACGGGCTTGGCCCATGGCATGCAGCATAGTTTCGGCAGCGCGGGCGGGTAGATGACGCGAGATGAGATGGGCGTCAGGGGATTGGCGCGCGCGACAGAAGGTCGGGTCAGGCCAGGCCAGGCGCAGGCTGAAAGCATGGCTCTCGACGTACATGCGCTTCGAGAAAGAATCATGTCCAGATACGGTATCTACTCCTGGCGAGGGATAGGGGCGGAGAGAGGGAGGGAGGGCTCTTAGAACGACGAGTTGGAGACCCCAGTCCCATATCTTCGCCTGATGGTTCGACTGCACACGTCCCGCGCCGCTCGCGCCTACGCAGCTCGCGCCGCTCACGGCTGCCTCATCGATGTATGCATGACACGGCTACACCCCCGCTCTACACCTAAACCTCAACCTCGGGCTCGAGGTCACCGAACGGCCTGCTCCGGAAGTACGACTCGTCAAACCAGTGGACACGCACGAAACCGTCCTCTGCGCCCGAGGCATATGCCCTGCCCTGGGGGTGAACAGCGAGCGTGTTGATGGGGCCGAAGTGTCCCTTGACACGGCCGACCTCCTCCTCGAACAGCTTGTGCCAGAACCGTGACTCGAACTTGCCTGCGCGGCTCGACGTCGTCGTGACGTTCATCGCGTCCTGGCCACCGCCGAGGATGACGTAGGGGCGGAGCGGGGCGATGCACGCCGAGTTGAGTGGCGTCTCGGTCGGGTACACCTTCATCTCCTGGAGCGTGTCCGAGTCAAAGATGCGCGCAGTCTTGTCCTTGGACGACGTGATAAAGTACGTGCCGTCGGGCGAGAGCTGGATGTCGGTGATGGTCGCAGTGTGCGCGTCGTCGACGTAGTTGACCTCCTCGCCCGTCTTGGCGTCGTACTTGGCCACCTTGCCGTTGTCGTGGCCAGTCAGGATAAAGTCGGACAGGGGAGCCCAGAGCGCAACAGTCGCCTTGGGGCCGGTAAGGATGATCTCCTTGAGGGGGGTCGACGACGACGCCGAAGGGTCCTCACGGTTGATCTTGAACGTCCTGATAACCGATGGCTGGCCCGTTCGCTGCTCGGTGATGCACAGTGCCAGCTCGTCGTCCTCGCTGCGGCGCGTGTGAGTTGTTGTCTTCGCAGGCGTGCACGGCTCCGCCAAGCGCGTCTCGCCGCCTCCTCGCCGACTCACCTCCAGTCCACACGCGTCACGGCCGTCAAAAACTCCCACGTCTTGAGGCACTTGCCCGTCGACACGTCCCACAGCTTCATCGTGTTGTCCGCCGCGCCCGTCAAGAGGTATTTTGTCTGCGCTGGGAGGTGTCAGGCTGCGCACGCACGCCACCCAAGTCGCCGCAACTCACAGTCGCACGCAACGGTCCACACCGAACCGTTGTGGCCGTTGAATGTGCCCAGACGCTCGCCGTTGGACGTGAACCATGCGTTCACAATCTTGTCCTTGGACGCCGAGAAGAGCAGGTCGCCCTCGGCGTTGAAGACGATCTGGGTGAGCGAACGCTCGTGTCCTGGAGAATAATGTCAGAACGGGCCTCCCAGGCGCGTGTTTCGCGCGCTTCCTTCGATCAACACCAACCTTGCAGGATGATAGGCTTCTGCGGAGCGTGTCAGTGCTCTCCGGCGTCGCTCTCGGTCTCGTACGCACCATGTTGTCGGCCTTTTTGGGTGTAGTCTAAGTCTATTCAACGTCGTTGACAATAGACCTCGAAATCTGGCCGACAGCCAGCAAAGACTGATGCGTGGCGGAAAAACGGCGTTTTGGGGCCGTGTGGCGCTGGTTTCTAATCCGGCACTTGTAATGGTCACGTGGCAGCAACTCTAATCCGGCCGGCTCGTATTACAACCCCGCTCCCCTCGTCACATCAACCGAATGGGTATCGCATGCACAACAATGAAATACGAGAATGCAGTCCAAGTAACCTGAGCTCCTCCCCCCATGCATCTAGAACCTCTGCTTCATTCGTGCGCCGACAGTCTTCAAGTGGGCGTAGACCTTGCCTGGGAGAGTCAGTGGCTACTTCGGAAACGGGGACGTCCAACAGCCACGCACCAGGAGGAGAACCGAGAATGAGCGACACGACGGCGTCACGCGCAATCTTAATGTTCTGGACCGAGCCAAGGATGTGGATTTGGCTGCGGGGTTAGCGCTGCGATCTGCACAAGTCCATGCCAGCACTCACGTCTCGGCGAGGACGATACGTGTCCGGCTGGCGTTCTCGATCGAGAACTTGACCTTGCCGCCTTCTCCGGCGATACGGCCTGTGTAGTGTTAGCATCGACCGTGGTGTGCACACAGGGGCGAGGACGTCTGGGCTAGAGAGCAGAGCTCGCCTGGCCTCAGAACGGCCAGCGCTGCCTCGTTCCAGCCTCCTTGGGCCGCCTACTCACCAATAGCACGCGAAAGGTGGTCGCCGTGGAGAGTCTTGACGTCCTTGACCTCGAACGAGTCAATGTACAGGTCGTCGAGGCGGAGGAGGGCGAGCGCGTCCTGGCAGGTCAGCGGGCGTCCTGAGACATTGGAGGGCGATACTTGGCTGTGCACTCTCTACACGCGCGCCAGCCAGTCCCAGCACCTCTCCACTCACGTTGACCTCAAAGCCGAGCGCAAACGCCTTGACAAAGTCGGCGCCCTTCTGCACGGCACCCGAGTCGACCGTGTGTCCCGAGCTCTGCGCGCATCAGCTTCGGCTCTCGCTCCTCCCTTCTCCTCCACCCACCTTGATCTCCACAGCGCGGCGCTTGACGTTCATGCGGACCTGGAGGCCGAGCATCTCTACCAGCGGGGTGTAGATGTTGACCCACTCGCGCTTGAGCGGCGTCATGCGGTGCGGGGGGATAGGCACGCGGCGGAACTCGCCCTTGAGCGTGGTGGACGTCTGGGCGGCGGATAGCGGCGCGAAGCCGGATGACGAGGCTGCTGCGCCGTCGACCTCCATTGACGACGATGCCGCGGCGGCAGGGGCAGAGGACGGGCCGGCCTTCTGGTTGATGAGAACCTCGTCGTCGTCGGAGAAGCCGCCCTCGCCGTCGACGTCCATCTCGGCCTCGACGGGCGCGGCGACGGGCGCCTTCTTGGTCTTGGGCTTGACGACCGAGATCTCGCGGGGCGCCTCGAGCTGCGCCTGGAGCGCCTTTTGACGATGTGATTTGTGAGCCATTGTGCGTGTGTGGGTGTGTACGAGTCGAGTTGGGAGTCAAGAGAGTATGATCGAGATGTTGTCGATGGGCTGGATGCTCGGTGCGCTTCAACAATCTGCATGCGCTGTGGAGAACTTTTGACGGCGAGCCACGCGAGGTGACCCTGAAAGTGAGCCTGGTGGCAAAAGTCGAAATTGATGCCGTCGGCTGTCAGTCTGGTGGAGGTCGTCCACAAGGAGGAGAGGGGTGTGCATCGAGCGGCTCATGCTTCCAGGATCAGAACGCATTCAACAAAAGGCATTGGAACAGAAGAAACGGCGGACACCGCCTGCTTGTACATGTCGGTGGAGTTGTCGTCTTTGGAGACCCTCGACAGTGTGTCCAACAAGGTCGTAGGGACAGCAACAGACGCAACGAACCACCTCTCCTCAGCCCCCTGGGAAGTCCTCATGGGGATCACAAGTCAGGCCAGACATGGGGTACTGTGCTCGTGTTCAACTACCTGACCTTGTACTGACAACCAAACCGACAAGACAAGGTCTGTGGTGGTCACAGGCCCGAGCGCAGACCACCATCGCGTGGCGGTCGCCAACTTAGCTTTTCAGGGTTTCAATGACGTGCTGTGGCGATAACAGTCGCTGGCAGCCCATACCCCAGACCCCGTCTAGCGTCGACAACTGAACTCGAGGTATGAGTGAGCAGCATCCATCTCTCAGCTCTATCCTTCGCACCTGAACACAATGCCGATCGCAGTGTCGTCGCCGATCCAGCAGCCGACCGGTTTGCCAAAGTGGCAGAGGCCACAGAAGACGACCGCCGACCTCCCGTGGGCCCAGATCAAGGTGCTCGATCTGGCCAAGTTTGACCAGCCAGGCGGCAAGGGGCAGCTGGCGGAGAAGCTGCGGGATGCTGTGGGTGTCTGACATCCCGAGTCTTGGCTGACCCCCAGGTCCACGACACGGGGTTCTTCAGCTTGATCAACACCGGCTTCTCCCCCGAGGAGGTGCAGCAGCAGTACGACATCGGGCAGGCGTTCTTCGCGCTGCCCAAGCAGGAGAAGGACCTCAAGGGTCTCCGATGTGACTTTACCCGTGGCCACTACTTTGGTTACCGACCTGTTAGTATCAGAGCCGGGACGCTGCTGACCCCAGGCGCACGAGAAGACGCTGCAGGGCACCGACGTGCTCGACAACATTGAATCGCTCAACATTGCCAAGTTCATCCCCGCATACGCTCAGGAGCCGTTCCACCCGTTCTTTGAGCCTCACAGGGAAACCATTGAAGCATTCTCGAGGGTGCGTGTTGTCTTCTTACTGTCGCTGACGTCAGAAATCCCAAGCCCTCGCGTCCAAAGTCTTCACCCTCTTCTCGCTCATCCTCGAGCTGCCAGAGGACTACTTCTCCAGCCGGCACAAGTACGACGACACGTCTGAAGACCACCTGAGGTACATGATCTACCGGCCGCGTCCGCTCGCCGACGACGAGAAGGTCGGGCGGACGTGGTCGCGCGCCCACACCGACTTTGGCAGCCTCACGCTGCTCTGGAGCCAGGATGTGGCCGGGCTGCAGATAAAGACGTCGGAGGGGGAGTGGCAGTACGTCCCGCCTGTGGACGGCGGAATCGTGTGCAACGTCGGCGACACGCTCGACTTCTGGTCGGCAGGATACCTGAAGAGCACGACGCATAGGGTTACGCGCCCACCAGAGGACCAGGCCCACATCCACCGCCTAGGGCTGTTCTACTTTGTCCGCCCCGGCGACGATGTCGATATCAAGCCGGCGCCGAGTCCGCTGCTACGTCGCTTGGGGCTTATTGGGGACGAACAGGGTAGCGCTGAACCTGTTCGTGGCCTCGACTACGTGCGCGCTCGGGTCAAGAACTACCACGACCATACCGACTATGGCGATCGCAAGGGGCAGACGTTCAAGGTTGGCGATCTCGAGATTGAAGATGAAGCGGTGTGAGATTGCCTGTGTGTATGGTCTGTACTGTCGCAGAGTGCTTGTATGCCTTGTTGCGTGGGCTGGCTGGGATGCAAAGGACAAGGGCACGAAGGGCACCAAGCTTGATTCTTGCTTTGTGGCCCACCTCCACATCCGGCGAGCAATGTCCCAAATTGATCCCGCTATTGGCTGTGAGTCGCCCATCTGGTGCCTTGAAATAGTTTCGTAATCTCGTTATTTACAATGTTGTTGCCACCCATTATTGAATCATCCACCACCCACTTTCGACGCGTTTCAGAAGCGACAAAAGGAACAACGAGTCAACTCTTTCCTCTCCTCCATCCTTATCAACACCAACACCTTTTGTCGACAATGCCAAAGGCTTCAAGGCGCAAGAGCAGGACAGACTCACAGGCGTCGTCAGCTGGAACAGCCGCCCACCCGTACCAGCGCGTAAAGGACGAGCACCAGTCTCCGGCACCCCCGCCTTCCTCGGCGTCCACCCACCCCAAGATGCCCAACCCGGCTGCGGCGCCGCCAGTGAAGACGACCGAGACTAGAAGGGAGAAGCGCGAGCGTAAAAGAAAGGAGCGTGCTTCAATGGGTGGTGGCGACGACGCCGCACCTGCACCTGCGCTTGCACCTGCCCTCGCCGCGCCCCCCGCGCCCCCCGCGCGCCCCGCCCCCAGCCAGGAGGAGCGCAACAAGAAGAGCAAGACAGTCAAGACAGAGAATGTCGAGAACGTCGCGGACATCTACGCGCGCTTATCAGGCAATGCAGCTCCATCCTCAGCTCCGAACAGCTCGCCAGTGAAGCCAGATCCGCGCGTCGCCCAGCCCCACGCACCCAACAACTCCAAGGACAAGCAGCGCATGCGCCAGGAGATTCGCGACCTCCAAGCCAAGCTCGCCAAGGCGGAGGAGATGGTGACCGAGACACAGACGATGAAAGCCAAGATCGCCGACCTCCACGAGATACTGCACAAAACGTCAGCAGCCATGGCGGCCAACGAGGCGGCTCTCGAGGAGAAGACGCGCGAGCTGGAGGCACAGAAGGACGAGCTCAAGACAAAGACAACAGTAGGTTTGGGTGCTCACAGGGTGTGTTGTTGACCATGCAGCTCTTGTCGGATCGCGACCGTCACGCCGATGCCCTCCGTGAGGCGTTGTCTTGCAGTGTATGCTTCGAGACCCTCAAAGACCCTCATGTGTAAGTGCCAAAGATCCGAGTAAGGCTAACTATCACAGGCTTACTTGTGGCCATGCCGCGTGCAAGCACTGCCTCATGCAGTGGTTTCGCTCGCCAAACGCCTACCGTGGTACCGACATTGAGGTGGTCGAGCCCGACAGCAAGCTCACGTACCGCACGAAGCTGTGCCACCTCTGTCGAGCGCCCGTGTTCACGCGCCCCGTCCGCATGTTCGTCATGAAGACAGTTCTTGAGGCTGTCGGGTTCGTGGACTCGGAGGTGCCACCAACCACCTCTCCCGACCTCACCACCGCGGAAAGCAACCCGTGGAAGAACATTTTCCCGCCTGACCCGGTCTCGTACACCATCCCTGACGAGGACGACAGCGTCGACCGTTGCCCGCAGTGCGGTCACGAGATTGCTGACGGCGAGTGCTCGCAGTGTGAGGAGCAGTTTTCTGTCGACGGCAGCGGATCCGAGTACGACAGCGACAGCCTCGACGAGTTTTTGGACGGCAGCGACGACGGTCACGACCCTCTCCTGGCGGCGGCGGCTCAGGTCTTGGGCCAGGCTGGTGCTCCGGATGGCGGCGCGGCGCCTCGCAATGCTACGGCAGCTCGTACGCTGGTCGAAGGCCAGCGATGGTCTCCGGCGACGCTGGATGCTTGGGACGCGCAGATGAGGATCGCCGACTCTTTGGCCGACAACAGGAACGCCGAGAGCGATGGCACCGATTCCAGCCTTGGCACCGATGACGGCTCAGAGGGCTCGTACCACTCCGATGCTGGCTCCCAGCATGACATCTACTGCGAGTGTGATGTCTGCATGGGCGTCTCGGAGGAGGAAGAGCCGGCTGCAGCTGCTCCCCCGAATTCGCGCGTGCGCACCCGCCACGACACTCCCGACTCGGTTGTGGCCCTCGACTCTGAAGGCGAGGAGTACGAGGCGTCGTTTATTGACGACGACTCGGAGGGCCATGGCGATTCGGAGGGCCAGAGCGATGGTAGTGGCTATTCGGAGGACGAGGTCGACGACGTTGCCGAGCCCGACGAGCCGACCATCGACGAGCTCCGCGAGCGCCGTGCGAACCGCTACGCGTAAGTGTCGCTGAATGGCCCACGACTGACTCTTGCAGTACCAACGACGCCCCTGTTGTCCCGGCCGCCGCCGCCGCCCCCGTCACCAGCTCGCGCCGCCGCCGTGCGCGCGTGATCGAGGTCTCCGACTCTGAGTAGACCGCTTCTCCGTATAGTTTCCAACCAGTCCCATAGCATGTTCAGCACTGTCAATCAGACCCACATGTGTATTCAGTAGATACCCAGCACAGCAAGACAGCTCGACCACACCGCTGCATCATTGTCATTTGTTCCACGCATGCATCCTTGTACAATAGTCGCGAGTTTTGTGATACTGTGATACTTCCTTCCACCACGGCTTAGAGCTTGGGCTTGGCGTCCTTCTCGTCGAACGCGACGACACTGGGGAGTCAGCGAACGTTGTTGTTACACGACACGCATCACTCACGTCTTTCCGTAGTTCTTGCCGTCGAACATCTCCTGCATGGCGGGCACGCAGCCGTCGAGGCCGCCGCCGACGACGTGGTAGTCGTACTTGAGCTTGCCCTTGGCGGCGAGGTCGGAGAGGTAGGCGCGGGCCTCGGGGTAGCGCTTCTCGTAGTCAAAGGCGATGAAGCCCTGCATGGTGGCCTTCATCGTGATGAGCTGGGGGGTAAGGCGGACGCCGTACGGCTTGTTGGTGTTGTACTGGGAGATGGCGCCGCACATGACGATGCGGGCGTACGGGTTGATCTGGGCGAGGATGACGTCGAGGAGCTCGCCGCCGACTGGGGGTGTGAGCGGGGCTGGGGCGCGGGGGTTGGGGTGGTAGAGGCGTAGTATCCGCCTGACCGCCCCAATCACCTCACTCACCGTTGTCAAAGTACACGTCGACGTTGCCGACAGCACGCAGACGGCCGGCAAAGCCCTGCTGGTTGTAGTTGAGGACGACGTGCGCGCCGAGCTCGCGCAGCTTGTCGCACTTGTCCTGCGAGCCGGCAATGGCGACGACCTTGCAGTGCGGGTGGGCGACGGCGATCTGCGTCACGATGAGGCCGACCGAGCCGGCAGCGCCCGAGATGACGACCGTCTCGCCGTCCTTGAGGCGGCCGATGTCGAAGATGCCCTGGGGGGTGAGCTGGGTCCGGCGTGCAGGCAGGCGGGGTGACGCAGGTGTGCAAGGCAAGGCAGGCGAGGGAGCCGAGGAAGATCACACTCGAGCAGAGCTCGCAGATACGCCATACTCTGCCCGCGATCTACTGGTCGATTGCTTCGCCCGCCGATCCTCTTCCGCTCCAGCTGCCCCCAACATCCCCAACCGTTCGGTCTTCCTCTCCTCCTTCCCCCCCTCTCCCCGCGCCGCCCAAGCACCACTCACAAAGTACGCCGTCATGCCGCTGACACCCAGGAAGCCGAGGTGGTCAATCTCCTTGCCGCCGGCGGGCAGCTCACGGCCCTCAAGCACGCGCGCAGGGCCGACCCAGTACTCCTGCCATCCGAGGGTGCCGTGCACGAGGTCGCCGACCTTGAACCTGTCGGAGCGGGTAGCAACAACACGGCCGAGGCCGTTGGCGCGCATCGTCTCGCCGATCTGCACGGGGGGGAGGTAGGAGCGCGTGTCGACGAGCCACATGCGCATCGCGGGGTCCTGGAGTCGTTGTCAGCCAGTGTGGGGGGATCGGCGCGGTGGCGCCACAGAGACAGGGGTCGAAGCGAGCCACGCTGGGCTGCAGCTCGCAGCGTGCACCTCTCGCGCCCCCTCCTCGCCCGCACTCACAATAGACAGCAGGTCGACCTTGACGACGACCTCGCCGTCGCCCGGCGTCTTGAGGGGCACGCTCTCCTTCCTGAAGGTCTTGGGGGTGATGGGGCCGCGCTCGGGGCGGTTGGCGAGCACGACGCGGGTGTTGGCAGAGGGGAGGGACATTGTGGGTGCGTGTGTGGGTGGTGACAGAGAGAGTGCGATGCGAGACAGACGACGATGGAGCACGAGACGCAACACGCTGGCACGAGGAGGCAACCTTAAGAGGCAGCAGCTGGCTGTAGCCGCTCCGGGATTTGCGGTCCCCCCACTTTTGTGCGGGGCGGCGGCAGCACCGGCAATGACCCGCACAACACGGGCCCCGGTTATCAACCGGGCCAGCTGGCGGGGGGGTGACACTGCGTGCAAGACTAATCATGCTTGACAGCGCAACGAGCCTCCGCCCAGGCCTATGCTTATCAATGCAGCTTCGCTTGGGGTTGGGTTCAAGCGCGCATGAATAGCACCGGACGAGGACCGAGACGCGCTGTGGCCGACGCCGATGGCACTGTCTGTGCGCACAGCTCAACCTGCACCCGGCAGCACCGGCAAATAAAACGCGGCATGCCGCGGCCAACAGCAACGTACAAAACAAAACGCAACAGCCAACAACACGTCCGAACACCGCAACAACGACGAGCTCCAGCGCCCACAACACTGCCAACACCGTGGACATGACACTGACCGACGCATCGCCCGTCGGCCTTACTAACAGGCTGCATTTACGCACTACAACTGATTGAATGAACCGAGCCGCACGACCACAACCCACACCCACATCACCACGTCCGACGCCCCTCAGACAGGCGCGTCTCGAGCTCCGTCGGGCCAAAGTACCGCTTCCTCCCGTCGACAAACCACACAAGGGTGGAGAGGATGGCAACAGTAGCGAGCACGACAACGGCATAGTTCATCCCCGGGCCAGTGACCGGGAGCGCGGGCGGCAGGGAGAAGAAGGTACACGTGACGACGAGGAAGGCGATGGACACGCCGTTGACAACGCGGCGGTACCGCCCCAGAGACCAGGTGCGCGGTTGTCCCTCAAAAGCCGCCTCCCCGCGGATGAAGGCCATCAGGACTGGGGTCAGCGTGGCGGTAGACACACTACTCACTCGGGACGAGGTAGCTGAGCTGGACGAGTGTGAGGCCCGACGCGGCGATAGCGTTGAAGGCGACGTCCGAACCGAGGTAGATGCACCCGATGACGACGGACACACACAGCACGAAGATGAGCGAGCCGACCGGCACGAGCAGCTTGGGGTGCACTGGCGCGAGGTAGGGCGACACATGGCCGAGGCCGCGGTCGCGCGAGAAGGTCCAGCACATGCGCGAGGCGACGGTCACGACGCCCTGGGTCATGAAGACGACTGCGATGAAGTTGAACAGCAGGAGGCAGGTCGCCTGGGGTGGGTCAGTGTCGCACGGGGGCAAGACGCACCGCTACGCGGTTGTTTGTCGCCTGGAGATAGATGGTTACCAGCGGGCCCATGGGCGAGGTCATGACCTCCTCGAGGTTCTGGAGGCAAAGCAGAAGGATGACGAGGAAGAGCCAGGCGGTGACGGCGCCCATGCTGATGGCCAGCATGCTGGTGGTCAGCGGCGCACCGACCGAGTCACACGTACATGACCTTCGGCGCGTTCTTGGACGGCGCAGGCATCTCCTCCATCATGTGCGTGACGGCGTCGTAGCCCGCGAGGCCGAGCGTGCTCTGCATCATGCCGAGGAGGAACGCGACGCCCGACGGCCACTGGGCGTCAGTACCGAACCCGCACGCACCACTCACCCCCGTCTCGTTGGTGAACGTCGCGAAGACGGCCTTGGGCGGCTGGAAGTTGGGCGCGGCGGTCGCCAGCACCGTGATGCTGACGGTGACGATGCCCACCACGCCCCAGTAGAACGCCGTCTTCTCGACCATGGGCAGCAGCTTGACGGCGAACGTGTTGAGGCTGAACCCGAGGATCGCGAAGAGCACGTACAGAAGGAATATCTGCCACTTTGTCATCTCGACGTCGGGGTTCCACAGGCCGACGAATCTGGGGGGTGTCAGCTGGCCGGAAGGCCGACAGCCACGTACCCCGGGATCATGCTGGCACAGTAGGCCGCGCAGATGCCGAGCAGGGTGCACCATCCGGCCGACGCGAGCCAGCCGACGACGTACGCCAGCCCGACCTTGAGGTGGTCGGGCGCGAGGATGTAGATCCAGTCGTACTGCCCCCCCGTGACGGGGTAGACGTGGCACAGCTCGGCGCTGGGTGTGAGCTAGCAGACAGCAACAACACTCACAGCGACAGGCCGGTCGCGAGCGCGCCGACGGCGGAGACCATGCAGCCGTACACGACGGACACGGACCCGCCGGACGAGAGGACGAGGTTGAGGCTGGGGTGGGTGTCAGCTACAGGCGGCGGCGGGGGTAGGCAGCCACTCACGCCGAAGACCTGGGGGTTAGCACACATGATTAGCACTCCCCGGCACGACCCACATTCCTGGCTGTCAGCGCCGCCAGCACGACCACACGCACCAGTCCAGCTGTTGAGCATCATGAACGCCATGCCGAGACACGCCATGAAGCTGAACCGGCGCTCGAGGTGCACCACGTCGTCGTCGTGCACCGTCGTGCGCGTCTCGACCGCGAGCGTTGTGACCGCCGTCGCTGGCGCGGGGTCCTTCTCGTCGGCCAGCGACGAGCGCGAGGTCTTGGTATCGGGCTGGAGGGACATGGCGGCGGTGCGTCGAACGGCTTGCGACCGCACGCTCACGTCTTATATCAATCAGCCCAGCGGCCTGGAAACGCGCCGGCTGTACCCTCTATCCCGAGGTACCCGGTATCGCCAGCGTTCCGACCGCCGCAGCAGTATTGCGTGGATAGCGTGGGGGCGCCGCGGGGTGTGTGGGGAGATCAATGAGCAGGCAAGGTCACATGAGCGAGGTGCAGGCGGCAGCCGGTGTTCGCAGTCTTCTGCCGACTGCAATGCACGTCGCGAGCGATCGGAGCTCCATCGCGTATACGAGGGTCCATATCGCGCCGGCCTGCGGCTGCCGCAACACAGATCTGCGATGGATGGACGATGCCACCCGGCCCTGAGGTACGCGACACCCGCTCGCCGGTGGAAGCTCCGCCCAGCCAGTCATATCTATCTGTATCAGTCGGCAAGACGTCGGCGCCGGCCCTCGAGTATCGAGTACGCGCGGGCTATTGTTGTCGCGGGGGGTGTGGGGCTGTCTGGGGACGTGGGGCTGCTGATCGCGGGCATCGGAGGGGGAAAAGGGCGACAGGCGTGGCGAGCGTGTGATGCGCAGCTCGGCACTGTGGCGACTGGGGTCGCTACCCTAAGCGTGCCCAAACCCCGCAACCGCCTTACTCCCAACTCGGCGCCGAGGTGTGCGGGCGCGTGCTCTACAAACGTGTGGAAGCTAGTGGGCCACGCCTATCAAGGTGCCGCACAAAGCTTTGCCCACGACATTACATACGAACACTCGAGGTACTTCAATACCGAGGCCTTTCCGCAGGAGACGAGGGTGCACGACAAGGCAAGCCTTGGGCTTTCAATAGTCTATTCGCTTCTGCCTCCTCCTCGCGCTCCTTCGCTCTGAGATCCAATCCCTCTTCACCGAGCCAGTCTTCAAGAGCCAGGTTGAAGTCACCCCCTGTGAGGTGGCCCATCTCGCGTGCCCGCCGCCGGAGCGTCCTCTTGTCCCTGGCGAGTTTGGTGGCATGCGCAATTTGCGCCGGACTCAGGCAGCCGAGGTATCCCAACACCCTGGCCCACAGCTCGGGCGGAAGCCTGGTACCGCAGCCGTTGGGGAGTGCAAGGAGATTGAGGGCGGCGGTTCTGGTCTCCCTCGGGGCGCGCCGGCGTGCGCTCATCTTCTCGGCGATCACGGCATGCCTGGCTCGGTAGTCGGGTGTTGATTCCTCTAGTTTGATTCTCTTCTCGTTCGGCGAGGTCCAGCAGAAACACTTGCGGTCACAGTCGCCCGAAAACCCTACGCATATGCTCGATACCCTTGGGAAAATATCGAGAAGCTCCTCCACACCGTGGAGTGTAGGCTCGTGCACCCCAGTGTTCTGGGTGATGATGACGCTCTCGAGGCCGCTGAGAATCCCGTACCACCTATGGTTGTAGTCTTCTGTGGGAAGTGAACTTGTCGTTGGGACTCGCAAGCGTCTTATCGAAGGAAGGAGAAGCTGCTGTACCATAGGGAAAACGCGGCAGGCAAAGTAGCTGTCCTCCCCTACTGACTCGGAGCACTTGCTCTCCCCTAGGCTAATCTCGAGGTCGGGGGCGCCGTTCGTCCTTAAAAAGTCATAAATCTCCCAGGTTGTACCATTCGCTATCCGGCGGGACTCGTCGATGCTGTTGACCGTGAGGATGATAGTCGTTGTACCGTTGGCTGTGGACGCAGACATTGACCCCTGCGAGGACTGAGCCAATTGCTTCAGGCGGCTGGCGAGACTAGGAGTTTGACGCTTTCGCCGACGGGAGCGGAGATGGACCCGGTAAGTACCTGGGCAGAGTTCTTGTAGCTGGGGCGCACGGGCCATGTTTATGCGTAAGATAGAAGGTGTGATGTTGAAGTCGAAGATGTCAGTTGATGGGTGTTTATGGAGGTGTGTCGGGCCAGCGGTGCCTGTAACGACCAAATGACGCACACTGTAAACTCTCGTCATGCGCATTCCCGTTGCTCAGGAGCGGCGTCACTTTCTTATCGGAAATTGGCCTCTCTCTGTACATAAAAGCCTGCATGATCGTGTGTGTGCGTCTCTATCGTTACTCTATTGGCTCAGCCTCATCCCTATACATTGTGGCCGCCGTGCTGGGCCTGAGGAGGATACGCCGCAAGGGGCATGTTGTATCCGTATCCCTCCGGCTGGACGGGGTCGTACTTCTGGCCGTCCTTGGACTTCTGGGCCCGCGAGCGTGCGGTGCAGCACTCGATCATGCCGAGCAGGGGGCAGAGGAAAACACACGCTGTCGCGGCGACGAGGAGCCAATGAGCGATGCCAAAGTTGGACACGCGGGCGGACGTGTTCTTCCGCAGGTCGTCGCGCAACGCCGCGAAGAGGACCGACTCGCAGATGAGGGCCACTAGCGTGGAGATGAAGGCGAAGAGAGAGACCAGGCCCGAGACGCAGTAGCCCATCTTCTGGGAGCAGAGGGCGATAAGGAAGGCGACACCAGTGATGCCTGTGTATCGTTAGTGGGAGGCGAAAGGAGAACCCGACGTTACTCACCACAAGAAATGGGCACCATTACCAGCGACTTGGTGAGGGTAGTGTAGTGGTCCTTGAGGTTGTTGTTGTTCGTGGCGGTACGCAGGACTGCGGACAGATCGTAGCCAATATGCCTGCGGCTGCACCCTCGTGAGTTGCAGTATCCCAGGACGCCGAGGCGGAGTGTTGTGGCGCTTGTTTGGATCTCCATGAACTTGAGCGACTTGATAATGGGTGTTGACACTGGGCGAGTTAGCAAATATCCACCTGCTTAGAGAGGAGACGCACTAGTCAATACCAGGAGGATCGCAGTAGCTGCGAACAGCAGGAACATTTGCAAGCCGCCGCCGACGCCCATGGTGTGTGTGTGATGTGGTGGAGGGTTTGAGTTGGATCGTGGCACTGCCGCGTGAAGGAGTGGGCAAGATATCAGCAGACTGGCGGGCAATGCATCCCTCGCTCTTATACATGCATTGACAGCCACATCGCCTCTCCAGTTCCCACTCTCCGATATCATGGAAAGTCGGCGGACTACTCGGCGCGTCATGAGCATCGACGCGAAGCGGCAGCACAGCATCCCCACGCGGGCGGCCTTGGCGCTCGGCACCGGCTCGGAGGCCGGCAGCCGCACGTCCCCTTCATTCCATCAACGTGTATGCCGCATGCCGAGTCCCGGCTTTGGGCTGTAGTCTGCATCCTGTGGGGGGCGCGCATGTCACCTGATGCGACGCGAACGCGCCAGTCGGCACGTAGCCAAGTGGTGACATGCCGAGCCGAAAAACTTAATCGTCGCCGAGATGGCCGGCGCCGCCCCCCCCCCCCCCCCGGTCTAAACTCCGTCCGCAAGCTCGCCAACCTCGCTGCTCGTCCCGCTCCGCAATGCACGGAGCATGCAACACATGGGCCTGCCGTCACGTCGCGCTGGGGTGCACAGCATCGCCGCGAGTTGCGGGCAGCGTTTCGCCGACGCGATACCGGTTGCCCGCTGCGCTCTGCCCGCAGGATTTGCCCGCTGATTTTGGTGATATCGTTGCCCGCGTGACCGATGATGACAGCAGCTTTGGGCGGCACCGAACAATGCAGCGATCGCGTCCTGAACGCTGTACACGCCTTCCAGTGCCATGGCCGGCGCCGAGGCGCATGCCAAGCCCCGCCAGCGGGTGACTTGCTCGCATCTCGACGCGAGTCAGCGGCGCAGGTACGTTTAGTACCTAATTCCACTCGACCGCCCCGTTCATCATTGATGTGGCGGGCTCGGCACAGGGAGGACTGGAGCCGAGGCGGTGTCGCCTGGCTCACTGGATATGGGTATAAGGCTCCATGTCTTGGCTCGGTACACACACAAGTGGAGCTCGCTCCGTGATTGCTCCGTTACCGGTCCATTATGGTGCTTGCGCCTTTGGGGTGTAAGCTGCCTCCCTCTCAGCCTCAATGTCGATCCCACTGCGTTCGGAGATATCAACAGTGGGGGCTACTCTGGATCTGCTTTTCGATCTACTGCCGCACTTGTTGAAAGAGGCGTGATATGAATGTATGCAGTAACAGTGGAGAACGACGGATACCGGCTTAAGTATCGACAGAGCAGCGTGCTCGCGTCCTTCCAACACTACTCTTCGCATAATACTTAGTCTTCAGGCTCAACCCCCAGCCGCATGCCCAAGCTTCTGGTCTCACGCTACGGGCGTAGAAACTGAGGGAGGATTCAGGCGGCTCCTCCGCCTAGGACCAACTTTCTTGGGAGGTGGTGGTGGTGGGATGTAGACGAACCCCTCGTCGACGAGCCATTCCTCGAGAGCAGCACCAAACTCCTCGCGGCCCATCCCTTGCAGCGCCTGTGCCCGTATCTTCAAGTGGGAGGGGCCGAACACCAGCGCCTTCAACCGCTCTATCTGCGGACGGCTGAACTGTGTATCGAAAGCGTCGATGATTATGTGTAGAAGCTCAGGAGGCAGAGAAGCCGGGCTTCCCGGTGAACGGCGTAGGAGATCGCAGAAAAGAAGGATCCGCATCGCTGTGACTTGGATAGCCTTTTGCCTTGCCCGGCGGATGGCGAGGATGCCAGCAATCTCGTCAAACTTCGTTCGGTATCGATCTCCCTCCTCAGCGTCGGAAGGCATCTCCTCGCCATACTCGTCCCAGCATGTACACCTCAGCCGGCAGAACGAGAGAAACAGTATGTGATGAGAGTATCACAGCGTTCAATGTCCCGAAGACAGCGGAAAATGTATCCGAGGCGAGGAAATGTGCTCTTGATGGCCTGGAGACCCAACGGAAGAGGATTATCGTCCTGATTGTAGATGTTCCCAATCAGCCGCTGGGGAGGAGGCCGGAGTCGGTAGATAACCGCGAACGATCGTAGGCCCCAGGTGTCCTGGAGATCGATCTCAGTGAGGCGGAGACTGCTAAGCGTAGCCATTAGGGTATTGAGCACTCGCTTCTCAGCTACGTGGTTGTGCTTCCACAGTGAGAGCGATACTTTGAGAACATCCCCTTGGTGATCGACGTCGATCCTTTTCGACTTGCTTGCGAGACGGGAGAGCGCGTCCACAACGGCCTCGTAAGACGGTTCGACTTTGGCGAGTGATGACAACGGCTGACGCCTCCTGATAACCAGATCATAATCCCCTGTTGGGGTCAGTAGCTGCGCTCTACCTTGGCGCAGACCAACCAGGCTCGACCCATCCGGGGGGCCAATGACGGCGCCCCATCAGAAAACACGATGAGAAGTGGGTTCTTGGTAGGTGCACGTGTAGTTTTAAAGAAACGGGGTGAATCAGGATGGGTAAAGCAGAACGAGTGAGGTGGAATGAGTGGATGACGGACGGGATAGCTGCTCGTGAGCTGCATATGTAGTCAGTATTCATACCTGTGTGAGAATGGATGCCTTCGTCGTCGTAGGTACCAATGTCAAATGGGAATCGCGATGTGCCTGAGTTGGGAAGGTATGTACGGTACACACTGATGTTGGATCTCGGAGCTTCCATCCTGCACGTACTGAACACCGTATGCATTACAAGCAAAAGGGCCTCACTGAACGCCCGACCCGGAGGCCTCGTTGGCATCGTGGTCGTCGTCGTCTTGATCCATCGCACGCACGGGCGGCGGAGGGGTATACACGAACCTCTCTTCGACGAGCCATTCTTCGAGAGCTCGGCCAAAGTCCTCCCCCTCCATTCCTTCGAGCGCCCGCGCTCGCGTACTCAGGTGGGAGTGGTCGAAAGCCAGCGCTTTGGCACGGGCCATCGCCTCATGACTCAGCGGGGCACCCATGTAGCCCATAATCATTTCGAGGATCTCTGGTGGGAGAGAAGCCAGACCAGCACCAGTCGTCGGGCGGCGGAGAACCTCGCCCACAGCGAGGATGCCAAGTACGATCACTTGGATGTCCTTTTGCCTTCTCCGACGAGCCACAAAAAGCTTGCCAATTGCGGTAAAACGGGCACGATTTCTCCTTTTACCCTCCTTCTCCCAGTGCTGCTCAAGTTTGAACGTGTCCCAGCACGCGCAACGATGTTGACAACCGTTTAATCGGGGACGGGCGCAGAACTTGACGAGGGTGCCGTTGTCGCTGTGTTTTAACTGTGCAAGCCATCGGTCGAGATATTCCGGCACTTTGTCGCAGGTCTCGCAATCCGATGCGTCGAAAGACTCGAGAGCGAACAGGTCACGTTTGTACCATATCATTGACGTGCGTGCTCGCACTCGCCGCAGAGGAATCCGAAGGCGATAGAAGACCGATCGCCACCTTTCATCATTGATATCCGGTACGTGAAGCTCGGTGAGATTGAGGCTGTTCAACGTGGCCATTAGGGCCTCAAACTCTTGAACACCAAGCTCGCCGCCGCCCTCACGATAATTGACGTTGAGTTCGACTTCGAGGGTGTCGTCGTTTGTTTTGACTTTTAGGAGCTCGGATCGGCCGCGGAGGTCGGTGAAGGCGTTCACGATGGTCTCGAAGGACGGCTTGGGTTCAACAAGCGAGGAAAGAGGTATGGCCCGCTGAAAGATGAACTTGTAGTCACCTGCCGCGGGTCAGTATCACTGGATGAATGAACACCGCCTACACCAACCTGGCCGTACGTAGTCGCGAGGAATGGGTGTATAATCTTTTCTACACATAGTGGCCAGAGCTAGTGGGGGTAAGGGACCAATGAATCAAGGGAGTGATCGCTGTCGCTGCCCGGTCCACGTGCAGATGACTTTCTGGTACAGCGGACGGTGCGTATTACAAGGATAATGGGTAAATGAAACGCGGGGGATGCTGATTGCGAGCTGCAAAGCCAGTACTTATACCATGGCCAAAGCTGCCGCTTGGTGTTTGTATCGATGATGAATATGAAACGGCTTGTGCCTGAGTGGGGAGGTTACAGGCACACTGATGATGCAGCTCGAGCCCCGTTGTCCTTTCGCATCCTAGCATTCTTTCCATACAGACCAAAAGAGCCTCACTAAACGCCCGACCCAGAGGCCTGGTTTTCATCATTATCGTTGTCGTCTTCGGCGTTGTCTTCGTCGCTGTCTTCGTCGTCGTCGCCGTTGTCTTGATGTTGCGCAGGGGAATACACCAACCCCTCTTCGACGAGCCACTCTTCGAGAGCTAGGCCAAACTCCTCCCCTTCCATCCCTTTGAGCGCCCGCGCTCGCGTACCCAGGTGTGAGTGGTCGAAAGCGATCGCCTTGGCGCGGATCATCGCCTCATGACTCAGCGAAGCACCGATATCGCCCATGATCATGGCGAGGATCTCTGGTGGCAAAGAAGCCAGCCCAACACCGGTTGGGCGGCGGAGTACCTCGCCAAGGGTGAAGATCCCAAGCACGTTGACTTGAACGTCCTTTTGCCTCCGACGACGAGCCGCGAGAAGCTCGGCGATCCCGGTAAAGTTGGCGCGGGCGTCCCTTTCGGCGTTCCGGTCCCAGGGTTGCTTAATCGGGCACTTGTCCCAGCAAACGCACCGAAGTCGACAATGGTTCAGTCGGGGACGGGTGCAGATATTGACCATGTTTTCGATGTCGCCCCCACCCTTGAAGCTACAGAGCCACGGGTAGAGCTCCGGGGTCAAGCTTGCCACGGTGAGACGCTCCGCGACCTCGAAAGTCTGGAGGTTGACCGGGCGAGGCCTCCAGTAAAAGAACGTATGGCTCGCTCGCAAACGCCGCAGAGGAACCCGAAGGCGATATAAGAGCGATATCCACTTTCGATCACGAAGCGTCGGCAGGTCGAGCTCCGTGAGATTGAGGCTGTTGAGCGTGGCCATTAGGACTTCAAACTCTTGAACACTGGGCTGGTTATCAGCCGTATCGGCCGTATGATCATAAAAGTCGACATAGAGCTGAACTTTAAAGGTTTCATCTTCGAGGTTGACTCTGATCAGCTCTGATTTACTGCTGAGGTCGGTGAGGGCGTTGACGATTTCCTCAAAGGACGGCCTGGGCTCGACAAGAGATGACAGTGGCTTGCGCCGCTTGAAATGGAACTCGTACTCTCCTATCGCGGGTCAGTGCTATTGGATGAATACGGCCTTTACCAACCCCCATACACATGGTCCGGAGGAGGCGAAGGAGCGCGAGGGCGGTGGTGATGGTGAAGACCCCTACACATGGTAGGCGAAGCGAGCCGAGTGGAGGGACCGATGTATAAAGGGAGGATTTGCTGCCGTTGTCCTTCCACGTCTGATACAGTGGACCAGGCGTAAATGAAGGAGAGTGGGTGAATGAAACAGGGGATAATGTTCACGGCGGGTACTTATAGTCTGGACAGGCTGGTCGTCGGGTGTTGCGTCTGCCAAGAGGCCGTGCCTGGGTGGCAAGATGTCATGATCTTCGTCACGTGTTCTCGGCAGTCGTAAACATGACTTTACGTGATCTCTCAGAAAACTTGAACTACGTGGGGATTTTGACTTGGGAATGTGAGTGTGAATGCGTAAAGGTCGAGATCCTGAGGTGGGTTGTTGTGCTTGCCAAGAGTCTGCCCCGAGTGGCACTGCCAACAGCCTGCCGGCACCCAGTGGCGCCACCCTCAATCGCGAAATTCTGCATCTAGACTCTATACAGGGGCACGGCCCATCTAAACGATACAGTGGATAAGGCGGCGGAAAGACTACTTGTCATTGGTGTGGTCGACCGACCCAACGCGGGTCTGGGTCGGCGAGGGCTCGTTGGAAGCCACCTGGATGTGGGCCTTCTCGTGTCCGTCGTCCGAGTCGGCAGGGATGCTCGTGTCGACCGAGCCAGCCTCAAGGCCGCTGCTGCTGCCGTGGATGTCGTAGCGTTCGGTAAGGACCTTGATCTGGTGGTCGGAGAGCTTGGGAACCTCGGCGGCGATCTTGACGACGCGCTTGTTGGCAAAGTGCGCCTGGGCGTAGAGGACATCGATCTCCTCGAGCGTGCGGCCGGCAGTCTCAGGGTACCAGAGGTAGATGAAGGGGAGGAAGATGATGTTGGCCATGAAGAAGAGGAAGAAGGTCCAGTGGCCGATGGAGGCGATCATGGTGGGGAGGACCTGGACGACGAGGAAGTTGGAGAGCCAGTTGGTCATGGTCGAGATGGCGTTGGCCTCAGTGCGGACAGCCATGGCGTTGAGCTCGGCGGGGTAGAGCCAGGGGAGGGGGAGCCAGGTGGCGCCGAAGAAGGCGATGAAGAGATACAGGCCGACGGCACCGCCCTTAGGAGCGAGAGCCTCCCAGTTGCCGTCGGCGTCCTTGGGGAGCGAGCGGTTGGGGAAGAGACACGCCCAGGTGATGAGCATTGCGCCGCCCTGGCCGAAAGTGCCGACGAGGAAGAGGTTGCGGCGGCCGACCTTCTCGACGAGGGCGAAGGAGAGGAACGCGAAGAGCATGTAGACGACAGCGAGGACACCGCCGAGAATCAGGGGCAGCTTGCCCGTGAGCTTGATCGACTTCTCGAAGAGGATGGTAGACTGCGGGGGGTTAGCCAATGTCCCAGGCGCTCCATTCCACAAGTGGCACATGCACACTCACGTAGTAGATAACCGCGTTGCAGCCTCCGATCTGCTGGAAGAGCTGGGTCGAAGCGCCGACCAGTGCACGGACACGGTGGTTCTGCTTACCGCCCTTGAGGATGTCGGACTTCTTGTTGGACGCAGCCTGGGCCTGGGCCTCGATGGACGAGGCCATCTGCTCCTTCTCGATGATGGCTCCCTCGTCAGTGGGTGACTCGCCACGGAGGGCAGCGAGGACGCGGAGCGCCTCGTCAGGGTATCCCTTTGCCATGAGCCAGCGGGGCGACTCAGGGAGGACGAGCACACCAGCGACGACGATGAGGGCGAAGAAGATCTGGAAGGCGATCGGGAAGCGCCAGTTGACGCTCGAGTCGACGTACGACAGGCCAAAGTCCATCCAGTACGCGATGACGGTGCCGACGGCGACGGTCGAGCCCTCAAGACAGATGAGGAAGCCACGGTTGTGCGCCTTGGACGTCTCGGCGATCCATGACGGGATGGTGGCCGTGTTCGCGCCGTTGCCGAGGCCGGTGATCACGCGCCCGATGATGAACTGCACGAAGCCGCCAACGTTGCCGTTAGGGCTGCCCGGACCGAAAGCAGTGACGGTGATGACCGTGCCGATGATCATGACCACGCAGCCGAGGAGCATCATGCGCCGCCTGCCGAGACGGTCACCGAAGAAGTAGGCGAACATGGCGCCGAAGAAGCATCCGACCTCGTAGCACGCGGTCACGGAGCCCTGGATGGTAGAGTGGTACACGTCGTTGGAGCCGACCGCGCGGGTGGCGGGGAACTCGTCGTTGAAGGTCTTGGCGCCGATGATGCCGGACATGAGGCCCTGGTCTGGGTATGTCAGTGGCGAGGCTCGGTGGTGGGAAGGGGGGGTTGTGCAGGCTCGGTGCAAGTGGCGCCGAAACGCCACCTCCACCGTTGGGGACTGGAGGGTGTGGGACCATCCTCCAGCGGCTTGGAGCCACCCAACCATGCACGCCTGAGCTTCAAATGGTGCAGAGCGACGCTCTAGCCCCCCTCGCAGCACTCACCGTAGCCGAAGAGAGAGAAGCCACAGGTGCCGGTAGCGACGATGGCGACGAGCAGCGACTGGCCGCTCAGCCCGCCGTAGGTGACGCGCCCGCCCTTGGCGGAGCGCTCGATCGCTAGGTCGTTGTCAGGTCGGAATCCCATGGTGAGTGTGTGATGGGGGAGAGTTAGGGAGCTGGCGATCCCCAGGCCAGTCTTATATAGCTGCGAACCCCGCTCAACAGCGCCGAGCTAGCGAGCAAACAGGCAAGCAACAAACAAGCCAACAAGGAAGCGCAGTAGCGTCGCCCCCACCCCGTCCCTCACTCCCCTCCCCCACCCCCGCCCGCCGCGCAGCACACCCCGCGCCAGCGTTTCACACACCGTGTCACTGAAAAGTTTTGTCCCTGCTGTTTGAGCGTAGCTTGCTGACGGCTTGTTGGCGGCAACACAGTCCGAGCGGGCTGCCACCCGCCGCGCGCGCCGCCGTGTCACCGCCGCCCGCACTGTCCGCTAGGCCGGGTAGCCGACCCTTGTCAGGGCTGGGGGGCCGCAGCATACAGCTGAGTTCGGCAAACGCGGACCAACAGTGAGTGGGCCATTGAGCCACTAAAAACCTTCAATCCATGACGTCAGCCGTGCCATGCCACATGGACCATGTGATACAGGGTCGGCGCGTCGGCGGCCCTCCCTCCTCCTTCGCTTTGCGCGGCGGCTCACTCATACCACACCATGCCGCCGGCAGGGAAACCAGCAACACCAAAAAAGAGGCCAAGAGCACCGTGCTCGGCTTTCAAACCTGCACCCAGCACAACCCCGGGCGTATCATCGGTCTCTTCCCTAGACTGCGGTGCCTCCGCCACCGACGCAACTGTCGTCATCGGCGTCCGCGGCGGGGTGGTCCGACGTCGTCGGGCGGACGGAGCTCTGCGTGCGGAGGGTGACAAGGGGCGATTGTGCCATCCCATCGCGCGCGCCCTCGCACACGATTAAACCCCGAGGTTGGGTGCTATTACTGCGCTCTGGTTGGCAGGACTTGGCGGGGTGAGGCATTATCTGTGCCGCGGACTGTGCTGGGCGCGTCGTCTGCGTCATGGAGATTTTTAGCTTGGCCAAGATATCTTTGACCGGTGTGTGTGCTGCCAAGTCTCGGAGAAACTACGACTGATTGAGCGTGCCGGTGTGATACAACATGCCAGGTGGGGTGAGGAGCATGGCACGGCGGCGTGGGGAGCATGCCACGGCGGTGTGATGAGCATGCCACGGCGGCGTCTGACTGATGAAGCATGGCAAGGTGGCGTCGGACTGATGGAGCATTGCACGGTGGCGTTTGACTGTTGGAGCATGTCACCCCGGCGTCTGAGATATGTAACTAGTAATCGGTGACGTCTGAGTCGTCTTTCAAGCTGAGCATTCCCTCCCTTCCCCGGTTACTCCGCGAGAATGTTCCCCGCCGTAGTCGGTGACGACGTCGAACGATCGTCTGCCAAGTAGACAATGCGAGGTTACTCCCTCCCCCACCCCCCCGCGCTACGCCGCGAGGCATGAACCCCGTAATCGGTGACGTCTGGAGCAATCTATCAAGCAGAGGTTACTCCGCCCCCACCCCCGCTCCGCTGCGGCTTGTAGTGGGCGACGTCGTCTAACAGCGATCTATCAACTGCGGCAGCCCCTACCCCGCGAACATCTCGAGGTGCTTGAGCCTGCTCCACTTCTGCGCGTCGGTCCCCGCACCGCGCATTCCTAGCTCTTCGCCACCCGCGCCACCCCACAGGCCAGACGAGCCCGGCGCCCTGTCGCCGACGATGAACGGGTGTGCCTCTGCCTATCAGCTGCCGCTGCCGCGCGCACGCCGCACTCACCCGTGTTGAACACCCACTCGTCGAGCGAGAGCACGTCCGGCGCGCTCTGCAGCAGGAAGTGGTACTTGAACGTCTCAGCGAGCACAAAGCTCTCCATGTTGTCGACATGGTATGCCGGCGCCTGCACAGCGTTGAGCACGCTCGCCATGCCGCCGGGCGCACGTGCAGCGGCAGCCCAGCTGGTGAACATCCGCCAGCCGCGCTCTTGCCACTTCTTGTCGCCCGTCAGGCGGTACATGTAGAACACGGACTCGATAGTCTCCGGCCGGCCGATGTACCGCGGCGACGTCGACTTGACCCCAGGTGGGGAGCCCTGCAGGTGGCGATAGTACTTTATCGGCTCGGCCCGCGGCTCGGAACCCATGCGAGCATGCTGACTCACAGCTTCGTACTGCTCGCCCTCGGCCGTCAGGAGCGTGATCCTGGACGGGTCGTTCGGGGCAGAGAATGTCACTGCCTCGGGCTGCACGCCTGTTCCTGTTGCCTGCGAGACCCAGTAGCAAGTAGCTGCGAGACGCTCGCCATCGTCGAGATCTTTGGGACGGGAGAGGAGTCGCGCACCGAGGCCGAGCATGCCGCCGGCAAAGCATGTGAGATGCTCGAGGTGGTACTCCAGCGGCTGGCGCCACGCTCGCTTGCCAATGATGAGAAGCTGCTCGTCCAGCCCTGGTATGTCGACGTTGCCGAACAGCGCCTTCCGAGCCGCGTCAATACTCGCAGTATACAGGTCGATGTACAATCTTGACACGGCTCGGCCGGACAGCAGCTGCCCAACCTTGATCAGGTACTCGTAGTACGAATCGGCGAGTCCGCCGAATGTATACGCGCCGTACAACTGGCCTTTCTGATCAGCTGCAAAGTTGCCAGTGATCAGTGGCGGGTGGTCTGATTTGGTGGCTGGCCCGCGCTTGATGAACTCGGTCGCGCGATGCGTCAGGTCGAACCATTTTTGGTCGTTGGTGATCAGGCTGAGCCGCGAAAACTCGAGACTGAGCGTGCCGACTTCGGCGAGCGACACACTGCCCACCCAGAACGAGCCAGGGTGTCCTGGGTCGATTCGCCCGGGAGGCAGGCCTGATATCGTGTCGAATCCCCGTGCGAGGATCTTGGCGAGGTTGAGGGCGCGCTCGAGCATGAGCGTGTCACCCGACAGGTCGTACGCGCTTATTAGGCCTCCGAGGTAGCGAATGTGGGGCTCGAATGTCGGCAGCTGCGCCTTCTCGCGTGGCAGGGTCTTATTGGACGCTGTCCTGTACGCGGTCGACCAGTCGCGGCCGTTGACCCAGTGCAGGTTGAGCTGGTTGACATGCGCGCGGCACAGGTTGTACTCGGTGCTCAGGCCCATCAGGAGGAGGGTGTCGAGCGAGTCGATAATCGTCGCGCCCCACCCGTTGAATGGGTCTGAAGGTGCCCTCGTCACTGGAAGCACTTCGTCGTGCCCTGCCGTCAGTGAAGCTCGATTCGTCACAGGCACCTACCCCAAGCAAAGTCCTTGTACGCCTGCCATGCGTGCAGAAAGCCACGACGTACAGCGTCCCTTCTGGCCTCCCTCAAGGCCTTATCCCCGTCACTTTCGTGCACCTTGTCAAACCCGGCCCACTGGACGCGACGCCGCCTCTCGCCAGTTTTCTCTTCGAAATCAGGCCTCTTCCATGTCGCCGCAAATGCGTCAGACGGGATAGTAAAGGCTTCAGTGTTGGGATCCGGGGCGTCGGGGTCGGCCTCTAGAAAGATGTCCTGCTCCAACTTTGCCGGGAAGGCCTTGTCCTTTGGTGGGGGTGCGAGGTGTGTCGCCGTGTTAATGTCGGGAAAAACGTCGGCCGGGTCGACAACCACGCCCGAGTCAAGGGGTGCCACGGGCCGGTGCACTCCAGGATAGAAATGGTCGCCGTTATCGTCGACAACGTACCCCTGGCCCTTGAGCCTCACGAGTATGCGGCTGCCGTTACCGAGTTCGTGGTCCGGGCTGGCCGCCAGCACGTCGGCGCGTGCAAAGGAAACATCGAGGTTGTCGGCTCCGTCGAAGGCGACTGTGGCCGGTATCCCGTCTAGTGAGTCGCCCGGCCAAAGGAAGAGCGAGAGCGAAATCAGCGCCACAAGCCCTAGCACCGCTTTGAGCCGGCGCGGGAAGCAAAGCAAACCGCGGCGCCACTCGAGGTCACAGTACGCTGCCATGGTGTGGGTCTGTTGCGCACTGTGCAAGACGTGGCACCGGCGGTTATATATCCCCCGAGGGGAGCTGCTGGGGCGAGCACGGATCGCTCAGGTCACACGACAATGGACAATGCGGTGTCGGAGGCGAACTGCGGCGGCGAAGAGTGCAGGGCTTTAATGGTGGGCTTGGCATGGTGGGATCTCTCGCTTGGTGGGGTCGGGTACACGAGCCTGAGGGCCGTGTCAGACGACACTGACAGTTTTGCAGTTCATGAGACGACACGATGGTATGAAGGAGACGATCGCGTTGTGGCACCTCTTGAGGGCAGTGGTGTCATGCCCTCGCTTGACAGGCTGCCGCTGTTAAGTCAGGTCTTTGCCAATAGTCAGGGCGGAGTAAGCACCTGGCTGTGTCGGAGGTCGGGAGGGCGGTGCATCAAGCTGCTGCGTGGCAGCGTCACAAGGGCTCCTCGTGGTGGTGACAGAAGACTGGGGGGGGTGGTCGCATTGCTGAGAGAGACAGAGAGTGAGTGCAAGCTGGCCGATTTTTTCCATGACACCCAGCCACAATGCGCGCATCGCTAGTCGAGATCACCATTGCTGCTGCTGCTGCTGCTGCTGCTGTGGCACGATGATCATTTGCACCATTTGTTTGCAGCCACAGCTGCGATGCATACACATCATCAAGATGCGACAAAAGTCCCGACATAGCCGAATGGATAGCCACGCAAAAGTGTCGCTAAATCCTGCTAAATCCTGCTAAAGGCTGCCCTGGCTGGTGCAGCCGGCAGTTGACGGCATTCGTCGGCCACATCCGAGCAAGCCGAGCAAAACAGACTCCGACGACATGCAGCAGCTCGATCAGCCCTTTTTCCACAACAGCGACAACGAGCTAGATAACCTCGACACAACAGCATGAGCACGCGCCCGCGATCCCCCTCGCCCCCGCTCGACGCCCGCAAGCGGCCCAAGACGTTCACCGGGTGCTTCCTGTGCCGCAAGCGCAAGGTCAAGTGCGGCGAGGAGCGGGTGAGTGACCCTCTATTTTGCCGCTGACACACCAGCCGCAATGCCACAACTGCACGCGCAGGCCGGGGCGCGTGTGCGCGTACCCCGACGCTGTGGAGCCGACGACGTCGGCGGGGCCAAGCACGCCGGCGATGATGCCCAAGCTCGAGCCCGAGGCGCCGCGGCACGCGGCATCGACGCGCGCGCCGTACCTCTCCCAGGCGGACCAGCTGCAGATCCGCGGGCGCATGGTCGCTGGCCTGCTTGCGTCCGAGCTGCCCGTCGAGCTGGTCAAGTGAGTTTTTCTGCTGTGGACGGCTACTGACGCCCCGAGCCCGTACGGCACGCGGTCGGATATTGCAGACACGCTAATCGGCAAGGTGCGTATGCTGGTGCGGGTGATCTCCGCTAACCCCAGCTCCTCGGCGCGTTCGAGTTTGCGCCGCGCGAAATGATCCAGTACCATGCGCTTGTGCTCCGGCGCAACTTTGACGACCTCGACGTGGACCCCGAGTCGCGGCTCGTGTGCTCAACCATCGCGCTGTTCGCTGCCGGCGGGGTGCGTGCGGTCGACTCGCCGGCCGCGGGCGCAGGGACGCACGGCCTCGCGTCCCTCCACGACGAGTACCTGCACAAGGTGCGCGAGAAGACGCATCTGCCTGCTGTCCCGGCGACGGGCAAGCTCGCGTCCGCGAGCGTGACGCTCTTCCTCAACCAGCTGCTCGAGCGCGTGCCCGGTAAATGGCGGGACCAGGTGCGCGTCAACGTCGACTGGAGTATGGCGCGCGGCGGCCCCGGCTGGATCCTGGGCATCACCCCGCCTATTACGGGGTACACTGGCGAGCGGCGGCTCGCGTCTGGCTTTGCGAGCCCGCTGGCGCTCATGCTGTCGGCGGACTTTAACGCCATCCTCTCGGTGTTTGGTGCGTCGGTTCACGGATGGAGCACGCTGACCAGACCCTAGCTTCGCTTATCGACGGCTCACTCCCCACCCACCTCACCACCACGCCGCAGGAGGCGTGGCCCCTCGAGGCGAGGGAGCTGCAGATGAAGATTGTGCCCGCGCTCCCCGACTTCTTCGAGACTATGGTTGGCATGCCGCGGATACTGCTGATGCCGCTGGCGCGCGCTGTGGGTCTCGTGTCGCGGAGCCGCGCAATCAGCGGCCAGTCGCTCAGCGTGAGAGAGCAGCTGGAGCACGATGCGGCCGCGCTGCGGCTCGAGCTCGAGGGTATCTGGCCTGCGAGACTGGCGGCGAGGCAGGACGAGAGGAGGATACAGTACGGTGCTGTGAGTCGGCTACGCGGTGGCCTAGGACTAGCTGACTCCCCAGCGCATATGGCGGCTGGCGATAATCGTGCTGCTCGCACACCAAGCACAGGGCTTCCCGTCGACGAGCCCCGACGTGCGGGACAACGTCGCAGCCTTCATCGAGCTGTGCACCGAGGCAGTGGCTGACCTGGGGTGGGTTGTGGCTGTGGTTGATCCGCTGACACCGCAGCCACCTCAACGGCTGGCTCTGGCCGATGCTGGTGACGGCGTGCGCGGCGGACGGTGCCCACCGCTCCGTGCTCCGCGCGCTTTTACCTCTTGCGCGCAGCCCGATCGGCGACCGCGACAACTCGGACATTGCGCTGAGGGTGGGTCGTGAGGCCGTGGTGTCGCTGACAGAGACCAGATCATCGACCGCGTGCACCTCCGTCGCGACCTCGGAGACACGGCGTACCACATCCGCGACGCTGTGAAGGAAGATCCGAGTGTCGACCTGGTGTTGCTGTAGGCAGGGGAGAGAGTGGCAGTGGCAGTGGGGCAATCGCTAGTGCGGCAATTGCCAGTGCAGCAATCGAAAGTGCAGCAATCGCCGGAGGAGATCAAGAGCCAGCTTGCCACAAGCCCCCCCAGCCCTATTACAGCTGTTGGCCCTCTGCGTGTGCAACCCTGGCCAAGCCGAATCGTCTGCTCGAGATTCGCTCCGAGATCCCCCCACACCTCCCCCACCAGCCTGCAGTGAAGGACGGCTCCGCCCCGCCCACTGCGGAAGCGAACATGACGGGAGGTGGCACCACCGGCGCGCCAAGGCCGGCGCAGGCCACCTCGGCGCCACACGGCGCAAGCGGTGCTGAATGCAAGGCGATGCGCGCGTCGGCGAGCTCTTCGGGTTCGCATCCGTCGCGTCCGTCGGTCGCGTCCTGCGTCCTGCGTCCTGCGTCTTGCATCGCGCTGCTCTCGCCAGGTGCTGCGGGCAAACAGCCGGCCGCGGGCAAAGCCAATGTCCGTTGTGCGCGCGTCGTCGGACTTTCATGCGGCTGGATGCAACGTCATAGCAATCAATGCACATGCATGCACATGCACATGCACCCGATGTCGCTTCTCACTCGTTCGCCCGCGGGCCCGTCCGAGTGCGAGCAAGGCCGAGCGGTGCGTGCGCCGTGCTATTCTGTGCGTGGCGACGTGGGCCGGGGGGCGACTAGTCGTGAGTCATAGGCCCGAGTGGGAGTGAGAAGTATACGCCGACTCGGCCGCGCGGACGGTGAAGACGGCGGCGGCGGTGACGCGGTGACAACGGTGGCAGCGACGAGGCGTTCCTCCAGCCTGGGAACGGTCGTCGGTGTTGCCCACTGCTGAATGCATCGTCTGCATGCAGCAGCGGTCTGCCCGCTCTCGACCCACCGAGCTTTCTCGGACCGACAATGCACAGGATGCAGGGGCCGTGTGCCGAGAAAACAGGGACGCAGAGGCCGCAGCTGGGCCGTCGCGTGCCCGGCCGCCGACGGCGCGGCGGTGGCGGCGGCTGCCTGCTCGAGCCAAACAAGAAATTTACAGGGAGCGGGCGGGATGAGTATCCTCTTTGTTGCTGCTCTGCTCTGTCGCTTCGGGCATCGGCTCTGCACACAAAGCAGTGCTGCGGCGGCGGCGCGGCGGCCCGGCGCAGCGTCCTGCAGACATGCATGATCATCGCGGTTCCTGTGCTGTTGCTGGTGCTGCAGCAGACGTCGCCGGCACCACCGCCCACCGCCGCCGCCGCCGCCGCCGCGTCGCTCTTCTCATTCAGTCTTATTAACCGCGCCTTGGCCAACAGACAGCCGCCATTCATCCCAAACACCCACTCTCTCTTTCTCTTGCAAACACGCCCGCGTAGGACTCCTTTACAGCTCGCCCCTACGTCCACGCCCACGCCCAACGCCCTGTCATCCCAGTACACGACCCACCCCACCCTCCCCGCATGAAGCTCCTCGTCGCCGCCGTCGCGGCCGCGGCGCTCCTCCACCCCGCTGCGGCCGACCAGCGCGCCGAAGCCCAGGCCGCCCTCGGCGCCGAGGTCAACGCCGCGCTCGCCGCGCACCCCGAGCCCGGCTTCAGCATTGCCGCCCGCGCAGACAGCAAGGCCAGCTTCCAGCCGTGGCAGGTCAACTGCCCCGCCAACCTGCAGCTCGTGCGCCAGGCCTCCGGCGTGAGTAGAAGCTGAAGAGGAAGCCAAGCCACGACGATGCTCACACCGCACAGGGCATCAGCGACGGCGAGAAGGCGTACCTTGCCACGCGCGACCGGCAGATCAACAACGCCGTGAGCAGCATGATGGCGGCCAATGGCCTGCCAACCCCCCCGCGTACCCCCGTCATTGGCTTCGCCCTGTCCGGCGGTGGATACCGTGCTATGATGTGAGTGGGGGCCGCCGAGGTGGCCCACGACATTGTTTACACCGACGCCACGCTGCGCCCCGACGCGTCGTCACCCCGCCGGGTCTTCCGCTGACGCCCGCCCCCAGCAACGGCCTCGGCATGACCATGGCCACGATGAACGCCTCGGACGAGGCCAAGGCGTCCGGCGTCGGCGGCTGGCTCGACGCCGTGTCGTACATGGCCGGCTTGTCGGGCGGCTCGTGGGCGACCGGCACGTTCGTCGCCAACGGCGGCCAGCTGCCCACCGACCTTGTCAACAACGTGCTCAACCTCGACAGCAACCTCGTCGTCCCGTCAAAGGGCAAGGTATCCTTCTACTCGCAGCTCCTGAACGAGGTCAACGCCAAGAAGGCGCTCGGCTTCCCCACCCAGATCACCGACTACTGGGCGCTCGCGCTCGGCAACCACCTCCTCCCGCCCGACTACCGCCTCGGCACGACCAACGGCCCCAACCTGACCATTGACCACCTCCCCGAGGTCGTTCCTGCGCTGCAGACGCAGAACGCCCAGCTCCCCATGGCCATCATCATCGCCGCCCAGCGCAAGCTCAACTCGACCATCATCCCCGAGAACGCGACCTACTTCGAGTTCAACCCCTTCGAGTTCGGCTCGTGGGCCATTGGCCACGACGGCCAGAAGACGCCAGGATACTTCACCCCCGTGCAGTACCTCGGCACGGCGGCCAACAACGGCGCGCCGGCCAACACGAGCCAGTGCTGGAACGGCTTTGACCAGTTCTCGTTCGCGATGGGCACGTCGTCGACGCTGTTCAACTATGCCATTGTGGAGCTCGGCAAGGCCAACACCACGTCGAACAGCAGCGACAGCAGCAGCGGCGGTGGCCTCATCGCCTCCATCCTCGGCGACATCGGCAAGGACAAGAACGACATCTCCCAGATCCCCAATCCCTTTGCCAACTACACGGCGATCACCAACCCCAACGCCAACGACCAGTACCTCGAGCTCGTGGACGGCGGCGAGACGAACCAGAACGTGCCGCTCGAGCCGCTCCTCATGCCGGCGCGCAACGTCGACGCTATTCTTGCCTTTGACAACTCGGCCGACACCGAGTTCTCGTGGCCGAACGGCTCGTCGCTCTGGACGACGTACAACTGGGCTGCGGGCCAGAACGCCGGTATCCGCATGCCGCCCGTGCCCAGCACCAACGGCTTCGTCAACGGCGGCCTGAACACCCGCCCCGTCTTCTTCGGCTGCAACAACACGGACACGCCGATTGTGGTGTATGTGCCCAACTACCCGTGGTCGCACTACTCCAACTCGACGACCTTCACGCTCCAGTACGAGAACACGACCGCCGTTGCGCAGATGGAGTCGACAATGCGCGCCCTCACGCTCAACGGCACCGTGCCCACCTGGCCCAAGTGCCTCGCGTGTGCGCTGACCGACCGCTCGTTCAGCTACACGGCCGCGAACCGCTCGGCCGAGTGTGCCGAGTGCTTCGACACGTGGTGCTGGAACGGCGTCGACGACTCGTCCGAGCCTACGAGCAAGTACGAGCCGCTGCAGGCCAAGACGCCGACGTTCCTCGTCGAGAAGAACCTCACCTCCGCCGCCCAGACCAGCGGCGTGTCGGCCGCCTCCGCGACTGGCAAGAAGGGCAAAAACGGCGGCGGCCGCCGCATCAACGTCGGCGGTGCGGCTGTCGCCGGGGCCGTTACCGTCTTTGGTGTCGTGATTGGCGCCTCGGCCATCCTCCTGTAAACATTCAAACACTCTAGCCATATCCCCCACCTCCTCCCCTCCTTAGACAAAAACACGCCTGTTAACATACACCCGCCCGCGGGCTGGCCACAGACAGGCCTTGGTCCCACTGTATTATAGACATCTCGTGATGCATCTGTCAAGTATGTGTGGGGTGGCTTGGGTCGTGTGGGGCGTTAGGCAAGGTAGCAAGGTCGGTGTTGCGGGGAATCAAAGTACCATCATGTGCTTACGGCTTCACATCAGACGCTCATATCCTCACCCCGACCCCCATGCGCTCAATCTATGCATCAGGCTATAAAAGGCTATAAAATGGGGTGTGCTTGACAGGGAGCTCTGCACCCCGCAGCACACGCAACTCCCGCCGGACGCGCTACACACTCTGCTCTCCGCCGCCACCACCTACTTCTTCTTTCTGTTCACCTCCTCCGCCTTGACCGAGTGGAGCATGATCTTGGTCGGGTTCGAGCCGGAGGGGGGCACGCCCTGGTGGCCCTTTGACCAGTCGTACGAGAATGCGTAGGCAAGAATCTCGCACGAGTGGTTGAACGACGACGAGACGATCGGCACACCCCACTGCGGTGTTGGCCGCGCGTCGGGGTCACCGTTGCCGAGCTCCTTGGCGCTGAAGGCTGTGTTGTCAGTGTTGGCTGCTGCCGCTGCAACCCACCCTTGAGCTTTGTCCGGGCCATGCCGTCCCAGAAGGTGAGCGAGCCGTCGCCGCCGCCGGTGCAGAACGTCCCCTGGATCTTGTGGAACGTGATCGTGTTGATCGCAAACACGTTCTGCGACCCGTTCACGGCCGGCGCACCCATGGATCCCGGTGGGATCTCGGTGCGGTGGCACTTGAAGGAGAAGTTCTTCCTGAGACGCGTTAGGTCAGGATGCCATCCGCAGACCTACTTCTCGTCAACCTGGTGCGCATACTGGATGCCGACGCGGCCCTCGATACTGCCGACGGCGTAGCCATCGCCGCCGACCGAGGCGGGGAAGCAGGAAATAACACGTGTCTGCCACTTGAGCGGCGACTCGACATTGCGGTAGGTCTGGAACGGGTTGTTGAGGTCATAGATGTGGATCTGCCTGTCGGCTGTTCCAACGACGGCAATCTTGTCCGTCGCGTCCATGGCGTACGCGCGGTCACTCAGCGCAAGCGACTGGATCGGTGTAGGCTGTCGCGTGTCCCAGTACTGCGGCGTTAGCAGGAGCGCATGCCTGCCAGCTACGCACCCTCAGCTGCTTGTCGAACCCGGCGGTGATGAGGACCGTCGTGCCGTTCGTCTCGACGCACTCGACACACTTAATCGGCGCGTCGTGGGCAGCAACCTGCTGCTTCTGGCCCGTCGTCAAGTCATACATGAACGCGGCATTGTCGCAGCCCGACGAGAAGAGGTGCGAGCCGTTCTGGGCGTTAGTCATCGCTGCTGGGGAAGTAACAAACCTTGGTCCATGCCAGGTCGAGGACTGGGGCCTCGTGGTTGTACGCTGCCTTGGCATCGGACTGGCCGTTGCTGGCGACGCTGTACAGACGGACCTGGGGCGTCAGTGCCGTTGATCCCCGCCAACATGGCTTACATGGTTGTCCCAGCTGGCAACGGCGAGGATGTCCTGTGTGGGGGAAAACGAGATCTTGGACACCGAGTCGGGTGGAGGCTGGGTAAGCTCCATGTCCCTCTGGACTGGGCGGAACGAGTTCATCGTTGCCGGCTGGTGGTATGTGAGGATGGGCGGCGGGGGGGAGGGGAGGGATGGGTTGGGCGGTGTGCGGCTCTCTGGCCGGCGCTCTCGCTTTTATGCCGCTGGCTGTCGGTCTATGTGACGTGTATGGCGCGTCCGTTGTCGTTTGCAGCGTCTCTGTGTCGGGTGGTCGAGTGAGTGCACTGCACGCGCTGTCGATTGGCCAAGAGATGAGTCCAAAGTGTTGCGAGTTGCACAAAGTTGGCCTCTCTCCTTTGTGGATGATGTTGGTTGTCAACTCTTTGTGTCGAGACGACCGTGGGAAACCTCGCGGCCAAATGTCTGCAATCCAGACACGAGAAGTCTCCATCGCACCCAGGCCGGCACAGTCTGACTCACATCATCTCTTTCTGTCTCTCATCTCTCAGCTAAGCACACCTACACCATGGCGAGTCTCACAGAGCTGTTCGAGTTCCTCTCGTCGCCCAACCCCGCCGCGCGGCAGATCGCGCTGCAAAACCTCGTCGGCCACACGGCCAAGAACGACCCCGAGCGGCACATCTTCATCCCCTCGTCGTTTGCGCCGGTCGCTGGCGAGACCTCGACCGCCGACGGCGGTGGCCTCCAGACCCAGAAGCGCAAGACGGAGCACGAGGCAGACCAGGTCAAGGTCCAGGCGCTGCGCAGCCTCGCCGACCTGTGCCGCGACCAGGCGGCCATTGCACACGATGCGCTGTCGGCGCTCATCAACCTCAGCGACAACCTCAGCGTCGCGCGCCACCTTGCCAGCGAGCAGTTCTTGGTGTGGCTCGTGTCTTACACTGCGGTGAGTGGAGCTGGCATTGTTGTGACTGAAGCGAGCTAACTCATGCCAGAATACCACCTCGCCCCTCTCGCCGCTGACGTCGATGCTCCTGTCCAACCTCTCGTCCCACCCCGCCCTCGTGCCGACCATTGCGCACCTGACCGTCCCCATCGTGCCGCTCCCCCTGTCGAAGCACTACCCCCCGTACTACTTCCCCGCGAGCGCGAGCTCGTCGTCGACGATCCACCCCGACTACCGTGACCCGGCGTTCGTGCCGCCCAACAAGGAGGCCGGGCAGGAGCCCGAGCGGCCAGTCGAGGCGATTCGCGCACTGGTCCAGGCGTTTGAGGACGGAGCCAGCGAGGGAGTCAAGGACGGAAAGGGCAAGCGCAAGGGCGACTGCAACTTCCTCGCATCCGTGTTTGCCAACGTTACAATGGTGGGAGCAGGCCGGAGGGTCAATGCTGACTGATGCAGGTGCCCGCCACGCGCGGTATCCTCCTCACGCCCCAGCCTCCGTTCCCCGCACCGTCCAAGGAGGAGACGCCGTCCGACGACGAGGAGCCGCTGCTCTCCAAGATTGTGGTGTACACCGAGTACCCCGAGACCATCAGGCGCGGCGGTGCCCTTGGCACTATCAAGAACTGTGCCATGGACCGCGCGTGCCACCCGTGGCTCCTGGCTACCGAGGGTGGGTGTTTTGCCGCAGTGCATAGCTGACTGTTCAGACGAGCGTGTCAGGCTGCCGTCGGACCAGACTCGTACTGTCAAGGGCGTCGACGTCCTGCCTTGGGTGCTTGGTCCTCTGATGGGGCCCGAGGAGTACGATGTGGACGAGATGGAGGTGCTCCCCGAGACGCTGCAGTTCCTTCCTCCTGAGAAGACGCGTGAGCGCGACCCCGTCCTGCGCATGATGTGTGTGGAGATTCTCTTGCTGCTGGCGACGAGTAAGTGTTGGCGGCTGCTTGCCGAGGGCTGCACGCTGACTGTATTCCAGCCCACACTGGCCGCGAGGCATTGAGGAAGCGCGGAGCGTACTATGTTATCCGCGAGGCGCACAAGGTGGAGACGGACCAGCAGATCAAGGACGCGATCGAGCGTCTTGTCGGCCTGCTCCAGGGCGAGGAGGGCCGCGACACCAAGGAGGACCGGCTGGACGAGCTCGTCAGCAAGCCGGCGGCGGCCGGCGCCTCGGACGAGATGGACGTTGTAGAGGTGTAGTTAGAGCGGCTTACGCGATGCAGCACTGCAGCCATTGCCGTGGGGAATGCTGAGAGCTGGCTGCTCTAACCGCCGCGGCGTCACTGGCTGCTCTAGCCGCAGAGGCGTCTCCCGCGATGAGTGAAGCAATGGCTGTAGCGAGCGCCACCATGTCATTGTTCATTTTTAGTCAAGCGACGTTTAATTTTAATGCTGGCCCGCCGGCATGCATATCTCGTGTAGCGATGGCAGCGGCGGTGGAGAGAGCCGAGACGTCCTCCGAGCCGAGATCGGTCTTCCCGTGCAGCGCAGAGCCCTTAAGGGCGGCCGAGCGGCAACATGGGGCAGGCGGCCATGTCAGAAACGCTGTTCCCCTCGCCGCTGCTGTCGACGACGTGCAGCTCTCTCTGCCGGCGTGCCTTGTCTCGGTCGAGATCAGCGCCGACCCCGAGGCAGGCTGCAGCCTGCAGCCTCAGGAATAGTCCGCGGGTGGCTCGTTTGCGGCTGGGATGTAGATCTGCGCGCTGCGTGCCCCCCTCCCTTCCTCCCTCCCCCACTCTTGTTTGCGGCGGGCTTCTGCGAGAGACCACCTCGGCTCTGTCAGCAACGCGCTGTCGAGGTGTGCTATACAGGGACCTACCAGCGTGGCGGCCGTTGTGTCATGGCCGTCGGCTGTGAGGGAGGCGTTGTAGCAAGAGGCATGGAAAAGAGCACGAGGTCATGCACACGTTGTTTTCATCGTGGCCCCAACAACAACAGCACTAACTCCACCAGCGCAAGCGCGTCCATTGCACTCACGCCGACCACCACTTACCCCGCTCGCTCGCCAGGCGACGACGACCTCTCCACCCCCGACAATCCCTCCGCCGCGCCGGGACAGGACAGCGCCGCGCCCCGACGCCGAGACGGACGACCGACCGACCGACCGACCCCTCTCGACCGGTGCCTTGCAACGGCTAGCTCAGCTTGGCCACCACCTCATCAGGCCGACAGCGAGCAGCACCACCTGCGCCCTTCGACACTTCTCTCTTTCTTTTGTACCCCACTCGCCACCGATGGCCACGCTCGCTATCCAGCAGATGTTTGGCTACGAGGACCCGCTGGTCGGGCGCGAGGCGCCGAGCTTCCACCTCCCCTCCGCTGGCACCGGCGCGCTGTACGCGCCGCCGATAGGCAAGAAGGTGGGTGTGATGGCTGCGGGTGGCGACGTCGTGTTTGTTTGCGCTCGTCGCTGCGGCTTTGCTCGTTACTGCTCCCCCGAGACTTGCTGACAGCTGACACCCCACAGCCCATCGCCATCTTTTTCGTGGGTGTCACCACGCGCCACCTTCCGCCGGATGGCGACAAACACGGCGCCGACTGACTGACGCCCAGTTTCCGCGTGCATTCACAATAGGCTGCACCGCCGAGGCGTGCGCGTTCCGCGACGCGCAGGAGAAGGACGACGTCTTCCTCAGACATCCGGACCTCGAGGTCATTGGCATCAGTCGGGGTGAGTGCTTGCGTGGTGACAGCGGCGAGGTGTTTGTCAGCGCTGCGGTATCTGGGAGACGGCTGGGCGATCCGACGGTAATCCCTCGGCTGATGGTTTCATCGCCGTCGCAGACTGTGGGGTAGGCTAGCGTGGTGGCGGGCGTCGGGCCCGCCCCACCGACTAGCGCTGCCTGCGATACTGCTGTTCTCGGTATTGTTTGCAGCGGAACGGGTGTTGCTGCTGCCGTTTCCAGTCAAGGGCATGTTGGAGTGCATGCTTGCACGCCCGCACGCCCACACGCATCGCGCGGCGGCGTGCGACGCCGGCGACACCCCTGGTGATGGCAGCGCGCGACGCCCGGCACCGCGTGGCACCGTCAACCATCCGCGTTCCGCCCCTAACACCCCAGACCCCATCGAGAACCAAACAACGTTCCAGGACAAGCACGGGCTGCACTACCCCATCGTGTCGGACACGGACCACCTCGTGAACAAGGTGTACGGCGTCAAGGGGTGGCTGTTTGGCGTGGTGCCGGAGCGCAAGACGGTGTTTATCGGCCCCGACGGCATCGTGCAGGCGACGTTTGTCGCCAACGTGCGGGTCAAGTGAGTCGGTGTGGCGATGCCGCAGCACACATGCTCACGCCACCCCTTCAGGCAACACATCCGCTTTGTGGAGAAACAGCTGCAACGGCTAGAGCTGCAGAAGACACGCTCGGACGCGACCGACGCGACCTCCGATACAACATAGTCTGCTGTCCACCGCCGCCGCAGAACCCGTCCTGACGTGTGCCCAGTGAAGGTGACGACGCGCGCTCCGTTCGACCCCGACGACGACGACGAGACTCGGCCGCTACCGACGCGACCGACGCGACCGGCGACCACCCGCCAGGCTCGCTGGCGAGCCTCCCCTCCCTGCCGCGGCTGCCGACCTCGGCGTCGCTGCACCTCTAACTCTTATATTGTTCTTTTGGTGAATGCGAGTGTGTGTATTATCAGCTTACGTGCGGCGGCCTTTGATGCGGGGTGGTAAGTGGTGTGTGGGCAGGGGAGGGGAAGAACACTGCACTGTGGTCTTGGGTATGTCAACACGGTTGACTTAGGCTTGGACGGGTCTGTATACCCGTGACTAACGACAACACTGACTAATGAGACCAGCAGAGACTGATGACACCAGCAGAGACCGATTAGACCAGCACTCTGATGAGACCACTGAAGCCTCGACCTCAATGAAGGAACGCCCACTGACGCCACGACCACGACGCCACGACCGACCAAGCACATACAGCCACCCAACACGCCGGACCAACTCAGACGAGTAATTCAGCTCTTCAGCAATTGCAGACACACTCCAGTCCATGTCACTGAGACACGCGTCGCGCTGCCCCCCACACACACAAGCCCACCAAACCGTGGCGCTGATGATCTCGAAGCGTGGCGCTGATCTGGAAGTGTGGCGCGCGCCAGCCCACCGCGCCCGGCGCCAGAACAGCGGGGGGGACGGCGCGTCACGCCGCCTGGCGCCGTGTGTGGGCCGATCACTGTAGCTCGGCGGCGGCGGCTGCGGTGGCGGCGGCGGCGCAAGGCCAAAACTGCCACTAGGCTTACACTTGCCCACGAAAACTCGCGCGCCGCCCACCACCGTATGTACGCGCGAGCCCACCAGTATCCGCCGCGGCGGCGCCCACCTCACCGCTGGCCTGGCCGCCGCCGGCCGGCGCCCCGGTGCGCGACGCGCGCGGCTGCTTGCAGCTAGCACCCGATAAGCGCTACTATCTTCAGTCAGTGATCGGTGGGACGGGTTTGTCAGCGAGCGGCGTCTTAGACTGGTGTCGTGTCTGTGGGGCGCCGGCGAGTTCGGCGGCGGCGGCGGCGGTGGCGGTGGCCGTATGGTCGCACCTGTACTGCGCGCCGAGGTCGCCGAGGCCAGTGCGTCCGACACCTCTCTGTGTTACTCGTTACTGGCAGTACTCGCCGCACACCAGCGACTCGCCGCACGCCAGCGCCAGCACGTACTCGCCGCTACCGCACCGCCGCCATCCAAATCCCGCGCGCACGAACGCGCGCCGCCACACCACCAGCGTCGTCGCGACTCGGCCGTGTCGATCGCCCACTTCGGCATCCCCCGGCATGCGCATCCGCACACCTGCGGCGTAGCGGCCACCTGGCGCCCCTACGGCTGTTGGCAGCCGACGGGCCGAGCCAACGCGTCTAGGGTAGTGGCGCTGTACTAGCCACGACTGTGTTGGCCTCGTCGTCGTAGATTTCCTGCTGTGTTAGATTTCCTCTAGATTTCAGAGTTCTGCGTCTCGTCGAGCGAGTTCTGCGTCGTCCGGTGCTCCAGGCGAGATTCTGAGAATCCGGCCGGCCTGGGCCAGCAGCAGATCTTGAGAATTCTGTGCGTACCCAGAATCTATCTTGGTACAGTGAGTACCTTGTGACAGAGCAGAATCCGCTCTCGGCACGCATCACAGCCATGCTCTCCCCCGCACGCACCACGCTCCGTGTGATAGCACGCGGCGGGCACGGCGCGTAATAGTGCTGGCAGCGATTATGCCCGCGGCAGTGGCCGCGCCCACATGTCGGGTCTGGGTCGCCTTCACCCGCCCACAGCCGAGTGCTGGCCATCGTCGAAGCCGCGCATCCCGCGCCCACCCGCCTCGCTGATGAGCGCGAACAGTGCGTACCTGCATGCACTGCGTACGTACACGACGCGGTATCAGCTGACCTCGTGCGCGTGGGTACGCTCCTCGGCCCGGGGTCGCTCCACGCTCCAGCATACCGCGTGATCGGAGGCACCGTGAAACGAAACGAAACTCTCAATGAAATCAGTCACGTCGCGACGGCCGGCGTCGCCAAGGCCGAAGAGCGAGCGACGTGCTCGCCCGACGCACCGCGGCGAGCGCGTCATGACGACGGCCAGCCACTGCGTGTCTGTCGAACGAGCGAGTTGGGCCCAGCCTGACGACCGGGAATGGGTATGAGCGCTGTTTCGTGTCGCGTCGTCGCCAGTTCCAGATCTGCGCGCGCGATGCATCGACACACCGTGTCAATGGACAGGCCGACCGCGCCGTTTCAGACCGCGCCTGCCGGCATGCATGCCTGGCCACCCACTCGGTTAACTCTGCTTGGCGGGTCACTCGAGGAGTCACTGGGCGCCTCCCGCCCAGGGCGGGGTCCTACACGTGAGCTGCGGGACGGTATTCGACGAGCGACGCCGTGACGCAGCCAGCAGTAGCGCTGGTTACCGCTCGTTTGGCACCTCCGATGGACGTGGGTTCTGGGGGGATATCCTGCTGGGTGCAGTATTCTGCAGTATTCAGAATTCTGCGGCGAGCAGATCGGCTCGGCGTACACTGTGACCGACTGATCGACAAACGAACATTGGGAACGAAACGCTGGAAACAACGGCGTGCGTATGACGAAACGCTGCCGCGGGAGATCGCTAGGCGTGTCACCTTTGCTTCTCGGCGTTTCTTCGGCTGTGGTCAGCAGTGGGTCATCGTTATGGTTGGGGAACATTGCGTGGAGGAGGCACAAGCACATGGTGGTTCCGGAGGAGGTCGTGGGCCGAGCACGATGTCGCCCAGCCGTGACAGTGATAGTGCGGTGGCCAAATCGTAAGTTGCCACCTAGTGCACGTACCACAGCGCACAAGTCCCCGGCGGCGCAGGCCGCCCGACTGGTATGGCCGAGCGATAGTTGAACAGAACATGACGGGTAGGTGCCGTGGCACCGCCACGGCACTGGTCGGCTGCTCGGCCCGCTGCTCCACACTCCACGCACCAGCAACCCACTATGCAGCGGCATAACGCCCGCCGATTGATTAATGATCGCCGCTGCGGCAGCGAGCAGCGACGACGCTGCTGCACACGGTAACAGCGGCAGTGACGGTCACGTTGGCGGCCTGCTGACCAGCAGTGTCAGAGCCGTGCCTGGCACTGGCTGGGACTTTGGCACAGCACAGTGGCACGCACAGCCGCTGGAGTGAGTGTGCATGTGCTGCATCTGCGCTTGCTCGGATGAATCAAGCTCGTACGCACGCATGCACGCACGCACATGGGTGAGACAGCGTCGTGGGGGGTTACAGTGACGCCGGCGGTAGTGCCGGTGACAGCCAGCTGTGCTCGGCAGTGCTCGGCAGTGCCAAGCGTGCACAACCATGGACGCACCCGCCGCCGCTGCCGTACGACTCGTCCTCGTGATCGAGTCATGACGTCGGCGAATTCGGCCGGCACCGACTTGAGCACAGACCAGCGGAGCCGCCGTGTTGCCACTCAGTGGCAACGAACATGGCGATGCATGAGATCGGTGTCTTCCCCGCGCCTCACGGCCAGCGAGCCTGCTCGACAAAGTGTCTTGCAAGGTCGCCACCCACCCCGCCTCGAGCACAGCATCAGCATGCTGTACCCGCCCACCCCGCTGCTGTGCGCTGCTGTACGAGTGATTCAGTGAACGCCCACCCACCAGTGCGCGTGTGTGTTGGCCACCACCAACACCAATGTCCGCCACCACCGAATGTTGGCACCCCGGCTCCGCCTCCGCGCCACCCATGCCCCGCTCCACCCCGCCTCCCTCGCCAAGCCGCCGTGGCGCCGATCGTAGGGCAGTGGCGGTATATCGCACTCACGCTACTGGCTCAACGCCGCGGAGCCGCCGCCGGCGGTGTCGACTCGCACCAGCCAGGAGTCGGGCAGGGCGGAGCCTGCCGATGCGTCGCCAAACCAGTGGCCGGCGTGCCCGGTAACCATGCCGATGCGTCGCCGGCGCGGCGATACGCACGGCCCATGAGCGATGCTCGCAAGAAAGGTCGCCCGCCCACCCACCCTGCTGGCGCGAGCGATACAGTTACCGCCCACCCACCCCTGTGATCGCTTCGCGATCAAGAAGATTGCCACCACCCACCCCTCCACCCGGCTCCGCCTCCCCCCCCTGACTTGTGTGAGAACCGGACACGTCGCGCCGGCGCTCCATCGTCGATGCATGCTGCACAGACGACGATCCCGAGCCAGCCTGGCCCGAGCTGCGTCTACACCGATCCGCGCGAGCTACGACAGTTGGCGCAACAACGTGCGCGATTTTATGCATTCGTCGTGGTCGATGATTGCCGCGGAATGATGGATGCCCGGCGCATCAATCATTCCTAATGAACTGCAGGCGTGCCAGCGCGCGAAAAAATGGAAATCGTCGCAATTTAGCCCCCAATTACCATTCCGCGTTTGTTTTGTTATTGGCAGCGCAAATGCCCGCTTTGGTCGTGTGCCGGGCACGGCCACGGAAGCAAAATTCTCACCGTACCCGTCGGCTCCGGCCAATCAGGCCGTGAGTTTTTTGCTGGGTGGGGCAGCGCGTGCCGGCCAGCCTGGGCTTTGGAGCACGCTGGCTGGGCTGCCTGGCTGGCCTCTGCCGTCGTCACTTCTCACCTTTGACCGTTCCCTTTCTTTCATCTTCAACACATCTCTCTCACTCGCCTGCTACTACTACTTGCACACCACCCAACAGCCCGACGCACAAACAGCGCCGAGCACACAGCGCAGAGCACACACGTCGCTCAGCCCAACAAACACACCGCCCTAGCACTTGCCGCTCCACCCCGGCCCTCATCCATGAAGAAGTTTAAGCTTCCTTGTAGTGGTCAACACAATCTGAAATCGGACGCACGGTAAGCATTGCACAGGCCTTGCTACTTGCCACCACGGCCTTGCTGCTGGCTGCGAGCCAGCGCAAGTGACTGGTAGCGAGCAAGAAAAAAAAGTTGCAAAAGCCTCGTCGCTGACAAGCACGTTCCTTGTTACCTCCCGCATTCGTCTGCTTCCCATGATTCCCGCCGCCGACGCCACCACCACCGCTCTCGGTCCCGGTCTCACCGCCCGTCTCACTCGCACACACAATGACCGCCGCCCCCACACACAGCCTTTCCGCCGGCGCGTCCCAACTCCGCCTTCCTCCCCTGATCTACACGCTCCTCGCCAGCGGTGAGAAGCCCCCCTAACTTGCCTTCTCGCAAGTACACACCGCGCGCGCCGCCAGCTGCTAGTCGCAGCTCCTTGTCACTTCTTCCTCGACGACTCTAGTCAACGAATGGGATAATACAGCCCCCCGCCGCACGCCCTCCCTCCGCCAGTTTCCCGCCGCACACGGGATACTCTGGCCACCGCTCCACTCTCGAAAACCGTCCTTTAAAAACATCAGCTTCTTCTCTCAAACCCACCTAAATCTTCTTCAGAAACTACCCGATCTGTACCTTAACCGCCCACAGATCGCCCAAGATGAACGCCATCCGCTCGCTCCCGCTCATCAACAAGCAGGCTCGCCCTGCTACGCCTGTTCAATCGAGCGTGGCTGTTTCCGGTTCGGCAGCCGTTCAGCCGCTGGGTCCCCCTCCGGTCCCTGCGCCTCGTGTTGCTACTCCCGTCGCCCCTGGTCTGCCCGCTCCTAAGAAGAGCACCAGCCCTACTGGCTCTCGTCCCGCCACCCCTCGCAACTCTGTCGTTGGACTGCCTGGCAGCGGCCCGGAGACCCCACACGGCGGCTACATGGACGCCATTGGCCTCCGCCTCGCCGACACGGTCAACAAGTCGTGCGCAGGCATCGACTTCAAGGCCAAGAAGGGTGCCCGCAAGGGTGCCGGCTGGATGATTGGCGAAAGCATCGCAAAGGAGCTCCCTCCGCCTCCAGCGGACACATACCTCCTGCGCGCCGTCCTTCGCACCGTCGTCCGCTCGCTTGCCATCTACGTCAACCGTCTCGACTCGCTGCTTCTGCCTGCGCTGTCGGATGCCCAGTGGGCGGCCCCCTTCAACCTCACGTCGTCCATGACGCCACTCAACCCCACTCAGCTTTTCGCCGTTTCGATCGCACACACTGCGTGGGAGACATGCGAGAAGCTCGAGCAGATGCTGGAGACGACGGCGTACCCTCGCTTCGTCGAGGACACGCTTCGTCCCAGCATGGACAAGCTCGACTTCATTGTGAGCAAGGTCGTTCGCCCGATCCTGCTTGCTGTCAAGCTTGACCTCGAGGGCAGCCTGTCGCGCACCGACGGCGTTGCCCACAAGTCGCCTGCTGGCCCCGCCACCATTCCGCTTGCGGACGTGCCCGTCACCAAGACGCTTAGCAACCCCCCTGCGTCTCGCTTGACCAAGGAGCCCTCCAACAGCGGCCACCCCCGCTCGCTCACGGTTCCCTGCTGCCTCCAGCAGTTTGCCAGCCGTGTCGATGGCGCTCGCAAGGTCTTTGAGACTGTTGCCAAGCCATGCGAGCACGACGGCGAGGGCTGGGTGGCCAAGGTTGTCGTGTCGGTTGTGTGGAAGGGCATGCGCCTCATTTCTGAGAACGAGCCATGCGCGCCTCTCAGCCGCACCCCGAGCCCCACGCACATCGCCAAGGCTCTTACCGACGTCAAGGACAAGGAGGGCCGCGCGGTTGTGGCGCCTTCGCCGTCGCTGGCCAAGATTACCCAGCTCTCCATCCTTCCGTCGCGCTCCGCCTCGCGCGCGCCGTCGCCTCCTCGTGGCCCTGCCCACGACCCTGTCACCCACGCGCTGCTTTCGTTCGAGGGCCTTGTGAAGCGCCTGGTTGGCGGCCTTGTGCAGCCGCCAACCGCCGCGCCTACCGCCGTCGACAGCAGTGACCAGGAGGCCGAGCACATTGCTCGTGAGGCCCTCGCTGAGGCCATTGAGGCGCTCGAGTCTGCTGCCATCAGCTCGGCCGCTCTCCACGGACCCAACGGTGCCGAGCGCACCCTCGCCTCTGTCCGCCGCCTCCGCGACGACATTGACAACGACGAGGACGAGAAGCTCGACGACGCGCTCGAGGACCTGCCCTCGGTGTCGCTCTTCAGCGCCATCATCCGCCGCACCAACGTGGCTCTTTCCGGCGTCACCCCCGTCAACGAGAAGGATGGTGCGACCCTCCGGATCCGCGAAGCTGGCGAGATCTGGGGCTGGTCCAAGGCCGAGTACGAGCGCCAGGTTCTGTCTGGCTTTGGGCCTGCCGAGGAGTGGGGCCCGCGTGTCGCCAAGGCCCTCAAGCCCGAGGTTGAGCGCATGCTCTCGACTCTGGCCGGTATCACTGCTGGCGAGGCTCCCAAGGTCAACAAGGAGACTGCGGACGCAGCCGAGTGGGTGCGCGCCCTTGGTGTCGCCCTTGACGCGCGTGCCGGTGTCAAGGTTGTGGGCGCGGCTTAGGCTGTGTGGCATCGAGACGGTGGAGCTGGCCACACCAGTGCGGTGACTTGGCTGGCGCCCGACCATCGATGTGTTTCAGTGTGCCATAAGGATGGCCATTGCACTGCACTATGCCTTGTCGCCGCGTCCCGAGTGTTCACAATAGTGTCTGTTTTTTTTCCTGCCTTACTACACCTCATAGTTTGCGTATGTTTTTTTTTCTGCTATTCCCATGCACAGTCGTTACTGTTACGCGTTTACGCCTCCGGGATGCCACGACGCCTGCTCCACTTGTTTCCGCGAAACTGGCTCTCCCGCGGATGGGTTAACCTGATAACGCGCTGGGATGAGCACACGCGACGGAAGCGCGACAGAAACAGTGTCATGTACGCAGTGACGCACGCGTACGCACGCACGCTCGCCGGCCATGGTCGCTCGCACCAGGACAGGACGCGCGCGCGGAACTTGGTACAAGGTTATCCTGGCACGCTCCTGGCGACGGCGCCTTGGCCGTCGTTGTCGTTGTCGTCGTCAGCCTGCGTGCACCAACCATGGTGTCGTTGGTTGGCGGACGTCAAACCTTGGCGACGCCACACGCAGCATCATACACCGCATTGAGCTGCCACAGGGGTTGCTGCATTCAGCTCGGGGCACAACTCGCTTTTAGGTTGAGGAACCCGTACCCGAGCTAAAGGAGGTGAGGCCGGGCCAGGCTGGCTGGCGGTGAGGTGCGCGGTGCGGTGCGCGGTGCGGTGCGCCGACTGCCGCAGTGGGCGGTGGGCGATGACGGCCGATGCATGCTGGTGACACCCTCGTGCGGCGCGGTCCGGTTGATACGGAGCGGGGGAGGGGGGTGGGGGCGCAGCACGTCGTGCGCGCGCTGCACCGCGCACCGCGCGCCGCGCCGCGGTACCTGCGGCTCGTCAAGCTCCGGCAGGAAGCATGGTGCCTCGGAACCCAGCGCGGCGGCTCGCTGTCGCTGGTGGAGAGACTGGGTGCAGGCAGGTACCGGCTTGACCGTCGGGTATGGCCAGGGAATGGTATGCTCGTGTGCCTTTGTGGATTTCTGGCTGGTGGCCGGCCCTGGATATTCTGCGGGCACAAAGGAGGTGGGTGCTGGTGCTGGTGCACGCGCACGCTGCTAGTCGCCAGCCAGTCCCACCATGCTGCTTGCTCCCTTGAAATTTCCACCTTACGTTTGTTACGACACGGCCAGCGCTGACACTTGCTACTCGATCAAACCAGGCCTAACTGCGTGCAGCAGGCAGGCGGCAGAAATTCTAATCTTATCCCTAGCAGCAGGCAAGCCAGGTAACGTTGAATAGCGATGACGGGAAGGGTGATTACCCCCCGGGCTAATGCCTAATGCGAGGCTAGCTAGAGAATCGCGGTAACGAGGTGGGTGGGTGTGCACGCAGGCAGCGCGGCTCGGCTCGGCTCCAGTGAAACGGGGTGATGCCTCCTGTAGGACACTCACTCCCGGTAGACTGCGTGCTGCCGAGAGCGCTGGCTGCCGTCAGCAGCGACATGGTTATGCCGTTGGGCGAGCGATTCCAGTGGAGGAGGCGCAAGGGTCGTGCTGATCGTGCTGACGCAGGATCCGGTGAACTGAAGCAAGGCGTGGTTGGGAGTGTGATGGGCGGGCGGTGGTGGGCTGGCGTGCTGGGCGTGGGCTAGCGACTCCAGCTGGACGCCACACTGCGCATGCGACTGGGCGAGCGCGACCTGGCACCACAGCCCGCTGCCACCTCACTCAACGGCGTACACTGCTTCCAAGCACGACGTGCACCACCGTTTCAACTTTTTTTTTGTTCTTGCTCTGACTTTTTTTTTTTTTTTGCGTTCCGCTCACGCACGACCTCACCATCTGACACTACGCAGCTACCTGACACCACGATCGTTTCGGGTGCGGATTTACGTAAATATCTCGCGAGCAGGTCCAGACTGCGTTTCGAACCTTCCAAGGGTGTGTGGAGTGGGCAGCGGGCGGGCGTCGGCAGACGGGGTGGCATCGCGGGCGTGGGCAGGTGAAAGAAAGCCGCACCAGCAGCGGCAGCGTCGCCACGCGCACCCACGACGCCTGGTGTCTGACACGCGCCAAGTTTGATGCGCAAGCGCTGGCCTGCCTCGGTAGGATGGATCTATCTTCGCACCTCGTGCATCATGACGCTGGCGTGCTGCTCGCCGAACAAGATGTTTGCTGCCTGCCCCTCTCGGCAGCTCCCCCGCCCCTGGTAGTCGCGACCGCGGGGACGATGAAGCGGCGTGGAGGGCGAGGCGGGGGAAGCGCCGGGGAAGGCGGGGTGGGTTTGGGGTGCTGCTGTACGACGTTGCTGCCTGCTGCTCCGGCGGCAAGAGGGCCGCCAACCCAACCCAATGGACACGGCGACGAGGCACGGCGCACCGCGAGGTAGGTGTGCCGGGTGTGGTGCTGGGCAGGAGCCTCGCGACAACACGACTAAGTTTTAACCCGTCCCTGTCAGTTACAAGTTTCCACAGTGCCGTGCTCGGTTGGCAGCAAACCGAAACGCGTTGCGCGCACACATGCGTGCACCAGGCGTCGTGCTCGCGACAACGTAATGTCCTTACACCGTACCGTACCGTACCTCTTACCGTTGCTGCATGGGGTGTGTGCCGCACGGCGGCACGTACCGGCCGGCGCGTTTCGTCTGCTGCCAAGCTGCTGCAACCGGAGGTGCCGCGCACACCCGCGCGCGCGCCACGGAACGGCGGCACAGAAAGGGGAGGCCACCGACAGGACAGGCGGCTCCGGCTGGCTCGACGTCAAGCGACGTACGTGTATGCACGAGAGAGAGGGAGGCGGTTTGATCGTCGCCAGGTGACGGATGGGCCGGTTTCAGCCCGCGCGCGTCCTGTCCTGTCCTGTCCTCTCCATCCCCTGCGTGAGGCGATAGTGCGCGATATGGGCTTGCTTGCTCGCCCGACAGCGTCGTGTGAGGTATGCGGTTTGCGGTATGCGCGATTGCACGCGTGATGGTGGCACGCTTGCGCGCGCACTCGCTGGGCGTCACGGCGCCCAACGTCGTTTCGGCCAGGCCAGTGCAGCAGCACATCCTCACGCTTGCCCGCCACGACGGACGCATGACGCAGCAGCGACTGCCTGCCGCGCCGATTGCACCGGCGCCCATAGGCAGTGTTCCAGAAAAAAACAGACTGCCACGGCCGCCGCCGTGGGAAGCGCCGCGCCGCGGGCCGCCTTCGAGCCAAGCCTGTTGCTGTACGCGGGCCAGAACACACGGAACAAGGTGACATTACATGGCGTCGTCTCGGGCCACTCGGGACCTGTGACGTCTCGTCTGTACGCAGGTTGTGTCTCGTCAAATGAAACGGGGTGCTGCCGTAGCCCGGCGCCGCAGTGAAGTGAACCTACACGCTACACGCAGCGACAAGGATGCAATCGCGTGCTGGATAGCCAGCCTATCCCTGGCTGGGTCGTGATCTAGCCAGCACGGCTGCCCACCTGCGGCATTGCATCGCTCACCTGGCGGCCGGGCCGGGCGATCATGTCGCCGCGCCCCGCACCCCTCGATTTTCTCATTTCGGGCATGGATAGCAGCAGCAGCTGCAGCGTGCTGCTGCAGGCGTCGTAAAGCTGCGTGCTTCGGATCTAGCTTCGGCTCAGATCCTCCCTCAGATGCAATGTGCCCCGCGCGTGTGCGTGCGTGCGAGCACGCGTGCTGAAACAAGCGGATGGACGACACGCATGTCGTCGCATGCCGTCGCATGTTGCAGCGGATCAGAGGCGACGTGACGACCATTCCGCAGCTTAGCCACTTGGAGAAGGTGCGGGTGGGTGTGCCGCCGCGTGCTCTCTCCGGCGTATCATTCGGCGCAAGAACCGGCAGCGAGGCGTGCTCGGGAGAAGCGACCATCCCATCCCCCTCCGCACGCGCCGGCCCGTCGGCCATGTCGCGACCGACCCGACGGTGCTACTGGCGCTACTAGCACTACTCGTCGCCCAAGCCAGCCGATTCAAACGGGTAAGGTGATTTTGTTCATCAGCCACGACATGGCAGCGCAGCAGCGCGCCCTAGACCGGGCCGTACTTTTTTTTCATTGAGTGAATGCTACAATCGAGCTGCTGCCGTCATGCTGCGAGCGCTGGCTGGGCCTGGCGGTACTGAAACTTCGCCAAGGAAATCGCGAGCAAGCGCTGCAGCGCGCTGGTAATCTGCGGAAGGAAGTGCTCTTGCGCCGCATCCATCGTCATGGTATCGACCCCAGTCTTGCGCATGTACTGCTAAACTGGTTTGCCTGGCACCAAGCGCTACGCGGTGTACGGCGCGCGGCGCCGCCCACGCAACATGCACCCGCCCAGCGCCCAACCGACCACCTGCTGTGTGCAGTAATGTGCGCGCGGAGGGTAAAGTGGGGTCCTTGTCCTTGTCCTGAATCACCAGTCTAGTATCAGTAGTCAAGGGTGGGAGCTGCTGATATCCCTGGTGCCGTATCTTCAGATTACAATTACGGTCAAGGACCAAGTATAGGGCCTCTGTCTTTGAGTATTCCGGTGTGCGCGCTTTGGTATAGAGTTTGCTGCCCACCCAGCGTCGAGCAGAACACCGCATGGGTTCGGCGCGATCTGATGTCATGGCGAGTAAGTTGCAGCCCGGCGCAGCGTGCACCATGCGTGATGTACACGCCTGCGAGCTTAATGCTTGTCTTCTTCTGCCTTCCACTGGAAGAGCAGCGATAGATACGCGAGTCACGCCACGGCACGGCACAGACGACGAGCAGCGGCACTAGCTCGCTGGCCGTCGGTCCCGGCAGCAGCAGCGGCGGCGGCACGAGACCAGCTTGGATATGCCGTGCATAGTGGCATTGGCGCTGGCATTGGCATTTGGTGCCAAGGCATGTGCGACACTGCCCTCAGTTTTCCAGGCGCAGGCAGCGGACGAGCGAGCGAGCGAGCGAGCAGCGAGCGCCGACGACAAGACTGCACAGGTACACCCGCGCGCGGAGTTGGGTGCGGGCCGAGACGCCGAGAGGAGCAGGAGCAGGCAGGTACACGCATGCACGACGCACCTGCTCCGCGATGTCGGCGTCGCGCCGCTGGCGGAGGCGGAGGCGGCCGGCGGCGCACAACTCCTGCGTGCTCCATATGCCGGTGCGCGCGCTGGCCATATCAGGCAGGCAGCAGTGCGAGTGCCGCCCCTCCCGGCCAAATGACACGCCATGTCACGGCGTATTCAGTCATGTTCGCCCCATTCAGCCGGCGCGCGTTGTGCGACAGGCAGGCAGGCCCGAGGCGCGCATTGAGCGGCAGCAGGCATGCAATGTTGGCGCGAGCGCGAGCGCGTTGCACATGACGCGGCGTTGCGGCGCGGCGCTGCATTGATGATGCATTGTGCTACGAGCAGAGTGCCGATAAGCGCCGTGCGTGCCGCCGCGCGAAATCTCGCCCCGCAGCAGCCAAGGTTTCGTGGCTGCTTCGAGAAGTAGCCACCGCACCAGCGCGCTCGCACGGACAGCGGCGTGCGCGCATTCATTCATTCATTCACAGACGCGTCACGGCGACGTGGTCTCGGCGAGATCTTGCACCGATGCGAGCGAGCGAGCGAGCGGCGGCGCGAGCGCGAATGAACCCACGCAGGGCTGGCTGGCAGCCTGGCGCTGGCGCTCACCAGGGGCGCGAGGCATAGAACACTGCCCCAGCCAGGGTCACTGGCGCCGCCAGCGTCCTGCGCGCAGCGGCGCTCAATCATGACCTGCAGGACGCGTCGTCTAACGAGTGCGATGCGGGCGCGAGCGAGTGCATAGCGCGCTGCGTCGGCTTCTCCGTCCGCTATGCACGCCGTCTCGGGAGGGCTAGGACGGCGGCCAGCGCCGGCCAGCACGGTGCGAGCACGTCTGGCGCAGCCTAGCATCCTGGTGCACGCTCGTCTGGCATGCAGGTGGGCCGGCGAGCTGTCCCGCCTCCCCTCCTGCGCCGACCCGACCCGCCGCGCGGATCGCCGCTCATTGCACCACCGGCCACCACGAACAATGATAACGCAGGGCGGGGGCTGCATTGGCAGACGCCGTGGGGACGCGACAAGCCAACGACAAGCCAACTTGGCAGCCAGCGCCGGCCCTCCGCCAAAAAGACTGGCGTCTGAGGTCCGCGTCCGCGTCGCGCCGCACTCCTGAGGCTGGCGGCGGCTGCGTCATGTCCTAATATCCCCAGATGGCGATCGCCGGAATTCTAGCGACGGCGACGACGCGAGCAATGCAATAATGTGGTGATGCGAGGCGAGGATAACCCGAGGCGAATGCACATCGGCGCCGTGCCGCGCGGGCGGCATGCAGCGTGCGCGCGGCACCCACCGCGCGGCGCCGATACAGCGGAATGCCTCATGCATGTCGTGCCGTGCGTGCCAGCTCATCAACAGCGCACTAGCGAAATCTGGGGCTCTGGCTGCGAGGCAGGAGATGGTCGATGAATGGCAGTTGTCGGAGGTGTCTGGCGCGTGCCTCGCTCTGTATGAATTCTGCGCTGTGCGCTGTGCGCTGTTGGCTGCTCGCTCGCTCCACCACAATGCAGCAGCAGCAGCAGCCTATCGCGGCTTGGGCCGACCTGAGCAGCGCTGACCCCGGGGTCAATGATCGACATGGATTTTGCATAGGCCGCCCAAAGACGGCGATACCCTGGCAGGTTGCGTGCATCATCCCTTTGCAGGCTGGCTCGTCAAAACTGGGCGGCTGCCTAGCCGCGGGTTGCCGGCTGCCTGCATCCCTCTGCCCCAGATCCCACAATCCGCGTCTCGCCTGGTGTCGTCCAAATCCTCCGCATAGAAATCCATGCAGGCTGCCGTCATCGCCCATCACCATGTCCGACCGACTGCGGGGCCAACTAGGCCCTGCAGCTCAATGCTGGCCAGAACAGGCCTTTGCACACCTCTGACGCTGGTTCCTCATCCCTACCCCCTTGCGGGAGACGGCAGGCAGTAATTCGCCTATCGACGACTGCATATCAGATGGAAACGAGCGCGGATAGCCATCATCCAAGACACAATGCCGCGCCATTCCATGCCGCAGCCGTAATGCTGCGTTAGATGTGGGAACGCGGCCGATGCCGCTGCTGTTCGTCGCGAGCGCAGCACTCGGCGCGCCTCGGCGGCCACTCGGCGAGTGAGCGCGATGCGAAAACGAGGGTCCGAAGGATCCAGCAGACGCAAAGTTGCCAGTCCCCGACCCAGAAACCCGCCCACCCTGCAGTGTAGCTTTTGGCGCCGCCGCCGCCGCCGCCGCCGCCGCCGGCGCAGCCTGCCGCCTGCATCCAGGAGCAAGCGGCGGCCCGCGCACCCATCTCGCGTATCGACGAGCGGGCGAGTGGGCGCCGAGCGCTCCTCCACCCGACGGCCATGCCAGCAGCCAGCCATCGCTCGTCGCCGGCGTCGTTGCGAGGTGCAGCCTGAGTCTAGGGGTGCACGGTGCGTCACCACTCTGTCCCTCTATCCCTCTCTCCCGCAAACCGAAACGCACTGGTGATTCCGGCATTGGTGTTCTGCGAGACAAGGTGCATGGAATCGTTTGTGCCAGGGAAACCGACGCGATCTGGCAACAGCCGCCTACAGGCTCGCTCGTCCAACGAGGCGTTTCGGGCATGCGGGCTTCCCACGCATTCGCGGCACACCCCGTCGGCCGCACCCTCCGACGGTAAGAGCGTGCCATGACGACGACGATGATGGCAACGGCTCACCGACCGACCGAACACGGTCTGGCCAGATCTTTGTGCGTGATCAAAGAAGGCGGAGGGATCTTGTGTCAGAGTGTGTCAGAGTTGCAGCAGTATGCACCACTTTGGGCAGCACGTTTTGCATCCGAGGGCGATGGATGCGTCGGGTGCTCGGCAATGTAGCTGCAGTGCGAGGAGGTGGTGCGGCGGTGCGGGCACGGTGCGAGTTGCTGGCGCTGGCGCTCTCGCATCGACGCGTCGACATTGATCGTGGCGACGAGGCGCTCCAGGACCGCCTACATGAGGAGCCGCCGCCTCGCGCCAGCGAGCAAGGACCATGCGCCAGCGACCTGCTGGCGCACGCCAAGTACGTACCCGTCCACCACCAACCCCTTCGCGTAGCTGTCCGGACCGACACTCCGCGCCGCAGCGAGCCGCAGCGAGCAGAAGTCCGCCCGACCGACCGCCGTCGTCGTCTCGTGAGCCAGAAGATTGCAGCAGATTGCAGGTTCTGCAGGTTCAGCCTCGTTTCAACCCTGACGCAATCCGTTGTCTGATAGCGAGGTGCGTAGAAGCAGGTATGCTGCAGGGAGATTCTTGCTCGCTCGCTCGCGCCAGACAACATCCTAGCTAGAGCGAGTAGGACAGTGTCGTGCGGTTGAAACGCAGAATTCCAAGCCATGCCATCCCTGAAAATTCAGAAAAGTCAGCCAGTGAGTTTTCTGCTCGTCGTTGGGTTTTGCGTTGTACGTACCGCGTCGCAGGAGAGTTTAAGCATAAGCAAAGGTACCACCTTTGTGGTGTAGCCCATTCTAAAAGCTAGCCACTCCCTCTGCCGGCGTATGCCGGCACCTCGAGCGGAACCCCGGCCCCGCCACCGCTGCCAGTCGGCCAGTGGAGCGCCTGGCCGCGGCTGCCTGCTTGCTTGCTCGCAGGTCGCAACGAAAAATCAGTCTCGTACCGGCCGGCGGGTTTCTGCGTCGCTCCACGCGCCCCGGAACCTGTCGGTCCCAAATGCATACCGACCGGCAGCAAACCGCGCTGGTGTGGCATCCATCCCTGCACCACCGAGCCAGCAACCGACGACCCCTTACGCCGGTGTCCAGATATAGTCGCCCGGCTGCACTGTTCCTGCACGACGTCGTGCTTGATCGACAGCGCATGCTAGTTGCACAGCGCGCTACTGACCCCAGTTCGGCAGCTCACACCGTAGCTCGCGCTTGCGGAATTAAAGGCACAGGCTAGCATAAGGACTGACTAGGGGTGCGCGCTGGCGCGCGCGCGGCCCGGCGCGACGCACGCGCATCACTCCATACCCCACCCCCCGCATGGTCGCGAGCTCGCGAGGCACAGCTGTCGTGTGCTCGGCGCGTTAGCCTGCACCGACGACGCCGGCGCAATCCGCCGCTCTGGCGTGCTGTTGGTTGCGCGAACGAACGTTGGCGCATGGGCCGGGCGGGGCGCGCGGGGGCCGAAGGGACGGCGCGGCAGTGTCCGCCGATTGCGGCGGAGCAAAGGCGCGCGCGGTGCTCATCACTCACACTAACCATACTGACACCATGCCAAGCTGGACGAGCGCACGGCTCACGACGCGCCAGGTAGGCCCGCAACACGCACGCCGCGGGCAGCGGCCTCTGACGACCACGGCAACACATCGCATGGGCGACCAGCTCGCCTTCTCGCGCTAGCTCCGGCGTCGCATGGCTACCGCGTTGGGCATTCCGTCCTGACGGCCGTAGTCGCGACGACCTTGTGCATCTCGAGATCGTGGCACGCCACGGCAGCGCCGCCGCAGCGGTTTCATGGGGTGCTGCTGCGCCGCGAGGGGGCCGAGGGGGGCCTTTGGATCAATCCATCCCCTCGGTGGCGGTGGCATGCGCACCCGACTATGCGCCGTCCCCACGTCCCCGTCCCCGCGGCGCCTGTCGTCGCTTGATGAAGCAGCGTCACCTCGTCACGGCAATCAAATGATCTGCGTGGGCCACGCCGCGGCAATCATGACAATGAGTGCTTGATGAGATGGGCGTCACGGCGGATGGTGCCGGGCCGTCACTCAACCCCGCGAAGCTGATAACTGATAGCTGCTGCTTTGAGCAGGCCTGCGCGGCGATGCTCGCCGTGATCCCGGGCGCAGCGAGGCTCGGTGTATATTGCTCATTTGTGCGGCGTGCAACAGCACAGCGCGGCACCATGCCCTGGACACGACCAACGCTCTTGTCACACCCTGCGCCTGCCCCACCGAGTGGGTGTCACTCGCGCGCCGACAGATCCGGCATGCGACAGTGGGCGACGAGGGGAGGGTGCGCCGTGCACAGCGGCGGACTTGCCGGGGTCTGCATCGCTCGACACCTGGCCCAACTTTTTCTCTCAAGGAACGCAACCAAGGCCTTGTACCACGCCTTGTCTGGCGCAGCAGAGTACGCCGTCGCCTTGGCTCTCACCGCGACCGATCTGCGCTCGCTCGCGGGTCGTCGCGTGCCGACTGGCGCGCTGGCGCCCACAGCGCCCACGGCAACCCGCGTGCCGGGCGCAGAGATCTGCCTCGATAGGGCCGAGGCCAGTGCGGCGCGCCCATCAGTGCCTCGTGCCGCCGCCGCCGCCTCGTCCACCACCGCAAGTCAGTCCGAGATACAGGCTCGTCTGGAACATTGGTGCGTGCGTGAGAAGGGGGCCAGGCGTACAGGGCCAGGCAACACGCCGCCGACAGACACGAGGCGGGTGGCGGCCGCGCCGACTCATTACAGGGCCAGCCACGGCGACCAGGCGCAAGGATAACGCACAAGCTTATCACCGGCGCATGTTCCTCATGCATCTGCTCGTTAACTCGCCCGCTCACGCTTGCCGGCGTGACTGGGCTCTCTCCCGTATGCAGCTTGTCATCTGTCGCGCAGCACCAGCCTGGAATGAGGGACCCGTGTCAACTCTAAGCTCATCTCAGCCGCTATTGTCGCTCTCGGAGCCGTCTCGTCGTCGACGACGACCCCGATCTTAATGACCCCCCGCTTGTCTTTGTGCTGCTGACCGCCTCGCGCCTCATCTGAAAGGCAGGGCCGGCGGCATGCCGCAGCACCTTCTGGCGGCGCCGCCTCGCCTCCGTGTTTCAAGCCGTCTTGTTCAGCTGCTGCGGCGGCGGCGACGTCCTTTCGCATGCCAGCAATTATGGTATGCAGACGGCGGCGGCGATGGGGGTGGGTACCTCACTGACGCTCCCTAACGCCTTGACCTTTCCTGTTGACGGGCGGCTCGACAGAACAGTCTATGCGCTCAGACGCAAACGTGTCAGATGTGTCATGGCGGCCGTCTCGGAGCGCCCCTGTCCTGTGACGCCAACAGCCCCCGGGGGCATGGCATCAAGCACAAGCACGAGCACGAGCACCAGGGCGCCGACGGCAGCAGCAGCAGCAGCAGCGACGACGAGGACGACAATGGCGCCTGGGGTCCACTCGCCCAGTGCGCATGTCGCCTCGCCGGTCACTTTGTGCCCCACACCGTGACACCTACACACAGCGACGGCAACCCGCACGACGACGACGACAACAACCCAAACCATCACAAACACGACATGTGCTTGCCCGCCAAGGAGTGCGTTGCGCCACCCTCCATGGCTGCGGCACCGAGACGACGGCGTGGCCTGCTGCTCCTCCTCCTGCCTGCTTGCCTTTGAGCCTTACACTCTGTCCGTCAATCACCCCACATCGCCTCCTGCTCCTCCTCCTCCCCTGGCCCTTCGACCCAAAGCCATCCCCTCGCTGTCGCTGTCGACCTCGGTCTCCTGCCCAGCCAGCCAGCCCAGGGCAAGCAAGCGTGGCCACCTCGACGTTCCTTGGCCGTGCGAGTACTCCTTACGCCTCGACAAGGCCGCGACTCGACTCTGCCCACAGTCCCCCGCCCTGCCTGCCTGCCTGCCGCGACCTCGAGCCCTCTGATCACGCCGAGAGAGCCCACTCCCACTGTACAAGGCACCGAGGCGACCCACTCGAGCCCCCTTCTCCTTTTAACCCCCAAGCTCATCTTTATCGCTCGCACCCACCCACCCGCACCAGGCTCCCCCCCTTCCATCACCCACCCACCACCCCACCCCTGCTCCTCCTGCTCTGTCCACCTACCCATAGCATAGCATAGCTCCACACACACACACACATCCATAAGCTTGTTCACGACACACGACGCACGCACACGACACACGACCCTCTCACGCGCTCACGACACGATTAGCAGCCCCATCTGTCAACGTTTTCAAGTGATCGTCGTTGTGTGCCCATCAAAGGCTGGTTCTTCTCTGGCTTCCCTCGCCGCCGCCGCCGCCGCCTGGCCTCGCGCCATCAGTACACAAGCACACACATCACCCGCACGCCCTATCACGCCCCCGCCCCCGTCCAGCCCTGCCCCGCCCCGCCCCGCCACTCACACATAAGCAGGTCAACCATCTCTCTCCACAGACGCATCACACACAGAAGTAAGTAGGTCAGCGCTCTCCGTCACTCCCTCTCCCTGGCTCCTAACCCACCTCGGGGCCGCCCTATGGCCGTTATCGCGCTTCCAAGCACACCCACACACACGCACGCCGGCGAGGGCACCCACACCCTGGCCCCGGCGTGTGTGTCCGCGCCTCGGCACTCGTGCGAGCCGGCGTGCAGGCCGCATGTAACGGTCGTGACCTCGTGCACCGACGCCTCGCTCGGCCACCATGCAGCATAGCTGCGGCGGGGGTGCGTCGGCGAGAAGCATGCACCAGCGGCTTGGGCGAGTCGCGCCGCGCCGCTCGTCTGTCTGTCTTCCTCGCCTTCCTCGCCTTCCCTCACCGACGACGGCCACCCACGACCGACTCACCGTTTGCTTCTTCCTCTTCTTCCTCCTCTCTATCTGCTTGTGTCAGACACCTCCCACCCCTCACCTCTTCCCATCAGTATCTTGTCAACATACCGCCCCACTCTTGCGCGTTTGGTATTGACACTCGTTAGTCGCGACACCCACCGACACTTAGCGTGCCGCCTTCCTTCTCCCGGCTCCGTATCTCCTAGCCACCGACGTGCCGACCCTCCCCTCCCACGATCCCGTCGGCATCTGGGTGATCAGCGAGCAGCCTACCTCGTCGCCCTTGACGTAGCAGCGCCAGTCGCCGCCGCTAGTCGGAAACCCTGGCCAACATCAGCCACGGGAAGCCACTACCAGTGAGTCTGCGTTGATCTCTGGCCGCCGTCTCCGTGGGTATGTTCGTTCGTTGCCCACTCACCGATGGCGCGAGCGCATCACGTCGGATCTGGCGTCAATGGCATCGTCTTGGTCATGAGGTCTGGCCGGCGACATACGTTGTCGCCGTCCGCAACATGTTCTAGCGTGACGCTGTTGCTTATGGCTGTCACCAAACACACCGTTTCCCAATTGTATTGGGTGGTCGCCCACACTGGACTCAAACCATATCTGCGCCGCACCTGGGTGCTTGCGCAGATGCAGTTGGTCTAATGGATGCGAGTAGGTCGCGATCACATTCAACGCCTCTCATTCGCATTGGTGTTGGTACGACTAGACGACGCCACCGCAGGCTCATTGAGTTTGGGTTTCGCCTGAACATGCCGTGGCGTGGCGGCCAGTGACGCGCGACTGCGGTGCTCTCCGTTCGCGCCGGCCAATCGGCATGTGCAGTGTGCGTTGTGGTGATGATGTTCATGGCGGTGTCGACAAGACGGCGCGACGGCGCGACGGTGCTCTGCGTGGCTCGTGACACTCTGTCGTGTCGCTGGCTTTGACGACGAGATGGGACTCGGTCTGGGGACTCGGTCCGCCGCCCCTCCTTCATTTGTCTCGTGTGACCGTCCGTTGACGGCGCATGACGGCGCGCCGCTATGATGTGAGGCCATCGGTGCAACCCCATTCTTGTGCATCTGTCTCCAACGGTGCTGTAGTCACCTCCGCGCCAATCCGAGCTTCTACCACCCTTCAAATGCCTGCCCACCGCACTTTAGGTGTTCTCCCACGCTAACAACCACACAGGAGCAGCAGCACGTCTTGCATCACCAAACCCCGGCCCAGGCTCGCTCGATCTTGATCCCCGCCCCCGTCGCCAGACTTGATCTACCCCTCGCTCGTCCCTACGCCAAAGTAGAATCCGAGCCCACGATAAATCTCAGCATCAAGCAGCGAAATCTCACCATCGAGACGTGAGTTTTCTCTTTCCCCCGCTCTACAACGGTCGTGTCGCGCGTTGGCCTCAGGGTTGTGTGGTGGTTTGGTTTGAACGCGAGTTTTCCGAGAAGTGTGATGGGCGTCGACGTCTGTCGTCGTCGAGAAAACTTGGTTGAATGCCGTTCCCTTTAATTTTCAAGGGACACATTTGCCTTTGGCCAGTTTTCGTCGTGTCCAGGAGGTGTAGAGTTTCTTCGAAACTATTTGTCACGCTCCGAGCTGGAGTCGTCTGGGCGTGACAGGAAAAAAAGTCCTGTTGCACCCTGAAACTAGGTTGCGTAGTGGCTGCGTGTGTTGGTCGTGCGTCGTTGCTTCCTTGTGCGTGCGTCTGAGTCTTGTACGTGCGTCCCACGCAACCCTTAACGTGTCTCCTCACCCACCAGGCGGGTCAAGTTGCGGGCACTCCCTGGCACCAGGCGTGACGGTTGGTTTCGTTGCGCTAATGCAGCCCTACCACTTGAACCCCTGCTATGGCGTTGCACCCCCGACCCCCTGGATGGGCTATTCGCATCCATTCGAAACAGTCCCGCCAGGTAGCGCTCAGTCGCACCAAACCCCTGCCCCCCCGCCTGCTCGCTCCCACTCTGTGGTTCGCCTTTAAATATCAGAGTGACCTTCTCTCCCCTCTCCTGCCCCCCGTTCTTGCTCCATCTTGTCCGCGCGGTACTGCTTGTTCTGGTTCGAAAGGCATCGTTCTGTGAAGACTACCAGCACCAACGGACTCGACCCCCCCATCTCATGACTCTCTAGCCTCATCCCATTTCTCGTTCGAAATCACCCAACCCCCATCCCCGACCGCCACGTCTTGGTATCTGGTCTGTCGCGTCTCAGACCACTTGTCCCATCTCCCATCCAGAGTCTCCCAACCCCCAGTCTTGACGACACTCCCCTCTGCCCGCATCGCATAGATTGCCTGTGCTCACGACATCCCTCTGCCACATCGCACCGCCGCCGCCGCCGTCCCAACTTTTGTCGCTACGCGCCTTCACTCGTTCAACGACGCGTCCGACATCAACTCGCTCTCTTTACAACTTGTCACGCCAACCCAACATACCACAACCTCACGCCTACATCTCACGCCGTGCAATCATTTCATTGCCACACTCCACCAACAGTAACAGTCACGTCACGCACTGTCTAGTCACACCCACCGCGCCACCCCCGCCCAACATCGACGCACCACCCCCTCCCCCCACATCGTAACACTCTTCCTCACCATGCCTCCCGTCCCCCCCACCAAGTTCGCACGCACCTCCATCGAGGGCTGGAGCAGAAAGCGCTCGGTCTCACCAAGCGCCAAGGCGTCCTCCTCGAAGAAGGCCATCGGCGTCCAGGGCTCGACCGACGACATCGACATGTCGCCTGAAACAAAACAGTTTGTCCCTCGTCGCTCCGACGATGGCTACTACTATGAGGACGAGTACCGCGACGAGCACGTCATGTGCATGCTCGAGAACGAGGTACGCCTAATCACCAGCCGCGCAACGGCGCAGACGCTCACACTTGTTCCCAGTCGCAAACTCTTGCCCAGCCGGAGCTCATGGACCAGCAACCAGAACTTCAATGGCGCATGCGCCCGTACCTGATTGACTTTGTTGTGGAAATCCATTCCCAGTTCCGCCTGCGCCCCGAGGTCCTTTATCTGGCTTGCAACATTGTCGACCGTTACGTGTCCAAGCGTGTCGTCTTCAAGAAGCACTACCAGCTCGTTGGCTGCGCCTCTCTGTGGATCGCGGCCAAGTTTGAGGACTCGAAGGAGCGCGTTCCCCTGGTTCGCGAGCTCCACGACATGTGCTGTGGCGCGTACGAGCAGTCGGCTTTCATCCAGATGGAGGGTCACATCATGTCCACCGTTGGATGGAACGTCGTGCACCCCACTGGTGAGGGCTGGCTCCGCTCTTACATCACCCACTCGGACTCGTCGCTCAACGATGACGTTCGCGTTGCTGCCGCCGCGCGCTTCCTCATGGAGGTCACCCTATTCCACCGCCAGTTTGTCGGTGTTCGCCCATCTCTGATCGCCTGGGGATCCGTCGTCTTGGCACGGTTCATCTGCGGCAAGCTCCGCAAGCCTTGTCCCGACTTCATCAGCCCCGACGAGGCACTGGCCGTTCGCGTTGCCACCGCCATTGACACTATCTTGCACGAGAGCCTCGACAACGTCTCGGAGATCCTCATCCGCAAGTACGCCAACGTCAACCAGTACCACCGCTGCTCAACGTTCATCCGCGAGTTCTACCTGTCTGGCCGTCGCTTCGCTCCCAACCCCCAGCGCACGTCGTCGGCCTACGTGCCATACGTCTCGACCCCCGGCCTCACTCCCTCCTCTTGGGCTGGCAAGCGCTCTGCCGCCACCAGCCCCAGCGGAACATTCAGCTGCGCCTCGTCGGACGCCGGTGACGAGCCAGTGACGCCCATCACTCCTATCTCTGAGCCCAATCCTCTCGACTATGTGTCGGTAAAGGACGTCTCAAAGGAGAACATGGTGCCATCTGGTGCGCCCGCGGCCATCAAGGCCATGGCACCCCCTGCTGTCGCAGCCGCCGTCCGCCCTGCGCTTCAGTCCATTGCCAGCTCGAGCTCGCAGGACAACCACAACAACCGCCGGAGGAGCAATTAAGTTTTGCCACTCTGTGACGACCAACCACCAGCGACCAAGGCCAGTCGACGGTGACTAGTTAACCCACAGCCTTCACACCTGCATGGCATAGATTTTTCCACATCAACACACGCTGCATCGGCCAAAGTCGAACATCAAGTCTTTGCGCCCCTCACCCACCTCGCTCCAAAAACGTCGAAGCATCCGGCGCATTTTCTCTCTTCAATTCTTGTCAAGTCTGGTATCGGTGTGACTTCACTGTAACGCTCTCAAGTTCCCTGCCACCATCCAACCTCCTCGCGCTTCAACCGTTCCCCGCCACTAGCATCTAGGACGTTGCCAGTCCTAAAAGGAAGGCTGAAGACGAGGTGCATGCACCATCACATCACCCACCACACCATCCCAGGCTCCTCACCACGACGCGGTCATATGAAGGTTCCGTCATTTGTCATTTGTTTAACGACACTCGTGGTATTGTGCTCTCGAGTTTCCAGCAACACCCTCATCCATTTTTTTCCGGTCCTCCTCACGTCAAGTCGAGTCTGATAGAAACACTGTTTGCGGTTGCCAATGTATTATGCAAGAAGTCAACAAGTACAGTTGGGTGCGTTGTCGTCGTGACGAGTGGCGCGGGTGTGCGCCGTGCAAGGCGGTGTCGCAGGTGTCGCACGAGTCGGTGGTGGTGACCAGTGGTGACCAGTGACGACTGGCCGCGAGGCCGCGAGTGACTTTGGGCGCGTGATGCGTGTTGCGTGTTGCGTGTTGCGTGTTGGCGTGACGCGTCTAGCGCAGGCACCGGTTGTTTTTCCCTGACGAGGATCGAGCGAGGTGGTGTGACGTCAGCGGTCAGCAGTGAGCAGTGAGCCAGTGGGCGGTGAGCGCGTGGGTGGGCAGGCCAGTGGCCAGTGGCCAGTGATCCGGTGACCAGGTGGTGGCCAGGTGGGCTTTGCTGGGCCGCGCTGGCGGGGAAGCGGTACAGCGGCTGTGACCGTTGGCCGCGTACGGTGTGTCCCGTGGTGTGCCGGCCCGCCGGCGGAGAGCACCCGAGGTGGGCAACGTCGGGCACCAGTTACCACGGCGCCAGGCAGGGCGAGCAGGGCACGGCATCAAACAAGGCCTGGACTCTTGGCTACTGGCTGAAACAATCACGTGACATGATCGCGTGGCTCTTCCATGGCATCCACGCGAGTTTGCACCCGCTGCCGATTCGCCCGATTCCGAGACGACAGTTGCGCGTCCACTCGAGCATGTTCGTCATGACGGCGGTGGTGGTCGGATCAAAAAACCCGGCAGGCGTCGGCGGGCCTCTCTCTCCATCTCAACCCACACCAGCACCACCGTTCACGTACGCTCTCCCCCCAACGCACCTCTAACGAAGCCCAGATGGCCCTCCGCCCCTCTGCGCTCGCGGCCGCGCGCGCGCTCCTCCGGCGGCCGGCGGCCCCTGTCGCTGTCGCCGCGCGGGCGCTGTCCACCGGCACGCCGCGCCACGCCTGGCTGCGCAAGGACAAGGACGGCGCGGCTGACCCACCGGCGGACGACGACCTGCCGCTCACGTCGTTCCAGCAGAAGATTGCCGCGCTCGAGACGCACGCCGTCGAGTCGCGCGCAGACGCCAACCCCGAGCCGCAGGTCGCCCTCCTCCGCGCGCTGGCCGAGGGCGGCGAGTACCGCGGCCTCATTGGATACTACGAGAGCATTGCGCTCGCGTCCCCGCCTGAGGGGAGCGACGCGCTCGTCAAGAGCCCCGAGGCGTTCGACCTGTACGCCAACGCCATTGCGCACGACGGCAGCGTCAACGAGCTCGTCGTTGCTGTGCGCCGCCGCGACGCCCGCCTCAAGGAGCTTGGCTTGTCCCCCGAGGCCGCGGTCTCAAAGGAGGTCGCTGATGCCGCTGCTGCGCTCGGTGCGACGCCGGCGCAGGCGGCAGAGGCCGCTGCTGCGGTCGCGCCTGCTGCTCCTGCCCCTGCCGCGCCTGCTGCTCCCACGACGCCGACGGCCTTCCCCGGCGCTGGCGGAGCTGCTGCTGCCGCCGCCGCTGCTGCTCCCGCCGCCCCCGCCCCCGCCCCCGCTGCCGACCCCGCGCCTGCCCAGTCCAAGCTCGGCTCCCTCTTCTCCGTCTTCCGCAGGTCGGAGAAGAAGCCCGAGGCCGCTACCACCTCCAACGTCATCTCGCAGCCCGGCACGCCGCTTCACCCGCTCCATGTCCAGATCGCCGAGGCCCCCAAGGCTGGCGCGTGGCGCAATCTTCGCTGGCTGCTCGCGTTCCTCCTCTGGACCTTCCTCGGTCTGACTGTCCTCTCGCTCGTCATGGAGAACTCGGGTCTCCTCAAGACGGCCGGCGGCGGACCAAAGGAGTTTGAGCCCGAGGAAGCGACCAATGTCAAGTTCAGCGACGTGCTCGGTGTCGAGGAGGCCAAGGGCGAGCTCGAGGAGATTGTCGAGTTCCTCAGAAACCCCGAGAAGTTCTCCAAGCTCGGCGGCAAGCTCCCCCGCGGTGTCCTCCTCACTGGCCCTCCCGGTACCGGCAAGACCCTGCTCGCCCGTGCTGTTGCCGGCGAGGCTGGTGTCCCTTTCCTGTTTGCCTCTGGCTCCAGCTTTGACGAGCTGTATGTCGGTGTTGGTGCCAAGCGTGTGCGTGAGCTCTTCAAGGCTGCCCGCAACAAGGCACCGGCCATCATTTTCATCGACGAGCTGGATGCGATTGGATCCAAGCGCAACTCAAAGGACCAGCAGTACCTCCGCCAGACTCTGAACCAGCTCCTTGTCGAGCTCGACGGCTTCCAGCAGTCTGAGGGTGTCATCATCATCGCCGCTACCAACATTCCCCAGTCTCTCGACCCTGCCCTTACCCGTCCCGGACGTTTCGACCGCCACGTGGTCGTGCCTCTGCCAGATGTTCGTGGCCGTATCGCCATCCTTAAGCACCACATGACCGACATTGCCATCGACCCCTCGGTTGACCCCAGCGTGATTGCCCGTGGCACGCCAGGCATGAGCGGTGCCGACCTCCAGAACCTCTGCAACCAGGCTGCTATCAAGGCTTCGCGCGACGGCGCCGACAAGGTCAACCTCCAGCACTTTGAGTGGGCCAAGGACCGCATTCTGATGGGTGCCGAGCGCCGCTCGCACTATGTCACCGAGGATGCCAAGCTCAAGACAGCCTACCACGAGGCTGGCCACGCGCTCGTTGCCTTGCATACCCCCGGCGCCATGCCACTACACAAGGTCACTGTCATGCCCCGTGGCCCTGCTCTCGGTCTTACGTACCAGCTCCCGGAGGCAGACAAGGGTGAGTAGTGGCAGTCTATTGCACCAGCTGACAGCCCCAGACTCGTACTCTCGCAAGGAGTACAACGCCATGATCGACGTCAGCCTCGGTGGCCGTGCCGCAGAGGAGATGATCCTCGGCGACGACGACACGACCTCGGGCTGCAGCTCTGATCTCTCAAGGGCCACCGAGGTCGCCAACAGCATGATCCGCAACTTTGGCTTCAGCGACAAGGTCGGTCTCGCGGCTCACAGCCAGAACGATCAGTACTACCTTTCCGAGTCGCTCAAGAAGGAGATGGAGAGCGAGGTCAAGAAGTGAGTGTGGCGGTGAGGACGTGTTCTGACGTTCGCAGCTTCCTCGACAAGGGTATGGGCCGTGTGAGGTCTCTTCTCTCTACACACCGCGGCGAGCTGGACACGCTGGCCAAGGCACTGGTGGAGTACGAGACGCTCGACGCGGACGAGGTCAAGAAGGTGCTCTCGGGTCAGAAGCTCGACAGACCAGGTGCTTCCGAGGGAGCTGCTCTTCGGTCGGAGAAGGAAATCTCTCACGAGGACACGGCATAGTGACCCCGTTATTTGCACAGATGAGGGAGTGAGACGGGGTCCTCGGGCAGAAATTCGGCCCGGGAGATTAGAGAAGGCCATTGTACGCACCACCAATTGAACAGCATGCATCATTGCTCAGCCACTGCAATGTTTCGTCCATCGGATTTGTGAGACCGGCGACTGTTAAGGGCTTTGGTCGTGAAGGTGCGAACTGTTTGGCCGCGCGTTTCTCATGATGTCAGTGTTTGAGACTCGAGGCCTGGTCTCTGCTGTCAGCTGTCACATCAGCTGTCAGTCAGCTGCCAGCATCTACGGCAACGACGCGACGACACGACGCCTAATGTGTCGTCGTCGCCAAGGTGATCTCGGACGGCGCCAGCTGAATCTGTCGAAGGTGGGCTTGGCGCGGTGACTTGCGTTGCTGGCGCCACCACGAGGAGGGAACCATGTGAGCGGTAGCACGCACGCTCGCGAAACGGTTTACACCTGTCACGTCTCGGTCGGAGGTCGCTGCGACAGCGGTTTGGGGGGCTTGGTCGTTGCAATGGGGCGCCACGGTGTGGACGGCGAGCACGCCGCGGGCAGAGCAGCCAACACACGCAACACGTCGTTTCGAGAACCGGCGCGCACAGCCACAGCCACACATTCATCGTCGGGGGCAGGCTAACGGCGAGCTCAATGTCGCTGCCAAGCAATTGGGTTGGGCACCGCGGCAATAATTGTGCTGTGCTGCCCAGTCGCCGATTTCGAGTTTTGGCTCGGCTTGGCTAGATTGCAGTGCCCTTGCATCATTCGCAAACGCAAAAATCACAGCCAGCAGACTTGCTTGGCCGAGCGTGACGCCGCCGACGAACAAACGCTGATATGGAAAATCGAGGTGTGCAGTCGCGACGAGATGCGGGGTGCCCAGCTAGCTAGCAGTGCACTGACGCGCTGTATCTCCCGTGCCTAGTGCTTAGAGCTCAGCTCAGTTTCGGCGGGAGGGAGGCGGAGGCAGGAGGCAGCCGACGGGGCTTTGTGTGGGAACAAGGAGGCGACGATGTCGAGAACGGGGGCGGCGCGGGACCTCGCGCGTGTCTCGCTCGCAATTAATTTGGGCGTGGTCTGGCCTGGCGTGTGGGTTGAGCCGCAGCAGCGCAAGCAGGCGCAAGAGCAAGCAAGCAAGCGAGCAAGCATGCAGCCAAGTGCATTCCTCTGGGCGCACCATTGCACCTTTCCATTCCAGTCACGCGAGCGTGTCCCGCCGTGCAGACATTGCGCGAACGGGGCCGCCGTGTGTGCGAGATAACAGCCCGCCGGCGCCGCGGGCGTCGTTCTGGCGCGCCGGGCCACTCGATCATGGTGTGGCGTGCCGTGCCCGGCAGAACCAGCGGCGTCGGGGAAGCAAACGGGGGCGCGGCGCCGGGGTCACACCCGCTGCTGCCTCGGCACAGATCAGCAAACAGGTAAGCCAAACAAACTCTGGGGCCTGCGCTGCTGCGTCCGGGGCCGCCGAGTAGGCTTTAAGATGGGGAAGCCGGTGGCACCGGGCTGTGTTTTGCGAGTCTGGAACTGTGGAGCCGGCGGTGTAGGTTGAGTTCGGTGCACTGCACGCCCGCAGCGTGCAGTGCTGCACCCTGCACTGCCTGCGCCAGCCAGCCAGCAAGTGCGCACCACCCAGACGTTTAATCCAACACACACTACAGATTAGCATGTGAAAAGGTGAAACGGGGTGCCCCGTCGCGGCGGGAAACCTAATGAGGCGGCAGCGAACAGAGTTGGGTTGCTCTCGGCAGCGGGGCCGGCAGTGGCAGCACTGGTACTTGTACTCGCCCGCAGATATGCCCAGCGGCATGGCACGCGCGTCACGCTCACTCCCGGAGAGGTAGGTTGCATCCGGCCCGGCGGGCGCGTGTTCCTCTGTCCCTCCTCCGGAACCTTAGGGACGGACGAGGAACACTTCGCTGCACTGGTAAGGCAGATGGGCAAGTGGTCCGCCGGCCCTCGGCGGGGATGCATCCCCGCGAGGTGTTACCAGTGGTGGGCGGCGGTGAGGCCTGTCTGCCTGTGCTGCACGTACACGCCGTGGTCGTACAGTAGACGTAGTCTGGCCGCCGCGACGGCGACCCCGCACCGAGGAACGGCGACGCGCCGCTCCACGCGCCGACGACGACATGTCCGACGGTCGGTCGTCGTCGTCGGGGTTTCAGCTGCGGTCTCGTGCCAGCGACCGTGGCCTGCCTGGTCCGGTGGTTGGGTGTGAAAACTCGTCGCGAGGTCCGATGATTGCTGCGCCACTTTTTGATCAAACCCAGATCATGCCAACGCGGTTTTCACGCGTTTTTTGGGACCAGGCCCGGCGCACGAGTGGTAGCAGCAGCAGCAGCAGCAGCAGCACCGGACCTTGTCGTTCCTCCACGATCGATCTGTTACATCACATGCTTAAGTGCCGCTTTGAGCAGCGGACCCACTCGCCCGTTGAGAGCGCCGTTACACGCCACCGCGGTGCACCTAAACCGTCGCCATCGCTACGGCGCGCGGCGCGGCGTTGATGCAGCAGCTCAACTAGCGGCGCGGGACGCCGTGTGCCTGCGGTTTCGGTGGCTGCGTGACTAACTAACTGTTCTTGAGCTTCCGTCCGCCCGGCGTCGATACGTGACTCACCACGCGGGTAGATAGATGGCAGAGGCAGACAGACGCTCATTAGCCCGCGTTCTACGACAACGGGCGTGGCGCAGAATGCGGGGTATGCCGCGTCCCGCACGCTCGGGTTGTGGCCCCGGTCGCGTCGGTCCGATGGCGGCCGTTCACTTGCTCGCTCGTACACACCGCATCAGCTGGATGGCACCACGCGCACCCCGCCGCGCTGACTCGACCCGCCCGACCAGACCATGCCGTCCACTTCGTCGGCAGCTACGACGTCGTGACCGCTGAACGCTTCACGTTCCACGCGCCGGGCGGTGGGAATCGATGCCGGCTGGCACTACATTGCATTCCACGGCGCGCAAGGCACTCGGCATGGCGTGGCGGCATGCGGTCCATGTCAGGCCGCGCCCGACCCAAGTCGACGCCCCGGATTCTCGAGTTCGAGTTTCTTGCACGCCGCCAACGCCAAGAACAACGCCAAGAGGAACCGGCGTCGCGTTGCCCAGTGACGCGCAAACGCCGCGGCTGTGGATTCTGGATCTGGATTCTACGGGGGATGATCATAACTGCGGAGCTCACTCGGTGTTTGCGGCCCCGCGCCACGAACGCCTCAGCGAGATTTAATTGACCGGTGACTGACTGACTGACTGCTGGCTGCGGTGTGTGCGTCTGATCGATCAAGGGAGGGAGGCACTCGCAATCGCCTTGCTCGACGCCATTGGTGGCGAGCACTGTGGCCGTGAATCCGGGGAAGCGGACCGGTGCGTGATATCGTGTGGCTTGGAATCGCAGCTGGAAGCGGCGAGGAGACCGGTATCGCGAGCGACAGGAATGGAGCAGTCGAGACTCACAACTGCGCTCTCTCTTCGCCACCTGCGTTCCCCCCCCCCGCCCCAGACTGACGAACTGCATACACCTAACAAACCGCATACACTACAATAAACTACACTGCGAACCCCTTGGCCTTGTGGGTCCAGTTGCCACCCAGCAGCGTGCCGAGCACCTTGACGCGGCGGATGCCCTCGGCGTCGAGCGTGAGCGGGTCGGCGTCGATAACGACCAAGTCCGCGCGCCCGCCGACATCAATGCCCGTCCGCCCGTTGGATGTGCTGGCCGCGTACGCCGTCTCGACATCAATAATCTCCTGCGGCTCGAACGCGGCCTGCTCGTTGCCGCCCGAGCGCGCGATCGCGCACGCAATCGCCTCCCACGGCTGCAGCGGCGCGATAGGGCAGTCGCTGCCCATGCGCAGCGGGATGCCGGCGTCGTGCAGCGTCTTGAACGCGTACGCGCGCCCCTCGCGCCCCGGCCAGTGGCAGTGTGCGAGCTCGGCGTCGTCGACGAGATGCCGCGGCTGGATGGACGCGACGAGGCCGAGCTCCTTGAACCGCGGGATCTCGGGCGCGTCGACGAGCTGCGCGTGCTCGATCGTCGAGCCGGCCAGCGGCGGGAACCCCGCCGCCTTGTGCGCGTCGAGCGCGTCGAGTGTGTGCCGCAGCGCCTCGTCGCCGATCGCCTGCACCGCCAGCCGGAGCGAGCTCTGCGTCGCGCGCAGGCACAGCGCGTCGATCTCGCCAGGCCCGTGCGTCAGCAGCCCGTGGTTGCAGCTGTTCGGGTACGGGTCCTTGCAGTACGCTGTCGCGGAGCCCAGCGAGCCGTCGGTCACGAGCTTGAACGGCCCGATGGTCACCTGGCCGTGGGTCCCGGGGACTGCATCGCCAGTCTTGAAGCCCTTCTCGAGTGCGCGGTCCAGGTGCTGCGGGTAGATGCCGGTGTGGACGCGGAGGCCCTGTGCGTCAGCTTGATGGCCGGGCTGTGGGTACCCACCTTGAAGCCCTTGGCAAACCGGCGCTGCCAATGAATGTCGTTGAAGGCCATTTCGAGGTCGACAATCTCCGTCACGCCGAGCGACGCAGCGTGTCTGCCCATCTCGTCGCTGTACGTGTCGAGGAGGTCGGCGTCGGGGCGCGAAGTGAGCGCCACGCTGAGTTTGAACGCGTCCGTCTCGTACAGGATGCCGTCGGGGTGCGTCTCGGGCGAGAAGCCGACAAACTCGAGCCCCTTGGTGTTGCACACGTAGCTGTGGTGCCCGTTGAAGTTGAGGCAGATGGGCTTGGCCGACGAGATAGCATCCAGCGCCAGGCGGTTGAGCGCCGGCGTGTCGGGCCACTCGCCCGAGCGCATGTTGACGGCGACAAAAAAGCCGTCCTCGTCCCACTCGGGGTCGTCGACGCGCGCGGCGACGGCCTCGAGTACCGCCGCCGCGGACTTGAGGTGCTCGAGCGAGTAGCGTCGAATGCCGATGAGGTTCTTGGTCCAGTGGGTGTGCCAGTCGACGAGGGACTTAGACCAGGTCAGCACAGTCAGCGGGGCGCACGTACCGGCGAGAGCCAGAGGCCCGCGAGGTCGATCACGGTCGCGTCGCGCGCCTTGATGGGGCTTGTCGAGGCCGCGACGACGGTGCCGTGCTCTACAAGCACAGAGTACGTCCCCGCCGGCCAGCCGACGAGGCTGGCGTTGGTGAACAGCGTCTTGGGGGACGGGAGGGGGGTGTCAAGCGCGACAGTCATGGTGGAGTGAGTGATGTTGAGATTACACCGACCCCGCTCCACTTTTATCGAGTGGGACTGACTGCGCTCTTCAATGCCGAGGCGCGGAGTTGACCCACGACACATCGTGCTCCTCGCCCGAAGCCGAGCCGAGATGGTGTGACCTGCTCGCACTCGGGGGGTTGGCTGTTAACGCCGCCATCCCGCGACCCGCGCTCGTGCGGAGTTCGAGATAGGCATTTGCTCGAGTATGCCGCGTGCGGAGGGGCCTACAGCACCTCCTGTTCGGTCCCTCCCAAGCGTTCTGTTCGCTCGGCCCGGTTCTCGAGGGGACTTTTGTGAACAACGAGACAGACGCCAGACGCCACCTCGGCATCCTCGGCTTGATTGCCACTTGTTATCTCACGTGACGCCGCCTACAGCCGGCCTCGGCCTTGCTATACTCTTTCTGCTCCTCGACTTGGCCCTCTCTATCTCCAGCCCTGTTCTTTGTCAGGAGCAGCAAGCAGCAAGCAGCTATGAACCGACGATGCAGCGCTCGGCTGCTCTCGACTTTTCCTTATCGCCCCGAACGCCGCCTTGGTCACACTCTTCGGGTTGCGACACGAACCCGAGATCGTGAGCGCTGAGATTGCCGCCCACACGCCGGGGAGCACTCGAGGCGCCCCGTGGGCCTGCTTACGATTTGCGCGGTCATAAAAGGTCGCAAAGATGGAGACTCGGGGCCTCCTGCACCCAGCAGACCCAATGAAGAACGACTCGAACAGCAAGATCGACGCCATCGACGGCGTACACGCCCTCGACACGGTCGCATCGCATGACGACGCGGAGCTTGAGGACGGCAAGCGCACTGCCGGCCCCGAGACAGACGGCGTGTTCGGCGACCTCGACGAACACGCAAAGGAGTACCGCTCCGTCACGGCCATGGGCGCCTTCGTGCTCATGACCAAGGCCAACTTGGGCATGGGCGTGCTCGGCCTCCCGGCGGTGTTCCATACGGTCGGCTTGATCCCGGGATACGTTCTGCTGCTGTCGATCTGCGCGCTGATGACTTGTGAGTGTGGGCTGCGGAACTGCCTAACATCCCCAGACACGGTCACCGTCATCGGGCCGTTCAAGCGCAACCACCCAGAATGCTACTCGGTCGCTGACGCTCTCTTCCTCATCTGGGGCAAGGTCGGACGCGAGATCATGAGCGTTCAGTTTGTCCTTGGTGAGTAGACGTGGCGCCGAGTGGAGGTTGTGGCGGCGCTGACAATCCCCAGGCAAGACTTTCGTGGTTGCCGGTGCACTCGTTTCAGTCTCGAGTGAGTCGCGTGCTTGAATCTTCTTGGACACCGCTCACACACCCAGCCGCCCTCAACGCCGTGTCCGTCCACGGCGCCTGCACGGCCATCTTCATCGCAGTCGCCGCCGTCGTCGGCTTCCTCCTCTCGTCCATCCGCACGCTGCACAAGCTCACCTGGCTCGCATGGGTCGGCCTCGTATCTATCGTCGCGGCCCTGCTCATCGTCACCATCGCCGTCGGCATCCAGGACCGTCCAGCCGCCGCGCCGCAGACCGGGCCGTGGGACAAGAAGTTCAGGATCATCGGCCACCCGTCCTTCTCGCAGACCATGACGTCCGTGACGACAGTGAGTAGGACAGCTTCCGACGCATCCTGACGCCCAGGTCATCTTCGCCTACGCTGCCACCCCCGTCTACTTCTCCATCCTGTGCGAGATGAAGGAGCCCCGCAAGTACCAGCGCACCATGGTCATCTCCATGTGGCTCTGCTGCGCGTGCTACCTCGCCATCGGAACGGTCATGTACTACTACTGCGGGCAGTACATCTCGTCTCCCAGTCTCGGGTCGGCAGGCCCGCTCGTCAAGCGCATCTCGTACGGCATCGTGCTGCCCGCGCTCGTGGTCACGCTGTGTCTCTACGCCCATGTACGTCGCGCGATTCAGCATTCCGACGCTGCAGCTGACACCACACCCCCAGATCACCGCCAAGTTCGTCTTCGTCCGCATCCTGGTCGGCACGCACGACCTCTCGCACCCCACCAAGAAGCACTGGATCGTGTGGCTCGGCGTCAACTTTGCCATCATGGGCGCGGGCTACATCCTCGCGTCGGCCATCCCCATCTTCTCGCTGATTGTCAGCTTTATCGGTGCGATCTGCAGTACGCCAGGCACGCTGCTTCCGTTTCCCCTCATGTGGTGGTACGACTCGTGGCGCGGCAAGACGTGGGCCGAGCGCAACAAGTGGGCCGGCGCGCTCAACCTGTTCATTGTGGTTCTCGCCTTTGTCATCATCGTGTCGGGCACGTACAGTGGTATCGTCGAGTTGATCAAGGCGCAGGCCAAGAACGGGCCGTGGACGTGCAACGACAACTCGAACTCGGTGAAGAAGTAGGGTGGCAGGAGAAAGAGGGAGGGAGCAGTGGTAGTTGTGGCCAATCTCGGCTGGTGGAAGTTGTTTGGTTCCAGTCGTCACTCTGGGATGCATTGTAGTTGTGCCAATCGGTGAAGGGCTAAGCATAAGCATGAAGATATTCTCTCGCCTGTCCGGTGCAGTAGGCCTCGTTTGCTAAGCCCCTTGGCCCCCATTGCCTGCCTGAAGCCGATTCCTACGACTTGGGAAGGATTACAAAGATGTCTGAAATGCCACGTGAGCGCCAATCGAAAGATAAAACGGCAGATAGGACGTCACTGCCATAAAAGCCGGTGGGTCAACAAAATCCGGCCCCAACAACACCACACATCATGGCAGAAACAGAAACCCAAACAGAACGCATCTCTCGCAGCGTGAAGAAGTCGATGGCGGCGTTCGAGACGGCCGAGGGCGTCGGTGCACGGGTCAAGCGGTCGGTCGGCACCCCCGGCATGTGGAACCCGAGCCCGTTCTTGATTCTTGACTGGGCGACGGTGGAGCGCGGCGCAGTGAGTTGTCCACCCCGCCTGCTCTCTAACTCCCAGGGCTTTCCAACACACCCACACCGTGGGATGAGCACACTGACATGGGTGCTGGACGGGTACGTGTCTACTGCCCGTAGGGCCACGCTGACGCCAGCACGATGCAGCACGAGGACTTCCTGGGCAACAAGGGCGTGCTCGGCACCGGCGACGCGCAGTGGATGACGGCCGGGCGCGGGATAGTGCACTCTGAGATGCCGCTGTTCCCCGACGACGGGCCGGACACGGCGACATCGACGTCGCTGCAGCTGTGGATCGACCTGCCGGCCGCCAAGAAGATGGTCAAGCCGAGCTACCAGGACCGGAAGGCGGCGTCGATGGGCCGTGCGGCATGGGACGGGGGCAGCGTGACTGTCGTCGTGGGCTCGGTGTGCGGCGCGAGCGGGCCGATCAAGCCCACCGGCGCGGAGGGCATGCTGTTCGCCGACTTTGCCCTCGAGCGGGCCGGGAGCGAGGCGTGGGCCGACGTGCCGGCTGGCCACACGGCGATCGTGTACGTGCTCTCTGGGACCGTGAAGATAGGGGACACGACGCTCGAGGCGCACCACGCGGCCATACTCAGCGCCGGGGACGCCGAGACGGGCGTGCTGCTCACCAAGCCGAGCGGACGGAAACCGAGCAGAGTGGTGTTGATAGCTGGCAAGCCGCTCGACCAGCCCGTCGTTCAGCAGGGCCCGTTTGTGGTTACGTCGCGCGAGGCAGCCGCGCAGGCGGTCAAGGACTTCCAGAGCGGCCGTAACGGGTTCGAGAAGGCGCCCGGGTGGGTGAGCGAGATCGGCAAGACGGCGCGGCCTGGCGGCGGGCGGCGGAGGAGGGACTAGGTAGCGTGGATGCATCAGTAGCAAGCCCGGACGCCGAGAGGCCGAGTCCGACGGGAGATGCAGTGGGCCACATGCACGACCGCGTCCACTGACGCCGATGCTGACGCCGGCACCTCGGCGACCGCGGCGCAGGTGTACATAAAGACGAGACATGTATGAAGACATGCATCCCCTCGCCCAGACCGAGACGCCGGCGACCCGCTCAAGCGCCGCCACCACCCCGCCCGTCCCACTCCACCGGACGCCGATTGGCTCGGAATGGCCGGCAACCCGACCCCGCATCCCCCACGTTGGCGCTCGGTGACCGACAGCCGGGCGGGTCGAGTGCACCGAGTTGCGTTCGTCTCTCTCGCCGTCTGTCTCGGTGTCGCAGGAATCGTGAGTGCCGCCAGCTGTCGGCCGCGGTGAACGGTGCGGTGCGCTGACGCCCCCCGCCCTGCCAGATAAAAGCTCGCCATCACGCCGGATCACACCACCTCCACTCCCCCATCCGCACACTTACTCATCGCACTATGTCGAGCAGCTCCAACTACTCGCCGCTGCACGCCCTCATCGACCAGGAGCGCGGCGGCGCCGAGCCCAAGCCTGCCACTGTTGTCGGCGACGCCGAGGAGGAGGTCGTCCTCACTGCTCCTGGGCACTCGCACGGCCATGGGCACGGGCACGGTCACGGCGACGCGTGGAACGGCGAGGAGTACCTTGCCCGACCTGGATTGTGAGCCTCCAACCTCCGCCCCCCGCCCCCCGCTCACACCCGCAGGAAAGAAACCGCCAAGATCTCAGCCGACGCCGTCACATACGCGCTCGGCGAGTCGGGGCTGGACGAGGAGGCGCTCAAGAAGGCGACTTTGATCGAGATCGGCGCCGGCGTCGGCAGCGTCACGGCGCACTTTGCCAAGCAGTTCGAGCACGTCCACGCGATCGACACGAGCACCAACATGCTGGTCACGTTCGCGACGCAGCCCGTCAGCGTGAAGAAGAACGTGACGTTCACGCTGCACCAGCTCGGGCGGGATTCGCCGGGCGCGTTCGCGCGCGGCCTCCCGCAGCCCAGCCCGACAGAGGACGAGCCGCGCCGCTGGGTCCTGCCGCACCGCGAGCGCTTCGACGTTGCCGCCGCCAACCTCGTCGTGCACCACGTCGACGATCTCGACGCGTTCTTTGCTGGCGCCGTCGGGCTGCTGCGCGACGGCGGCCGCCTGGTCGTCACGGAGTTCGGCACGACCGAGGACGGCCGCGACCCCGCCAAGGAGGCGCGCGACGCCAAGGCGGAGGGGGAGGGCAAGGTGAGGACGAAGAGGGGGTCGACGCTGACGCCGCAGGGCCCGTCGGACACGGTCAACGGCCCTGGCCTGTTCCACCACGCCTTCTCGCCCGAGCAGCTCAAGGAGCTGTTCGAGAAGTACGGCCTCACCGACGTCAAGGCCGGCCGCCGCGGCGTGCTTCCGTCGATCGTGACCGGGCGCGAGGACATCCCGCTCGTGTGGGCCGTCGGCGTCCGCAAGTTGTAGCAGCTTTCGCGGGTATGATTATGCATGTGCGCGGGCCACAAGTAGAAAAAAGTATCATGCAGGTACAGACGGGCGGGTCGGCGGGGGCGGGGCGGGCATGGCGGCAACGGCAGCAGCGTCGGCGTTTAATGCGACATGCGACCGCCACCACACCCCCCGAGAAGAAAAATGCAGCTATACACATTGTGCGTTTACACACGAAGGGTGCGGCGAGGTCATCGTACAGGTTGAGCAGTCGTACAAGTCTTAGCCGTGCCCATTACACACTTAGATCTGGGAGTGTCAGCAAAGCTTGCAGGGCCTGACTCCGGTCCACGCACTAGAGACAACTCGAGCGTCCAGACGCGGCGCGCCCAGACCTTGACCGGCATCGTCTCCTTTGACGTGCTGGACGTCGGCACCTCGACCTCGACGCCGTCCCACCAGCACTTGCGCTGCGCGTCAGCTGCCGCCCGACAACCACACCCACCGCCGGCTTGCGCCAGAAGAGCAGGAGCTTCTGCGCCGTGCCCATCTGCTTGTCGTCGATAATCGGCGTCGTGATGTCGGCCGGCGCGCCCGCTGTGCCGGGGTGGATGATGCCCGTCTTGAGGAGCACGAGGGCCATGCTCGAGATGACGTTGCGCGTGGGCTCGCACGCGCGGAAGCCCCACTCGTCGTCGCGGTTGAAGCCGCTCATGCACAGCATGTCGATGAGGTGCTGCTCGGCCATGTTGTTCTCCTTGTTGACGTTGCGCTGGAGCGCGGTGAAAATCTGGCGCTTGGACGCCAGCGCCTCGCCTGCGGCGCGCTTGAGCGCGCGCAGCTCGTCGTTCGCGAGGCCCTGGTCGTCGACGCGCGCCAGCGCCCCCGGAGTCGTGATGCTAAAGTACTCGAGCTCCTCGCGCAGCACGATGATCGCCTGCTTGGTCAACAGCGGGTTCTGGTTGATGTCTGAGTTGGGGTCGGTCGGGCTTGGCGGCATGGCCTGCTGCGCGTGGAACAGGCCCGGCGTCGTCGGCGTGCCGTAGAAGGCTCCCTGGGCGTCGGCCCAAAAGTCGAGGATGTAGGCAAAGCAGTCTGGGTCGAACTGCGCGGCATAAGCACATACAGAAGCCCGCCGATCGAACAAAAGGAGTCGGTGGGGCAAAAAGAAGGAACAATGTCAGCGCCGCGTCTCGGTGGGCCTACGCCGCCAACTCACGTCGACGGTGAACACGCCGTCGTCGCCGCCCTCCCAGCTGGCCGGCTTGCTGAGGATAAGGCCCTGCGGGAAGAGGGCGAGCAGCACGCTCTCAGGAAGAAGCATGAGCGTCTCGCGCTCAACAAGAAACAGACGCCCGCGCAGATCGAGGTTGAGCTGCGACAGCAGCGCCTGGTTGGTGTACATCTGCCCGCTCTGTGGGTACGACGCCGACACCGACGTGATGGGGTTGGTCGACGGCGCGACGGACGTGATGGGGTTCGAGTCGGACATTGCGGGGATGCGCGGGGGGGGGTGGGGGGGTGAGGTGAGGAGAGGTGGAAGGGTTGGTGGACGCCTGGCTACTCGAGCCGGGGGCTGCCGGTTGGTTGTTGGGGACGGCTGGGCGAAGCGGCGGCGGCGGCGTCGGCAGCGGCGGGGGTGTTTTGGGCGGGGATACCTCGTGCGATAAGTCGCTTCACGAGGCGCTGTCAATGAGCGTGATGGTCGATGAGATGGGCGTGTGAGAGATGCGTGAGGGAGTCGAGTTGCGAGATACGAGTTGGATGATGGTCATGGCATGCTTGTTCGTGTTGGCCGGGGCTCACGCCGCCGCGCGGGGTCCAAGTCGACGGGACCAAACGCCACACGCGTCCCAATGAGGCAAAAGACAGTCTCGACTGCATCCAATGCATCTCATACCATGCTGTCGTGACCATTGCAAGCCGGATCATCCAGAAATCCTAATCTAGTACTGCCTAACACCACCACGCTCAGAGCCAGCCTGAACCGCCCACTTCCTAACTCCACGGCGCCTTCCACCCATCGCTCTTGCCGCTCAGCTCGTTTGTGATCGCCTGGTGCGCCGTCATGAGGACTGGGGAATGTCAGTAATGCTCATGCGCCGCGGGTGGCCTAACTCACAGTCAGCATAGCTCAACGCGTCGTTGTTGCTGTCCTCGATGAGCGAGTTTGCAAACTCGAGCTCGAGGCCGTCGCGGTCCTGGCGGACAATCAGCACCGGCAACGTGTGGCCGATGATCCTCTCCAGATGGGTGAGCAGGTTGCGGACCTGTGTCGAGAGCAGCGTAGGGAGCTTGGGCAGCTTGGTAATGCGCGTGTCGAGCTCGTCCAAGTTCTCCACGCCGTACAAGTCGTCGATGACTTGTGGGTTGACGGCCGCGCCAAGCCAGATCATGGCAATCTCGCTGTTGACCAGCAAGTAGGCACCGTCTGCCACCATCCACTGGTACGAAGCGCGCATGAACCGTGGGATGCGGAGGCGGCCGTTGGGTCCAGGGAAGCCTGCCGTGTCCTTCAGGTCGTGGATCGCCAGGAGGCGGGGGTAGAGCTGGCTCAGGATCGCCGTGGCCGACGCCGACTTGGCCAAGATCTTGTAGTGCGTGCGCACGTCGGCGACAACGTTGCCGCCCTTGAGGGGCTTGGACTTGATCATGCACAATGTGTACAGTGGCAAGAGCTTGAAGCCCTCGGGCAGGATGAGCTGGCCAGCCTGCACTGCTGGTGCACAGTGCTTCCTGTACATGAGGAGAACGCGGTTCGCGCGCTCGATCAAGTGCTTGCGGATATCCCTCAAGCCCTTGTACGGCAGCTGGGCAACAGCCTCCTTGTACAGCGTCGTGACGCTCGCGTCAAAGTCGGCAAAGCGGAAAACATTGCCAATGAGGCTGGAGACAGGCAGCGAGAGGTTGAGGACACGGACTCGTCGCTCGCCGCTTGCGCTGGTGTACAGCGTAGCAACCTGGATGTACGACAGGTCGCGGTCGTTGAGGCGGTGGCCCTCGTGGCGGATGGTGGCGGTGAAGGCCTTGGCCTCGTCAAGGGTACCGAACTCGAGGTCGGTCATGGAGCGCTGGTAGAAGTTGCCGGTGTGCTCGCTGATGCGCAGGCCGTTCGAGCAGCGAACGCGGACAGTGGCATTGTACGGCGTCTCACGGACGACGACACGCTTGATCTCGTCGCCGATGATCTCCCTGTCGCGGACCACCTCGAACCGCGGGTGGAAGAATGTCTCGCCGCCCGTCACGATCGAAAGCGCACCGACCGACGCCAGGTCCATCGCCTTGTCGGGGAAGACGAACGCGTTGACACCGACACCAGCCTCGGCCAGCTCGTCGGCCGTCGTGCGCCAGAACGCGTCGCCGGGCTGGAACAGCGCCTTCTCCTTGTCCGTGCCGGCGAGGTTGATGTCCTCGCGCGGCTTGAGCTTGCCAGGGCCGATCTGGGGCAATCCGCCAAGGAAGAAGTTGATCTGGCCACCGATGTGGCGCAGACCATCAAGCGAGCCCTTGATGGCGGCTCCGATCGCACAGGCGGTGCCGTCGGGCTGCCTCTCGTACATGTCAGGGATGAGCGTGAGGAGGGCCTCGACTTGTGTTCTGCAGTGTCAGCTGAAGACCCACGCCGAACAGCTCACCTGGACTCGGCTGGGTCAACCAGGAAGCCACCGGCCAGGGGGCAGTACATGTCATCGAGGTCGGGGACGACGAGCAGCTGGGGGCCGTCGAGCGCCGCCGAGACGTTCCAGAAGCCGACGCCATCGCCAACGGTGACAAAACCAACGCGCTCGCCAGCGCCAATAACCTCCTCGTCGACGTCATCGCCCTCAGTCTCCTCCGCACCAGCCGGCTTGGAACCAAACAACGCCTTGCGGATACCCTCACAGACGGTGCGAACAACCCCGCGCTGGACGGTGCTGGCCGACACGTCGAGAATGAACACTCGTCCCAGAGGCGCGGGGCGGCGGAGGCGGCGGTCCTCCTTGTGCGCGGCGGCGCCCTTGTGGCCCGGCGCGGGCGTGTTGCCCCTCACTGGCGTCTGGCCCAGGCTGGACTGCAGGGCGCCGAGGAGGTCCGCGCCGGTCGTGGCGAGCGCGTCCGCCGTGTGGTCGGGCACGTCGAGAATCGACCCCGACGGCTGGACCGACCAGTAGTCGCGCGGGACAGCAAAGTCGACCGTACCGTGGAGGAGCTCGGGCCGTTCCTGGTGGTCCAGCCTTGTGCCCGTCGGCGCCAGGTGAGAAAAGTACGATGCGGCTACGGGCGTCTCGCCGCCACAGAGGTTACACGCCCACCGGCGGCCGCCGTCCGTGAATCGGACCCAGGGGTTGATGTACGCGCGGCACTTGTCGCACCTGGGCGGTCCGTCGTCCTCGGCGCCGCTGGGCGCGCGAGGGGCGTCGAACGCACTCTCGCCCGCAACCCAGTTCGACACGAGCGGTATAGGCGCCTCGTCGTAGCGCAGCTGCGCGAACGGCTGGATCACGAGCGAGAAAGGAAGCCCTGTCGTGTCGAGAAGCGCTGACGTCGAAGGGATCGTCGGGAGCGTGGGCCTCAAGTGCCGTGGGAGCGAGTTGCCTACCGTCGTCAGTCATGCCACCCTCCTCCGTACCCACCCTGGTCGATGCCGCGGTAGTCGGTAACGGCAAGAGGTATCAAGCCGTGCGTGTCGCACGTCTGGAAGTCCTCGTCGTCGTAGAGGTTCTGGTCGAGCTCCTGCGCCTCGATCGGATCGGGCATCTGGCTCGGGTCGACGCGGACCCGCGGCCCACGGAGCTGCGGCCCAGCGCTGTGCGGCGGCGGCGGGATGTGGTTCTGCGGCGGGTAGTTTGGCTGCGCCTGCTGCTGGTCTGGCGGCGCGAGCTGCGTGCGGGGATGCGACGTGGGGTGGGCGTTGCCGCTGGGCTGCTGGGGCGCGTACGGCCCCGACGGGACCGGCGCGCGCTCGCTCACAGGATGCAGCTGCGGCCCCGCAGGGTTGACATACGGCTGCTGCTGCTGCTGCTGCTGCTGGTAGCCCTGCTGGTGGCCCTGCTGGTACTGCTGACCATAGTCTGGCTGCTGCTGCTGGCCGCCGAAGGCCGGAGCGAACGTCTGGGGCTGGCCGTGATGCGGCTGGTGCTGCTGGTGCTGGGCCGGCCCTTGGCCGTACTGTGGGTTTGGCTGCGGCGCGGGCTGGTGCTGGTGCCACTGGTCCTGCTGGGCAGGCGCAGTGAGGCTCGGGTCCACCGCGTGCCGTGAGCGAGGCGCCATTGTTGCGAGTGGGTGTGGGAGAGCGAGTGGAAGAGATGGAGATGGGGGCTCAGGTCAGGTGTCTGCGTGCGTACCGCTGTTCGGTCATTTCGACGACTTCGACACGTCGCTCGTCACTGTGGAAAGTCAACGCGGAAGCAAATTCTGTCATCCATGACGAGGGCACGCAGCGATCCACGCCGCCGGCCAGCATCGACATCGAGCACCACATCGTCATCGACACCCTCTTCACCTCTCCACATTCCCCCCAACCCACAGCAGCAACAATGAGCGGGTACGCGCCGCCCGCCAGCACAGCTAACACGCCAGACTGAGCCGAGTCAACCGCCGCCTCGACGCCGACAGGCCAGCGAACACGCCGTCGCCCGTGCTCCTGCCCCCCTCGTCGGGGCCGGGGTCGGGCCGCGCGTCCCCCGGCGGACCAGGCGCGGGCTTTGCGCAGCCGTACGGCGGCGGGCCGGGGTCAGGCTTCGCGGCGGCCCAAGGGCGAGCGAGCCCGTTCCCCCGCCCCGGGTCCAGCGCGAGCGCGTACTCCGAGTCGCCGTTCGGCGGCGGCATGTCCTCTGGCGGCGCGGGCGGCGCGGGATACACGCGCACAGCGTACGAGCTCGAGCAGCACAACGACGACCGGCTAGGCGGCCTGCTGGGCAAGGTGGACATCTTGAAGAATGTAAGCTGCTGCGTTTGCGCGGCGCTGACCCCCAGCTCACGGTCGGCATCGGCAAGGAGGTGCGCGATGGTAACCTCGAGCTTTCGGGCATGGTGGGTCGCCTAAGAGGGAACGCTGCTGACCCGCCAGAACGACACGTTCGGATCCACAGGCAACATCCTCAGCGGGACGTGGAAGCGCATGAACAAGATGGCCAAACGGCAAGGCTCAAACTGGTGCTGGTTCATGGGCTTCCTCCTCATTGTGCTGTTCATCTTTTTCATTGTCTGGCTCTCGAGGCGGTAGGAATGCCGCACGTCTCGCTGTCCCCGTCTCATGCTCTCACTACCTACACCCACACCGCGTACCTCTGTACACTACATGCATACCTAATCACTCGTGTGATAGGCAACGCAACGCGTTCGCGGGCTCGTGGCTCGTGGCTTGCCGGTGACTCTGCAGCTCCACGCCATACATGGACACTGTCTAGTTCTAAAGAGCCGAAAAACACAACCACGCCAGACCCACGAGACATACCTTGGCAGACACGATCGACGTCTGGCAAACAATGACTCAGCGCATAATACAGAGGGAGGGGAGGGGGCAGGGAGGAGGGTTCGTACGAGTAGATTTTTGTTTTTACATTGCTTGTAGCGGGACACGAGCCACTGTCGCCCGTGCCGCCGCGTTTCGGGGGAGCCGGGGGGACCGGGGGGACCCGGTGCGCTCGGGCAGTACTGTGAGGGTGAACGAATGAACAACAGGGAACACGTCCGGGCTTTGCCTGTCGCTGAGCTGGCTTAGTCGAGGTTGCCGCGCTCAAACTTGTGCTTGCCCATGCGCTCGTAGTCGGTCATGGGCTTGCCAGAGTTGTAGACGCCTACTCTGCCTGGGGAGTGTCAGCTTTGACTCCAACGCAACATAGCTGTCCCACTCACCCGTTGCGCTCTCGCTCGTCCGGAACACGCTCTTGCCCTCGAGACCAGCAATGTAGATGCCCTTCTTCTGGGCCTTCTTGCCAAACTTCTCCCAGGCGTTCTGCTTGCCGCGCGCCTCCTCCGACTTCGCCTTCTGGCTCTCCATCCACTTCTCGCCCTTCCTCTTCTTCTTCTCCTTCTCGCGCTCGCTCAGCTCGTCGTGCTGGCGCTTGCGCTCCACAGGCTGGGGTATGGGCGCTGTGGGGTCGTGTGGGCGGAGGGACGAGACGGGCACGTTGGTCGACGACGAGTAGCCCTTGAACGTGATCGTGTACAGCGGCGAGTCTTTAGAGCCGACAACAGCGTTAATGCGCGCGGGGTACCTGCGGCGTCAGTGCCAAGCCCATCACAGCTCAACTCTACTCACCACTTGCCGTCCTTTGCGTACTTGGCCATGCAGTCCATGCCGGCCTTGTACTCGCCCTGTTCCTGCCAGTTTGAGTTGCTGCCGCCGCCACCAGTGTCCTTGTCCTTGGCCTTGGCCTTGGACTTGCTCGACTCGCCCTTGGGCGCGCTGGCGGCCGCGGCCTGCTCGGTGAGGCTGATGAGCTCGTCGAACTCCTTCTTGAGGGTGAGCAGGTCCTCGTTGTCCGGGTCGCTCTCGAGCTGGATGTTGACGAGTGCGAGCTGGTCGCGGAAGGTCTGGAGCTCGTCCATGGTGGCGAAGAGAAGACAGAAGGCAAGTGAGATGAAGCGATGTGATGCAAGTGAGTGAGACAACAAAGCCGACGTTGAATGAATGCCGCTGGGTGGCGACTTCAATTGAATCGGAGAATGGAGGAAAATCGGCCATGTGGCAACACGTGGTCTCCACGTGGATAAAATATTACATAAGACAATCTGAGTGGCAAATCGACCCAAAAGTTGGGTCCAGTGGCCCCACCATGGGCTACGATGGCCAAGGCTTGCATTGGCATGCCGCAGTGCTCGACTACACCAGCCACGTGCAACAGCAAGGACACTCGCGCCAAGCCCCCTCCAGCCCAAGCTTGACACAGCGCAGCTTGGGAGAAAGCCTGGGGCAAAGGCTTGAGTGGAATGGGATTGTGGGAATCGGCCTGCGCTCCTACTACTCAAGGCAAGATGGTGGAGCTCAGATACGTCACTCGTCGGCCGTCGTCGCCACCGCAGCCATATCAACCAGCCTCCAGACTTACGGTGTATGCATTTATCTCTCGTCCACTCCACCCCCTGCACTCATCTACACGAGTTTATCGCCTGCAGCAGCTACGACGTCGAGACAACTGCTGTCGTAACGCCACATCGTAACGCCATGTCTGTGGCACGCGGCCTCCCAGCCTGCACGGTCCCAGATCCGGAGCGGATCCGATCAGGTGCGTATCGGCATGGAGCCCCAGCTGACGGCAGGCCAGTACATCTTCACCTTTCCGCGGCCGACACCCAAGTCGGCGCTGGTTCCCCTTGAAGAGGCGCACGACAACCTACTGGCTGCCCTTCACGATGTGGCGGCCACATCCGAGCACGTGTCCGTCACGGAGGAAGACGACAGCGCCACGGTCGTCGTCAACATCCCGCGGGACAACGACGGCGCACAGGCGTTCGAGGCCACGATCGCGGCGATCAACGGCTCGCAGATCGCCGAGCTGGCCATCGACCACATCGGCAGCCCGCGCTGCCTGTACGCCGTGACCCACCGGCTCGACGTCCCCTCGCTCCGGCGGCTGCAGGTGCCGTGGGCGAACGAGAAGTACGTCGCCATGGGGCACCCGGACTCGTTCTCGCCCTTCCTTGCGAGCCCGCGCTCGCAGGGCCTGCAGAGCGTCGTGCTCGACTTTACCGCCGGGTACTTCGCCCTCGAGCGGCACACGGGCCGCATCCGCGCGCTCATCGAGCTCAATGAGAGCGTGACCTCCTTCTGTCTCCGCCGGCGCCGGATGGGGTGCCGCACGCGCTGTGTGTGCTGGAACCACAAGCTCATCCGGCAGCTGAAGGAGGAGTATGGTGGTATCCACAACCTGCTGGCTTCGAGACAGAAACGCGAGCGCTCCATCCAGGCCGAGGCGCTTGGGATTATGGCGTTGGGGTACTTGACACGCCCCGGGGCCACTTCGTCGTTGAAGACCTCCCTCTGTGACCTGCCGACAGAGTTACTGAGTGTGATCATCAAATTCGCTTGTGCCGACTCGTTCAACGCCGCGCAGGCGAAGCGCGTCGAGCAGCTCGCGTTCGACTGGACACATCTGCCGACCAGGGCGCAGGCGCTGGGTGACTTCGAATCGGCAGAATTCTCTGACGCACTCGAGGAGTGGCTCGGCAACGAGGGGTTCGTGTACAACCCGGGATTGGCTCGCGAACGCGGGTTTCAGGCTCCACCATGATCGTACCATGAGAGACATGAGGTGCAGGCCCACACGTGCGACAGGGCGCGACCCCCCAGTCATCCCGGACGGCTGGCAGACGCTCTCCGACGCGCCGATCTCGCCCATGGCGTTGAACGACCCATCCCATCCTGAACCAGCACATAGAATCCCTCAGCATGACGCGACTGGGCTAGGCAAAGCTCGGTCTGCAACTCGACAACGATGAGGGAATACTGCAAGCCGTTCCTCATCGCGTCCTTGGAGGGCAGCCCGAATCGGCGATGAAATCCCTTCGTGCTTCATGTGGCCTCTTGCCAAGGGATCCAGGTCGATGGACGCTGGCAAGGGTGGAATGGATGGCGTTGTGAGACATCAGACGCATTTGGCAGCTTTGGCACGCACACCCACTATGAATGTAGCTGTATAAATGTCGGTCACGCAACAGACATTCTTGCTTCCTCCCACTCTCTCCAGCTACACCAACAATGTCCACCCTCCAGCCCGGGACATACACCTTCCGTTTCCGCCCTCGCCATACTCTCACCTTGGATGGGGATCTTATCCCGCGTCAACAAGCCACGCACGACAGCATCCGCGCTTCCGAAGGCGTGGTCATCCTCGACATCCACTGGCCATCCTGCGGCGACGACGAGGCGGCCCGTCGCGCAGCACTGAACATGCTTCAAGCAGTCGACATCAGCGAGATGGTTCTGCAAGTGCCCCTTCTCCCCGAGCCGCGACATCCAGACGAACCCACCTACATGTCTCAGGAGCTGCTGCAAGACCTTCGCTTGACATCCTTGCACCGACTGACCACGCCTCGGCTGGTGTGTCCCCTCTGGCAATCGCAATGCGACGCACATTTCCCTTCCTTGCAGCGGATTTCAGTGACGTCGCGTTACTGGGCCAACAGCGAAATCGGCTCCGCTCACAAAGTGTGTAAGCGCCTGGCCACCGTGGCTCGCATCTGCTTCGGGGGCTGTCCCTCCAGAAGGTGCGCATGCTGGGATCACCTATTCTACCCCGGATGGGAGCCCGGCTGCGATGGGTTTCTGAGGAAGCTGTATGTCAAGATGTTCAAGAGCGTCGGCGCGTTGCTGCGGGCACGCGAGCGTGCACTGAAGACTCGCGAGCGTGCCATACTCAACATCACTCACATCACTGAAGGTGTCTGCAACCTCCCGCAGGAGTTGTGGGACATTGTCGGGGATTATCTTGGCCTCGGCCACGGACAGATCACTCGTGCCATCGAACTTGGCCGAGGCGATGGCTCACTCGCGAGCCGCGCGAAAGCAATGGCCCAACTTCATGGCGACAGCTTCGACCACGCGCTTCAAGGATGGCTCGGAGATCAGTTCGGCCCCATGTCAACTGAGGGAGAGGAGGGAGTGAAGGATACAGAGGGTGAATACGTCGATGTAGACAACAGCGAGGACGACCGCAGCGAGGACGACTACGGCGAGGACGACTACAGCGAGGACAACTACAGTGAGCACGGCTGCACCGAGCACGACTGCACCGCCGCGCAGAACTACACCGGGCACGACTACACCGAGGTCAACAACAGCGATGACGATAGCAACTAGCGCATCCGATGCGAGCGGACAAGTGCTGGACGAGCGGCTCGCCCCGTGGTGCGAAGACATGGGCGAGCAGGCTTCGGCGCGAGTTGAAGGTGGCTTGACTTCCCTTCTTCGGTCGCTGCCACCACCATTGTTTTCTCTTCTCCCCTGTCTCCCCCGTTCATCCCCTCTTTTAGAGATCAGAAGCATGGCGCTCCCATTGTAGCACACCGATGACAGCGTGCGAGCAAAGCGGCGGAGGTGTGCAACTTGCACGACTTATAAATGACACCAGTTACGCTCGCTTACCCACAACCTCTCCTCACACCAACATGGCTTTATCTCTTCACTCCGTCTACGGACCTGCGGGAACGGTCACATTTCGCATATCATGCCGGCAACCGACCATTATGAGCCCATCCGTCGGCCCCCGGACCGACAACGGCGGGATATTCGACCTTCGCGAAGTCGCCTGGAGTTTCGACACCGTGTCGGTGGTTTACCACACTTTTGACACTGCCACCATCAACGTCGAGATTGTGGTAACGGAGGGAGTTGACCCGGACAACGTTGGACGCGAGGCGTACGCCTTGGACGCTGTTGTGGAGCTGCTTAACGCCATGGAGATCATCACGATGGACATATCTTTCGTCGCTGCGGAAATGGGCCCTGGCGCGGATTGGGACGCAGGTGCGAACGCGAGCCCGATTGCCGACACCGACGCGGGCTCGGGCTCGGACTCGGACTCGGACTCGACTTCGGACTCGGGCTCGGACTCGACCTCGGACTCGGACTCGTGGGGGTGCTTGGACTCTGAGGGGTACTGGGGCTCCGATTCCGAGTTGGGCGAGGACGCAGACGAGACGGACGAGTTCCAGAATGCCGACTACGAGGATGGCGTGGCGGCCGACATCCTCATTCATCTCCGCAGCCAGTCACTGCGCCGTCTGCGCGCGCCGTTCAGCCGCATCTTGCGCCTGATTCCCCTTCGCTTCCCGTCGCTCGAGACCTTGGTCCTCACAGACCGCGGCAGGAGCGAACCGCCGAGGATCATCGATACCCTCGCGCGGTCTGTCAAGTCCCCTACACTTTCGCGCATTTGCTTTCACAGCCATGAGAAGTGTATCTGCTGGGACAGGTTCAACAACGGGCGGTATATGTACCTCTCTGCGCGCCACCACGACAAGTTCCGTCACAAGTTCCTGAACATCCGCAAGACGCTCGCTGCGCGCCAGCAGCCGCCAAAGGAGACGCAAGTCGCCGCCCTGGGCATCATGTACATGGCTGAAAACGTCCCGCCCGCGCTGCCCCTCGAAGTGTGGCACAAAGTCTGGGGCTTTCTCGGCCTGAGGCGCGAGCAGGTCGACCGCGCCGCCAAGCTCGGCACGAAGGGCGCGACGCTCGCCGCGCGCGCGGCGGCGATGGCACACCTCAACGGACGCGAGTTCGGCGGTGCGCTCGAGGCGTGGCTTGTGGACGAGGGGTTCGGGCCTCTGGGCGAGGTGAAGGCGGAGGTGTTTGCCGCGCAAGTCAACTACGGCGCGGGGCAGGGCGGTGATGCCGCGGCCCAGGAAGATGGTGGCGACGACGGCGATCTCTACGACGTGGGGGACAGCGATGCGGGCGAGGGTGCAGGCGCAAGCGCCAGTGAGGGGACTTAGGGGAGCAATGCATGTGTTCTTACCGGCTGGTGAGACGATCTGTGTGCCAGTCGCCCGTGTGCATGTCACAGCGCAAGCACGGCTGACCGAAAGCCTGGAAGGTGCCACCGAGGCGCCACACACACAGGAACTCTATTCTTGTGTGCGACCTTCGCCCCCGCACACATTCACACACACACACACATGTACCACGCTCCTGAATGCATGCACCTCTTCTCCTCCTCTTCCCCTCTCTCGCATTCAACACCATTCATTCAACAACTCGTCCATAACTCTCGTTGCAACCAACTCACCTAACCTAACAGCTCACCCCGAATCCCCGCCTCCACCAGCACGTGACAGCGGGACAAAAGCGCTAAACCCGTCAAAAATATTACTGTCCTCCTCCTCCTCCTCGCCCTCCGCTCGCACCGCACCCCCGCCAGCGGGCTATATAACCCCCCTCTCTCGCATTCTCTGCTCCGTATCAATGTGCGGCATCCCACGCGTTCACTATTCCCTGTGTTGCTCTTCGGCTGCCCTCCGGGCTTCCTACGCCGAGTCGAGCGTCAGCGCGGATCTGGGTAGAGATACGGCCGTCTCAGTCCCCAACGCGCGCGCCAGGCGTCGCGGCGGCCCTCGCAAGGGGCCGGCGCGGCCGTGGTCGTGTGTGGGGCGGTGGGCCTTACATTTATAGCAGCTGCGGCGATGGATTTGTGCGCTGCGTGCTGGTGGTGCGTTGCGCGGCCGGGGTGAGGATGGGTGCTAGCTGGGTGCTGGTGGTCGCACGAGCGGTTGGGTGAGGGCGCGAAATTTTGGCCAAACACAAAGATGGGCGCGCCGAGGCTGCTTTGTCAAAGTCGCGACTGCAAACAGGTGTGCCCCGTTCCTGTCATACACCCGCCTGTCCAATGCCTCTCATACGATCATACACCCCCCCGCGTCCGGCCGCACACCCTGCCCTTCGGGCAGCGCGTGCCGCTACATCTTTACAAAGCAATGAGGGGTTGCATGCACACAGGCATTAGCCGTCAAGTCAAGTCTGCACTACGCCAGTCCTACTTCCGTGTACTTCTGCCAAAATGTGATGAGACGGCCACCTCGCCGTCATGAACGCGTCGTTCCTCCTTTTCCTCCTCCTCTGCACCACCAGGGTGCTGCGCTGCGCGTATACCACGCCGCTTACACACCCTGCGCAATCTGCCCCAAGCGCTCGGCAAACTCGGGGAAGTTCTTGAGGAACGCGGCCTGGGCGCGCGACGCGTGCTCATACGTGATGGCGTTGATGAGCTCGCCCTCGGTTCTGGCGAGGTTGCCGCTCCTCTCAAACCACTTGATCGCCTCCTCGATCTTGCCCTGCTGGAGCGACAGCTGCGCGAGCGTAGCGACGGCCACGTCGCAGTCGGGGTCAATGTCCAAAGCCTCCTTGCAGAGCGACTCGGCCGCCTGGATGTCCTGCTTCCACTGGAAGAGCGCGAGCGCCTTGTTGACGTAGGGAAGGACGTTGCGGGGTTTGCTGCGTTGGTTAGTTGCTGCACTCGCACACCGTCGCCTGCGCGCCGCCGCACTCACCGGTCCTGGTCCAGCTCGATGGAACGCTCAAACCTCTCGACCGACTCCTGGAACTTCTGCTGGTCGAGCAGGATCTCGCCGTAGTAGTTGGATGGCTCGCCGCGCTCGGGGAAGTTGCGGAGAATGCGACGGAACGCAGCCATCGACTTGGCGACCTCGCCCTGCTTGTACTGCGCGACGGCGGCCTGGACGTGGGTGAAGATGAACGAGTCGTCGAGCTCGATCGACTTGTTGTAGTCGGCAATCGCCTTGTCGTGCTCGCCCATGATGAAGAAGACCTGGCCACGGTGGTAGTAGATGTCGGGGTCGGCCGCGTTGTGGCTGATGGCAGTCTCAAAGTCGGCAAACGCGTTGGTCGCGTCGCCAAGCTCCATGTGCACGCTCGCAATCTTGACCCACGACTGAACAAAGTCGGGGACGAGGTCGAGCGACTTCTCCAGGTCGGCCTTGGCGCCCAGCGAGTCGCCAATCAGGAACTTGAACGTTCCGCGCAGGTTGTAGGCCTCGGCCTCGCCCTGCTTGGTCGAGATGCCCTGCTCAATCGCCTCGTTGACGAGCGACACGGTGTGCACGTAGTCGGCAGCCTCGAGCGCGTCGAACGCAAGCGACAGCGTGTTGTCGCCGTCTGTGGGCTTCTCGGGGACGGTAGGCTTGGCGTGGGGGCGGAACGCAGCGAGGTACGACGAAATGAAGGTGGGCGAGGGAAGCTTGCTCTCGCGCGAGGCGAGGATGTCCTTCGCCCGGCGAGCGGCAAGCTTCTTGAGACACCTCTCGACGGCGGCAGCGGCGGCCTCGTCCTGGAAGCGCTCGATAATGGTGCACGCGGTGAAGTCTGAGGTCAGCGGGTTGCTCGCTAGCGGATTACCCACCCCGGACGGCCTCCTCGTCGCGGTCCAGACGCTCAAGGGCAGTTGCTCTCCTCTTCAGCGCCTTGATGTACGTGCGGTCGAGCTTGAGGGCCTCGTCACAGTCCTTGACACAGAGCTCGTATTCGGGGGGCGAGTAGTTGGTGTAGCCTGCTGCGTTAGCGGCGCTCTCCCCCTGAGCCAGCATTGGATGCCGCCCCGCAACACTCACAAGCAGCACGGTTGGAGTAGAACACGGCGTCCTTCTTAACCGACACATCAATCGCCTTGGAGTAGCACTCGACGGCCTTCTTGAACTCCTTCTTGCTGTACAGCTTGTTTCCACGGTCCTTGAGGGTCGCGCCGAGGGCATTGCGCTCGGCGTCAGAGAGCGCCGCGAGGCCAGCCTCGTCCTTGGGCACGCCTGGGGTGGTGTCAGCAGGTGCCGCGGATCGCCGCGCGTCCCCCTGGCCTGGCCTGGGCTGGCCGGCCTACGCCCACTCACCCTCGAGGTAGTCGTCGACGACAGCCGCCTTCTCGTCCGCCTTCTTCTCCGGCGGCGTGATCTCCTCGAGCAGGGGCCCGGTCGTGCCCTCGCCCTTGAGGAACTTGTCCTTTTTCGTCTTCTTCTTCTTCTTGTTCTTGCTGCTGCTGCTGCCGGTAGACGGGGGCGCGGCGGCACCGTCACCGCCCTTGGACTCGCCGCTGCGCGAGTACAGGTAGTAGCCTGCGCCGGCGGCCGCGGCGACACCGGCACCGATGAGGATAAGCTTCTGGTTTTCCTCGACCCAGCGGGTCGCGCGGTCGACGATCGACGAGGGCGGGGCGGCGGCCTCGACGGGTGGGACGGGGGCCATGGTGAGCGAGTGTGGGATGGCTAGTCTGTGAGCGACTGTTTTGTCTGCGGCGACGAGTGTTGTAGCGGCAGTGTTGTGGAAGCGAGCGAGACGGTGCACACTTTGCGCGGCGGGATGGATGGAACACTGACGACCACTGCCGAGCCGGAGTCGCCAGCTCCGTCCAAGATTTTGCTCCCGTCGGCGGCTGGTGGAAATCATCGGGTCAAAACGTCATCTGCTCGTGGGTGCTTGGTGATGCTCGGTGGCGGCTGGCACTCAAACAAGCCGGCATCCTTTTGGCGTTGGCTGACGACTCACTCGGCATTCATACGGCTTGTCTATGTTTGACTCTGGCGCTTGAGAGGCGCGATATGGCACACTACATGATACTCGGCGTCGGTACAGCTTGTACTCGTACCAGGCGCTCCTACACACACACCTGATCTACATATACAACGTCCTTGGGCTTTGTGTCGACTAGAAGATCCCAATCGCCGCGTCCATCGCGGCCTCGTCCATAAGTTCGTCATCGTCAAACAGAGCTCCCGTTGCGAAAGCAGATCCGGCCGGAGGTGCATTGCCGATGCCGGTATTGGCGCCTTCACCGCCAGCGAAGCCCGCAGGAGGGACACTGGGCAACCCCGGCGTGCCGCTGCTAGACGGCACAGGCGAGGACAGGCGCCGAACGACACTCCGTGTGACGTGCATGGGGATGTCTATGCCGGCCATGGTGATGACATTGCTGTCGCTCAAGTCGGCGAGGGGCGAATGGTCCGGCGAATCTGGCGAGCGGCTCTCGAGGCTATCGTCCGAATCGAGGACAATCACGGGCTGTTGGATTTGGCCCGCCACTCTAGGCGGCGCCGTCGTCGCAGACCGCGCAGGGGCTTTCTTAGAGGCGGTAGCACTGGTTCCAGCACGGGCAGCGGGCTTCCTCGGAGCAGCAGTGGTCACCGCTCGTTTCTTCGGTGCGGCCTTCTTCTTCTTGTTGGCCGGGGCTTCGCTGGGCTCAACGGCGCCAAAGACATCGCTCTCCAGCGCTGATGTCGCTAAGGGCTCGGTGGGCTCGGCCTTGGGCTTCCTCGGCGCAGCCTTGCGTTTGAGGGTGCTGGTGGCAGTGGGCACGTTCGTGGGCGTCGGGTCGAGCAATGAGGCGCGTTCGTCCGACTTCCTGGCCGCCGCAACCGCCTCAATGGTGTCCATGCGCTTGCCAAGTTCGGCAAGGCGATCCCCTGCCACCCCGATGTCCTTCCCCTGCGTGGCCGCCACATCCGTGAACTTGCGTAAGACTGCAGGAAGGTCTCCCATGCCGGCAACCTTGAGGTAGGCGATGTCGTCGTGCAAGAGCTTGATAGCAGCGACCGTATCGGCAGGAAGGGCAGGCGACGTTGGCGTCAGTTGCCCAGGCGGAGGCTGCGAAAGCCAGTTGAGTGTGGATGAGCCAGCCCTTAATGGAATGGCACGGGGCATCGGTGGATGATTTTGCGACTCATGGCCAGTCTGAGTTGCGGGTGGCGTCACCTCATGGTCGCGCGTGCCGGCGTCAACCTTGGCCTTGATAAGTGAGACGGCGTCGGCAAAGGTTGTGACGGCAATGATAGCCTGAGGAAGGTCCTTGACATTGTGAAGTGCATCCTTCAGCTCGTCGATCGGCTTGAGTCTGTTGATGAGCAGTTCGAGGAGAATGTTTGTTTTCTGAGGATGGGTGTCAGTATGTGCGTCTGCGTCGACTGTGGCACCCACACCATCGCCGTCGCTGTTGCTGCCCGACGTCGGCTTGAAGTTTGCAACAGCAGTCTTGACCTTCTCTAATTCGCTGGCGATCACCGATGTCGTCTTGACGAGTGGCTTAACAGCGTCCTGAACGGCGCTCGTGAGACTCGATACCACATCCGCCAGGCTCTGCGCAACTGTGGCGTCAGTCGTATCCGGTACATAGGCACCCACCTGCCTCCTGCACTTCCTCCCTGACCTCCTCGCGCGTCGGGAGGGCACGCAGACTCGTCTTCAAGTCGTGTAAGCCGTCGCGGTTGGCCTGCATGGCCTCGACTAAGCCGTCGATCTTGCCCTCAGAGCCTCCCGTTAGTGCTGCCCAGCCGTGCAACTCACGATCAAGACCTTCCCTGATGATGGCGGTCATCGCCTTTGGGGCCTGCGAGCTCGGCGGCGGCTGGACCTGGTGCTCCTCCATTGTCGAGTACTGCGAGTACTGAGGCTGCGAAGGTCCTATCGACGGCGCGCGGCTCAGAGAGGAGCGCGGCACGAGCGGGCTCGGCGCGACGCCCCGGTGTCCCGTCACCATTGGAGGGCGGTACGATTCGGTCATTCTCGCCCGCGGCTCGGGCTGGGAGGAAGGGAACATGGGCACCTCGTCCCCCTCGTACTCGTCCTGGAAGCGCTGGTTGGCAAAGATGCCGCGCACAGGCTGGGTCGGGTCGTTGTTGGCGAAGGGGGAAGGCGTTTCTGAGCGCTGGGGGGGTGGCATGCGTTGCTGAGCTCTGCTGATCCCCGCAGCTAGTGGGACCAGAGGTTTTGGCGGTTGTGCACCAGTATTGGCTCTACGCGGGGGGATGAGGGCTCGTTGGCTCATGATGGCGAGGAGATGAGTGGGGGTGAGTTGGAGTGAGTATGAGAAGTGGATGGAGAGAAGAGGAGTGGGTGGTGCTGCATCGCGATAAAAGGCGGCGATGGGGGGGGGGGGGGAGGGGGGCCAGACGAGGGAAGACGAGGGAAGACGAGGGAAGACGAGGAAGGCGAGGAAGACACAGTCGCAGTGGACACGGGCGGTGGAGGCCGGGTCGGTCAACAAAGGTGGTCTGTGCGTCAAAGGCAGGCACGTCCACCACGTCAGTATGATGGTACCGTTGCAGGTCATTATCATCTCCCTGCATACCGCTCTGCTCTCAAAGAGCATGGGTCTCCTCCGTCTCGGGGTAGTCCTCCCCGCCGTGGTAATCCTCCTCGCCGTTGACGCCATTCGCGGCGCTGCTCTCGTCGTCATGCGCAGCCGCCGTGTGTTCCACTGGAACCTCGGCCGTCATCTTTGGTGTTGGGGTGTTGCTGTTCAACTGCGATACGTCCGAGATCGTGATGCTGCGTGTGCGTCGCTCACGTTCTGGCGGCTCACGCCCAGGTGAGGAGCTCGCTCGAGGCCGGTTCTCGGTGTCGCTGGGCGACATGTTGTCTGCTGCACCGGGACTGTCGACCATGGGCGCACCGCCAGGCAGCACCTCCGTGGTGATCACGTCTGGGTGCGGTGGGCCGTGGATGTATGACCCCCTCTCGACGTGCGCGAGCCTCGGTAATGTGTGTGGTCCGATCTGGACGTCGAACAGGTCGAGGATGAACTTCCGCACGGGGGCTTGGAAGTGATTGGTCGAGATGGCCCGCAGCGCACGGTGGAAGAAGGTTACCGAGTGGAACAGGCGGGGGTGGCGGTTGCGCACACTGGTGGGTCAGCGTGTGGTCTGAGGATCAGTTACCCACCGTTTCAGATTGTTCATGGCACCGGCAGCAAGCACGTAGTTGCTCAGCTTTGAGATCATGCCCATTACCTCTCCCTCTAGACCAGTGAGCACAGGCAGTGGCGGTGTTGTGGGGTCGACGCGACGTGGCTTCCATGGCTCGATGTACGCGAAGCGTGTGAGGTCGTTCGGCAGGCAGAGGCCCGTGGTCTGGCCCATGGGAGTGCGCGTGGAGACCCAGCCGTACTCCTCCAGGATCTCTGCTCCCATTTGTGTTGACGAGATGAGACCAATGACGAAGAACGACGTTCTGAAGAGTCAGCGCGCACCAAGTTGCCAAGTATCCGAGATGACTAACCCCTTCAACATCAGGACGGGCGACTTCTCTGCAATTTCAATGATGACCTCAATGATCTCCTCGTCTTCCAGGAACGCCAGTCCGCCTTCAGTGGACCCAATGTTACCCTGTAATGTCAGTACTGCTACTCGCCATGTACGTTCAGCAGCACTCACCAGGACCCATAGAGCGCTCTTCACACTTGTCATGAGCGCCTGGTCTGACGCTTCCATGCCGTGCTGGCGCACAATCTCGGCAAACGCAGGCACGAGTCCCTTCTCCCTCAAGTACTGGCACCCCTCAGGTGTCTTGCACAGCTCGCCAAAGAAGTGCGTCGGCGCTGTGCCCTCATACGCCCAATAGTCGTCGACCGAGTCGCGTGCGAACGGGCGGATGGTCTTGGACACGAACGACTCGACCTCGATGACATAGAGGAGATTGTGGTCTGTCAGCCAGCTCTCGAGCTCGTAGTCGACGTAGTTGGCGTGCTGGAGATACCGGAAGCCGACGGAAGTCGACATAAACCTGGTGGGTCAGCTTCGCGGCAGTATCGCACCCACCTCAAGAACAGGTTCGCCCCAATGTCTCCGAGATGTTCTAGTGTTGGCGAGAGATGAACAACCTTCTCGAGGTTGACTGGATCGGTGCACGCTCCTTCGAGATACATGACTGCGATCTCGCAGACGTCGAGGGCGGGGTCGTACAGCTGAGTAATGAGCAGCTGGATCGCCCAGTCGGTGAGGTCGGGCGACTCGTTCAGCAGGCGGCCGAGGTGGTGGGTTGCGAATAGCCGTGTCTCCTGCGAGAGTTAGCACCAAGTCTGCAGCCGCCAACTCACCATGTAGCTCGATGTTAGAGCCTTGGAGAGCACGATTCTCTGGTGTGCGTCGCTGCAATCAGCGCGGAACTGGCACACAACCTACATTGTGTAGTCGAAGCACTCGATGATGAGCTTGATAATGTCCTCGCGTGACCGCAGCTCGCACAGGTGGTGGAAGCAAGTGAAGAACTTGAACTTCTCCAGGAGTCTGCTCGTCAGCTAGAGGAACGCCTGCCAAGCTCACTTGATTCCCGCATGGTGCTTGCTGAGGGTGCCGATCATCTCAAAGTACCCATACGACAAGGTGTTCTCCAGCCGGTCTCTTGCGAACACGGGCTGGGCGCTCGGCTGCCCCGCATACTGGTCCAGCTCGGTGAGGCACTCGACAATCTGCCTCAGGAGCTTGTCCTCTGACAGTGCGCGCTGGCCCTCGGGATTGACCAGCATGGTGGTCAAAAGTGCGCAGGCGAGGCGCACCCATTTGTAATTTGGCTGGAGAGTTAGACGTGTCACAATCCATAACTCACTCTTGTGCGCAGGATGCTGCTGAAGCGGTTGTTGAATGGGTGAAGGAAGGAGAAGAGGCGGCGGATGAACTTGGTCGCCTTCATGACCTCGTCCAGGCGCTTGGGGTTGAGCAGCGGGCCTTGGAGGAGGTCCATGATGACGTCGTAGTTCCATTTGGTGTGGTCGCGAGAGAGTAACACCTGGAGCGTCAGTGCTGCACACAAGACATCTTCGATCAGCACTTACACCCGACTCGTTGATCATGAGCTGGAACGCCTTGTCGTCCATCTGTAGGCCAAGACGTAGTTTGACCTGCTGTACCTGCCGCTGGCTCCTCTTGAGCGACTCCTGCACCGAGCTGGGAGCCAGTCGACTCTGCCTGACGACCTCTCCGTGCGCCCGTTTGCGGTTATTCCTGAACAGGCTGTCGATAGAGGAGAGTGCTGATAACGCCGCGTTGCGCTCGTCGGGTTTAGAGAACTCTGTCACACCGGTGAACAGGCGAGGTAGTGCCTAGTTGTCAGCTGGATCACGTTTCTGGCAGCTCACTTGGATTTGCGCAGCATACTGAAGCGGCAAGACTCGGTTTGCAAGCTGCAGGATCTCGCCCAGGAGTAATGTCGCCTTGCGGCGCACGCCCTGCTCGCACTCTTCGTCCTGAACCAGTGCAACCAATGCCTGGGAAGTCAGCATATGCTATCGTCGCGGCGGCCTCACCTCGATCAGCCCAGACTCGATGAACACTGCCAGCAAGAACGCGACATAGTGGTCACACAAGTTGAGCGGCTGTGGCAGGTCGTCCTCGTCGAGGTTCTCCTGCAGCTGGTTGGAGGCCTCGAAAGCACGGTTGTAGACCGTCAAGCGGCGGCCGTCGAGGAACGCCGACGTCCATGTTGGCGCCTTGATGCGGAAAGCGCTGAAGAAGAGGTCTAGTAGAGCATTCTGCGCATGTCAGATGATTCGAGCAGATCCAGGATCATCTGACGTACCCTCATTTCAGGCATGGGCACATGCAGCGAGCTGATCAGCGACTTCACGGCGCGGTAGTTGTCCATGCAGAGGTAGAGCATGCCGGACCAGGTGCCGAGCAGCATGCCGACGTTGCGGACGCAGTGATCTAGTTCGTCGAGGTGACGCTGCATGTGTCGCAGGGACACCTTGCCGTAGTTCTCGGTCAGGCCGACCAGCACAGTCTGGCGGGTTAGCTCGTCGACGATCGGCAACCCACCTCGATGTCAGACCCCGGTAACAGCATCTCGCGGGTCGCAGGCCGGTTGATGAGGTACAGCAGCGCGCCGGTGATGCCCAGGCCGAGCTCCCACGGCCCGTCCTTGAGCGCGTTGAGCACGACACGGAAGGCGTCCGCGCGCAGGAGGCACTCGAGGTCGAGGAGCGCAATCTCGACCAGCGTCTCCATGCACACGATGCGCATCGCATCGTCCTGGTTCTCGGCCGCGCTGACAATGGCGCGGACGAGGCCCTGCTGCAACGGCACTCGAAATCGGAGGAGCACGGTGATCGGGTCCTCGGTGACCGAGGCCACTGAGGCGTGGTGCAGGATGCCGATCTCGCGCGGCGAGAGCTCCGGAAGCACCACGACGGCGCGGAGGAGCCGTAGCGCCTGCTCGCGCTCGTGGACAGCTTTGGCGTCGCGCGTGAATGTCCTGGTGTGTGAGCTCCTGCGACCACTCTATGTCACGCCAGCTCACCGAATAATGATCCACTGCAGCCCGCCGTTGATCATCCGCCCCCAGCTCAGCCGCGTAAGCATGTACCGCAGCAGGCGGTACGCTGCCGCGCGGCGGCGGTACGTCGAGTCGTCGGCAAGAAACAGCAGCACGCTTGGGAGCACGTCCTCGATCTCGACGTGGCGGCGCAGCGCCGGGCTCTGCCTGAACAGGTCGGTCAGGCGCGTCATCGCGTCCCACGGCTCGTCGCCGCGCTCCGGGTTCTTGCCCTTGCCCTCTGTCGCCGCGTGCGCGAGCACGCGCAGCTGGCGCGCAGCGGCGCGGTACGCGTCCTGCAGGGCGGCGGTGCTGGCGTCCTCGTCGCCGCCGGTGGGCCGGTACGCAAAGTACCCGTCGCCGCCGGCGCCGGCGCTCGACTGCGCCGCCCCCGGCGCCCCCTGCGAGCGTTTGCTCGGCGTGCCGTGCGCGAAGAAGTCAGGCGGCGCGCCCCGCTCCGGAGTCAGCGGGCCACCACGGCCCAGCGACGTTCCGGGGCGCGAGGTCCGCCCGGGGCCGAGCAGCATCGAGCTCGACGCCGAGGTCGACAGCTGCCCGCCCCCGTTCAGCCGCTTCGGCCCGCGCGGCTGCCGCGGCTGCGTCGCGCCTGTGGTCAGTGGCGAGACGAAGCTAGAGCCCACCTCGTAGCTTCTCGAGCCGCGACTCGAGCACCTTGATTTTGTCGTTGGACACCTCGAGCTGCGCAGTGATACGCTCCTTGATCTGTTCTTGGCTGTCGCCGGTGCGCTGCTCCATGACCTGGGTAGGTGTTAGAGCGAAAGGCTGTGGAGACCTACGTCAAGCATCTTCTCGGCGCCGTACTGCACTCTCCGCTCTATTGCCAGCTTGGACATTAACGACTCGACCTGGTGGGTTAGCTTCCAACGACAGCTTACTACCCACCGTTTCCCCCTCGTCCGGCACCGCGCCGTCGTCGTTGAGCGGCATGCCGTGCCCGCCAGTCGACACGCTAGTGCCGAGCCGCTCGATGCTCGGACGCACTGGTGATCCTCCGCCCGGGTACGCCATTGTGGCTCGGGCAGTGTTGATTGGGGGCCAGGTGTCGTTGCACGACGTCAGTGTTGTTGCCAAAGCGATGCGACGACCGACCACCAAAGCGAATGCGGGGTACCGAGGCAGGTGTCATAGCGGCGTCGGGGGAATTACATAAGCGGGTGCATCCTCGGCGATAATGCCTCTCTGTTGCGCTCTTGCCCCGTCGCCTCCTCTGCTTCTGGTTCTATTATGACATGCATGTGATGATGACACAGGCCCCAACAAGATATGCCCTCGCAACGCCCTAGTCCCGCCCGTACACCTCGCGCAATCGCTTCATCGCGATGTCGTAGCTCTCCTTGTAGCTCTCCAGCTCGTCCTCCTTGACCTTGACCTTCTTGACAGCGGCCTCGTGTCCCGCGCCCTTGAGCATGCCCTTGAAGTGGAGAGCCTCCTGCTTCTCCACAAGCGTCCAGGCAGTACCCGTGCGCCCGGCACGCGCAGTACGACCAGCACGGTGGACATACTTGGTCATGTCGAGCGGCGTGTCGTACGAGATGACATGCTCGACCTGCGGCAGGTCCATACCTCGTGCGACCAAGTCCGAACAGACAATGACGTCGACCTTGCCATCCGAGAAGTCCTTGAGGAGACGCTTGCGCTCCGCGGGAGCCATGTCTCGTGTGTACCCCCGGACCGTGACACGCTTGTTGCCGCCAATAAAAGCGTCCTCGAAGAACTCCAGGAGCTTGACGAGGCGGGTGGCAGCCTCGACCGACTTGGTGAACACGAGCGCCGGTGTAGCGTTGAACTGGGGTGCGTGGAGAAGGTGGATGAGGTTGAGGGGCTTGAGCGCAGGCGGCAGGATGAGCATGCGTTCTGTGAGCTCTGTAGGGAGCGCAAACGAGGAGCCGACTTCCGTGGCCGAGAGGGGATTGGAGGTGGACTGGACAATGTAGTATTGTGGTGAGGAGAGGTCCAGCGCGGCGACCTTGGCGGGGTCGCGGGTAAGCGTGGCGGAAAACAGGAGCTTCTGGCACTGGTGGGTTAGCAGTGAAGATGAGTAAGGAACCCACAGTGCTCTGGACAGCTTCCGAGCCCTCCCAGTCCCCGCTCGCCAGGCCCAATGGCTCAGCCCAACTCGAGGCAACGGCGTCATGTGTGCTCGTCTTGCCGTCTGCCTTGGTGGTCGGCGGACGGGCGTGCGCGAGGACCTGCGCAAGCCAGTTCTGGAAGCTCTGTATGAGCAGTCGGTCCGCCTCGTCGATAACCTGGGTGTGAGCTGGAACGCATCTCTTCAGCTAGCTTACCAAGAACCGCAAGTGCTGGAGAGTGAAGTTTGGCGTGCTCGCCAGGTGGTCCATCAGCCTTCCGGGCGTAGCGATGAGGATGTCGAGTTTTGACGACCCGCCGAGGAGCTGCTCGTCCAGCTCGCCAACCAGCTGGGCCTGCTCGTGGGCGAACGAGTGCTGGCCAGTGACACTTCCAATCTGAGGAGTTAGCGAACGCAGGCGACGTACAACTCACCAACAGGCCGGTACCCTTCGCCAACGCTTCCAGCGTCTCGCGCACCTGCATGACGAGGTCGCGCGTAGGCAGGACAATCAGAGCGCGGAGGCGCGGGACCACGCGTTGGCGGAGCACCTCGACAATCGGCACGGCATACGCCAGCGTCTTTCCGCTGCCCGTCGGCGCGGAGATGAGGTAGTCGCTCAGCTGGGCATGTGGCAGCGGCACGAGGGGCAGCGACAGCAGATGGGGGAGAATAGCCGCCTGGACAGCGAAGAACTCGTCGACGCCGAGCTCGGCCAGGCGCTTCTGCGTGCGCTCGCTCAGTCCTGCGGTACCGGAGGCAAGCGACGCCGCGAGCGCGCCAACGCCGGCGCGCAGCCCCTGGTCGATGAACACCGCGTCCTCCAGCCCGGTGGGCATGCCTTGCCGGCTCAGCACGGCCGCGTCGGGCGCCGGCGCCATCCGCGGGAGGGGGAAGGGCTCAAGCGGGGGCGGTGATGGCGAGCGGGTGAGGCGAGTCGGCAGGTCGGGGATCGCGTCGTCGGCCTCGAGCGCGGGGTGCTCGTACTCCTCGACTTCGTCGTCGTCCTCCGCGTCCTGGGCCTCGTCGTCGTCTTCATCATCCGAAGCCGCGGCGGCAGGCGCGGGTACTGGTAATGGCGCCGAGGTCGATGGCTCGCCGTTGACCTGCGGGGCCGCCTTGGCCTTCCTCTCCGCTGCGCGCTTCGCCTTGCGGTCGTCTTTCCGCGCGTCGCGAATCGCCCGCTTCTCCGCTTTCCGCTTGGCGCGCTCGTCCGTCTCCTCAGTGGTGGTCTCGGCAGCCCCGTCGGTGGTCTTGGCAGCCCCGTCGGTGGCCGATGCAGCTGGTGTAGATGCGCTCTCGCCATTCGCCTCGTCGCCCTCGTCGTCTTCGCTCTCCTCCTCACTGTCATCGCTCTCCTCCCCATTCCATTCCTTGTTCTTCGGCGCAGCAGCCTTCTTCGCGGCCTTGAGCTTGCGCTGCCTCCTGGCCTTTTTCGCCAAGTACTGCTTCTTCTTGCCCGATTTCACCTGTCGCTCGTCAGCACCGCGAGATTCAGAAACGCACCTTGGGCTTCTTGGCGGCCGGCTGCGCGGCGTCGATCGCCGCCGCGCGGTCGGGGTGGAAGTGCGCGCGGTCGGGGTGGATCGTGCTCGGTCCCGCGGTTTGGAGCTCGGGCTCGGCCTCGGCGCCGTCGAACACGACGTGCTTGCGCTTCGTGGGCAGCGACATTGTGCGGTGGACTGTGCAATGTTGTCGTTGTGGTCCCCTTTGGCGGTTGGACTGGAAATCTTGAGTGGAGGTTGGGAGACTGGGCGACCGTGGGAATGTTTTCCGGATCGCGCGTGCGGTTGGCGTCATGAAGTCGGTCGCGCGTCGCGATCCTCAACCTTGGACTGTCAACACCATCTGCTACTCGTCACCACCATGCCTTGGCTTATGAAGGCTGAGCCCGACACGCGTATCGTGAAGGGGAAAGATGTCAAGGTGAGTTGTGGGTGCTTCGACGCTGTCGCCAACTCACCACCCAGTTCTCGGTCGACGACTTCGAGTCAATGGGGTACGTCCGCTGACAGTCCCGTTGTGCTTGCCGATTAGCTGACCAAGTCAGAGAATCACCATGGGATGGTGAGCTTTGACTGCACCTACATAGCATCCAAGCTCACACCCCAGGCGTGCGTAGCCACGAGGCCAAGAATATCATGAAGGAGAAGATGAAGCTGGGGGACAAGGTGGGTCTCCCTCCAACAACCGCGTGTTCACCCACCAGGTGCTATTCTACCACAGTAACTGCAAGGTGCCAGGTATGGATGTGCATACGCAACAGGTCACTCATCCATCGCAGGTGTCTACGCCTTGGCTGAGATCTCCAAGGAAGGCTATCCAGACTGTACGTGCCACATTTCCCTCACCTTCCTCGACGCCTCGACCTGCCTGCCGATCTTCATCCCTCCATCCTTACGATTGAACTGTCCAAGCTGACGCACTCAGACACTTCCTGGGATCCGTAGGTTTCCAGTCTCCAGCCACCTGACTCACCTACCAGCTCCCACCCGTACTACGACGCCAAGTCTGACGAGTCCAACCCCACATGGTACATGGTTTCGGTGCGCTTCATCAAGCGCCTCGAACACCCCGTCACGCTGTCGTCCGTCAAGTCTCTGGTCGGCAAGACGGCGCCGCCTGAGCCGATATCGTACATCGGTACAGCGGGACTCAAGGCTATCCAGAACATGGCGCTGATCAACCGTGGCCGCTTGAGTGGGTTCCTGGCGTGTGGCCTTCACTGACCCATCAGGTGTGCAGCCTGTCGAGCAGGAGGCGTACGATGCGATCGTTGCGCTGGGCGAGAAGGGGGGCTTTGAGGAGGATGCAAAGGCGCCCAAGAAGCGCACGCCGAAGGAGGACAAGGACGCGGGGACCAACGCGGTCGCGGCTGACGGTGACGAGAAGCCTGCTGCTAAGAAGGCCAAGACCGAATCCAAGCCCAAGGCCACCAAGGCTGAGCCAAAGCCGAAAGCAGCGCCCAAGGCCGCTGCCCCACCTCCTCCCAGCGGCACCCGCCGCAGCACAAGGTTAGCAAAGTAATCGCGCCTCGTCTCGTCGCCTTCACTGTTCTGCATCTTTCATTTTCTTCGACTTTGACTTCACTTCGACACTGCCCAACGACACATTAAGCTGTTAGACTCGGGAACGTGGGAGCTCGTGATGATTCGTAACGGGGTAGGGCGGGGAGAGTAGATTGGGGATAGGATAGTGGTGGTAGATTAGTTCTCGCCGCTGACAAGAGGGGCACGCTCCTCGTCGTGAAGGACGGGCGCGCCAGTGCGCCACGACGAGCTGGGCATGTCAGCATGTAGCAGTGGCATGTAACATTCGATACGCACTAGAGAGCCTTGAGGATGGCGAAGAGCGAGAGGATGAAGAAGGCAAAGGCCGACCAGCGGATGAACGGCACCTCCTGGTGGATGACTGTGGTGTTAGGCGGAACACGGGGTTGCACGTACAGATGGAGAAGAGCGCCCAGGCGATGACCGAGGCGCCAGCGGGGTCACCCTGCGCCGTGGCGAAGGCGTAGCCGGCGGCGGTCGACTCGAGGAAGACAAAGGCGAGGAAGACGAAGAACTTTGTCCAGAAGCCGGCCTTGTTGATGGTCGAGTCAATGCCAAACGCCTGGAAGAGGGCGATGACGATGAGGACGATGGTCCCTGAGGAAAGTCAACACAGTACCCAGCGGCAACTCGAGCCCACTCACAGCCGTGGTAGAGCGAGAAGGGGAGGTGAACGAACAGCTCAGTGCCCCAGCCCTCGCGCCTCGAGTGGTCCCGATTGATGATGTAGTAGACCTGGCTCACGCTCGCCGCGAGGAGCAGGCTGAACACAAAGGCCGAGATGTACCATCCACGGGACCAGAGGTAGAGAAAGATCGAGTTGAGCGTGACAAGGAAGGCGAAGCGGTACGCGATGCCCTCGATGATGATGGCCTCGCCGGGGGTCGTGAACTGGAAGAGGATGAAGCCAAAGAGGAGCAGGTAGATGAGGGTCCAGATCCAGAAGGCGTAGTGCGATGGGGTCACATACGTCTCCTTGCCGTCGCCGTAGGTGCCGGTCGGGCCGACGACGGTGTAGACGTTGGAGCCGAGGCCGAGCGCGAACGCCGCGATGTTGAGCAGCTGCGGTGGGTGTGAGCGGGTGGCGAGGAGGAAAAGTCATGGGAATCGCCCGAGCCGCGTCGTGTCGCCTGGCACATCGGTTGTCCGCCGCCGCCGCCGCTACTCACCTTGATGTGGATGCCGTTCCAGAGACCCATTGTGACGGTGCTGGATGGGGGAGTGGGTGGTGCAGAGATGGATGGATGGGGCTGCGCGCGATGGGGCGAGTGGAGAACGCTTAAGAGGGCGGCGGATGGCGGAGCGGAAATGGCGTGCAGGTGACGTCAGAAACGCGAGGGGGATCGACGACACCACGGCCGATGCTGCCGCCGTTTAGTTCCGCCCGACGAGGAGCGACCACTGCTGGCAGTGTGGCAGATGCTCGAGCAGCAGCCTGAAACATGCACAGATGGAGCTGCTCACGACTGGTAGCGTGGGATCTGCTACGCTCCCCCTGTTCTGCACCATGACTCGGCGCATGGGCGGTCGCATTCGGCATTTGCCTCACATCAAGTGGCAGTGTGGTGGTCCAGTTGCAGGATTGACCCCGGCCCGTTCTACTGTAGATATATGTGTGCGCCTCAGCAGGCACCTGTGTCGAGGCCTGAGGCATTCCCGAGCCACGGGTGTCCGGTTTGTCGGCACCAGCACACCTCTGTCCGAGGTTGACTTCGGTCATCGCACCGTCGGCCCCTATCGGCCTGGCCTATCAACCGACCCTGCGGCGGTAGACCTGGCGGGGGCTGCTGGCCCATTGGGCCTAATAGCGATTCTATCTCGAGTACCACCTTCTGGGTCGATGAACCAGGCGCGGTGGCACACCTGGAACCAATCTTCAGCCCACGTGCCGGAGGTGCATGGCATGCATTGGCAGACGCGGTGGTCAGCAGCACGCGGTGGTCAGCAGCCATCGTCATGAGCGATCAGTTGCTGGGCCCGTGTCCACCAGTGCTCCCTGGCCCCTGTCAATTTCGACCGGCTGAATGCCTCATCTCCCTCTCGGCGAATGGGACGGGGCACGGTGCACATCCGGCGAGTGGAAATTGCCGCGATTGCATAGCCAGGCTGGCAACCTCGCCAGAGCGCCAGAGCAACATCAGCCCACGCCACGGTCGGCCCGAAAACCGACAGCGCCAAAGGTGGGGTGTGGTTTCACCGTCGTCCCCCCACCCCACCAGCCTACGGCCGAGCGGCCGTACAGTCAGCAATGCCCTCGCTCGCGTCGCAACCCCGTGTCAGTTCCCAGTTACGCTCCGGCCCGGCAGTAGCGCGCAGCAAAGATAGACTAGCGCTGCACGCGCCGATTTCTCGGGGCACGGTCGGGGACCAAAGCTGATAAAAGGCGGTGGACGTGCGGGGCATGGAGGGCCCACACGAGGACCCCACGACCCCACAGACCATGGCGACGACCCTCCCGCCCCCCGAAGAGCTCAAAGCGACCGTCTCGCACGACTCGGACGTGCCGCCCCCGCCCGAGGACATCAAGCAGCAACATGCCGAGCTGTACGCTGAAGCGCTGCAAAAGTACGGCGTCGAGGGCGAGCTGGACCCCAAGGCGGAGAAGCGGCTCAAGCGCAAGCTCGACCGCCGTATCCTGCCTGTGCTCGGCATCTGTTACTTCTTCTACGTGCGTTTCATGTGCCGGGGCAGGCTGACGAAAGTACGTCGACAAGACGACGCTGTCGTACGCTGCTATTTTTGGTGAGTAGCCGGATTTGACTGCGCGCACCGGGCCGATGTGCGCTGTGGGGCACTATTGCCCCGCATCGCTCCGGCCGGGCCATCGTGCATGTTACTGCTCTGCGCAGCTGCATGCATCATGCCTTCAGCCAGGAGCGGGGAACGCATGCTGTAGTGGACGGCGGCTTTGCGTGGCTGAGGATCCCACATCGGTGTCTTGGCACTGCTATCGCGTCCCGTTTACTCCCTCAGTCTTGGCATCTCCCCATCCCCTCCCCCCATGCACCCACCTCCCCCCACTCACACCCACCCCCAGGCATCAAGGACGACCTCAAGCTCAAGGGCACCGACTACAACTGGCTGTCGTCGATCTTCTACTTCGGCTGGCTGGCATGGGCGATCCCGTCCAACCTTTTGATGCAGCGCTCCCCGCCGGCGTACTACCTGTCTGCCAACATCGCCATGTGGGGCGTGTTCCTCATGTGCCAGGCGGCCGTGAACAACTTTGCCGCGCTCGCCGCGCTGCGCGTGCTCGGGGGCGCGGTCGAGGCGATCGCCGACCCGGCGTTCATGCTCATCACGAGCATGTACTACACGCGCGCGGAGCAGCCGAGCCGCATCTCGGCATGGTACATGTGGAACGGGGTCGGTGTGGCCGGCGGCGGGCTGATCGGGTACGGCATCGGGCATATCAAGTCCAACATCGCGTCGTGGCGCTTCGAGTTTATCATCGTGGGCGCGTTCTGCACGGCCTGGGCGTGCGTGCTGGCCTACATCTTGCCCAACTCGCCCGCCACGTTCCGCGGCTTCACACACGACGAGAAGCTCATGATGATCGCGCGCTTGGCAAAGGGGCAGACGGGCATCGAGCAGCGCAGGATCCGCTGGGACCAGATCGCCGAGGCGTTTACGGATTACAAGACGTGGCTGTTCATGCTGCTGGGCTTCATCGCCAACATCCCAAACGGAGGTGGGTGGCGGTGGTATGTGGCGGCCGCTCACCCGCAGGCATCTCCAACTTCTCGACGCTGGTGATCAAGGGGCTCGGGTTTAACCAGCTGCACACGTCGCTCCTCGGTATTCCGCAGGGCGTGCTGGTCGTGATCTGGATCGGCGCCGGCGCGCTCATCAACGAGCGCCTGCCGAAGAACTCGCGCACGATCGTCTGCGCGCTCTTCATGCTCCCCACCATCGCCGGCGCACTCGGCTTCCTGCTGGCCCCGACGCACGCGTACATCGGCCGCCTCATCTGCTTCTACCTTACGGGCTCGTACCAGGCGTCGTTTGTGCTGTCGCTGTCGCTCATCACGTCCAACACCGGCGGCCAATCGAAGAGTGAGCTGCGGGCTGAGCGGCCACGCTGACACCACAGAGATGATCGTGTCCGGCATGATCTGGTTCGGCGCGTGTATCGGCAACATTGCCGGCCCGTTCTTCTACAAGAGTGGGTTTGTGTCATGACAACGCTGACAGCCAGCCAACCAGGCGCCAAAGTACAGCCTCGGGATCGGGTCGCTGCTCGTCGCCAACATCCTCGAGCTGCTGCTGTTCTTCGTCTTCCGCTTTGCGTTTATCTGGGAGAACAAGAAGAAGGAGCGCCAGCGCGCGCAGTATGCCGCCGAGGGCCGCGCGCTGCCCACTGCGGCGGAGACGGCGTTTGCCAACATGACCGACAAGGAGAACCCCAAGTGAGTGTGGCGGCGCGAGTGGCGCTACTCTCGCTAACGTGTGCAGCTTCGAGTACGTGTACTAAGCAGGACGTGGGGTGGGGGATGTGGCAGGGTTGGTTAGTTGATATGGAGGATGTAATCGTATGCACTCGGAGGGGCTCAGGCTGGGATCGCTGCTCAACTCGCGTCGACGACCTCCTCATCACTGTCGCGGCGTCGCCCAACAATGCATGCGTGCGCGCGTGCATTCGCACCGCACGTGGCGGGACACACAGCAGGTACGCCACGCCCACAGCCTTCGCGCCGCGCCGCCGCGGCCGCCATAGCCAGCCGCCGCACCGCCCAGCACAACAGTCGCGTCGCCCAGCCGTTTACGATTCCACACACCGTGCTTGCAAGGCATGGCAACAACCGGGGTTCGAGCCCCCGACGGGCGGCGCTGGTCGACCGCGAGTCTCCATGTATCAGCGTGTCGCCCTGGTATCCGGGGCGCGCACGTCTACCATCGGTGAGGGCGGAGGCTCGGTACTTCTCGGGTGGTCTGTACGGCCCGGGGGTACGGAAAGTCCAAACAATAGATATCGCGCGGTCCATCTCTTTTGGTGGGGGCCGGTGTGTGCCTCCATGTCTCCTCCGTCTTATCGTTTTGCATTACACCAGACTACTTCTTCGGAAACTGCGCGGCGATCCCACGCAGGAAGTACAAATTCTCCATGTCCTTGTTATCCTCCTCGGTCTCGCTGAGCCCGTAGCGCGGGTTAGCCGAGCTCTTGACGATCGTGACCCCGCGCGCGGGGTTGACATACACGAACTGGTTGTACACGCCGATACCGCAGAACTCGCCCTCGTTCCCGGCGGGGATCCACCACTGGTACCCGTACCCCAGCGGCAGCTCGTGCCCGCCGACGATCGGCTTGCCGGGCGCACGCAGCGGCCCGTCGACGGTCGTCGCCTCGCGCACCCACTGCTCCGGGACGACCTGCGCCCCGTGCCACTTGCCGCCGTTGCGGAACAGCTCGCCGATCTTGGCGTAGTCGTGCGGCGTGAGGTTCAGCCCGCCGTACGCGTGCTCCACGTCCTTGGGGTCCAGCACCCAGTAGCCCTTGTGCTCGAAGCCCAGGGGCTCGCAGAGTTTCTCTTGCATGTAGTCAGTGACGGTGCGCCCGGTGGCGGCCTTGACTGGAGAGCGGTGTCAGCTTCATCCGGCGGCACAGCTACCCCACGACTCACCCAGCGCGCCCAGCACCTGCGTCTCGGCGCTGTTGTACCGGCACACCGTGTCGGGTTCGCTCTCGCGCACCATGGACGCGACGAACGCGTCGAGGCTGCCGCCGTCGGCCCCCGAGGCCGCGCGCGCAAAGCGGATAATGTCGCTCTCCTTGTCCGAGTAGTCCTCGTTCCAGCGCGCGCCCGAGCTCATGCGGAGCACAGTGCGGATGCTGACACCGTCGTACGCGCTCCCCTTGTCGACTTTAACGTAGTCGGAGATCGGCGCGTCCAGGTCCTTGATGTGTCCTTCCGCATGCGCGATGCCCACCAGCGTCGAGGTGAAGCTCTTGGCGACGGACATAGAGAGCCAGGGCACGTCCGGCCCGCCCGTGAGCGCGTACTTCTCGAGCACGACCGCGCCGTCGTGCAGCGCGACCAGCGCGCCCGTGTCCGTGCTGTCGAACAGGTCCTGCGAGAGGCGCGTCTCGCCCTCCGCGTTGTAGGTCACCGGCAGGCCGATCTGCGGGCCGCGCGGGAACGGGCGCGGCTTGGACGACGGCTGCAAAGTCGACACCTTGGCGAGCTTGTTGAGCTTCGTGAAGTTGTCGTACTGCCGCTGGCCGCTGAACAGGCCCAGGTCGGTCAGCGAGAAGGTGAGGTTGTCGTTGGTGCTCATGATTGTTGTTGGGGATGCTCCATGCTCGACGCACACCAGCCCACCTATATACCCCAGCTGCTCTCGGCATCGCCGGCAGTTGCAAGCGGCTGTCGTCTAGTCGTCGTCTAGCTGTTGCCGCCTCGATGAGGTCATGCGCCATGCCAAGATGGCCGGGCCCCGCAGTGGCGCCGGCGGCGGGTAAACCTGTGTCGGGGGTACAAACGGCGTGCAGACGCGTTATCGTCGTGCGGCCGGTTGCCGATAAGCAGCATGGCGAGGCCTGTTAGACGGCGGGTAGACGGCGGGTAGGCGCTGGCCAGGCGCTGGACAGGCGGTTAGCGGCCGTCGTCTGGAGATAGTTCAGCTGGCGTGTACCCAGCCAAAGCATCTTCTGTCACTGAACGATATGCGAGCAACAATCTATCAAATGTCAACACCATCAGCCCACACAACAGCAGACTCCCGCTAACCTTCACACTATCCAGCATACATGCATACATGTTCACCCCCCCTCAACCCCTCCTCGGCGCCGGACTTGGCGTCCAGCTCCGTGCACCGACACTGCCGCTCTTTCCCCATCCAGACCCCTTATCCATCGCCGCTGATCTCGCGCTCGCGCTGGATCCGAGCCCGAGCCCACCACCGCGTTGCGGCGTCCGTCCCAGGCTACGGTCGAGGAGGCTCTTCGCAGCCGGTGTGAGGCCGTCGCGCCGTGGCGTCGAGCCGGGAGGCGGCATCCCGCTTGAACCGCGCACGCTCCGGTCGCCGTGCTTCGTGCGGTTGGCTGCGGCCCTCAACGCGTCCGTCAGCGACGGCGTTGACGGCGCCGGCCGCGGCTGGTGCGCTTTTGCGCGCTCGGATATGCTCCGTGATGCCTTGGCGCCGAGTTTGCGACCGATCTCGTCGCGGCGCTTTGGTTCGGGCAGTCGGAAGGTAGGGCCGTCGAGCGGGTCGTCGGACCCGTCGAGCGCACGCGGCGTCGCCAGCAGCGTGCCCCATGTCATGAGTGGCGGGAGGTCCTCGGGCTCGAGGTCAGCCTCGTCGGGCACTAGGGAGTAGTCCTCGGCCGGCTCGCGCTGGTCTCGTGGGATGTCTGTCGTGTCAGCTACCATTTCCCGGAGACTTAGAGCTCACATTCGGTACCGCGCACCGCTGCGTCGACCCATGACCGCGCAGGACTGCTGCCGCGCCTGCTCCCTGCCCGGCTTCCAGTCGGCTCGGCATCCTGGTCCTCCGGCATGCGGGTGTTGGTGTGTGAGATTGATGGTGGCGCCTGCCGTGTACCGAGGGCTGGCCCAGGGGCCTTGGGCTTCGGGTATGGCTTTTCATACGCGTCGGGCGGAAACATGAGGGGGTTCATGGTCTGGATTGTGTCAGCTATACAAAGCCAGGATCAGCTGCCCACCTTGTACGACCACTGCTCGACCCCACTACCGGCGTGAGACAAGTGCTCCACCTTCTCGTCGCCCATGACCTCCTTCTCGATGGCATCACGGCGTTGCTTCTCCTCACTGCCCCGCCCACGGCCGTCGCCCGTCCCGCCTGTCGCCTCGCGGTGGGGCACGATGGCGCCGTCCTCGGTCGATACGAGTGCCGTGGCCGGCAGTCCTGCCTTCACCAGGGCTGTCGACAGCGGGTGTTGCGCCGGTAGCTCCAACTCCTGGAACTTTGGTGGTGGGAGTGCCGAGGAAGCCGCGGCGTCTGTCGCCTTGATCAGGGCGCCTGACTGCGTCTTGACAAGCGCGCCAGATTCCGACCTGATGAGGGCGGTCGACGGGCCACTCGTGTTCTCCCCCTCACCCTCCGTATTCCCAGCGTCGGGAACCACCCCTTCAGCCGTGATGAGCTTTCTGTCCTTCCACGCCTCGCCTTCGGCCCGATCCTGTCCTCCTTCTGCGAGGCCACCGATAAGGCGTCGGCCGTTGGCATCGACGCGCCAGCCGCCAGAAGTAGCCGCATCGAGGATGAGCTTGCGGCGTTCCTCTCCAGCGAGCCGTCGGCTCTCAGCCACGCGCTCCACCTCGAACGCCCAGCCGCGCTCCTCCCTCCGCTGCTTGTTCTCCTCCTCGACGATCTGGACGAACGACGCGTTGTCCTCCGACGTGTAGTTGCGCTGGAAGGCGTCCAGCCCGAGGTCGTCGCGCACAACCGGCGCTTTCCTGCGCTTTGCCGCCCGCTTAGACGGACCAGGCGCGTCGTCCAACGGGTCGTGGTTGTCCGCCGGCCGCCGTCGCACCGTCGCCTCGCCGCGCGGCGTGTCCCATCTTCTCGCGCCGATCGGCGTCCGTGTGTTGAGATACGGCGTCCCCATCATCTCGAGCTCGCGCTGACGCGCCCGCTCGGTTTCGAGCTCGGCATCCGACTTGCCCTGTGACGACGGGCCGGCGCGCCTTCCTTCCTTCTCCTCGGCGATGCGGGCCAGCCGCCTGATCGAGGAGCTGAGCAGCTCGGGGTCATTGTTCGCCAGAGCTGATAGGTAGTCGTTTGTCGCGTGCAGGTGTGGAAGATTGGGAAAGAAGTCGCGGGTGATGATGTGGGACAGTGCCTCGGTGTATGTGTCTTCCTGCGCGATGTCAGCTGCGCTTTGAAACCTTGGGGCATGAGCAGCTTACGTCGAGCACCTGCTGTTCGTACAGACTGCGCTGTCCGATTTTTGGCCCCTCTATTAGCTTTGGTGCGGGTCCTGGCCGTGGCTTGAGGCCATCATCGCCCGCCGACATGGATCCGAGTGAGTGTGAGTGAGTGTTGATGATGGTCGCGTCGTTGAGCAAGTCGGTCCGACCTTGTTCGACAAGTTGGGTGGCGAAGTGGAGAAGCGGAAGCAAATTCACATGGGCTGTGGCGGCCTGCCTCAACAATCGACACGCTGCCTTGGTCCTTTGAAGCACAGTGGGCTCAGCAGTGACAGCGAGAGAGAGAGAGAGTGCAGGCTGAACAATCAGAGAGACATCACTGGAAGGGTGGAGCCGTCCGAGATAGGGACACATGTGTTGGAAAATGGAGGGGCTCCAGCTCCATCACTGCCACCCACAGCCAAAGAGGCCCCTTGGCACCATCACCCGCCTTCATATCTCCTGCGTCTGCCTGCTAGCTACTAGCGATAACAGGCGTCTGCTGCTCCCCCGCCCTTGCTATCATTGTCGCAATTGCTTCTAATTAAGTGGCAGACGCGTCCTTGGAAATCGCGTATCGGCAGTACAAGCGGTCTGTCTGCAGGCAGTCTGAGCCGACGGCGGTGGGAGGGTCGAATAAGGCGGGCCAGGCCGAAGGGACGCGGGGACGGAGGCTGGGCGTGACTCCGCCCGCCCAGCCGCTCTGCCTCCACCCGCCCGCCGCGCTGCGTCACTCCGACGCCGCCGTTTGCCAATCTCGTTGTGCCGGACGAGAACGACGACCGACCGCGTATCGACAACACAACCACGACTCGGCTCGACCGCATCATCTACTCCTATATCAGCAGCAGCAGCACCCACCACTCGACCCCCTCGCAGACCGCTGCCGCCACTCACGCTCACCGCACCCCCTAATCCAGACGCGCCCTCCACGTCTTCCCTCACCAGCCATGACTAAGCGTGTCCTCCGCGTCGCGCTCCTCATCAACGATGTGCCGGTGCGTAGCTGACCTCAGACGACCGGGAGCCCCTCTGACGCCATGTAGATGCAGACGGTCATTGACGAGGACGGTACCTGTACGTCGGGCCGTGCACGCAGCCGCCTTCCCCGCTGACCCGACCCTCCAGACTACGACATCTTCAAGCGCTGGCTCCTCAAGGCGCTGGCAAAGTACCCCGATGCCCAGGTCGCCAACAACACCGAGCTTGTGTTCGACGGCTACGACGTGGTCAACAAGCTCGAGTTCCCGCCCGCCGAGAAGCTCGTCGCTGGCGCCTCCGACTCGTATGATGTGATCATGTTGACCGGATCCAGTGGGTGTCATGTTCTGTGTTGGTCGACCCACTAACTCTCGCAGGGCATACCGCGCACGACGAGACGAGCTCGTTTGGTCCCACGCTCATCAAGTGGATCCGCGAGGTCGCTACCAACCCTGCCACCCAGCACATCAGGCTCATCGGCATCTGCTACGGCCACCAGATCCTCTCGATCGCTCTCGGTGGCTCGTGTGAGGTCGGCAAGGCTGGCTGGGAGGTCGGCGTGTACGGCATCAACTTGACCGAGGAGGGCAAGTACTGGTGGTCGTCGGATGTCAACTCGGTCAAGGGATCACACAAGATCGTGAGTGCAGCTGGGAGGGGTATTCCGCGCAGAAACTAACTCATTCCAGTTTGCCGAGCAGATGGTGAGCTGACAACTTTGTTCTCTTCGGCCAGCTGACAGCCCCAGCACCGCGACCACGTCCCCGCTCTTCCACCCGGAACTCAGCTCCTTGGCAGCTCAGAGAAGTACCCCGTCCACTCGTTCGTCAAGCTCCACCCCGCTTCCACACCAGCAAAGCCCCTCGCCCAGGTCCTCACAATCCAGGGCCACCCCGAGTTCACTCCCTCGATCGTCAACCACATCACCGACGCCCGCACCGAGGGCGGCATCTTCACCCCCGAGGTCGCAGCCGAGGCACACCGCCGTGCGCCGGGCCTGGACGGCACCGGCGGCGAGGGCGAAGGACGGCTCGGTACTGCCATCTGGAAAGTCATGCTCCAGGACCTGCCAGCACAGCAGAGCGGCCCCGCGCCCCAGGGTAACGGCTCGGCACAGCAGCCAACTCAAGTGAGCTAAGCTACATGTACAGATTGTTTGGGCTCTGTGCATGGATTTATCACGGTTTTATGGCTGCTAATGACGCGCTTAAAGGCTTATCTCCAAGACCCATCCCGCTACTCCAGCATTGACAAGCTACTCGACCGCCCGGGTCCCTGGACTGATGAGAGCTTTGAGGGAGGACAGACGGTGGGCATCTGACTTGGTTGACTCCTTACTCTGCTGACGTTACTCAGACCAAGGACTTCCTCCGTAACCAGTCAAAGATTCTTGTCATCGGCGCGGGTGGTCTCGGCTGCGAGATTCTGCAGAACCTTGCATTGAGTGGGTGACATCTTGCCACAGAATCTAACCCACCAGCCGGCTTCGGCGATATCCATGTCATCGACATGGACACGATTGACATTTCTAACCTCAACCGCCAGTTCCTTTTCCGGTCGGTTCAGCTCGACCTCCTTGGCCAATAGCTGACACCCTCACAGCGAGGCTGATGTCGGCAAATCTAAGGCTCTTGTCGCGGCCGACTTCATCATGAAGCGTGTGCCCGGAGTCAAGGTCACGGCCCACCACAGCAAGATCCAGGACCACCCCCTGTCATTCTACAAGCAGTTCAACATCATCATTGCCGGTCTCGACTCCATTTCTGCTCGCCGATGGATCAACGCGACTCTGGTCGGCATGGTCGACGAGGAGGACCCCGAAAGCCTCAAGCCGTTGATTGACGGCGGCACTGAGGGCTTCAAGGGCCAGGCTCGTGTTATTCTGCCGACCATCACGTCGTGCTACGAGTGTTCTGTGGGTAGCACGCAGACTTATCACCCACTGACCTCAGATTGACATGCTCACTCCGCCCACTGCATTCCCCATCTGTACCATCGCCAATACCCCTCGACTCCCCGAGCATTGCATCGAGTGGGCCAGTGTCCTTGAGTGGCCGCGTGTCTTCAAGGGTAGGTGAAATTCGTGTGTGCTCACCTAACACCCCAGACAAGAAGCTTGACACGGACGACCCGGACCACATCGAGTGGCTGTTCCAGGTTGCCTCGAACCGCGCTGCCGAGTTTAAGATTGAGGGCGTCACTTGGGCCCTCACCCAGGGTGTCGTCAAGAACATCATTCCGGCGATTGCGAGCACGAACGCCATCATTGCGGCGTCGTGCTGCAACGAGGCGCTCAAGATTGCCACAACGTGCGCCCCCTTCCTCAACAACTACATGATGGTGGGTAACTGAGGTTGTATGCGGGCTTGAGCTAACGCATGATTTAGTACGTCGGCAACGACTCTCTCTACACTTTCACCTTTGAGCACGAGAAGCGACCCGAGTGTCCAGTGTGCGGCGGCGAGTCCATCTCGGCTGAGGTCGGCAAGGACTGGACTCTGGAGAAGCTTGTGGAGTGGATTAGCCTGCGCCAGGACCTGTAAGTGGTGTTGGAGCTTAGTCTACTGGACGACGTCACCAAGGACACTGCTGACGCACGCGCGCAGCCAGATTACGCGACCCAGTTTGGCCCATGGCAATGGTCAACCCCTCTACTTCCAGGCACCCCCTCAGCTTCATGAGGCTACCAAGCCGAACCTGGAGAAGCTCGTTTCGGACTTGGTGCAGGAGGGCGAGGCACTGGTTGTCACGGATCCAAACCTGCCGTTCAGCCTGTCGGTGGAAGTGACGTTTGTGTGAGCTGCGTTGTGGAGACGAGCTTAATGGCAAGAGGTGCAATGTACATAGCTAGCATTGTATTATAGAGACGATTGCATGGAGAAGGAATGCGGCGGGGGAGGAGATGATCTTGGCAAACAGTGCCAAGGACGCATGCATCATTGTTGACGCTGGGTGCTGCTTGCGGACTTGTTGCCACCAAACGACATGTGATTAGGAGTTTGTGCCTGGCGTGGTAATGCTTTGGCGGTTGCAGCCTCGGGCGCCGACCTGCTGCGGCGCGAGCGACTAAACACCCACCACCACCGTCCACCGCCATCACTCATCATTCTTCATCAGCGTCGTCCTCCATCACACGCTCCACTCGCTCACACGTCGCATCCACGCACCGCGCCGGCCACCAGCGCACAGCAGACACGGCGCAGCACACAGCAGCAGGCAGCAGCACGCCGCACCACACCGGCCGAACAGTCCGCCCAGGGTCCGCTTTCGCCCCCTCCCCTGTTCTTGGCTCCAAAGTCGGGCGAGCGAGCTTGCGATCTTGCGAGCGACTTTCGGTCCGTCCGTCCCAGCCAGCTCGAACGACACGGCGTTCTTCTCGAGCGCTCGTGGACTCCTAGTGACCCCCCGCCAACGCCCATGCCACAGCCGCCATCATGAGCACTGGCACTAGCGGCACAATACCGCCCGCGATCACGGTCCTCACGAACGCGAGCAGCACCATCTCGCAGCTGTTCCCCACGCCGACGAACACCAGCAGCGGCAACCCGAACGGGAAGAAGCTGAATGTGTATTATCTTGTTGTGAGTGCTGGTGGTGGGAACGGCAGCGGAGGAGGGAAGAGAACGGGGAGGAGGCGAGGCGGTGGGGTGCTGCGCACGCTGCGCTCTGCGTGGTCGCCTGTGACCCGTGAAGACGAGAGCGCGAGAGCGTTGCAACATCGGCTCCCCGCACCAGTGCACGGCCTTTGCCCGCCTCCGGCCGTGGCGCGAGCCTTAACCCCCCGCGCCTCCCCATCCCCCTCCCCCCAACTACATGACAGACGCTGACATCGCCTACCAGTTCCTCGGCATCCTCGGCGCGCTCGTCGTCCTCGCGTGTCTCCTCACGGTCCGGAGCTACCGCCTGCGGCGGCAGTACCGCTCTGCCGCGCAGCTGGCCATCGCGCGCGGCGAGCCCTTCCCCCCCGACTGGTGGCAGCAGCAAAGACAGCAGACGCCGGCCGACGAGCTGTGGGGCGGCGGCATCTACACTGGCGGGCCGCCGCCCGGCCCACTGTCCGAGTGGGCCATTGTCGGCGGGCGCGCGCCCCACGGCGGAAGGAGAGAGCGCCGCTGGGTCCGCATTCCCGTGCTGTGGGACGCCAAGCCTGTCCCGGAGGTCGAGGAACAGGTGGACGCCGAGCCGGCGTGGGCGACCTGGGGCCAGGTGAGTGAACCGAGCCGTAAGAGGAGGGAATGAGCGAGCTGACGCCCGCCGCAGCCATTGACGCTGCACTCGCTCGCGCCGGCGCCCGAGCTGCACCGCCCGATCCCGCCCCTGCCCTTCCAGCACCCGCCGCCGCCGCGCCCGAGCGTCTGGCGCCGCAACCGCGCGCCGCCGCCCCCGCCGCCAGTGCCGCCAGCACCGAAGCTCGAGCCCGAGATCGACAGGACAGTGGGCGCAGGCGAGCCGATGCGCGTCGCCGTCGTCATCCAGATGCCTGGGTTCGAGCCGCGGCCGACCGACGACGACGACGAGGACGACGACGAGGTCGTTGGCTGGGAGCCCGGCATGGAGCTCGGCGTGTGGACGGGCGAGGTCGCGCCGGACCTGCTGCCTGAGTGGGGCTATGCGTCGTCCCCGTCCTCTTCGGCGGCTGACGACAAGGAGAAGGAGTTATGAGAGAGAGGCGCGATACACCAGACCCACGATACACCAGACCCACATATACTTGTACGCATGTCATCTTTGCTCTGTTCGGTGCGGTGCAACGGGATCCAAAAATGGCATATTGTCCACACGAACTGTGCTCACAGTCGAGTATAAAGAGGGGGAGATGGGTCTACGGGGAGATATTGAAACGACCGCCTAAGCATCCTGCAGAGGGAAGGGCACGGTGACGCGCCACACGAGCGCCTGGTTGTCGAGCGTGTAACTGTTGGGGTCGGAGTACGGCTGGCCGGCCTGGAAGCCGTTCTGGGTGATAAAGTCGTTGTCGGAGAAGGAGAAGAGGAAGTAGTCGTTGGGGAAGGCCGGGTCCTGGACGCTGGCGAACGCGATCGACTCCCACTTGGAGTTGATGAGGCTCACGTCGAACGTCGGGTCCGTGTCGCCGTTGTGGATGCCGAAACGCGCGAGCTGGGTGCCGTCGAGGATGTCAACCCAGGGGGTCACCTTGGCGGCGGTCACGTCCTTGTTGAGCACGTTCTTGGGCGCGACGGGCACATAGTCGGTCGTGTACGTCGTCTTGGCGATGTCAGTCGCGGCCGCCGTCGAGAAGAGGTAGAAGCGCTTGTTCTTGGCCACGGCGTCCGTGTCGCCGCCGCCCTTGCCGTCACGCGAGAGCAGGACAAACGTGTCGTCCGAGATGTAGTGCACCTCGGACTGCGACAGCGTCTTGGCCTTGCCGTTGGTGACGGGCAGCTCGACGACGTACGAGTGCAGCAGCGCAGGCGGCGACACGGTCGTGTCGTACGTGAGGAAGCGCGTGTAGCGGCCCTTGTCGTCGCCCTGGTCCTGGGTGAGCGACGACTGAAGCAGGATGTACAGGCGCGTGCCGTCCGGGTTGGAGGTGAGGCCCTCGTAGCCCTGGTTGGGGACGCGGCCCTGGTCGGGCACGGTGCCGTTCTGGTTGTTGGCGTCGTAGAAGAGCGCACCCTTGAGGCGGGGGAGGAAGGCCGGGGGAGGCGCAATCACGTCGAGCAGCTTGCCCTCAGGAGAGTACTTGTACACGTAGGGGCCGTACTCGTCCGACACCCAGTACGAGCCATCGGGGTTACGGACCAGGCCCTCGGCGTCGAGCGAGATGTGGTTGTACGCGTCCGACGCGATGGGGATGGGAATCGAGCCATTGCGGTACGACAGCGCATTGAGGCCGGTGGTGGGCGTGCCGTCCTGCTCGACGTACTTGGTCGACGAGACGTACTTGAGGTCAAAGGTCGACTTGGCGGCCTGGTATTCGAGCGTCTTGTTGTCGTAGTAGGGGCGGAGAGTGAAGTCGACGTAGTGGTTGCGACCAACAAAGTCGTGCGTCTCGGGGCGGTTCCATCCGCGGTCGGGCTGGACGATGATGCGGCCAGTGTACGTGCCGCAGTCGGCCTTGGTCAGGTGGTCGAGGCGGATGGCAGAGCCGATGCCGCCGATCGTCTCGCCAAACTCGTCCTTGGCGCTGCCGTCGATCGCACCGAAGCCGACGAGGCCCTTGGAGACAAAGTTCTTGCCGTTGAAGGCGACAGTGGTCTCGTATGCGGGGTTGGCCTGGGTAGCCGAGGGGGCGCACGATGCCGAGGCCGAGGCAGAGGACGAGGCGGAGGTGACGGACGCGGAGGCCGAAGCAGAGGACGAGCCAGTGGCGGAAGCCGACGCGGACGAGGAGCCAGTGACGGAAGCAGAGGCAGAGGCGGAGCCAGTAGCAGAGGCAGAGCCAGTGGCAGAGGCGGAGCCAGTAGCCGAGGCGGAAGCGGAGGCCGAGGCAGATCCCGAGGGCGGGCCGGTGGCAGAAGCCGAGGCCGAAGGCGAGCCAGTGGCAGAGGCAGAGGCGGAAGCCGAGGCGGAAGGAGCACCAGTGGCAGTGCCAGTGGGCGACACGGTGGCCGAGGTCATCGACGAAGGGAGGACTGACTCAGTGAGCGTAGTCTTGGTGTTAGTAGTGGTCGAGCGGCTTGTAGTCGTTGTCGACGAGGTCGAGGTGACGGGCGTGCACGAGCCGGGGGCGGACCTGGTGGACGAGCGGGTGATGATCGACCACGAGGAGCTGGGGGTGTTCGAGGGCGTGGTGGTGGGAGCCTGCGAGGGGGTGGTGGTCGACTGGCCGGGAGCGGTGGTGTGGCCCGGAGCAGTGGTCGACTGGCCCGGAGCAGTGGTCGACTGGCCCGGAGCGGTAGTCGACTGGCCAGGAGCGGTAGTCGACTGGCCAGGAGCGGTAGTCGACTGGCCAGGAGCAGTGGTCGACTGGCCCGGAGCAGTGGTCGACTGGCCCGGAGCAGTGGTCGACTGGCCCGGAGCAGTGGTCGACTGGTCAGGAACAGTGGTGGTAGTAGGCAGCGTCGACGCCGTGAGCGTCGTCTTGGTGCCAGTAGTCGACGAGCGGCTCTTGGTGGTCGACGAGGTGGTCGAGGTCGAGACGGTGCACGACTGAGGGCGCTTGGTCGTCGAGCGGGTGATGATGGTCCACGAGGGGCTGCCCGTGGCGGTGCCAGACGGGCTGCCAGTGGGGGCCTGCGAAGGCGAGGCGGTCGAGGCGCCGCCAGTGGGCGCCACAGTGCCGGTGGGGCCGCCGGTCGCCGAGCCGTTAGGGAGGGTGTTGATCTTCAGGTCCTTGATGAAGAAGCAGGTGGCTGTGGGTGAGCTCAAAACCTCAACGCACTAGCTCACTGGCAAGAAGGTCAGACCACGAGACGTGCACCTTCTGAGTGAACTTCTGGAGGTCAAAGTCCTGGCGGTTCTCGACCACGGGCACGTCAATGTCCACCGAGCCCGACTGCAGGAACACAAAGGTGCAGACCTGCGTGATACCGGGGCCGAGGTCGGGCACGGTGTAGTTGGCGAACGGGGTGCCGGCGAGGACGGAGACCGAGCCCGAGGGGGTGAGACTCACGCCCTGCGAAGTGGCACCGGAGACGAGCGTTCCCTGGGTCTTGGAGGTGCCCTGGGTGGGTTAGTCGTTGGTGGCACTGGCCACAGGGCGTCAACTCACGGGGATAAGCGTCACGGTCGTCAGCTTCTCGTTGCCGGTGAAGCTGCCGAGCAGGTTGTTGAGGAAGTAGTCGGCGGGGACGGACGCATCGCGGCGGGACACGATGGCGTCCTCGGCGATGGCGCGGCCGGCGATGCGGGCGGAGACGGCCTGCGCGCGCGGCGAGGGGACAGCCGCCACGAGGGGCAGGGCCAGGACGGCGGTGATGACAGAGGTGAGCATCACGCCTTTTCAGAGAGCGACAGCAGTTGGTGTTAGAGAGTGTGGGGGGAATGAGCCATAAGTGGGTCCTCAGTCTGTCTGCGTCTCCATATAACGGCGGGGCGAGATGTTGAGCAAGGTTTCCGCGACTTGGGCCAGCCCCTGCCCTCTGTGTCGGCTCCCCGTGCCCGCGCATACACCTCGGCAGGCTCAGCGCAGCTGACAGGGTCGAAGAAGCTTGCCAACGGCTGCACGCATTCACCGCAGGCTTTTCTCCTCGTCCACTTGCCTGGCTAGGAGGTAATCGTGTGTTGCTACGCCATCGACTGCGCGAGCGGCCTTGGCAGAGAGGCGCCGGCGCCTCGGAAGCCACACCCACATGTGCGGCCCAGGAACCCATGCCGCGAGGTCTCGGACAAGACGCGAGGCAAAGCGTAAGAAGCGCGAGCGCGTGGACGCGACGCGGCGAGCCAAGGTCGGTTTAGCGTTGTTTGTAAGGGGTGGATGGGTCAACCTCAGGGGTTCCAGACGAGATATCGAACGTGCGTTCATGATGCTACTCCGGCGGCGCCAGCAGTGCGCGGATGCAGCGATGAGGCACACACCTTCACTGCACCCTCATCTAGGGCCTAGCACAAGGTGGATGCTTGTTGGGTGTTGGCCGTAGAGCCAGAGGGCCGAATCTGACAGACGCGCAGCTCAGAAGAGACGCGACGAGACAATGTCGACGACACGTTCGTCGATCCCGCTAGTTCTATTCGCGACGCGTCCATTTGCGGAGGGCCCGATCCGACTCCTTACACCATTCCCTACTTCCACTGCGGGGGCGGTAGGGGCCTGGCGGGCATGAGTTGTTGATGTTGTGTTTGGTGAGGATTGCAAGAAAATAGACATGGGTAGTCTTGGCATCACGGGGTTGAGTTCGGTTGTGAGGTCATTGTCGGGGAGCCAAACCCGGATGCAGACCTTGTGGCATATCGGGACACTGTCGAAGCACAGCTCGACACCACTCTCATTCCAAGCCTTCACCACCGACTCCAGAAGCTTCGTGGTGGTGCAGAGGCCACCAGAGCGGCATGCGGGTACACTGGTGCCAAGCCATGCGTTGGCTGGTAGGAGGAGCTGAGAGATTGCACGTGGGTGAAGCGTCCTTCTGCACTCGGCGTACTGGGCCCTGGAAACGCCCGGTCAGTCATCGGGATTTGGCCCCGGGCAATGGCTGCCGCAGTCGGACTCCAGCGAGACGAGCGATGAGGGTTGAGCTGCGAGTCGGGGTTATCCCGCAAGAACTGCGCCTGGTCACGGGCCGACAGCCGGGAGAATGCGAGTGCCTGGAGTGAGCGACATCACGGTGTCTGCTTACCTCGGCGAGACGCTGCCGTCGCTTGCGGAGCAACAAAGTCCCAATGACAACGGAGAGGACGAGTATGGCCATGCCTCCCAGCCCTAGCCCTATGCCAAGGCCGACATTCTCCTTTGAGGGCTCTGCGGGGAGTGGGGGAGGGAGATTGGTGGTCACCGGCACGTAGGCTGTGTACCTGTGTGTTGGCTGTGGGGATACCGGTGTGGCGCTCTGCGGGTACGGTCTGACGGAGAGCGAGTATGTGGCGAAGAAGGACCGCTGCCTCTGCATGGGGAGTGTGCAGGTGTCGTTTACCTGGTGTCAGTTGTGGCGATGCTCGATAGCTCACAATCGTGGGCTGATACCGGGTGTCGTTCACAACGAACATGTGCCACCCTGGCTTGTCAAACTGGAAGCCCCAAGAGTAGGGATGGTTGAAGATGGCTTGGCTTCTGGGGACATTGAGCATAGGTGAACCAGGCAGGACAACACCTACGAACACAAAAGGTCCTCGAGGACAGCCCTTGAGGCATTGCCTAATGGGTCTGAAGTCCCGACAGAAGGGAAGACTGCCACCTCGGGGCGTCAGCTCCACTTTGTGATCGACATACCGAGCGATTGGGCAGGATGAGCACGGGGGACACCTCTCTCAGCCAGCCGGGGACGATCTCGCTCGGTCGTCCCACATCGACAAAGCCGAACTGATATGACAGATCTGGTGGGTCAGAAGGTGCAAGGGGTCTACCTACCCACTCGCATAAATCCGATGCACTGGGTTGGGGACGATGAGGCCTATCATGTTGGCAACTGGCACTGTCGGAACGGGTACCAACCCTGTGGTGTACGATACTGTTGTGGGCGCGTCCGGCAAATGAGGGGCTGCGGGTGTAGCCATCGGGCCATCGAACAGCGTCAAAGGGACGGACGGGCTCTGTAGTGGGCCCAGGTTGTCTCGGGCAGGAGTCTTCGCATGCTGAGGTTCGTTTTGACTATTACCGCCCACGACCTGTATCGAGGACATTAAGAGGAGGGCCAGCATCCACATGACAAGGAGGTTACTTTCGTGACATGAGAAAAGAAAGGAAGGTCAGAGTGGAGAGATGATGAGTCGCCGAGAAGAAACAGTGGGGCGTGTCTTGTTCCACGCACTGATCCCCCCTCGTGGCTCGTGGCCCACAGATGTGGAGATCGTGGAGACCGTGCAGGCCTCGCGGCTGGTGGCAAGCAGATGAGGATTCAAGACATTTATCTGGAGAGGCAAGATGAAGCATGGCTATGGCTGTGATGGGTAGTGATGGAAAATGATGATGCTGATAGCGATGGTGCATGCAAGAGTGGCACGAGCACGCAAAGCGGCCCCGGCCTCGTCGACAACATGGGCCCAGTGCGCCAGTGCACCTCACTCCTCACTTGCATGCGACGTGACACGTCGCTGTGAGACCCATGCTTGACCGCCTTGGCCTGCTTGGCCCCGCAACATTGACAAAAGAGGGAAACTTTTGTAATGTTGAGTGACGGCAGCGCAGTGGTGTCCCCGAGCGTCTCATCGCACGGGGCCCGCGGTAAACAACGACGGCACAACGCGACTGACTTTTGAAATGACTTCATCCCCCACCACTCGTCCTTCGCACCCATAACAAGAACAATGCGCGAGCAACCCCCAGCTCGCACATTCTCCACTCTCCCACCCAGCATGCTCGGGCTCACAGACTCGCCCAGCCAGCTCGCAAACCTCGGCCTCGCCGCCAGGCGGGACCGCGACAACAAGCCGTCTCCCAGCCCGCTCAAGCCCGTGCCCGAGGCCGAAGCCTTACCGCCCCAGCTCCGTCCGCGTATCCGCCAGCTGGTGGCCACGAACGCAGCTCATGGTCCCATGCCCCCGCCTGCGTCGCCGCGTGCAAAGCCCCGCCCATCGGTCGCGGCCGTGGCACAGCGTTCGCAGGTCACCAACATGATTTCGGCGTGGTCGGCCAAGACACCAGCGGGGGCTAGTCCCACGCCCACCGTTCCGCCCATCCCATCTAGCCTGTCGTCGTCACGCTTGGCCAGCTGGCGGGAGGATCAGGAGGCCGCGTCTCCCTTTCCCACTTCGCCGGTCTCTGCAACGCCGGTGAGGAAGGCCGTGCCGGTGCCCCGCACCGAGGTAGTCCGTACAGCCCAGCCCGAAGCTGTGGTCGCACGAGCAGCACTCAAGCGCGTGGTGGCCACCCAGGTTGAGTCTGCCCGCCCAAGCCGCACATTCAACCCACTGGAGGAGCCTGCAAACACCATCACTCAACTGCAAGCTCGCGTGCCTGTTGTTAACAAGCAGACTGAGCTGCCCGGCAAGCCGGTGCCCCTCACGACCACCCCGACCAAGCCCGAGCAAGTGCGCCCTCGCCCTACCTCACTTGCAATGCCGAGTTCAGCAACAAAGGCCTTTCCTTCTCAGACCTCGCCTATTCGCCCTGGTCATACTACCGCTCGCCCACTCACTCCAGTTGACTCGCGCCCCGAGTCGCGTGCAAGCTCGCGTGGTACGGTGGCTGCGGCCAAGGCCATGTTTGAGGCGCCCTCGCTTCCTCCCTCGCCTGCCCCTCCGGCCACTCCTCGTTCGCGTGTGGCAGAGCGTGTCGCTGCTTTGTCCCAGTCACACTCTCGTCCAGTGTCACCTTCGCCTATGCCAACCAAGCAGCGCACCACGGCAACTCCCACCAGGCAGCGCCCGAAGAGCATGTTTGAGACGAAGACGCCTGAGAATGCACCTCCCACTGCGGCGTCCCAGCGTGGACCACCTCAGCTCGCCGAGAACCGTCGTGTTGTGAACACCTCCAAGCCGAGTGACAGTCGTCCAGTGGTCAAGCCTGTGGCAGAAACCAAGTTGGCCAACCCATCCGAAGAGCAGAAGACGAAGGCGGGGTGGATTGAGTGGAAGCCCAGCGCCACTTACGATGCCAACGCTCACGGCGAGCGGCTGACGCTTGACAACGAAGACCGCGAGATTGGTGAGTGAGAGAGGCTGTTCAGCTCTGACCCTAGCCATGCCCCCGACCACGCCAACATCACGCGCCCGAGCCGACTCCCGGGGCATTACCACAGTCCATGTCGGCGTCCGCCCCCGCCTCCACCCAAGCCGGAAGGACCAAGTCCTTGCCAACAACCTCCCCGACCCGAGCATTCAGCTGGCTTCGCCCCGTTCTCCACTGGCCAAGACGGAGACCGCAGGCGACCAGGAGAACACACCTGGTGTCGTCTTCGACCCTCGAATTGAAGCCTCGAAGGGGAACTACGCCAACTGGGTGTCTGCTCGTCCCGAACGCGAGGAGGGCATGGGGCCCTCCCGCATGTGGGCGCCTCAGAGCCGTGTCATTGCGCGGGCGACGGAGGGCATGTCCGAGGCTGCGAAGGAGGAGCTCAGGATGACTCAGAGTGATGCGGACCGTGCGGTTCGTGCCCTGACCGAGGTGTCTGCCGCATCGGAGTACCACACGGCACATGGAACCCCGCACGACCATCGGTACGCGCCAAACCCGTGGTACTACAACCAAGGCTACTACTACGACCCGGCTGCGTACCAGGAGCAGTATGGCGAGTACGACGAGTACTACAGCGGCGCACGGGGGTACTACTACGACCCATACTGGGGCTACCAGCACTACCCTGCCCCGGGTCAAGACGCGAGGTGAGCGATGCGACGACACTTGCCGCCGGGCTGACCAACCAGGGACTACGCGACAAACCGTGCTGGTGCTTGGGCACAAGATCAGATGACACAGCAGCAGCCTCTGCATGATCCGTGAGTGATTAGCTGTCGCGCTAGATCCGACCCGTGCTTATCAGCCAGGAATGCCGCAGGAGCACAGGAAGGTGGAGGTGGTGGAGGCCAGTATCCCATGCCGCAATTCGTGCAGCACTATCAACCTCCACACAGACAGCCAGCCGCCAAACTCGACCGCCCACACACTCGCCGCTGAGCGGCATCCCGGCGTCCTACCGCCATACCGAAAGTCGTTTGTCGAGGAAAAGTAGCCCAACATGCGGACCAGTGTCAATACAACGAGCGCGTGTGCGCATTTTACGACCCATCACGAGCCGAAGTCATTTGTTAATAGGTTTATTATGATGAATGGGGGATGTCAAGACATCCCCATAGTTACGTAAAGTCACGCGTTTATCCTCTCAAGCACCTGGCTCGCAGTCTGGAAGGCGGCGACCTGTGGCAGACGAGCAGTCCAGTTGCAAGTACTGACCAGGATGCAGCTCATCCACAGGGGGAGCTCTACTGACCTACTGATGATAGGCTGTTCCGAAGGCAATAGGGGCCTCTGCCACCTCAATACATAGACCAGACCGGCTTGTTGGGTCGACCGGCGACCGGTTGTAGGCCCTCCGCCGCGGTCGGTCTCGGTGATAAGGACCCACTCTATGCCACAGACGAAGGTGGTTCGTGGTTGCAGCCTACGCTGCAGTACTATGACCAACCACCTGTCCTACCGGGAGCCCCGATGCTCCCCACGCCCAGCCGCCTTACCGCGGCATGCAAAGCCGCTGAAGCGCTAGCTCGAGTGGAGGTCGTGTTGCGGTGGAGGCTCCCACGGGTGGAGGTAGATGTGCCGGCGAGTATAAAGACCACGCGACGGCGCGCGACGCAGCAACACCCACCCACTCCTACACACTCCCACCCACAATGGTCAAGACGGCAAAGTTTGGAAATATCGAGGTGCCCGTGCCCGGCTTCGGCGCGATGGGCATGTCGGCAGCCTTCGGGCCGGCCGACGACGCCGAGTCTCTCAAGGTACTCAAGCACGCGGTCGACATCGGCTGCACGTTCTGGGACTCAGCAGTCGTCTACGGGTCGGGGCACAACGAGTCGCTTCTCGGGCGCTTCTTCGCCGAGAACCCGGGCGCACGGGAGAAGGTGTTCGTCGCGTCCAAGTGCGGCTTCGACTGCATGAACGGTGGGGGCTACTCGACCGTCACGAACAAGCCGGCCCATATCGCCGAGTACATCGAGGGCACGCGCGCCCGGCTGGGGTCGTACCCCGACTTGTATTACCTGCACCGGATTGACGAGGGCACGCCGCTCGAGGAGTCGATCCCGGCGCTCGCGAAGCTCCGCGCGGAAGGCAAGACGCGCTTCATTGGCCTGAGCGAGTGCAGTGCTGCCACGCTGCGCAAGGCGGATTCGAGTGAGTGCAGCGGCGTGGGGACTAGCTGACGACAGTCGCGCACATTGACGCCGTGCAGATCGAGTACTCGCCCTGGGAGACGGGGCACGAGCGCAACGGGCTCATCGCGACGGCCAAGGAGCTCGGCGTGGCGATCGTCGCCTTCTCGCCGCTCGGCCGCGGTGTGCTGACTGGCAAGTGAGTGGTGTCAGCTCCTCGTCGTGTGGCGGTCCCACTGACTCCCCCTCCCCAGGTTCACCACCGCGTCCGACTTCACAGGCCAGGGCGACATGCGCGCCGCGCTGCCGCGCTTCTCGGCCGACAACCTGCCCGACAACCTCAAGCTCGTGGACGCGATCAAGGCGCTCGCGGCGAAGAAAGGCTGCACGCCGGGCCAGCTGTCGCTTGCGTGGGTTGTCGCGCAGGGCGCCATCCCGATCCCGGGCACGCGGAACGCCGGGCGGCTGGACGAGAACTTTGGCTCGCGCGAGGTCGACCTCTTGCCAGACGAGGTGGCGCAGATCAACGAGATCATCGCGGCGCAGGAGCTCAAGGGGGAGCGGTACCATGCCCCGATGATGGCGCTTATTGGCAAGTAGAGATGTTAAGATGATATGAAGTGAGGAGCATTGTGCAAAGTCATTCATTCGGTACCTGTTCTACTGCTACGCCCGCCTAGTGCGCGTTGAACCACTCGGCAATCTTGCCGGCAGTACGGTCGACGATGTCCGGCTGGTCGTAGTACTGGAAGTGGTTGACGTCGTTGTCCCACACGAGCTTCTTGTCGTCCGTCTTGATCGAGTCAAAGTGGCGCTTGGCCGCCGCCGAGTTCATGCACATATCGCCGTGGATAACGAGCGCGGGGGTGTTGAGGCGGCTCACGCCCTCGACGGTCGAGTAGCCAAAGTGGTCGAGGTCCGACATGATGGCGTACTTGTTCTCCCACCCCTTGAGCGTCCACGGGCCGTACCAGCTCCACACGAGCGGGCCGGGCAGGCCCGCGTCGCTCCCCTTGACGCGGTCACCGAGCTCGGGGGCCACAAGCGGCGCGTACACCACCTCGCCCGTGGCCTCGTACTTGTCCTTTGCGTCCTGGGCGCGCTTGAGGCGCGCAGCAAGCAGCGCCTCGCGCTCCGCCTCGGTGGGCGCGGTCGCCTCGTCAAACGGGTCGAGGGTCACGCCCGCCGCGATCATGAACAGGTCCGTCTCGCGGTCCCGGAAGTAGCCCGTGACGGACGCGACGGCCCGAATGCGGCTGTCGTACGACGCGACGTCGAGCAGCTCCGGCCCGCCCTGGCAGATGCCCGCGGCGTAGATGCGCTTCGCGTCGACGTCGGGCAGCGACTCGAGGTACGTGATCGCGCTGACGGCGTCTTCGTTCTTCATGACGGGGTTCTCGAGGCGGCGCGGCGTGCCCGTGCTCTCGCCCACGGTGCGCGGGTCGAACGCAAGCGTAACGTACCCCTCGTCCGCGAGCCGGCAGGCGTAGTGCAAAGGCGCCTGCTCCTTCGCGAAGCTGTACGGGCCCAGGAGGACGACGGCGGGGTGCGGGCCCGGCGTGGTCGGCGTGCAGAGGATACCGGCGCACGTCTCGCCGTGAGACGGGAAGGTCGTCTTCTTCGTTGTGTAGTTGCCGTTGTGGACCATAGTGTGGATGTGGGGGTTGTGTTAGCTTGGGGGAGGCTTGAGGTGGATGGGTTGAGTGAAGCTGCCTGCTGTCGGCGCCGACTCGGCTTCTTATATGCCTGTCGTCAGGCAGCCCCCTCCACTCTCGGTGCATCGTCGCCGACGGCCCTCCACTATCTTCAACCGACGCTTAGCCCTGTGCAGATAGCAACGCAACGGCATGCATCGTCGCAGGCAACAGCGCGGTATCCTCGGCAGCCACAGTGCCACTGGGCCGCCTCCACCTCGCGCTGGCGCTTGGCGCACGTGACTTGATCGGCGCCGTCGGCCTGGTGGAGGACCGCGGGGCGACCTCCACCTGGCGACTCTAGCCGCTCTGGGGGCGGTGTGGAACCCCGAGTCAATGGCGATGTGTCTGGGACGTCTGGGGTTGGTTGGTGTGCATGCTGCGACCGCTTGCGATGCAGGTGTCTTCTTCAGTGCGTCTCATGCACCAGAGTCCACTCCTCCACCCACGCCAACTGCCACGCATTACGCAGTGGCCACTGCCCACGGCGGGCTCAAATAACCCAGGCGCTGCCACGTGGAAATGCTCCCGTCGCCGCCCGCATGCCCGCCCGATGACACTGCGGCGGCGGCGGGCGGCGAGAAGCGATGCGTGTACCGTGTTTCGTCAACGTCGCGCGCGACGACTTGTAAGAGCGTGTGATCGTGTCAAACGGCGACATCGACATCTCTCTCTCGCGCTCTCGCTCTCGTCTCGACACACTCTCACCTCCTATCGCGGCAGACCAGACACGCCCGCGCCCCCACCCAGACCCCACCGACGACCCCACCACCACCATGTCCACGCCCACACCAGACGCCGCCGCGCCGGGCGGCTCGACCTCGTCGTCGCCGCTCAAGAAGTTCAAGCTCGTCTTCCTCGGAGAGCAGAGCGTCGGCAAGACGTCGCTCATCACGCGCTTTGTACGTTGCGTGGCCGTGGCGTCAGCCGGCGGCCTGTGCCCTCCCGCGCGCGACACGGACTGACCGCCCAGATGTACGACACGTTTGACAACACGTACCAGGCGACCATTGGTGCGTGGGCGGCGAGCTCGCCGAACTGACGCCAGGCATCGACTTCCTCTCCAAAACAATGTACCTCGAGGACCGGACGGTGCGGTTGCAACTCTGGGACACTGGTGCGTGGAGGCGAGGAGGACTCGGAGGCCGAGCTGACTTTACCAGCTGGGTGAGCGAGCCCCGTGCGGCGGCGGGCGAGAGACGAGAGAGCTAACCATGTGTGACCACATCGACAACAGACAAGTAAGCCGGCCAGCACGCGCACTCGACGCCCGCTGACGCCCCCAGGAACGTTTCCGCTCCCTCATCCCCTCGTACATCCGAGATTCATCAGTCGCGGTGATTGTCTACGACATTACGAGTAAGTCGGTGTCCGCAGCGCCGCTGACCGACGCTAGGCCGCGCATCGTTCCTCAACACGACCAAGTGGGTCGACGACGTGCGCAACGAGCGCGGCGACGACGTCATCATCGTGCTGGTTGGCAACAAGACGGACCTGAACGACAAGCGCCAGGTGACGCCCGAGGACCTCGACAAGCGGGCCAAGGAGCTCGGCGTGATGAGCATCGAGACGAGCGCAAAGGCGGGACACAACGTCAAGGCGCTGTTCAAGAAGATTGCGCTCGCGCTGCCGGGCGGCACGCCGGAGGGCACCGCCGGAGCAGCAAATCAGAGTGAGTGTGCCAGCGGCGGAGGGCGTGGCGACGGGGCGCGGGGTTGTGGCATGGGCACGTGGGCCGAGGGAATGCCCGGGCATGCTACCGACCCCAGGCGTGCCCGCCAGCCGTAAGCGAGATGCTCAAGCCGCCGCTCTCTGGGCTCGCTGCACATCGAACCACCGCGCACACACTGACGCCACGCAGAGATCGACGTCTCCGCGCCCGCCGAGGAGATCCCCTCGGCCTCGTCGTGCGCGTGCTAGACGCCACGCCAGCCTGGGACCAAGACGAATACGGATTCTGACACGCAACATTTCGCGCACAGTGGCACGGGGCCACTACACGGTTGTTTTGATAATGGCGACGATGGTGATGATAGATTGTGACGGGATGTGGCAGGCGCGCAGGCGTTGGGCTACTACAGTATCCATGTTACGTACGTACAACTAAAGTACAACTGTACAGGGGTTGGGAGGGCAGATGGGCTAGGCTAGGCCCACGAGGTGTCAAACTGCGCCATGATGGGGGGCAGGTGCAGGTCGGCGCCACTGGCGGTGAGCGCCGACGCTGTGTCTGGCCACAGGGGGAGGTGTCCGCCGGGTATCGCGTCGTCGAGCTTGGCGGCCGCGGCGTCATCGACCGCCGTCTTGTGCTCAACGGGGAACAGCAGGCGATCAAGCACCTCGTCCTCGCTGCGCGCCTTGTCGTCGCTGCCGGCGCTCGAGGGCCGCTGCTGGCGGATACTCTGCGCGCGCTGGACATGTTCGAGGCGGTCACGCGCGCGCCTCCGGAGGCGTAGCAGCGTCCCGAGCCCGTCCTTGACGCGGCACCCGTCGCGCGCCGCCGCAGACAGGTCACACACGATCGACAGGCCCGAGAAGGCCGGTGTCGCGAACCCGCACGTCGGCGCCTCGATTGCAATCGCGGCGAGACACACGGCCGCCGAGAAGACATGGAACCAGAAGAACCACCACCGCTCGGCCAGCGCAGGCGAGTACAGCACGAGCTGCTTGACGACCTGGACGATCTCCTGCGCGCTCTCGTACAGCGCGACGAAGGACCCGGCGAACGCGCTCTGGCTCGGCGCGAGCGGCGACGTCTTGAGCGCCTGCGCGAACGCCCCGCGGTTGAGGTGCAGCCGCGTCTCGGCGATCAGCAGGCGGATGCCGAGGCGCTGGAGGACAAGGTGGGGGTGCTGGTCGCTGTCTAGCGGGAGGTCCTGGATCGCGACGTTGGACATGAGGGACTCGGGGAGGGTGCGGCGGACTGGCGGGGGTCGGCGTCAGCGTCAGGCAAAGGTCCCGCCACGCGCCACTCACACTCCTGGAGCTGGGCGTCGAGCTCGACGACAGTAGCGTACGGCACGGGCGCCGGCTGGACCTGCACATCAATCACCGCCTCGAGCATGCGCACGAGGCGGTGCTTGGCGGCGTGGTAGCCCGACTCGTCGGGCAAGCTGGCCGAGCGGTCGGGGAAGCGCGTGTCCGCGTGGCGGTTACTCAGGCCACACGGCCGGCCGAAGCTGAGTGCCTGCGTGCGGTCGTACTCCATCAGCTCCCAGAACAGCACGCGGCGTTCTTCGACCTCGGCGGCGGGCAGGCCGAACGCCGCGCCGTCGCGGTGCAGCCCGACGCTCTGCGCCGACTTGATGGCGCCGCCCAGGATCGGCCAGTACCGCTCTGCGCCGCCGGCGTCGTTGTCGTTCAGGATGTACGTGCCCAGCAGGACCTGGGCCTGCACGAGCGCGACGGACGGCGTGGACGGCGCGCGGTGGAGGATGTCCTGCGCGATGAGGAAGAGCTCGCGGCCGCGCGGATGGACTGGGGCGTCAGCGAGGGTGCATGAGCCTCAAACTCTGGCACGTACACGGTGCGCGCGCGATGTCGAAGAGCACGCCGAGGGCCATAGCAAGAAACACACACGCGAGCGCGTGCGGCGGCGTCGCCGCCTCGGCGTCGTACGCGGACGCGAGGTACCCGTCCATCGTGGGGCGGGGGATCGTCTGGTGTCTGGGAGTGGAGTGTTAGCTAGCGACCGAGCACTCCTCCGGCAACACCGCCACGCACATCCAGTTCACGTGGTCCCAGTAGCTCTGGAGCATGTGCCCGGCCTCCTCCCACGCCGGGAGGAACGCCTTGGCGCGGTTGCCGCTCTCGGTGCGGAGCATCGCAGACGCTTCGGGGGAGCGGCGGGGCGCGGCGAACTGGCGGCCGTCGAACGAGGTCGCGAGGGTGGGCAGGTGGGGCATCTCGCGCTCGCGCTCGCGCTCGGCGCCAGCGTTGCGGAGGTACGCGGCCCCCGCCATGCTGCCGACGTAGCGCGTCTCGCCGCCCGCGCCGGACAGCGTGCCCGGCGGCGCGGAGAGCTCGGGCTTCGGCAGCGGGGAAATACGCCGCGCCGCCTGCGCCGGCGAGATGCGGGGCGACGGCGGGCGCGCGGCGGGCGCAGCGCTCCCCGCCGCGGCGTGGCTCAGCGCCGCCTCGAGCACGGCGATACGGTGCGCCATCTGCTCCTTTGACAGGTCTTCTGGTTTCGCGCGCGGCGGCCGCTCGCGCTCGAGCACGCCGTCGGGGCAGATGGAGGCGCACCCGCGCCGCTCGCACATGGTACATGGCCACGCTTTCGAGCACTTGAGTTTGAGCCTGGGCGTGTCAGCTGGCGCAGAGGGCTCGCCGACGCCACGCACCGCCGGCACTCGGCACAAGAGTACCGCTTCCTCCCGCGCTTCTTGCGCTCGACGACGGGCGGCGGCGCGGCGCGCGACGACGCCGCGCTGCTGCTCTCCGGGCTGGGCGGCTTGGGCGCGATCAGGACCGGCATGGTGGTTGGGGTGGCGGGGGCGGGTGGCCGCGCCTCGCAGTGTATTAAGCGGGCGTGCGTCCGCGGCGTCGGCGTGCGTGCGGGGGTGCAGATGGCGTAGGACACGCTGCAGAGCACGAGTTGGCGAGTACCGAGTGAGACGGCGTCGCGTGGTCGCTCGCGGTGGTGCTTATCGCGGCCAGGTGCCACGCCCGCCTGGTGCGCCCGGCGCGCGGCCGCTGATTGGCTGCAGATAACCCGCGCCGATGTGCGTCGCGGCACATGCGACGCATGCAGCTAGCCCCCCGTAGGCCCCGTAGCCCCGCCGCGCCGGCCGCGCCGCGCCGCGCCGACGCCGAGAATGAGATGGCCGGGTCTCGGTGCGCGGCGTGGTGCACCGCGCTAGAGCCGATGTCGTGCGGTGTGAACTGAACTGGCTGCGGAGCGCTGTAAACAACAGCGACATCACATGCCCCAGCGTCACCGCACACTCCCACCCAACGAACTGCCGTTCTCAGCTTCTAGCAGACTCTATCCCAATGCATGGCTTGGCTCGGACATGCACGCTTGCTTTGCTCCTCGCGCCCCCTCGCACCACAACAACACCTATCACACAGCACCCACCGGCGCCCGGCACCCCCCGCACCCCGCACCCACCGCCAGATAACCGCCACCGCGGACTCGCCTATCGCGCATAGCGTCCCCAGCCTATTCTGAGCACGCAGCACAGCGTCACCGACGACGCCGAGGGGCTAGCTAGCTGCGCCGCCTAGCGCCCTGCTGCACCCATCCGATGCTTCCCGAGCCAGCCCGTGTGTGCGGGGTGGGCGATTGCGAACACTGCAGTCACCCTGATTCGCTGCAGATAGAGCGACATCCGATCGTCCGTGGCCTCGTCGTACCTGCCGTGCCGGCCACCCTCGACCCAATCACCGTTGCTTGACTCAACCGCAGCCGCGCCGTCGGGCGGCTGGAAACCCGATAATGCCGTCAGAGACAGCCCCGTCGGCCTCACGGAGCACCACAGACTGACATGATGCATGTAAAGCGTTCTATGCTACAGTGTGACCTGCTGCTACCGAGGCCGGACACCCGCGACGTATCCCCCGGCCAACGGCCGTGATTCGTCGTTCACGTGCGGTGAGGGAGGAGGCGAGGCATCATCGCCCCCGTGCTGCACGCCAGCATCCAGCCCTGCGCCATAAGCATCTCCTATCGGCGCTGTCGCGCAAACACGCACTCGCGAGTTCCTATTGTTCCTCGGGGTCGATAGCCTTGTATCGGCCTCTGCCAGCGTCCCGTCCGCTGCCGGTCCGGAACATGGCGTCCGTCACGCGCCCAACCAGCGAGTTTTCCGCCCGCGCTGGCGTGCGCGAGAATGGTGCAGGCGACGTGCCGCTGCCTCGTCGTGATCCCCGGCGGCTACCGACGAGGGACGAGCTCTCGGAGGCATCCATATCCGATTGGTCGTCATCGTCGTCATAGGGCGATGATTCTGGGCGTCAGCTATTGCCGACGCTTGTGCCACCCACCGTCGCCAAACAGCTTGTCCATTTCTTCGAGCGGCACGCCGCGGGTTTCGGGGTAGAGGAAGTAGACTGGCGTCAGCGTGGCTGCTGATAGCACACCCACCCAGGATAAACGACACGACGCAGAAGAACGCGTGCATGATGTACAGGCGCCACCCGATAAGCTGCTGGAACAGCGGTGTCGTGACCCCGACCCAGTAGTTGGCCAGCCAGTTCTGGAGAGTCAGTGTTTACCCGACGCGGCTAGCCCACCGTCGCCGTAGATAGGGAAACGCCCTTGGCCCGGAACGGCAGCGGCATGATCTCGGGCGGGTAGAGCCACGGGATCGGGCCCCACGACATGCCAAAGGCCGCGTTGTAGATGATGACCCAGACGACGACTGGGGTGTGAGTAAACGTCTGCGCGGAAGTACAACCACTCACCGGCGTTGGGCGTGTACGACTGGTCGATGTAGATAAACCACCCGGTGGCCGTCAGAGCAATGGCCATGGCGATGGAGCCGGTCAGCAGGATGGGCCGGCGGCCGACCGCGTCTGTGAGCCACCAGGGCGGGATGGACGCGGCGATGTAGAAGATGGCGTTGATGCCTGTCATGAGGATGGCGTCGCGGCCGATCCAGCCGGCTTCTGCGGGGTGTTAGCGTAGGTGACTCGATGAGCAGTTGCCACCTACGTTCAAAGACCTGTGAGGCGCGGGTGGTTAGCACTGAGGAGGTAGCATAACACCCGGCATACCAGAGCTGCGGAGTTAGCTAGTGATCACGGTTGAGTAGCAAACTCACGAGCATAGTACGAGATGACTGCAATGTCAGCCGCGTCCCTCCAACCCACGCACCATTGATCCCATTGAGCTGCGCAAACAGCTGGCTGCTCATGGCGATGAGCACGCGGCCGCGGTATCGCGTCCAGAGCGCCTTGTACGACCTGTCCCCGACCGCGCGCTGGCGTCAGCTGCGCCGCCCCGCACGCCACCCACATCAGCGAGCACGCCGTCCCGGATCTCGTTGTACTCGTCCAGGACCTTGGGGTCGTCCTCGGTCCGGCCCTGGAAGTCGGAGATGACCTGCAGGCCCTCGGCGTCGCGGTCCGTGTCGATGAGGTAGCGCGGCGACTCGGGGCACACAAAGCTGCCAACGGCGAGGATGAGCCCGCCCCATACCTGGATAGACAGGGGCACGCGCCACGACCAGTTGCTCTGGATGTACGAGCAGGCATAGTCGATCCACTGGCGGGTGAGCGGCGAAGCTGCAAGCTACCCACGACAGAGGACGCATAGCCCACAATGTTGCCCGTAAACTCGAGCGCGCCGAGGAAACCGCGGTGGTCGGCGGGCGAGACTGGCGTCAGCGGCGCGCGGCAACACAAACACCCACTCTCAGCCTGGTAGATCGGCACGATCATGCTGCGTGTCAGCGCCGTCGAGCGCCAAAACCCACCTCAGCATGCCGACGCCGCAGCCGGATACGAAGCGCCCGACCACCATGACGCCGTAGCCGGTAGTGAGGGTCTGCACGCACCCGCCGACGGAGAACAACAACGCGCCGACACGCATCGTCCAGCGGCGGCCGTACGTGTCCGCGACGCGCGCGGCGAGCAGCGACGTGACTGGGGTGCGTGAGCGCGGCGTCCCCTGGCGTGCGTTTCGCGAGCTCACTGAACGCGCCGATCTCGAGCACGGCGACCATGCTGGCGTCAGCTTTGTCCTCAGATGGCGGCTCACTTTCCGATCTGCGTCGCCGTCGGCTGGTTGACTGCGCGTTAGCGGGCGGTGCGAGGCGCACGTACAGTATGACCTGGGTGGGCGTCAGCTGTGTCTGCGGGGCATGCGGGGCAGCTCACTTGAAATACGGGCCGGTGATGATGCCTGCTGTCAGTGCCGCGGTGCCTCCTCCTTCTTACCAGACATGACGCTGCGCGCGGGGGTTAGTACCGGGTCATCTTTCATCCGTGCACGGGACGCACCCTTGGTCGTAGCTGCGGCGTCAGTTGAGGCCGGCACGACACACACTCACCCAAACAGCCATACGCCGATGGACAGAAACACGGACGTCGAGTACAGGAGCGCGTTGCCGCGCAGCGTGGACTTGGTCATGGCTAACTACTATCTATGCACGGGGTCGCGCGTGCCGCATCAGACGAGGGAGAGGTGGGGTTGATGAACGACAGTGTGATGGTGGAAAGTGTGCTGCGGCGCGACCGACGTGACGCGCGCGACGGCGACGAGCATGACGACAGTGGCGTGGCGCGGGCGGATGCTTTTGACATCAACCAACACTGCCTGCACTGCCGGCCAACAAGAAACTGCATTCAGAAGCACAGCAAGATGGATACAACGATTATGAAGCAGTAGAGGATACACGGGTCAATGCTAGCTAGCGGAACGGGAACCCGCCCTGGGCCTCGCCAGGCCCCACCTTCATCCAAAAGTCGGCCAGGTCGAGCGCCTCGAACGGGTTGTCCCCCTGGCCAGGGCCAGTGTTGCCGCCGGCCATGCCGAACCAGTCGTCGAGCGTCGCAAAGCCCAGGTTGTTGTCGATGCTCGCGTCGCGCGGGTGCAGGTTGACCACCTCGGACAGCGGCTGCTGGTGCGGCGGCGCGACGTACGCTGGCGCTGTGCCGGGCACGGGCGTCGAGTAGGGGAACGAGATGGGCGCCGAAGCGGCCGGCGCAGAAGGGAACCAGCTCGAGTCGGACGGCGGCGGGTCACCGATCCAGGGCACCGACGTGTCGACACCACCAGCATCCTTCTCGACTGGCGTCTTGGCCGCCGCCTGAGGAAGCGGCACCGTATTGCCGCCCGTGGGCGAGTGCGCCGAGTTGGACATGCCGGCCAGCTTGCGCCGCAGCGACTGCAGCTGCAGGCCGTAGCGCACCGCCGGGTGGTCCTTGTCGACCGACGCCTCCGCGAAGCACTCGCATAGGCGGTCGATCAGCTTGTGCGCTGGTGCGTGGTCGGCGCGCAGCATGGCGCCAGAGTAGAGGGCCTGAGATAGGTCAGCAGCTGCTCCCACCGCGTTACCTACCTTGAGAAGCACAATCGCCGCGTAGGTGAACCACAGTAAGAAGCGGTTGGGGAGGTACGGCAGCGCTCCACCGGGTTGGAGCCTGTCGACACAGATGTGGAGGAGCTGGCGCGCGGCGTCGATCGACTGGAAGATGTACCGCGCGTCCGGGGACGCGGCAGCGCCTCGGGGGAACAACGAGAGTGGTGGCCGCGGCGCGTCCGAGTGCGTCGTGTCGTTGTTGTACTCTTCCTCCGCGCGGATGGACGCGCGCTCCACATGTGCCTGGAAGCTGAAGGCGCAGATGTACAGCTGCGTGTAGTAGAACATTGCCCACACGGCGTCGGTGAGCGGGAACAGCTTCCACTTCTTGTCGCGCCACAGGATCTTGAACCCGTCGAGACTTCGCGCAAGCTCGTCAATGTACTTGAAGTACTCGCCGTACACAACAAGCGAGCGCGTCCGCGCCGGGTTGGGATACAGCACGTCGTGGGCGTTGCTCATGAGCTGCGTGAGCTCGAGGTACGTCTGGATGAGGGACGCCAGGTCCTCCTGCTGGTAGTCGTTGCCCGGGGAGCTGGCCATTTCGCGCAGGAACGGGAAGTTGCCCGGCGCGGCTGCTGGCCCAGTCTGCGCCGACGCACTGAAGCCCTGGAAGCAGAGGTTGGGCCCACGCGACCAGAAGGCCTTGCCGAGGCGGAGCGACACGCTGTGGTGTGAGTTAACGCCGCCCTTCCATGAGCACTGCAACTCACTGCCGGTCAAAGAGGTAGCAGTACGTGTACGCCAGCCGCGCGCGCTCGACCTCGAACGTGCGCTCAGTCTCGTGGAGGAGCTTGAGCGCGAGCTTGTCCAGGCCGAGCATGTACGCCGCGCGGATCGCCGTCCCGATGAGCATCCACGCCTGGCGGTTCTCGCTCCCGTGCACCTCCTCGCCGAAGCCCTGCGCGTGCGCGGGGTCCTCGGAGCCGGGGTACGGCGGGTCGCGGGGCAGGTTCTCGGCAAGCAGGAGCAGCGCCTCGACAAACCCGACCGTCGGCGGCGCGCCGAGGCACGCAATGTCCGAGATCCAGCCGCGCATGACGGCCCACGCGCGCTCGTGCACCGTCCGCATGCCTGGCGTGTGGTCGTTGCGGCTTGCGATGATGATCATCGCCGAGACGAGGTACCGCTCGCGCACGGCCATCTCGGCCAGCTGCTCGGGCGTGCGCGGGATCATGGCGGCGGGCACCATGGGCTGGCGGCGTCAGCACTCCCCCAGCTCCCGACTCACGAAGAAGTGGTGGTGGAACCGGAAGAAGACGTTAGTCAGCCGCGTGACCGTCTCCTCGTCGACGATGCCGAGTCGAATAAGCGCAAAGTCCTCGATGCGCGCGGGGCTCTCGAACCGACGGCGCGGGGGCGCGCGCGCAGCCGCCTGGCGCGGCGACTTGCTGCCCTCGGACGACGGGCGGCCGGCGCTCGCAAGCGCGAGGATGTGCAGCGCGTCCGACTCGTTCTGCATGTCGGCGACGACGATCGACGACGGGTCCGTCGTCTGCACGCTGCTTTGGCCGAGGTGCAGGCGGCGGCGCTTGGCGTCGGGCGAGCGCGCGCGCTCGCGCTCGCGCTCGTGCCGCATGCTGTGCCCGCTGATGCTGTCCCGCCCGGCGTCGCTCAGCATCGCGACCGGGCTCGGGTCCGTGGCCGGGCTCATGTCCGTCGAGCTCACGCTCGGGTGGTTGAACAGGTACACCTCTGTCTTGGGCGACGGGTTGAGCACGTCCACGGGCGGCGGGTACGCTGCCGGCGGAGCGCGGTGCGGCTGCGGTTGCGGCGCGGGGCCGGCGCTGCCGCCAGTGCTCAGGCCCAGCCCGCCGCCCGTGGCCGCCGCCTCGGCATCGCGTCGCTTCTTCGCGTTGTTGCCCCCCCTGCGGCTGGGCGCGAACACGCACTCGCGCGACTCGCGGCGGCAGCGGCTGCACGGCGGGGACGACGGCGCGTCGATGTCGCCCTGGTGAGTCAGCGATGGGCAACAGCAAAACACTCACGAGGTCGCACTTGGCCTTGCGGCTCCGGCAGTGCAGGCTAGTGCGCGGTAGGCATGGAGACAGTGTCCAAGCATAGCAGCGGCATGGGGTGGTTGCAGGCGGCGAGAGGGATGCTGTCAGTGATGGCCGCCTACAGCCGCCGATGGATGTAGGGTTCCCACTCGGCCCACCCATCCATCCATCCGTGTGTCGCACTCACCATGCGCGGTAGCCGCGCTTTGCGCGCTCCTTTTTAGCCTCGTCCGCCGCGTGCTGGGCCGCCTTGTCGGCGTCGACGTTCATTTGTGTGTGTGGATGGTGGGAAGAGGGGTGGGGGTGAGATGGCTGTGGGTGAGTGCGACTGGCACTTTGCCGGCTAGCGGCTGCTGTACGGTGACTGCCAATTCCCGTCTGCCGTCTGCACTCTTTCCGCCGTGAACCCGCCAATTCAGTCTGGAGCAGTCCCGCGCGCACTCCCCATGCATACATCACACACACTCCATATGCACAACCATGCTGGGTATCCCTCTCTACATGATGACACAGTCCTCGCGCACAGACAGCGCGTACATGGCCTACGAGTGTCAGCGTACGCAGCATACCGCCGGCAGGCCTCCGCTCCGAGGACGTGGTGTAGGATGGCATGCTCGCTGCTCTCCCCCTCCACCCCGCACTCACCTTGTCCACCGTCTTCTCAATCTTCTTCCAGTCGCTGCGTCTCTGGATAAACTCGTAGATGTCCTCGGGGGTGAACGTGCCGCCGTACCGCGTGACATCGCGCACAATCTGCGCGAGGTCCTTGGCATCCGACACGATGTAGACGTGGCCCAGCATCTTGAGGTTTGCAAAGTCGTCCGTGATGCGCTGCTGCTTGAGCGAGGCCACAAAGGCGTGGTACGCGTTCAGGTCGGCAATGATCTGGAATCCGCCCTCAAGCGAAATGATCTGGCGCTTGAGGTGCCGCTGGAGGATGGCCTGCAGACGGATGCCGACCTCCTGGTAGAACACCTCGAGTACCTCCTTGGTCGTGCTCCCCTTGAGCAGGTTGCAGTGCATCTCGAGCGACTTGATGGCTTCCCGGCAGCCCAGGGTGGGGCCAAGCTCCATTGGTACTCCAGGCTCGGGGTAGTATTCTCGCGGGCCGGTCTTGACCACGATGATATGTTCGACCTGGGATGTGAGTGGGTGTGGCCGGCAGACAAAGACTGGCACCCACCTGGTTCATCAAGACCTCGATACCCGCGTTCAGGCCCGCAGCCACGGCATCGTCCAGCACACTCTCAAAGCGCTTCTTCTCTCGCATGACGGGATTCAAGAAATCCGTCTTGTCGACGTACTGCGCCACCTCCTTGTCAAAGTACACCTGGACCATGCTCTGGATCGTGTCGCCGACGTGCACCAGCTCGAAGAACTGCAGCAGCGGCGCCACAGAGTTTGTCTGCTCGTGTTCCGCGGGCTTGTACGTGAGCATTTGTTGTGTCGCACTGTTGGTGTCAGCAGCCGGCTCCAGACCCCACCACCTACATTCGGAAGCCCGGTGCAATGTGTCTGTCTCCCACGGCCTTCAACAGCAAGATGAAGATCTCCTCGATCGCCTCGCGCACCTTGGTGCCCGTTTTTGCGGGATACTTGCCAAACGTCTCTGTGCGCTTCAGGCTCTCGCGGTCGGCGTGGATAAGCTCCAGAGCGGTGTCGAGGGACACAAGGAGCTGAAGGCGGTCAAAGTCGTCCTTGGCCCCAGGTTCTGGAGTGGCACCGTTGGACGGAGCAACAGACGCAGGCAGCGGGACGGTGAGCGCCGAGGCTGTCTTCTCGCTCAGCTCGTCGATCTCGTCGCGCTCCTCGACCTCGTCGTCTGGCCCAGGCACCGACACGTCGAAGATCGCCTCGCCGTTCACGACCTTGCCCTTTGTGCCAATCTTCTCCGCGGTCGTGGACGTCGTCGACGCGGCCCACTTCTGGGGATTGAGCATCGACAGCCCGGACACGGCCTGCGCGCCGCCGGCTGCGATGGCGGTCGCGCCGAACGTCACGGCGCGGGGCACGATCGTGACGGGCAAGAGCAGCACGTCACGGAACCCAGCAAGCACGTTGCGCTTGACCTGGTCCGGGTTCGACGCTGTCAAGAACTGCGGCTGCGCCGACCCGTGCGATGTCTTCTTCATCCGTGTTGTCGTGCCGAGCTCTGCGTCCCAGGCATTGCAGATGCCGTCCAGCGCCGTCTTGACCCACTCGGTCTCCTCGTCAAGGTACTCGTCCATGTGAGACTCGAACATGTTGTAGACGACCGTTTCGATCATTGATGGCGGGGTTTCCGTCTGTTTGTCGCCCAAGACCTCGGCCGACACGTCGACAAGCTTCCACGCCTGGATGAATGACGCGGCGGTAGCCCGCAGAAACAGATCGGGCGACATGACGCGTGTCTGGCCCAGCAGCGTCTGGATGTACTCGCCAATAACCTCGTCCGCCAGCCGTTCGGCAAACGAGTGCACCACCCGCGCGCCGGCAGGAAATACTCGCACGGCCGTCTCGGCGTCGATGCGGAACGACTCGAGCACGTGGTTCATGAAGGCGTCCATCGGCGTGAAATCGAGCTGCTTGACGAGCGCTGTCCCAGTCGGGTCGGGCACCTTGATGATATTCTCCGACGCGTCCCACTTGGCCGTGTCGTAGAACACCTCGCGTTTCTCTACCCATACTCGGCCGCATTCCCACTCGCTCCGCTCGCCTCCTCCGGCATCCCACACGCGCCAGCTTGCCTCGGCAGCCGTGTGCATCCCCGCCTCGTCTTTCCGGCTGTCGGCCGTCTCGAAGGCCACAAGACATGTAGAGTCGAAGCGGTCCGCGGCGGCGAGGAGGGACTGTCGGAGGAAGCCCCAGTCCGGGAGCGGCTGGAGGCGCGGGGACAAGAACCGCAGCAGCACCAGCAGCAGTTCGCCCTGCGCCTCCAGGCTCGGCGGGAGGCCAGTCTTCGCATCAGGTGGAAACAGCAGCGACAGCGTCGCGCTCGGGCTCGGCGAGCTCCGCAGGTGGAGGCACAGCGGCACCAGCTCGACGTGCTTGCGCTTGTACGTGTTGTACCAAGCCCCGGGGCCAGTGCTGGGCGCAGCCGGTCCGGCCGACGGCGCGAGCGCAAAGAAACCCGTACTGCGGGCGCCCGCGGCCGGCCGCGATGGCAGCGGTACGTCGTCAAAGTCGAGCAGGCTCTTCTCCCCTTTTGCAGGCGACGAGAACGAGAACGGCTGCGGCATGTTGGACGGCTTTGACGGCGAGATGGCCGCAAAGTCGCCAAACTCGACGTCCTCGAACGTGTCGTTGCCTTCTCCGAAATCTCCAAAGTCGTCGTCCGCAATGGCGGTCGTACTCGCTTTCGGGGACGAGAAGCTGGGCCGCGTCTTGCTCATGCTCGTCCGGGGCTTGCTGAAGCTGCTCGTTCGTGGCGCGGCCGCAGCGGACGCGTTGCTTGTTTTTCTAGCGTGTGCTGGCGGCTCTTTCTCCTTGTCCACCTCGGTAATGCCAAGCACGGCGCATCTCGCGCGCCACGTCTCCTCGTCGCGCACGACACGCGCGAGCGCGCGCGACCCGCGCGCGACGTTCGGGATAGCATGCACGGGCAGGAAGCCGACGATGCGCGTGACAATGTCCTCTGGCCAGCGGCCGATCCGTGGCCCTGCCAGGCCGGCGCGCGCACGCGCCGCGGCCGACGTCGACGGGCCGGCCTTGGACGGCTTGAGGACGCCGAAGCCGCTGAAGACGGCGGACGCGGTCGACGACGAGCCGCCCGGCTTGGAGGGTGCAAGCGGCGCCCACTTGTCCATTATCGCCGCTTGGGTTGCGCTCGCTGTGGTTGTTGCTGCGGTCGACAATGCGTGGTAGAGGTTGAAGAGGGCGACCGACATGGCACGTAGGTCATCGGGTCGGCCGTGAGGTGGGGGGTGGGCTGTGGGGGACACGTGGCTGGCGCGCCTATCGACCTGATATGGCAGTAGGCGTGGGAGGCCTTGGGTGGGATTTAGGCCCACACACCGAGAGGCTGGTGGTTGTTGTTGCTCTCTGCTGTTGATACCCGTCTGCAGCACAATGCAGGCAAAAAGCTGGGCCATGAGAGCACCGATCGCACTCGCAAGAGGTGTACGGCGGCCGGAGCAACAACGGGCCCAGGGGTGCATCAGAGGGCACGGGTGCGTCCTTCAGGCCAGGCCGCTGGCTCTCTCTCTGCCCTGCCACCCTCCCTCACAGACACCTCGCTCGGGCTACAGACAGATGCATCGTTGCGACAGGGTATTGGTAATGCTGGGAATATACGTTGCGAGGAACTATGCTGAGGTCGAGGTCGAGGCCGCCGGCTCGGCCTTGGAAACGGCGGCTTTGGGCGCGGGGGCCTTTGCGATGCCCTTGATCTTGGATGCCATCGCGGACGTGGTCTTGTAATGTGAGCTTTTCTATCCCCTTGGGAGGCCAACCGCCCACTCACCCTCGCGTAGTCGTCGAGGAAGTCAGCGACGTCCTTGTAAGATTTCTTCAGGTCGCGCCGCGTCTGCACCAGCGCGTCCCGCTCGGCCGTGAGCTCCGCCACGGTGCCCTCGCGCTCCATGATGGCCGCGAGCTCGGCCTCAAGGCGCGCGATGATAAGGGCTTGGTCGCGGGCCTCGCCATCATCAGCTGGAGAGTCAGCTTCGTCCAGACGGAGTATCGCAGCAGACTCACGCAGAGCAGCCAGCACCTCGGCATCCGCGCTCGCGAGAAACGCCTCCTCGTCTGGGATATCGAGCGTCTCGTACATCGGCCTGCCGTCAGCACTGCCCGCCCAGCCGCACCCACTCGTAGCTCATGCACTGTGCCATCTCCTCGCGGACCCGGTCAAGCTCGTACATGACCGTTCTGAGCGCGACGTCCGCCTCGTCAAGGCCGGCACGCGCGTCGGTCGCGCCAGCGCGAGCAGCGTTCAGGAGCACCTGGCTTGCGCGGGTCGTCGAGCGCATCTGCGCCGTGAGCACTGGCAGGTCGGGCGCGGGCTCATTGCCGAGGTGGGCGTTGAGCTGGCCCGCGAGGTCGTGCAGCTGCGGTAGTGGGGACGCGGGGAGTTTCTCGGGCAGCGGGAGGACAACGAGCGGGTCGTGCGGCGAGGGGTCGCCTATGCGTGTTGGGAGCGACATGATGGGCAGTGGAGAGAGAGACGAGAGACAAGGCGGACATCGATGATGATGATATTGTGGTGAACAATGGTATCGCGGAACCAAATTTCGACGGGTCGCCTGCAGTTACCGATCCATTTCGACTTTTCTCGGCGAAGACATCGACGACGGCTTCAACACCTCCATTGATCACTTGGACCCACACAACGCAAGCACGCACACGACAAGGCGGCTCGAGACGCGCACACGCAGCTGCACGGAGAATCGCACACTTTCACGACCTGAAATCGGCCCGCCCGACCAGCACGACCTTTCCTCCTCCCCCGACTCCCATTCCCCTTCCCTCGCCATGGTCCGCCTCGGAGCCATCACCAACCTGACCCGCTCGGTCCCCGTGCCCGGCTACAACCACTTCCTGACGCCGCTGCGCAAGATCGTGTTCGACTACGACGCCGAGTCGCCCGCGCAGGCCGGTCTTCGGTAAGCCCAGGCTGGCCTTCCCGCACGCGATCCAACTAACACCCCCAGGGACTACCTCGCGCGCCCGCTCCTCACCATGGCCAAGGAGAACCCCGACGTCGAGGTCGTCGTGCGCAAGTTGAAACGCGGCAAGGCGGGCGTCATCCGCGGGCACTACACCAACGGCCGGGACAAGGTCATCTGCGTCAACAACCTCAAGGACCACGAGGTGGCCAAGAAGGTTGAGCTGGTGCTCAACTCGTCGGGCGCGAAGATCAAGAACCTCAAGAACCTCACGCTCGAGTCGGGCCCCGGCGGCGAGGCGGCGCGTGGTATCTGGTCGTCACTGCACGACGCGTCCAAGCAGGGCGGCGGATACAGGATATAGGCGGGGAGATGATGATTCATTGAGCATTGCATGCACCACTGCGGTTTGGCGGGGGACGGGGTGGGGGAAGGGGCGTGTCCAAGGAGGTGGTGGGAGTTGAAGAATCGAACCTTGCGTTCTTCAGGCTGGTAGGACAGCAGGGGCAGTGAATAGCCTCACGTCGAAGACCAGACCTCTTCAGCCAGCCGGCCGCGTTCCCAGCGCAGCCCACTGACTCACTCGTCTCTCACTTTGTTGTCTTCTACGACACTCCCCAGTAGCCAAACAGGAACCCAAACCGTGTAATACAATACATAGAACGCTCGGAATCCGGGAGTAGTGGTACAAGCCGATAGGGTGACAGCTACGCAGGCAGCTTGGCGAGCTCCTGCTGGACGACGAGGACCCGCTCTGCTCTCGCGAGCTGTTGGGGTGCAGACTGTATTGTTAGCCAAACTCCTGCTCTCCCCTCCACTCACCGCTGTCAGCTCTGAAAAGTGCTGGCTGACCGTCTCGAACGTCTCCTTGACCTCGGCGTGGCGCGGGGGTGGGGTAATGTCGCCCGGGCTGACCGTCGTCTTGCCTGCTGGGTCATCAGCGCGACTCTGCCTCGATACCTACGCTTATCAGGCAGCGCAGCCACGTCCTCCGCGCTCGGACGCCAGGTCGCCGCGTCCCGCCGCTCCTCGAGGTCCTCGACGAGGTTGGCGACCTCGTCGGCCTTCTTGCGCCGCTTGTCCGCCACCACCGACTCCCAGCGCACCCTCTCCGTGTTGAGCGACCAGATCTCGCGGTCGAGGCTCTCGTTGAACGGTTCGGTCGCTGCGGGTCGTTAGTGTGGACCGCTGAGCCGGACGCACTCTCGACAAAGTCCTCGTAGTTGAAGCCGTTGACCCGGAGGTTGGGCTTTGTGAGCTTCCACATGCGTTCCCGGACCTGTGTGGGTCAGTAAAAGTCGCCATTCAACGCGCACCAGCTCGACCTGCTCCTCGAGCTTCGGCCGTAGTCTCCTCGCGGTGTCCCCTCTTGCGCCGCCCGGCAGCGCGGCGAGCCGGGTCTCCATGGCTGCGGTGAGCGCTGCGTCCGTGTTGGCCTGGACTCGCAGCCAGTCGGACTCGTTCTCCAGCGTCACGCGCGATAGTGGTGGGTCTTGATCCTGTGCCATTGTGGTGTGTTGATGTACGGATGTGATTGCATGTCTCTAACCTGGTCTTGCACCTTCAGCTTGTTGTTGTTGACAGGGGGTGACCGCCTGATACGCCACGTGCTAAATGACGTGTCGCCACCTGGCTGGGGGTCTTTCGTCATTGGTCTCGGGTCACCTCCACCCAGCATTCAAGCGGCAACGCGACTCCTCAGCAACCTGCGCATCTATACATCCTGTCACATCTCGACCTAGACAGACACAATGCCACCAAGAAGGCGAAAGCGCGGACCTCCCAAAGCGGTGCCAGCCCCACCGGCGAAGGCTGAGCCCGAACCGGCGCCTCAAGCGGGGCCATCACGCTCCCCGTCGTCCAAGTCGCTCAAGTCCGACACCTCATCGCTTCGGAAGGGCAAGGAGAAGGCTACCGATGCCGCGACGAACGGATCTGCCGTCGGTGCTGCTGGCGAGGGAGATACACTTCGTGCCACTCATTCGAATGATTCCGTCACCCTCGACCAGAGCGACAACAAGGCCGACGACCCAGAGGAGGCGGATGCCGATGCCGTCAGCGATGGGCCTGAGGACGCCGACCATCAACAGGACGACGGAGCGGCCGCCAATGAGAGTGACAGTGAGGAGGAAGAGGATCAGCCGGCCGCCACATTGCATGACGAACTAGCCGCTGCCGGTGAGGGGCGGGAGGCGGAGGAGGAAGAGGAATCAGAGGAATCAGAGGAGGAGGAGGAGGAGACAGAAGACGAGGAAGAGGGGGACGATGACGAAGGGGAAGACGATGACGAGGAGGATGATGAAGAGGATGAGGACGAGGAAGAAGATGAGGACGAAGAAGAAGAGGATGATGACGATGACGACGAGGATGAGGAAGAAGAGGAGCCGTAAGTTTCGACTCGCCAAACCCCGCTGACTCTCAGTGTCCTCAAATACTCTCGGCTCGAGGGAAGAATACCGGAGCTGCTGGGCCGCGACAGCGCTACCGCTATCGACGTCTCACCCAGAGTCATTGTGGGTTGCCCTACCCCGCTCCGCTGACTTCAGGCCATCGGGACGCAAATGGGCATGGTTCACGTCCTTTCGTATGGAGGAGCCAAGGTGAACTCGTTCCGACCCCACGCCGCCAACGTCACCGCGCTCCGGCTAGACGAGGACAACGACTTTGTTGCCACAGCCAGCATGGAGGGTGAGTCTGCAGGCATAATGTCACTAACGACCAAGGCCGGGTTGTTATCCACTCCCTCACCTCCACCGAGTCGTACGCGTTCGACTACAAGCGCCCCATGAATGCCATTGCGCTGGAGCCGGGGTTCGCGAAAAAGAACACGCGCGCCTTCGTCTGCGGCGGCATGCTCGGCAACCTCGTGCTCCAGGAGAAGGGGTGGTTAGGGTACCGCGAGCAGGTGCTGCATTCGGGCGAGGGTCCCATCTGGGCGATCGAGTGGCGCGGAAATCTCATTGCCTGGGCGAATGATCTCGGCGTCAAGATCTATGACACGGCGTCTGGACAACGAATAGGATATGTCGATCGCGGGACGCATGCACCCCGCGCCGAGTTGTTCAAGTGTACCCTCAAGTGGAAGGACGACCAGACGCTCGTGATCGGCTGGGCGGAGTACGTCAAGATTGTGCGCATTCGCAGCCGCCCAAAACCGCAGCCGGGCATGCCACCGCTCAGCATCGAGGTGTCGTCGGTGTGGGAGGTCGACTGCATGGTATCTGGCTTGACGTCATACCAGTCCTCGGCGTACATCGTGCTTGCATACATCCCGCCAGATACATACGACAACGAGGCGACACAGGACCGTGCTGAGCAGCGCCGCAAGGCGGCCAACCGGCCCGAGGTGCGCATCATCCGGCATGGAGATGAAATCGCTGCCGACGAACTCGCGGTGCCGGCATTCGAGCGCTACAGCTGCAACGACTACACGTTAATCGAGTCGCAGCGGCAAGACGACGTGGACGTCTCGCTGGTGCTCACCCCACAAGACATCATTGTTGTGCGACCGCGCGATGAGGCAGATCACATCGACTGGCTTGTCGAGCGTGAACGCTTTGAGGAGGCATTGACGGCTGCCGAGGCGCTCAGAGACAAGCATGGTGGCGCGTTTGACGTGCAGGCGATCGGGCTGCGGTACATGCAGCACCTCGTGGATGCAGGTAAGCCGGGTAGCTGGTGTGGAGGTGTGGAGCTGACTGTTTAGGCAACTACGAGCAAGCTGCTACGCTCGCGCCCAAGGTGCTGGGTGAGAACGTCGGCGACTGGGAGAAGTGGATCTACTCGTTTGTTCAGCAGCATAAGCTTCCAGTGCGTCAAGGGTGGCTCGCTTAGGTCTCAGCTGACCCCTCAGGCTATCATCCCCTACATCCCCGTCTCCAACCCTCAGCTGTCAAAGGCGGTGTACGAGATGGTTCTTGGGCACCTCCTTGTCAACGACAAGGAGACACTGCTCGAAACCGTCAAGACGTGGCCCATCGACATCTACGACAGTGCCTCCATCATTGGCGCCGTACAGAGCGAGCTCACGGCGACCAAGGACGATCCTGTTCTACTCGAGGTCATGGCAGAGATGTGGGTGATCATGTGGTGGGCTTCACTGACATCAGCCACGTTGGACGCGGGCAGCCTGCGCGAGCACTGCCGTTCTATCTTCGGCTTCGCAAGCCCCATGTGTTCGACCTCATCCGCGAGCACAATCTCTTTGATGCGGTACAGGAGCAGGCACTACTGCTGGTCGAATTCGACCGGGCCAGAATAAGGGCAGATCCCAAGGCGCCTATCGAAGGCAAACACGGCGCTGCAATTCGGCTGCTTGTGGACCATACCTTGTCTATTCCTGTGAGTATGCGGGGAATGAACGCCACTGACCCTTCCCGAGATCGACCGCGTGGTTCAGCAGCTCGAGCCAAAGCCGCAGTACCTGTACATGTACCTCGATGCTCTGTTCGCCAAGGACCCCCAGGCATGCCAGCAGTACAGTGACCAAATGGTATGTCGCCGTGGCTGTGCATCGCTAACGAGTAGGTCCAACTCTACGCCACATACGATCACGACCGCCTCATGCCGTTCCTTCGGGCCAGCAACTTTTACGATCTGGAACGCGCTCTGCGGATAACCGAAGAACACGACTTTGTGCACGAGACCGTGTTCCTTCTCGGGCGGATGGGTGACAACCTGAAGGCTTTGAATTTGATCATTGAGCGCCTCGCGGACGTGCGCTTGGCCATCACGTTTGCCGAGGAACAGCGAGATGACGACCTATGGGAAGCGCTCATCACACATTCAGAGACGAGGCCAGACTTCATCCGCGCGCTGTTGGAGCACGGTGGCGCTGAGATCAAGCCCGTTCGGCTGATTGAGCGGATCAAGGAGGGCCTGGAGATCCCAGGACTCAAGCCTGCGCTAGTCAAGGTTCTACAAGCATCGAATCTGCAAGTCTCGCTTCTTGAAGGGTGCCAGCGGATCCTTTATGGAGACTGCAATACCCTGGCGGTGCGGCTGCAGGCAGGGCAGACCAGCGGCAGTCACGAGACGGGTTGGTTTGAATAGGTGTGGCTTGGGCGATTTTGCTGACTGAATTAGAAACCTCGACCTGCGAGGTTTGTGGCAAGTCTGCATTCCCGTCGACAAACACAGCGGCTGAGGCACCCCTGGCATTGATTTACTTGTGCCGCCATTTGGTGCACGCCTCGTGTGCGGTGCTCAACGACGACGTCGAGCTTCCCGAGCGGCCAGAGAACTCGGCAGTCACGCACCTTCTTCTAGCCGACAAGCCCATGGGCGGCGGCACACGACTGGCGCAGCAGCGGGCGCTCGGCGCCAAGTTGAGCTACGAGGCCATGGTGCGCGTCCGCGTTGGCCCGTGCCCCGTGTGCAAGCACCGACGTGAGGGTGGCAGCCGTTTCGGCGTCGCCGGCGTCGTCACCGCGACGACGAGCGTCGTCACCGCCGCGTCAACAACCCTTGCTGTGGCCTAATGTCTATGTATATGCATAGGAATGAGTGTCCCAAAGCCCGGATAATATACAACGAGGTGCCGAGATGTGTAGCGTCCTTGCGTGCAGCGACCGTCTAGTGGAACGCGCCGGCCTCTATGACGTGTTCGAGTTTTACGCGCCGTGGGAGGTCGACGACGAGGGGTTCGTAGTCGGCGTGGTGCGAGTGGGCCGAGGGCATGGTGATGCCGACGGCGCGCGTGTCGACGCGGGAGTGGAGCACGGCGGACGCGAAGACGGTCAGGAAGAGGAGGGTGAGGAACGCGCCGAGATGGGAGCGCGTGCTGGGTTTCCTCCAGTTGGTCGGTATGCTCGCGGGCAGGGGGAGGCCGAGCGCGGTGGCGGTGGCCACAAGGCCGGGAATCTGCGTCGTGCACAGGTCGTCGAGCTCGCGCGCGGGGCTGCGGCGGCGCGGGCGGATGCGCACGAGCGTCTCCGGCGGGCGGGGGTACACGAGTCCGTAGCCTAGCTTTTCGTCGCTGTAGTCGTGCGGCGCGAAGTAGTCGTCCCAGGCGCGGAGGAGCGGCTTGGGCGTGGGCGGGGTGACTATGAGCTCTGGGATGGATTGTGGTGCTGGCGGTGGTGGTGGGCGCATGGTGCCGCGTCGTGGTGTGGGGGCGAAGATGGCCTGCTGCTGCATGTTAAGTATGCGCGTGGGCGTGTCGGCGAATGCTGCTGGGTGGGCGACGGGACGACGAACGCCGGATGCGCGGCGGTGACGGGCGGGTGACGACTGCAGTCGTATCTTTTCGTCGCGTCGTTGCGTCGGCGCGAGTCGGGGCTCGGACGCGTCGACGGCGGACAATGGAGAGAGAGCGGGGGACAATATGCGTTGGAGTCGGTTTAAGACAGACTGCGCCGAGCGAGGCGCGGCGCGGTCACTTGCTGCGCAGTGTCGCTGAGGGAGAGAGAGGCACACAGGAAAGCAGAGGCGCCGCCACGGGCGTCAACTCTATAGCGTAAACAGTGGCGGTGGGTGTGGGTGTCGGCGGCGTCGGCGTGTGTGGCCTGGCCGTATTGTGCGTGTGTGTCTTTGTGCGTGCTTGTCGTCGTCGTGTCGTTGTCTCGACGCCGTGCGGCGACACGGGTACACAGGGAGAAGAAGAGCAGCGACCGCGCGGTTCTTAAGACCAGTAGTCGATAGCGCAGCAAGCGAGCTGGCGGCAAGCAGCCAGCCAGCGAGCGCAGGTGTTTGCGCTCTGCGCTCACGACCTACCGCCCCGGTATTCTAGACGCCACCGCGCGCCACGGCCCTGCTGCCAATCTAGCTTCAGTGCCTCCTCCCTGCGGTGGCGTCTGGCGTGGCGTGGCGTGTACATGCGAATCTAGAGATTCAGCTAGGCGAGAGCGACATTGCAGCGTCTAGAGCCGGGGGCTTGGGCCGGTGGGCTAGTGCGCGGCGTGGGCCGGTGCAGCTGCTGCTCAGGGGGGCGAGAGTGGAAAGATAGGCAACAGCAAGGTAAGACAGACCAGAAAGGCAGGGCTCGCTGGGTGGCAGGGATGCAGGGAGGCAGAACACCCAACTTTCCTCTGCGGCCAGCAGCGGCGAACCACTCGTGCGTGTCCTGCCTGCCTGCCAGCGCAAAACTGCATTCCCCGGGACGCGATAACAACACGCCTGCTCGTCCCGCCAGACGTCTCTCGGCAGCCTCGCACGACGTCTGGCGATACGAAACGTGATACACCGTACTCGTGCTGCATGTAATCTCCGCCTGCGTTGCAGTATCAACACCTCGGGCTAGCCTCTTCCCCGGCCGTTTGGCGCTACGTGCGCTCCAAACGCTCCAACCACCCGTCTCATTGCCTCGCCGCCTCATCATGCCGTGAGGGTCGTCGCAGCGCCGCGCGATCCACCCATTCGGACGTGGCCGCGGCATCGGTTGGCAGCGCAGGCTGGCTGGCGCTCGCGCTCGCGCGCGCGCACCCGCGCCCGCGCGTCAAACAACCATACGCAGCTATGCTTATACGCCAAGGTCCCGTGCTGTACAAACGTGCTGCCATACCTTGAAGCTAGATTATCAACAAACAGAGCTAGATTGCTTGCGAGCGGTAGAGCCGCAGCTTGACCCTGGGGCGAGATGTCAGCGATCACCGCTAGCGCGAGGCGGCGGCCACCCTCAAACACAAAGACAGGCCATTAGGTTTGCTCGTGTCCACCGATGGTGTGCGGCAACGTCGAATCTCCGCAGCGAGCCGCAGCATGCGTCATCGCATAGGCTGGAACAGACCCGTGGAGCATGTCGCAGCGTGCAGCTGCGCTGCCGAAACGATGCCGCAGACACGGCCGACACGTTGGCACGACCTCGTGTTCGCTAGCGTGCCAAGCACCCGCCGGCCCTCCAGCCCTCCAGCCCTCCAGCCCTCCAGCACACCTCAGCACTCACTTATCGCGCACAATCTCGAGCTCGGTCTCGTCATCCTCCTCCCGCTTGGCCCCGCCGTACAGCTTGTCGCCTGCCGGCGCCCACGCGGCAATGTCCCACCGCGTCCACCCCCACGTCTCCTTGATCTAAGTGTGGGAATGTGGCGGGACGGCGGCATATGTAAAACGTGTGGCCAGTGGTCAGCGGTAAGGTTTGGACGGTGTCGGAGAGTATCGATCCGGCATATGGTGATAGCAGGCACGCACGCAGCGGAGCAAGAACAACAAGTGTCAGCAAGATACAAAAACGAGTGACAAGGCTACTCTGAGACGGGGAGCTCAAGCACAATGGTGGCAGAGATGCCACCATCCAGCGCCACCAGCACAGTAGCCCTGGGAACAGTCGTCGCTCGCGCCAACAATAGCAGACTCGCCGCGTCCCTGGGAACACGACGGGGCCAAGCTCACGCCGGCGCCACCACCACTCACCTCTGGCTTCTTGTGCGGCGCAATAATCACGAGCCATGTCGCGCGCCGGCTCAGCTCGTCGAGGAGCGCAAACAGCTCGCTTGGCTCGGTGAGCAGGTGCAGCGCAAACGAGCACACAATCATGTCCCATGCTGGCTCGGCGCCCTCGGCGTCGACTGCGGGCGGGAGGCGGCCCGACGCGAGGTCGGAGAACGAGAGCGGGTGGCACACGCGCGACGTGCGTGCAAAGTATGCGGGGGAGGTGTACTGTGTCGTGTGTCAGCGGGCAACAGCACTGCTGGGACAAGGCCAGGCCTGGACTGCGATAAGGCGCGCACTGCGCTTCGCGCAAGGAAGGCGCGAGCTACGACACGGGCAATTGAAACGACTAGTCGGCGCGAGTCGTAGTGGGTCGAGTCATCGGCTCGATGACGCTTAGTGCCGTGCGATGATGATTGCGCGCAGCGTCACGCAGCGATCATCGCAGCTGCAGCTGCCCCTCTAGAAGTCGTGCACTGAATGCCGATGCCCAGAAGCACAGCGAGAAGGACAGAGGCGCCTCTCGCGTTGCCACTCGTCCAGCGGGACGGGCACGCCGTGACGAGCAGTCTGCAAAGCTGCAACCCGTCGCTTTCCCCTCGCTCGGTGGCAGCAGCTTCCGCCAGCCGACCACCTAACCACCCGTGCCGACCACCCCACCGCTCACCCGCACAACCCATACCACGCCCCAAGCCACTGCACCCACTCACAGGATCAGACGCGACAATGTCGAGGACCAACCCCCTCGGGAGGGCCGGCACGCCGCCGCTGAACACGCGCGCGCGCGGCGTGCTCGCGCCGTCGGCGCCCGTCGTGCCCGCTGCCCGCCTCCGCGCGTTGGGCGGGATAAACGCCGGACGGGAGGGCAGCGTGCTCTGCACGGCGAGGGGCAGGCGCGGGGGCGACTTTGTCGGCGAGTGAGGTGCTGTCGGGGAGGACGAGCGCTTGCCTGCGCTCTCCCATTCGAGGAGGCACAGCGTTGCCTCGCCGCTGTTGGCGTTAGCCGCCTGCCTGCCTGCCTGCCTGTGCTGCCACGCTGACCCACCTCCCCGCCGCCATGTCGAGCACTTTCAGCGCCCGGTCCGCGCCGTACGCCGCCCCCTCGGCCTCCCACCACCGGTTCATGAACGTCCAGACGACCTGGGGTCAGCTGCGCACGACGACAGACGCACCTTCCGGATGCCGGGGAAGAAGGGGTTGCGGTACGTCGCGGCGACCTTTTTGTAGTACTGCGGGCGTGAGCATGGCGGGGCGGGTGGGGCTGAGGTCGAGCGAGGACGAGGACACGGCACGCGACGACTCGTACGAGCGGCCTGACGGCCCGGCCCCACTCACCTCGTCCACGCCGTGCTCGGCGTAGTTGTCGCGCATCGCGTGCGAGAGGTTGCCGTGCACTGCCTGCGACATGTTGCTGTCGTGCTCGCTGTGCTGCCCGTGTGCCCCGTTGTGCTCGTCGCCGTCGACGACAATGTTAGTGTGCGAGCAAACGCCCTTTACGCAATTTGGTGACAACCTCCACCTTGTTGCACTTGCAGCCAGCTTCACCGGTCATGTGCCCCTGCCCTGCCCGTCGTCACAAGTTACACTGAGTATGCATTTAATTCCACGGCCAGCATGGCTATATTGTAGTCTACTCCCAGCAGCTGGGCAATGTATGGTAGGTAGATTAGTGCGGTAGTGGGGAGAGTGGTAGAGTAGGGGAAGAGAGACGCAGCGCTTAGATGCCCATGCCCGCACGCACAGCGTCGGTCAGAGGGAAGCCGCCAGCGAGGTAGTCGCCGTCCATCGAGAAGACGTTGCAGCCCTTGAGACCGGCCTGGGCAGCGAACTGGCCCTTCATGTTCATCGACTCGACGTCGTCGTACGTGATGATCTGGCCAGACGACTCGGACTTGAGCCACGGGGTCGAAGAGCACTCGTCCCAGTGGCGCGTGAAGCCACCGGCGCCAACGTACGAGCCGCCAGACTGGGTGAGAGCACCCTGGTCGATGAGGCTGTGCCACATGATCTGACCGTTGGTCGTGCCGCCGGCCTCGTTGGTGACAGTGACCGAGCCGCTCTGGCGCTTGTGGGGAGGAGGCGAAATGCCGCGCCAGCTGCGCTGGTACAGGTGCGAGGCAGACGACTTCTGGAGGTAGCCGTAGGCGGGGACACCGAGAGTGATCTTGTTGGCGGGGAAGCCGGCAGCCTGCCACGAGGCGACAGCAGCGTAGGCGTTGGCAGTAGGCTGAGTCGAGTTCTTGCAGCCGTCCGAGAGAGGAGCGTTGGGGCCGGGCTTGGACGACGAGCCCCAGATGTCGTAGTTCATCAACAGGATCCAGTCGAAGATGGCGGCAAACTCGGAAACGTCAGGCAGGGGCTGTCCGTCGGGGCCATAGAAGGGCCAGACCTGGGTAGCGGCGGTGATGAGCGCGCCGTCGGGAAGGGCAGCTCGGAGCTCCTTGAGGAAGACGAGGTAGTTGGCAGAGTCGTCGGGCGACTGGGCGTTGCCAGGCGCACCGGGGGCAGCGGGGTACTCCCAGTCAATGTCGATGCCGTCGAGGTTGTACGCGTTGTAGGCCTGGACAATGTTCTGAACGAAGTTGCTGCGGGGGCCAGACGATGCGACGAGGGTGGAGAAGTAGGCGGAGCCAGTCCAGCCGCCGACCGAGAGCTTGACGCGCTTGCCGGCAGCGTGGGCGAGCTTGACGAGGCGGTGAAGGAGGTCGGAGGAGTTGTCCTGGGTGAACTGGAGGCCACCGTCAGAAGTCGGCTCGGCGAAGGCAAAGTCGATGATGTCAAACTTGGACCAGTCGACCGACTCGGGGGGGAGGTAAGAGGCGGACCAGTCGGCGTAGTAACCAGCCATGATGCGGTCGCCGACGCTGCCACCAGGGCGGGGTCCGGACGAGGCAGAGGCGGAGGGCGCGGCGGTGGAGGAGGCAGTGGTAGAGGCGGTAGAGGAGGCGGTCTCCGAGGCAGTCTCCGAGGCGGTCTCAGACGCGGTCTCAGATGCAGTCTCGGACGCGGACTCGGTGCTGGAGTGGTGGCCGCGGCGAGTGGAGGAGGAAGAGGCGGTGGGGGAGGCGGTGGCGGACTCGGTGGACGAGGCGGACTCAGAGGCAGACTCGGAGGCGGAGGCGGAAGCCGAGGCAGACTCGGAGGCGGATGCCGACGCAGAAGCGGACTCGGAGGCAGAGGCGGAAGCCGAGGCAGAGGCAGACTCGGAGGCAGAGGCGGACGCCGAGGCAGACGCCGAGGCAGAGGCAGAAGCGGACGCGGACTCAGACGCGGACTCAGACGCGGACGCCGACTCCGAGGCCGACGCAGAGTGGGAAGCCGACGCCGACTCGGATGCAGTGACCGAGCCAGTAGGCACAGCCGAGCTTGAGTCCGAGGCGGAAGCGGACGGCGCAGCGGTGCCGGATCCAGAGATAGAAGCCGTGGCGCTAGCGCTAGAGCTGTCGCTGCCGGGCGGGATGACGATCAGCGTGCCGTTTGAGGGAGCGCCCGTGGGCGCCGAGGTGGTCGACGAGGGGATGGGCCCGGCGCTGCTCGAGTCCGAGGGCGACGGGGCGGCGGATCCAGAGTCTGAGGGGGATGGGGCGGCCGAGCCCGTCTCGGACGGGTGGGGCGCAGATGAAGAGTGCGAGTCCGAGGCGGAGGGGGCGGCGGTGCCGGAGTCTGAGGCGGAGGGGGCGGCGGAGCCGGACTCTGAGGGCGAGGGGGCAGCCGAGCCAGAGTCCGAGGGCGAGGGGGCAGCGCTGCCAGAGCCAGTCTGGGAGGGCGCGGCCGAGCCCGAGTCGGAGGCCGAGGCGGTGGGGGTTGCCGAGGACGCGGGGTGCTCGGTGGCGGAGGCAGAGGCGGAGGCGGACTCGGTGGCTGAGACCGACTCGGAGTGCGATGCAGAGGCCGACGCTGAGGCCGACGCTGAGGCCGACTCACTCACCGACGCCGTCTCGCTAGCAGAGTGCGACTCCGAGTGCTCCGACGCCGTCGCCGTGGCGCTCGGCGCGGCCGTCTCGCCACCGGTCGGGGCGTCGACCCACACCGTCTGCGTGATGGTGCGCACGTCCGTGATCGTCGTCGTCGCCGTAATCGGGATTCCGCGCTCGTCAAAGTACACGTACTCGTAGGACCGGACGGGGTGGGCGCCGCCCACGCGGTGCGGGACGTAGTGGTCGCCGCCGGCGGCGTCAGCCTCAGCCGCGCGCCCGACGACACGGTTCGCCGTGCCCACGCGGTGCGGGACGTAGTGGTCCCCTCCCGCCGCGGAGACGCCGGCAAGCAGGGGAAGGAGGAGGGCGAGGGGGTGCAGGAGCATTGTGGTGGGGGCAAGGAAAGGGGGGTGGAAGACCAGCTTCCGACAGCTCAGCTGTAGACTACGGTTCGTTGCTCAGCAACTGGGGGAGGGGGAGTGGGAACAAGAACAAACTGTTAGTGGTGCGTGTTATTTTATGTGGGCGGGGGGGTGTTGGGGGAATGCAGCTGGTTAGGCCAGTACCAGCTGCCCCCCTGTGCCTGCAGCAACCAGCGTCAGGACATTGTAAAGGCAGGCTTCGGGCAGGGCAGCGCGCAGGGACGCCGTAATGGCTGCACCGGCAGCTCCCCCGGAATCCCAGCGTCCCCGCTGGCCTGCTGCCTGCATCTCCGCTGATGCTGGGACACAAGCTCAGCACTTTAAGATGGCTGGCAGCGCTGTTGCTGACGGCACCGTGGAATGCGGCATGTCGGCGTTGGCGAAATGCGTTCTTCAGGGCGTGGCCACCAGTGAGCGACCGAAAGTGGAAGAAAAAAGAAATCACGCGCGTGTGGCGTCTCGCTCCTGTGTCATCCCTGCTCCAGCGCTGCCCACTGTCGCATTGTGCGCGCTGCACGCTCCTGGCGCGCGGGGTAGTACAATTCATTCACTCCTGCTTCATTACTGCACTACGCTGCTGCTGGTGACTGTTGTGCTGGCGGTGCTGACGGCGGCGACTTGCTGCAGCCTGGTGGGCAGCGCCCTCCGCTCCGATCAGCGACTCCCGCTCGCTGCGCCGGAGACATCTGGCTGAAGGGTACTCACTCGCTGTAGATGGCTGAGGCCGTGAGGCCGTCTTGGCAACTGGCACGGCCGCAGCACGGCCATTGCGCCCAAGGCACGCGGGCACGCCCAGCACGCCCACCCCCACCCCCACCCCGTCAGTCACCGCCGCTCGCACCGCCCAGGATCGATCTTAGGAGCAATGTTCATAGTCTATAATCTGTTGTACATTAATGTCCGACGGTGGTGCTACAGGAAGGCGGTGTTGGTAGTCTATGTATGATGTAGTGGAATGTATGTCACGCCGTGTGCGTTACGCGGCGGCGGGCACGGTGGCGGGGGCAGCGACGGGCGTACCCTCGGCCTCAGCAGCGGCCTCGCTGGCCTGCACCTCGGCTGCAGTTGCCGCCGCCGAACCGAGATCAGCCAGCGCAGTGTCGCTCCGCGCACGCATGAGATCAATGTGGCTGCGTGCCCGCACAATCTCCTGCTCGCTGTCGGCGTACGACGGCAGCGACGGGTCGAGTGGCACGACAAACGCATCCCTGTTGTCCGTGTAGCTTGGCACGCGCGACAGGCGGCCGACGTCCTCGTCCTCACCGTCGGGCGTGTCACCGCCGCCGAGCAAGAAGCCGGGGGCGGCAGTGCTGCTGCGGCGCAGGCGCTCGGGGCGCTGGAAGGCCGACGGCGCGATCGTCACTGCCGACTGGCGGCTGTTGCTCGTGCTCACGCCGCCGTTGGCGCTCAGGCTGATGAACGACACGTTGCGGCCAATGTTGGGCGTGCTGGGCGAGTTGGGCGCCAAGATTGGCGACGACGCCGCGCTCGGGCCGCCACTGCCCGTGCCGTTGCGCAGGATGGGCGACTTGCCGCCGAGCGCAGAAAGCGGCTTGAGGCCCGTGGGCAGGTGGAGGAGGCCGCCGAGGCCGGTACTGCGGCGCGACGCGCTCGGCCGCGACTCGCCGTGCCCGCGCTCAGGCGACGACGCACGCGACCCTGCTCGAGAGCCGGCGCGCGAAGTCGTGCGGCTCCGCGATCCCTCGCGGGACATTGCAAAGCTGTCGGGCGGGGTCGAGTGGCCAGACATGGGCTGCGAGTGCGGGCCAGAGTGCGCACCCGAGTGGTGGCCAGAGTGGCCGCCGGAACCGTTAGCTTCCTGCTCGCCACTGGGACCAGCGAGGTTGCCGAGCGATCGCAGAAGCGACGCCTCCGTGCCCAGCTCGAGCTGTCGCCTGGGCGGCAGGTCGTTGACCGCCTCGTGGACCGAGTTGCGCGAGCTTCCGTGAACAGGAGACGCGGGGCGGGATGGCGGGCGAGACGTAGGCGGCGTGTGGGATGGCGAGTGGTGCGGCGTGGCGTTGACGCTGCGCCAGCCGGCCACGCTCGAGAAGCCCGAAGACCCCGCGCTCGCCTCGGTGACGGCCAGACGGTCGTACACGTGGTTGCTGTACGACGGCAGGTCGACCTGCGCCGCGGCGTTCTGGTCCACCTCGCCGTTGACAAGCAGAGCGCGCGTCGCCGCCGAGTTGGTGCGCGCCTCGTCGAGGATGCTGTTTCCTAGGATGATGATTGGCAGCGCACACCGGAGCTCGGAGATGTGACCGTCGGCATTGGAGATGGAGCACGACCACTTGATCTTGTGGTTGACAAACACGGGCTTGACCGAGTGGCTGGGCGTGGTCCAAGGAGGGATGGGGACGGTAAAGCTGGTCGACACCTCGTCGTCACCGACGTTGACGTCGGTACCGGCGAGCGAGGCCGACGAATCGTTGTTGGGCTCCTGGGTCTCGCTTGGGGGCGTAGGAGGCTGCGTGTTGGACGCCGAGTTGGCGCGCGACCACTCGACCAGGCTGGTGCCATGCCAGTGGGCAGGCGGCCTGGTGACCTCACGCTCAACCTGGACAGCCTTGCCGTCCTGGATCTCGTGCTTGACTGCAATTGCTACCCGCGTGTCGGCGTGCGAGCTCGTGCGCGTCTGCACGAGTGAGTACTCCTTGATCACCGACGACACGCTCAGCACGCGGACGCCCTTGGCGAGGGGCATAAACTTGACGAGCACAGGGATGTCGTCGCCGGCGGCGTACGCCTTGAAGGGGATGGTGATACTGTACATGATCTTGCCAGGCCACGTGTTTTCGATCTCGAGCGTCTGGTTGAACTCGAGCGCCTCTTGGGTGAAGCTGCGGGTGATCTCGAACGTGCGCGCGGCGCTCAGGTTGAACGCGAGGCCCGAGCGCACTACTGTTGCGCGGAGCTTGTACGTGATGTCGCCGTCGCCGGTGAAGGTGGTGAACGAGGCGGGGAGGTTGCCGTCGAGCGTGAACGAGAAGGGGAAGGTGTGGTGGCCAGCCTTGAGAGTCTGGGTCTTGCCCTTCTTGCCGTTTGTCTGGTCGAGGAAGGACCAGTCGTGGTGGACGACCGAGTGGGTGTAGTTGTGGCTGGGTGTGTGAGCGGGGAAGGCAACGGCGGCTGTTTCACTCCGTACTCACGTCGATGCCTCGGTGTAGTGCACCTTTGCCTTGCCGGTCAGGTTCATCGTAATGTCCTTGACATTGGTGCTCTCGTTGAGCCAGAGCGACAGGTGGCCGGAGAGGTAAGCGGGGTTGAGGTCTCCGCCCTGGCCGCGGAGGACGAGGTTGTCCGAGTCGAGGACGATCTCGAGGGGCGGGTGGGAGCTCGACCCGCCGTGCAGCGACGAGGCGTACGTGCTGGCCGAGTACGAGCCGACGGGGGTGTGCGGGGTCGACGCGACGCCGTCCGAGACGTACGAGAAGGCGCTGCTGCCGGCGTGGGAGATGGGCGGGCGGTTGTTGCCAGCGGGGACGGGGACCGCGCCGCTGAAGTAGTCGTTGAGCGGGTCGTCGTTGCTGAAGGCTGCGGCGGTCGGGCTGGCCGGGCGGGACACGGGGCGCGAGCGCGAGCCCGAGAGGATTGAGAGGCCGGGGGAGTGGTGCCCGTGGCTGCTGCCGAAGAGGGACGGCATGGTGGGGGGGGGGGGGGGGGGGGGGGGGGGGGGGGGGGGAGGGGGGGGGGGGGGGGGGGGGGGGGGGGGGGGGGGGGGGGGGGGGGGGGGGGGGGGGGGGGGGGGGGGGGGAAGGAAGGTGGTGGCGAGGACGAGGAGCCGATGTCAATGGAGGTCGCCGAGGAAGGCGAGGAAGGCGGCGACTGGACCAGAGCTAGCTAGCTCGCGATGCTGGTGGTGGCCAGATACGACGGGTGGCCTATAATCGGTGGAGCGGTCCGTGGCCTGCGCGACGTGTCGTGTCCGTGCGGGGTGTGGTGCTGTGTTGGATGCCGGTGTGCGCGATGCGTGCGATGCGATGCGATGTAGATGCAGATGCGAGTGAGAGTAAAGTGACAGTGGCAAGATTGTGCTGGCGTCAGTATCTGCTCTGCTGGCTGCAGCGCGCTCGCGACTCGACAACAACGGCGGCAAGGTGGCGCGAGTGGTCGAAATAATTCACCGTGTGTGGTGCGGGCGGCCCGGCGCGGCGGCGGCGGCGGCGACAAACTACCCACCCAGGGAAGCAGGGAATGCGATCGTTTACAATTCCAGCCAGTAGCGAGCCGCAACGCGCGATAAGGGGGGGAGGAGATACTGCACGCCACCCTGGCGAGGTGACTGCGCTACCAGGCCTGGCCGCGGCAATAGCAGGCAGTAGCGTAGCTAGCAGCTAGCACCAGCGCATGTAGCGGTGCACGCCTGCACCCTTGTTTGCATGTCTGCGTGTCTGCTGTGTCTTGTCTGCGTGACAGCGGCCAACGGTTGTCCGCTGGTTGCGTCGTTGTGGCCCTTTTTCAATCACGTCAGCGGCACGCACGCACCACCACCAGAACAAAAACAGCGCGACGGCGCCATCTGTTGCCGCAGCGCTGCAGCGCCGCACAACGCCCATCGCGACGACGACGACGGGCATTTGCCGAGGCCATCTGCCCGAGTTGTCACTGCTTATCCTATGCACATCGGATGACTATGCCCCGATCCCGCTCGCTTGGCTGCATGCACAACAACACTGACACGTGCAGGCGGGCGAGCGCACCGTCAACCGTCACAGGGACCATCAAGGTCCCACGCACATGCCATTGCCGCATCGCGCCCTGAAAAATTGTCGTCGCGACGACGTCGATAACAGCTGGCGGCCGTGTACGTGCGAGCACGGCGGGGGGTAGGCGGGGCTAGTGAGTCGACACGCATGCACACAGCGCAGACACGCAGCGCAGAGTAGAGCGCACGCACACGCACATAGCATGCATCAGCAAGCGGACACCCGGTCCGCCTCCACCCTCACCCTCCACCCACCGCCCTCGGACACGGCGGGCCGAGCGCCGCCCCGCCGCCGCCCACCGCCAGCGACTATCCACTGCATTCCCACGACACATGCTCAGGGTGCGCGTGCGGCAGTGGCCAGGCGGGCTGGTTGGTCGCCACTATCTCGCCGGTGCGAGAGCGAGTCTCGCCCGGGCGCCCGAGAACAGCTCTGCCCTGATGTGCGGCAGTTGACAGGGCGGCGGGTGGGCGATCGGCAGCCGCACGGCACGGCACGGCAAGGCAGCGGCATGCCAGCAGGCAGACGCGGGACACGGCGCGCCGGGCTGCGCGGGCTGGCTCGGCGCCGAGAAGAACGTGGCGACTGGCGTGGCGTGGCCTGGCCTGGCCCAGCAGGCCAAGCCGAGCCGAATCCCAGGCGTCCCGCGTTCCCATGTTTGTGCTGGAACACTGGCACGACGTGACTGGTGACTGGCTCGGACAGTGGCCGAGGGTCAGTGAGTCTGTCAGCCATCGCGTTGCGCGTCGCGCTGGATATCGTCGCTGCCCGTGTTATGGCGTTTACTCTTGGCGATCGCGGCGCCACGCCTGCCTCCCCTCCACGCGTCTCGTTCCCACTGATAGTTGCATCGCTGCTTGCCTACCTGCCTACCTACCTCCCGCCCCTACGCCTTGGGAATCTTGAGACACTCGCGGTTGATCTCGTTAACACCGGCCACACCCGCCAGCCCCATCGTGAGGTCGAGCTCGGCCGCAATGCGCGCCATGACGTCGCGCGCGCCGCGCGCGCCGTCGATCGCCAGGCCGAAGAGCCACGGCCTTCCCACCAGCACCGCGTCGGCACCCAGCGCGAGCGCCTTGAACACGTCCGCGCCGGTGCGGATGCCCGAGTCGAAGATGATCGGCACCTTCCCCCCCACTTCTCTCGCGATCTCCTCGAGCGCGTCGAGGCTCGCGACCGCGCCGTCGACCTGCCTTCCGCCGTGGTTGCTCACTCCGAGCCCGTCGACGCCGTGCTCGATCGCGGTGCGCGCGTCGTCCGCGCACTGGATGCCCTTGAGCACGATGGGCAGGCGCGTCCACTCGCGCAGCTTGGACAGGTCGCGCCACGTCAAGTGCGGGCACGGGAACACGTCGAGGAAGGCGTGCACCGCCGCCGTGGGGAGCGGGGAGAAGAGCTTGTCGTACCATTTGCCGGGGTAATGCCCGACAATGCTCGCGAACGCCCAGAGCGCGCCGAGCGTAGGTCGCTGCCGGGGTGCGGCGGCCGCCGCCTTGCCCGAGGCCGCCCGGTCGGCGGCCAGAGAGAGGAACACCGGGTCGGACGTGTACTGCGCGATGCCTTGGCCCAGCGCGAACGGGAGGAAACCTTGGTCGAGGTCCTCGCACCGCCAGCCCATGGCGTGCGTGTCGAGCGTCACGACGAGGACTTTGGCGCCGGCCGCCTCGGCGCGGCGGACGAGCGACTGCGCGAGCGCGTCCGAGCTGGACCAGTACAGCTGGTACCAGAATTTCGTGCCGTCCAGCTGCTTCGCCACGGTTTCCATCGGCGTCGAGCCCTGCGTCGAGAGCACCATCGGGATGTCGAGTTCGCGGGACGCCTGCGCGACGGCGCTCTCGGCCTCGGGGTGCGCCATCTCCAGCACGCCGATCGGCGCGAAGAGCAGCGGCGAGGCGTAGCTCTCGCCGAAGAGCGTGACGCCCATCGGGCGCTTCGACACGTCCCGCAGCATGCGCGGGACGATGGGGTACCGACTAAACGCGGCCTGGTTCGCCGCGTCGGTGCGGTTGCGGCCTGCACTGCCCGCGACGTACCCCCACGCCTTGGGGCTCATGGCCTTGTGCGCCGCCGCGTACAGCCTGTCCGCGTCGACCGGGACCTTGGGCTTGTGCCCGTACGTCCCGCTCGCGTAGAGGAGCCCTTGCTCGCGTCGCCCGATGCCGTCCATGGTGGTTGTTGTGTTGTTGGAAGGAGGATGGGCGTGAGAGGTGTGAGATGGTGACGGGGCACCGTTTATGTATCGGCTCGTCCTTGTTAGTGGTAGCCGGTATGACGCCGGTCGGCAACTCGACAACCCTCCCTCCCCCTCGTCACGCTGATGACGCAAACAACAACAACAACAACGCAACAAAGCCACGCCGTGCATCTACCGCCGCGCATCATACGCCGCGCTCTCAGACACCGACGCCGCCCCGCAGACAGGCTACTACGCAGCGATCACCGCGCCGCTTGTACAACTTGTATATCTCTGCCCTGCTTCACTGCCAGTACAGCGTCCCAACATCCTCCTTGGAGAACGCAACTCCACACGCAGGGCACTTGCGCTGGCGTGTCGCAATGCGCTGGTCGATGCAGCTAGAAGCGTCAGCCACAGCAACCCACACCCACTCACTCCTTGCAGAACGTGTGCATGCACTTGGTCAGCACCTGCTGCTTGAAGTTGAGGTGGCACGTAGAGCAGCGAAGCAGTTTCTGCAACAGTCAGCGCAGCCCTCCCCGCCCTAACCACGCCCACTCACAAGCAGCTTCTCCCGCTCCTCGCGAATGTGAGCCTCGCCAACAGACATGTTGCCCGCTGCACCCGCAGCCGTCAACTGCTCAAGCTTCTCCTTCGACTTCTTGACCTGGCGCTGCGCGGCCTCGAGCTCCTCCTCCGCCTTGGTCCGCGCCTGGCTCGCAGCAGCCGCCTCAGCAACACGCTGGTGCAACAGCTGCTGCGCCTCGGACAACTGCCCCTGGCTCTGCTGCAGCCGCAGCTCCAACTGCCGCCTTTCAGACGACGCCGTCGCAACCTGCGTCTGCAGCTCCAGGCTCGAGTTCTTCAGAGTCGTGAGAGCCTTGTCCTGCGCAGACTAAAGCTGTCAGCAACGCACCCACAACGCACCCCCACCCCCACACTCACAATCTGCGCAGTCATGGCCTTCTCCGTCTCCTGGCCCTTCTCCAGCAGTTTGGTCTGCTTGTCGACAACACGCTGCGTGTTCTTCAAGTCGGCCTCCACAGCATCACGCATCCGCATAGCGTCAAAGAACTTGTTGTCGGCCTTGGCCTTCTCGGTCGCAAGTCGCTTGACATTGTTCTCGGCGTCACGCAGGTCGTAGACCTTGTCCTTGAGCGTCTTCTCCAGGCCGTCCCACGCCGACGACAGCCCTTCGACCTCGGCGTACAGCGCGTTGGTCGACTCCTCGGCTTGAGACAGCTGAAGCTTGAGCTTGTCCTCGGCCTCGGCAGCTTGGCGAAGCTTCTCTCCGAGCTCCCTGACATCGGCCAGGGCCTCGGGCCCAAGGATCCGCTCAAACTTGGCGAGCGACCGCTTGGCAGCTTCGAGCTCGACACGGACCGTCGTCTCGGCGGCAGCCGCAGCAGCATCGCCTTGTGACGTCGATTCGATTTGAGCGGTCAACGCAGCCACCTTGTCGCCCGCCGCCTTGAGCTGCTCCTCGAGACTCTTGACATAGTCGCCGTCGATGCCGCCCTCGCCGTGCAGGAACTTGAGGTACCCGTCGGCGCCGGCCTCGGCAGCAGCCTTGCCCTTGAGTCGGCCAACCTCGGATTGCAAGTGAGAGATACGATCCCCGCGCTTCTTGCACAAGTCGTCCAGCACCTTGTTCTGGTTCGACTTGAGCGACTCGGTCTGCTTGCGCTCATGCAGCTCGTCGTTGAGCTTGTCTCGCTCGGCACGCAACCGCGCCAGGTCGTTATCCCTCTTGGAGAGCTGTTGACGCAGGGTGTCGACCTCTTGCCGTGCTTCCTGCTGAACCGCCTCCCGGAACTCGAGGTTGCTATCTCTCAGCTGATCCAACTTGGTTTCGGACGAGTCGAATCGAGTTTGCAAAGCGTCGGCGCGCGACACCTGGGTGGAGAGGCGTTGCAGGTAGACCTGGAAGAAGGGCGATTCACGAAGCTGTGCTTCTGTCGGGTGGTGCGCCTGAATCATTAGCTACAGCCTCCTCCCACCTTGACCCACCTGCAGCTTGAGCTTATCTGCTTCCTGTTTCAATCCCGTGTTCTCGGAACGAAGCGCCTCCAGCTGCGACAGACGGGACGCGGCCAGCGCCTCGGCCAGCGCGATACGCTCCTGCGCTTCGGCAGCCTCGGCAGCGCTGGGACCCGACGCGCTCTCCTCACCCCCTGCCCGGGCGTTCGGAGTCGAGTGGCCGGAACCATTGGCGACAGGCTGCGCTGGCGTAGCCGATGCCGCGCGCTTGGCCTCCCACGCTGTCCTTTCCAGGTCAAAGTTCATCCGCTGGCGATCCAGCTTCTTCTCCGCCCGCTGCAGGTCATGCTGGTAGCTATCGCGGGCTTGTCGCAACTGGTCTATTTGGGTCTGCAGCAGGTCCGAGTTTGTGCGCAGCGAACTGGCCTCGGCCTGCACCTTGGCGAGCTTCTTGGCCAGCGCACCGTCCAGCTCGGCACGAAGCTTGCCACCTGAGGCAATGTCGGTAAACACGGAGATGAGCCGCATCGTTGCAGACATGCGCGACTCGAGGGCACTATCCAGTTCAGACTGGGGCTTTGAGGGGTCGATTTTGGCTGCACAGAGGTCAGCATGCACGGCATGCACAACGGGCACACGACCACCCCACGCACACTCTAACAATTCGGGCACCTGGAGGTCGTCGGGTCGTCCTGCCGTTTCTTGCAAAGCAGTAACGAGCTGCGTGCGTCAGAGGCCGCACAGCCTACACACCCGTCCCACACACCTGTTCCCAGCACGCCTCTACGCTACGCAGACTAGCCTCAAGCGCGCGACGCTGGCGCTCGAGCGCGTTGGCACGGTAATGTTCGCGATCATAAGAACGGCGGTAGTCGAGCATCTGGCGGAAGATGAACTCTTTACGCTTGACCTCGAGCTGGCGTTCCCAGTCGTCGAGCTGGCCTTCGCCCTCGTCACCGTCATCGTCTGCTGCTGCTCCGCGGGGGGATGCCGCTCCCGAGTGTGGTGAGCCGAGAGCGCGTCGTTTTGACGAAGAAGGCGAGGAACCTCCGTCTATGGAGTTGTCCCGTACCCTCTTCAAGTCGGCGTTCATGGCGTCGGCTGGGGGATGGCTAGGCGGCGGCGTGTGTCGCAGCCTCGTTGGACGCGTTCTCGGTGCTGGATGATGAGTAAGGAGGGGTGAAAAGTGCTGCTGCTGTAATGGTCGAGTTCGAGACGACGACGGCGTGCGGCGTGCGGCGTGCGGCCTGCAGCCTGCAGCCTGCAACACACCGTACGGTGGTGGTGGCACACCAGCCAACCAGCCAGGGCATTTCACCGCGGCGTTATGTCGCGTGGCGCGGCTTGGTGGCAACGCCCACCCTGGCTGTGACGCCGCCGCGGCGTACGTTGTTGTTGACAGCGTTGATCCTCACCACCACCATCACCATCACGCCCAGCCCATCAACTCTTGTCTCTCGTTCAGCAACATCACCTCCTGCCTCTCAAGTCCACGGCCGGCGCCATGTTTGGCACCCCCACCCCGGCCAACGGCTTCCCAGCAAGCCCAATGGACAAGGCAATGGCCAATCTCACCTTGGAGGAAGATGACGACCTGACGTGGGTGATGACACCAGCAGCGGAGCTCGGCTGACAGCACAAGATTCGAGTCGCCCAGAGAGGAGGCGAATTTCTACCGCGACAAGTACCGCGCCGCCCTCGACCTCCTCAACGAGACTCGGGCTGAACTGGGTAGGTCTGACATGTGGGGGTGTTTTGGCGGGGCGAGACAGCGCACGCGCCCGCCGGTCCCGCAGTTGCCCCAGAAGCCCGACTAACCCGATCCCAGACGAATTTCAGCTCTCTTCGCGAGAGCTGGAGCAGGAGCTCGAGAAAGAGCTCGAGGCCACCGAGGCCAAGCAGGCCGAGCTGCAGGAACGCATCAAGCGGCTCGACACGGAACGCGAGGAGTGGAAGGTGTGTTGTCGGCGAGTCCCGCGAACAGAGCTCACCCCACCAGACCAAATTCATCAACCTGCAAAAGATGCATAGCTCGACCGTGTCGGCGATGCAGCGCGAAATGGACAACCTGCGCTCGGAGCGTGACAAGACGCTGATTGCCCTGCGTGATCTCGAGATGGGCAACGACGAGCTCGAGCGCAACGAACGGTATGTGATGGCGGCGGCGGTGGGGATCGTGGGGCAGTCTCCTGACGGGCCCCTAGCGTCGCCGTGTCGTCCCTCCTAGACATGGAAATCAAGTACAACCGTGCCATCGAGGAGAAGACGCTCCTGGAGCAGGAGGCCATCCAGAGACAGGAGCTCGAGGAGGAGTGCCAGCGTCTCAAGGACGATGTTCGAGGTGGGTGTGAGACCACAGGAGTGCGATTGACCCACCAGACGCAAACAACGAAATCGGCATCCTCCGCGACCAGCTTGCGCGCGCCGTCGTGCCCACCCCTCCGTCCTCAAACGCCCCGATGTCCCCTTACCCCGACAAGCGCGCACACTCGCGGGCTGCATCTCGCGCAAGTGCCGCCTCGCCAACGCCCTCACACCGGTCAACAACGTCAACAAAGTCGAACGCCACGGAACGCTCCGCCGTCACGGAGCGATCAGGCGAGCGATCCGCGACAGCAACGCCGCGCACTGTCCGGGGCCTCACGAGAAGCACCACCGCCCAGGTGCTCGCCTCGCCTGCTGTCAGCAGACGCCCAACCATCCCCGCCTCTCCTTCAGGAATCCCCGCGCTCTCGCGCTCAACTACGACCCGCAACCTCGCCGCTGCAGCCGCACCATCGCCCGCACCAAGAACCAGACCTACATACGCTCCTTCACCAGCCCGGGCAGCAAGCCACCAAGCCGCCAAGACTAAGGGCTTCAAGCTCCTCCAGGATCTGCAGGCCCGTCTCAAGGCCACAGACGACCGAATCGGCACGAAAATGTCACGCCGCCCCACCACAGCCGCCGCACCAGTGGTCCCGAGAAGACAGCCGACCGTGTCGACCGCGAGCAGCACGATCTCTGCCGCGTCCGCCGCCACCCGCGGGTCGTCTCGCACAGTCACGTCAACGGTATCGGCCGCGTCGCACAACCGCGTTTCGGCGCTCAACCGTACACCGGCCGCCATGGCGACGCCCGGTGCGTCCAGCGACGGCGTGTTCTCCCCGTCAGGATGGGTCATGCTCTCTGACCTCGACGACACGCCCGACCCAACGCTGAGAGCGAGTACCAACCCCGTGGCATCCCGCGAGGACTCGCCTTCGCCGTTGGATCGCAACCCGTCTCGCTCCAGCGCGACATCGCGCACCCGCCCCCTGCCCAGCAGACCCGGTATTCCCTCGCCGCTCACCAACACGCTGGCGAAGTCGACCTCGCGCTTGCCGTCGACGTCCCTCTCCAAGTCGACAACGACTCGGCACAGATCCTCGCTGTCGGCGTCGACCTCGGGCGTGTCAACGGTCAAGTCGTCGGGATCTCCGCGCGCACCTGCGCCATCTCGTCGTACCGTCACCGACCGGCTCACGAGCTCCACCCGCGGCCCGCCCCCCGTTTCTAGGCTGCACGCGCGTACACCCTCACGCAGCGGCGCCATGTCTCCAAGCCTGTTCTCCGGCCGAGCGGGAGCTCTCTCGCCGACACTTATCCCCGGCCCACGGCGCGTCTCGCTCACGGCGGCGGCCGACGCGTTCCCCTCGCCCCCGCCGTCAGCCACGACGTCCACGTCCAACTCGTCGCGCGCCTCGACCGCGCTCAACCCCGTGCCAGCAGGAGGGGAGTTGCCGGCCAAGTCGCACCAGCGCGCCCAGCACGGCAGCTTAGGCCGTGGGCTGCCGCCCGCAGTGGCCAACGGAGCAGCCAACAGCCCCGAGAAGAGCGGCGCCACGACGCTGCCGTACAAGCGCTCCGCCCGCCGCAGCAGCTTAAGCGCCGCGGAAGCCGCGCTGTCGGGCCCCAGCGGCATCCCCGGCCCCAAGCCCGCCAACGGCCGTCCGACGAGCTACCCTGCGTTCTCGGACGCGCCGCCCCCTCCCGTCCCCCGCATCCCCAGCGCTGTTCTCAAGGAGAATGCCATGCTCAAGGAGAGTACGCGCAACCCCTCGGCCAAATGGGTCGGCAGGGGGTAGAGTCTACACTACATGGTTGTTGTGATGCACCTAATTTGTACAGTATATACAACACGGCTGGATGCTTGTCAACCTACTCCTTCTTGCGCCACTTGCTGTCCTTGTGCCTGCGGGTCAGCGATAGCCAAGCGCACTACTCACGCAGTCTGGCGCCGGATCTCGGCCTCGCGGTCCGCGACCATCTTGTCCGCCCGCGCATTGACGTCCTCGACCTCCTGTGTGCTCGGGAACCCGATCTTCCAAAAGTCGGGCGGGGTAGGCGGCTTGCGCCACACCTCGCGGTGGCGCGAGATGCGGTTCTGGTGGTCCTCGAGCTGGCGCTGGCGCTTGGTCGGCGAGTCGACCTCGTCGTCTTCCTCGGCGTCCTTCCACACCGGGCCGGCGTTGAACACGGGCAGTGGACCAACGGCCTCATAGTACTGCAATGTCAGCGGTGGTCGGAGGCATGGCTTACATCACGACAACACTCGCAGTCGCCGCCGTGCATGCGCTTCCGGGCGTCGCGGCCGCGCACCACCGCGTCAAACTGGTGCGCGACGCCGTCGTTCTTCTCCGGGTCGATCTCATATTCGTCCGCCACGCCACGGTGTCTGGGGGTCAGCTCAGGCTGTACAGACGCCGCTTACATGGCTTCCGGGGGCATGTACCGTCCACTGCCCTTGTACTCGGCGTACAGGTCGCGACGCTCCGAGGCAGGCAGCTTGGCAATCTTCCTGAGCTCGGCTGCCTTCTCGGCCGGGCTCAGCCCCTCCATGTCCAGCCGCTTGCGCTTGCTCGAGGAGGCGCCGGGGGTCGTGAGTGTGTCGTCCACAAATGGGCTCGCTGCGGAGCGCTCGAGGGCTGCTCGTCGCAGGGAGGAGACGCGCGCTGCTTCTCCAGTGCGGTCACGCACGAGAGGTGTGCGGTCGGCGGTGCGGGTGGATGCCTCCGCTGAAGGTGTGTCAAGGTCGTCCTCGTCGTCCAAGGACACCCCACGGCGGCGCCGAGGCTCTACAGCAGACGTGGGCGTCTTGCTCGAAGTTGAGGGCGTAGGCGGCTTGCCTGTCGACGCACCCAGCCAAGGAGTGACGAGCGAAGGCACACGTTTTAATCCCCTTGATGGTGCCGGCGTAACTACTGTATCCTTCTTCATCGGCGATACCGAGCGGGGCCGCTGCGCCGTGGGGTGTTCGAGTTCGACCGCAGGACTCTTGGACGGGCTGCGGAGCGCTTCATCGAGCGCGCGAGTGGACGAGCGCAGCCCAGCTCGCGGTGGCATGGGCTGAGGAGTAGAACAGTTGCCGTGCCCGCGACTCTCAACAACCTCGCTTCGCTCGACAACCTCCACTTCGTCGTCACGTTGCAGGTCCAACGAGTCTTCCCGCACGAGTATGGCCGGTGCGGCCGAGTCATTGGCGGCCGCCGCAGCTGCCGCCGCCGCCTGCGTCGCCTTCCTCTCCTCGCGCTTCTTAGCCTTGAGCTCCTTCCTCGCCTGATCGACCTTCTTGTACTCCCTCCAATGCTGGATATCGGCGGCGTACTTGGTCCGCAGGGCATCGTACGCCTGCTTGAGTGAACGGTGCTGGCTTTCGAGGTGGTCATAGTTGGTCGATGGCTTGGGCGAGGCGGGAAGAGGCGACTTGAGGGGCGACTTCGAGGGTGTTCTTGGCGTCGTGAGGACGTTGGCCGAGAGCGGCTGTAGCGCGCGCGACGGGGTGCTGCCGTCAGCGCGAACATCGCGTTCCATTCACTTACCCTGGGACTTGCAGCGGCTGCGAGCCGCGGACACGCGCAGCCTCCTTCTTCACTTCGGCGAGCTCGGACGTCAAGACCGCAACCTGGGCCAGGGCGTCATCACGCGCCTTGGCGCTCGCCGTTGCCGATGCGCGTGACTCGGCCAACGCATCGTGGAGCCGCTTGATCTCGTCTCTGAGCGCACGCTCGACCTCAGCAGAGATGTCGCCTTCCCCGCCATCTGAGAGCCCCGACCCCGAGCGAATCTTCCTCTCCAACCGCGCGATACGCTCGCGAAGCCCAGAAGCCACCGCACGCTCGGCCTCGATCTCCTCAGCGTGCTCGGCGTGCACGTTGGCCTTGTGCGCCTCGAGCTCCTTGATCTTCTCCGTCTTGAGCCACAGCCGGCGGGTGAGCTTGCCCTGTTCCTCGAGCTCGGCGGACGTTGTCGCCTCCGCCTGCCGCCACCAGTGCTCGTCCTCGCGCAGGCCGGCATACTCGATCTCCAGGGACGCGCACTGGTTCTCCAGCCGCTCGATCTGCGCGTAGAGGCTTGCCAGCTCGACCTTGCGGTCTGCGACGTCTTGGACGAGGAGGGTACGCTCAGATTTCAGGCTTGCGCACTGGGACTGCAGCTTGGACAGGTCGGCGTGGAATTTTTCCATCTGGGGTTAGTTGGGCAAAGGAGGGAGGGGACGCACTTGCTGCTGCACGGCTGGGAGGGTCAGCGAGGAAGGCAGGGAAGGTGGCCATTACTCACCCTCCAAGTTGCCGAGCTGGCGTTTGAGCCCGGAAGCGAGGCTCTCCTCGGTCTGGGACTCGGGGAGAGCGGGCTCCATCTTGGGTTGCGTCGAGAGGGATGTGTCTCTGTGTGAGTTGTAGAGGTGAACACGCGTGAGGAGTGAGACATGAGATTGCTCAGAGCGGCGTGTTAGCCATCAATTGTCCAGGGAAAGTCAAACGCGTCATTCAGCGCGCCTATCGGTAAATCAACATGAAGAAGCGCGCCTATTGGCCTTCTCCTCCACCACACGCGTCGCGACATGCTCGACGCGTCGAGATGAAGAAAAACAAAAGCATCAACTGCATCGACACTGGACGCACAACCTCCAAACACCAACACAATGACAAGCACGGCACCCTCAGTCGACCCCGTCGACCTGGACCCCGTCCCCGCCCTGGTAGACTCGTACGTCTTCCACTCGACTCTGCCGGACGACGCGACCGTGTCCAACGACGCGAACAAGCAGGGGTGGATCATGGGTATCGACGAGGCGGGCCGCGGACGTGAGCTTGATACGTCTGGTGTAAGCTGACACTACAGCTGTTCTCGGGCCAATGGTGTATGCGGCCGCGTACTGCCCCCTGGTGTTCAAGCCCACGCTCGAGGGCATCGGCTTCGACGGTAGGTGGAATGGCCGCTGGTGCACACCTACTGACAACGACAGACTCCAAAGCCCTGTCGCCCGAGGTGCGCCAGGCGCTCTGGGACGCGTTCAAGAACAACACCGACCTGTGTTACTCGTCTGCTACGCTCTCTCCGCAGGCGATCTCCGCCAACATGCTCCGCCGTGTGCCGGTCAACCTGAACCGGCAGGCCGAGGAGGCGACAATGGGGCTGGTGCAGGCTGCACTGGACCGGGGCCTAAACATCAAGGAGGTGGGTGAAGCAGTGTGCAGCTCTGACCCATCAGTGCTACGTCGATGCCCTTGGACCTAGTCAGCAGTGGCAGGACCGCCTGTCGGCCGCGTTCCCGTCCATCTCGTTCACCGTGTGCCCGAAAGCCGACTCGATCTACAAGATTGTCGGCGCGGCGTCGATCGTGGCAAAAGTTACTCGAGATCGGTACATCGAGAACTGGGTGGATGCCGAAGGCCCGGCTGCGGGCGATGACGACGAGGTGGTGCGGGGGAGCGGATATCCATCGGGTGAGCGGGCTTGTGCGGAGTGGCGACCGAGCGAGATCGACCGACTGACGCATTCCCCCCAGACCCCAAGACGCAAGCATTCCTGCGCAACTCCATCGACCCCGTGTTCGGCTACCGCGGCATTGTGCGCTTCTCCTGGGCGACGGTCAAGGTGCTTCTGGAGAAGCAGGCCGCACCGTGCACCTGGGCCGATGATGTGACGCAGCCGTCGGCGGCCAGCTACTTCAATGCCGATGCGGACCGCGGGCAGCCAAAGGTCTGGCGGCAGCTGGGCGTGTCGTCAGTCGGCGAGCTTTGACGATATCGCAGCCATATCGCCATCGCATTTAGGCGAGGTGGTGTCGTGGCTCGCACGTGGCGGCGGGGTCCGGGTAGTCGGGTTGCTTTGTTATGTGGGGCCACACCGGGCCACCTCACGGGCTGGCTGACGGAGCGAGGTCAAATAGAAGCGTATAAAGGTCAAATATCGGGCGAGGGCGACGGGTCTCGCGCGTCTCGGGCCTTGCCCACGACCAGATAGGAGAGCAATGTTGTATGATACTTGGCATTGGCCTGAGCTGGAGCAGTACCGCTGTCGCCGTTGCTTGCCGGCGCGAGCAGCTCGCAGAGCACGCAGAGTTCAGGCATGTGCCGGGGGGTCCAGACAAGGGTACCCTGTGCGGTTTAGCCAGCGGCTTGGATAGATAAAACTTAGGCGAGGTCGAGGTGGTCGTCGCTGCCCCAATGGGTGGATGTGCCACTTTTCTGCTCAGGAACCTCGCCTAAATTCGCTTATTTTGTTGATCCGGCCGGGTACAATGACGGTCGGAGCTGTTCCACTAACACTGGTGCTCCAGGTGGTCGCTGTGGAGTGCAGGTGCAGCAGTGGTGTGCATGCCGCGCAGCGATGCAGACTGCGACACGCTGACTGGCGCCGGCAGCTGGCTGGCGACGACAGCGAGAGCTACTGGCCGCGCGTTAACCGCCACGGAGCCACCAGTCCGGCCGCAAAGCCGAGATTTCTTCTAGCCGCTGCGTCCTCCGCCCCGCGTCCCGGCGCCCCCCCATACCCCTCCTCCCCTATACATTCCATCCACGTCCTCGCTCCCTCTCTCTTCTTCCCATCTCACCACTCTCTCCCAAAACACTCCCACCCATAATGCTCAGGTCTACCCGCTTCATGCCTGTTGCCCGCCTGGCCCGCGGCTACGCCAGCGCCGCCGCTGCCACTGCCCAGACCGGCTCGCTGTCCCCCCTCGCTGCCAAGGCCGCCGAGGAGGTGTCGGCCCAGTGGAAGGGCACCAGCGCGACCGGCGGTAACACCAAGAACTACATTGGTGGCGAGTTTGTCGAGTCCAAGGCCGACCGCTGGCTCGAGGTCCGCGACCCGGTGAGTAGAGGGGTGTGCGTCGCGAGCAGGCGAGGCGTGGTGCCGAACGTGGCCCAGCCAGCCGAGCCGAAGCGCGCGAGCGAGAGCAGGAAAGAGCCCAGCTGACACGCCACAGGCCTCGCAGACCCTCATCAACCGCGTCCCCGAGACGACGGCACAGGAGTTTGACCAGGCCGTCGCTGCCGCCTCGGAGGCGTACAAGACGTGGTCCAAGACCTCGATCATGCGCCGCCAGCGTGTCATGTTCGAGCTCCAGCACCTGATCCGCCAGCACACCAACGACATTGCCAAGTCGATCGTGCTCGAGCAGGGCAAGACGTTTGTCGACGCCCAGGGCGACGTCGGTCGTGGTCTCCAGGTCGTCGAGACGGCCACCGCCATCACCTCTGGCCTCCTCGGCGACAAGCTCGAGGTCACCACCGACATGGACACGTACTCGCGCCGCGTGCCCCTCGGTGTCACTGCTGCCATCACCCCCTTCAACTTCCCCGCCATGATTGTGCTCTGGTCGGCCGCCCTCGCCACCGTCACCGGCAACACGCTCGTCGTCAAGCCCTCGGAGCGTGACCCCGGAGCCACCATGATCATTGCCGAGCTCTGCGAGCGCGCCGGCATGCCCCCCGGAGTGTTCAACGTTGTCCACGGCTCGGCCGACACTGTCAACCGCATCTGCGACGACCCCGCCATCAAGGCCATCTCGTTCGTTGGTGGTGACAACGCCGGCAAGCACATCTACGACCGTGCCATTGTCAAGGGCAAGCGTGTCCAGGCCAACCTCGGCGCCAAGAACCACTGTGTCGTCATGCCCGACGCCAACAAGAACCTCACCCTCAACGCCATTGCCGGTGCCGCCTTCGGTGCCGCCGGCCAGCGTTGCATGGCCCTCTCGGTCGCCATCTTCGTCGGCGAGTCGCGCCAGTGGATCCCCGAGCTCATTGAGCGCGGCAAGGCCCTCAAGGTCTCGGGCGGCTTCGAGCCCGGAACCGACCTCGGCCCCGTCATCTCGCCCCAGGCCAAGGAGCGCATCACGAGCTTCATCGACTCGGTCCCCAAGGAGGGCGGCAAGATCCTCCTCGACGGCCGCGGCTACCAGGTCGCCGACTACCCCGAGGGCAACTTCGTCGGCCCTACCGTTGTCGAGTGCACGACCGAGATGTCGGCCTACAAGAACGAGATCTTCGGCCCCGTCCTCACCATCGTCTCGGCCGAGACCCTCGACGAGGCCATTGAGATCATCAACAAGTCCAAGTACGGCAACGGTACCGCCATCTTCACCAACTCGGGCACCATTGCCCGCAAGTTCGAGACCGAGGCCGAGCCCGGACAGATTGGCATCAACGTTGCCGTGCCCGTCCCGCTCCCCATGTTCAACTGGTCGGGCAACAAGGGCTCGTTCATGGGCGACATCCCCTTCTACGGCAAGACTGGTCTCGAGTTCTACACCCAGCGCAAGACGACCACCGCTCTCTGGCCCCACGCCGACGCCACCAGCACGCGCGCCTCGGTTGCCATGCCCCAGATCAACTAAGCGGAGCGAGTGGAGCGCGCAGGCGGCGCGCGCGGCGGCGTGAGAGATGTTCCCATTCATGACCTACACATTGTCGGCGGGCGAGCGGAGTCCGGTCCGTAGTAGTAAAACAAACAACAGTTGTCCTTCCGGCTGCATGCATTGTGACTGTGTATTCGTACGGGGGATGCTCCGGCATCAAGACCATAACGGGGCATGAGGGCATGACACTGACTGACACGCTGGATGAGTGTGGACTTGGTCTGCCTCACGAAACGAACAACACAGCACCGGGGTCGCCGCGACAGATCGCTGTACGCCCACGCGCTCATCTCACCAACTACACTGCATACAACTACCTACGGCGCCGGTCGTCCCGCTCCTCGTCCTCGCCACCGTCGCTCTCGCCCTTGACGTCACGCCCAAACACGCGCTCCTCCTCCTCGAGCCAGAACGCGAGCTCGTCGCGGCGCATCTTGTTCTCCTCGTCGACGAGCATGAGCTTGGCCTTGGCCATGATGTACTTTGCCTGCCAGCGCGAGCGGCCCATGACGGCGATCTCGGCGCCGTCGCCGGCCGGGTCGACCATGTATCCCTCGACTGCGCGTTCGACGGGGTATCGCTTGCTTGCGCCCTCGTCGAACTCTGACCCCGAGTCGGCGGCACCGTCTTTCTTGTCGTCGTCGCCCGCGCCCGCAGCGCCGCTCTTGCGCCCCTTGGCCCTGCCGCCGCGCTTGGTGGGCGCGCCGCCGGGCCGCCGCTCGCGCACGTACCGCAGCGCGGCCTCCTCGTCCGCGTTCGCAGCCTTGTACACGACGCGGTCGCGGCTCCGCAGGCGGTGGATCACCTCGGCCAGGTCCTCGTCCTTGGCGAGGTCGCGGATGACGGCCGGCTCGTCGTCGAGCGCGGTGGGCGAGAACTCGTCCGCAAGCCCGTTCGTCCGCCGCCGCTTGTTGTTGCTCTCCGGGCCGTGGATCGCGCGCAGGTGCTTGTTCATCGCGTCGGAGCGGGTGAAGTTTCGTCCGCAGCCTGGGCGGGGGCGTGGTCAGCATGTGGGTGCACGGCGACGAGGGGGGAGCGGTGCCAGGTGTGCGTGCTGCTCAACGCATGTGCGCCGCGCTCTGCGCCGTGCTCTGCGCGTGCTCTGCGCACTCGCTCGCGCCGCCCAGACTCACCGGGATGCGGGCACTGGTACGGCTTTTCGCCCGTGTGGCTCCGTATATGTGTGAGGAGTGCGTGTCGACTAGCTTGTTTCTGGCCCTGGCGGGTACATGTCCTCCAGAGGCAGGCGTACGGTTGCCGTCCGGTGGCGATGTGGTCTGGAGTGTCAGTCAACGGCAATGGGGGCGATGAGAAAACCTGCAGTCGGGGGGAGGGGGGTGGAGGACACGAGGGGCACGGTGCGGCATGGCGCGGCGCGCACAACGCACGCTAGATGGCGGCGCACGGCCGATCGCGCACAGACGGCGGGCGCGCACGGGCCAGCGACGCGCCTTGTATTCCAGTCCCCGACGCGCCCGGCGCAACTCACCCTTGGTGACATGCTCGACGAGGCCCTTCTGATCGCCAAACACGCGCGGGCAGTCATCCCACTGGCACTCGCGCGGCTCGGACGACTCATCCAGCTCGTCCTGCTCGTCCTTGCCGTCGCCGTCGTCCCCGTCGCCGTCGTCCCCGCCGTCGTCGGCACCGTCGTCATCGTCGCCGCCGTCGCCGCCGCCTTCCCCGTCACCGCCGGACAGGAGGCCATCGATCTCGTCGTCGACGTCCATCTCGTCGCTTTCGTCGTCTTCCTCGACCTCGGAGCTCTCCTGTTTCCGCGCCGGTGGTGGTGCGCGACGCGTCCGCGCAGAGTAGAACAGCTCGTCGTCTGTTGTTTGTTCATGCCGCCCTCTCGACGAGCGCGGCTTGCGGCGCGAGGAAGGCGGAGAGCTCATTGTGTTCGGATCGGATGTGATGCGGCCGATGCGAGGGTGTGTTTCGTCGCTGGATGCCTGAGCCACGCTATAGGCGGATATCCTGGATGCCGCCGATCTTGCTTCCGACGTAGATGCTGTCGCTGTTGTTGTGCTCGCCGGATCAGTGGGTGTTGTCGCGATCGTTGTTGCTGTTGTCGCCGGCTGTGATGATGCCTCTGGCTTTCGCCTTCCCTCGCCCACTACATTGATTGGAATGGGTGGAGGCGGCCACGTGCTTAACCGGGGGGAGCAACTGGCTCTGTGGCACTGGACAACAAGTCAAGGCCACTATTATGCCGCCATTGCTGCTGGACAAGTTGCAGCAGATGTACAGACAGTCGTGAACACATGCTCATGAAGATTAGAGAGCACGAATGATGATTTAATGTTCAGGTGAGGCGCAGAAAGCGGATATGCCATGGATTGATGTCACTGATCCTCGCTAACCCACTTTGAAGCCTCTCTTTGGATCGTCTCCACTGTCCAGACTACGTGATGACATTTTGCTCGCTGATGAAGGAGATGAGGGCGATTGCATAAGATGTTGGATACTTTGGATTGATCCTCTTGCTGCTCTGTCCTGCGGACTCGTGTGCCGGAGAATCCCACACCCCTTGGGCGAGGCTTAGATTCCAGTGCGGCGCCGCACGCCACCGCGGCGATCTGTGCGTGTCACGGGGGGCGGAGGGTCCGAAGAGCGGTCTGGGCGTCGAGATGGCTGGGTGACGCGGTGTGTGGGCTGCGTTTGTCAGTGGCAAAGGCGGCGCAGGCGGGGAGGACAGCGAGCCGACAGAGGCGCGGAGTTCAGTGCGCACACAGAAGCCCGGTGCTCGCGACGATGGTGCACGCGCCTCGCCTCGCCTCTCAATCTGCTTCAATACACTCATCCACTCTCGAGTTTGCACTCTCCCTCATACCTCTTACTATCCTACCCCAATGGTGCATCGGCTCACCGGGTGGGCGGTAGCCGTCGTCGCCCTGGCTGCCACAGCCGCATCGGCCTTCACCCCGACGCTCGAGTTCAACTTCACCCTCAAGGACATCTACCCGTTCATCACGTACCTCCCCGCACAGGCGTGGGAGGAGATGTTTGACGGCACGCCCGCGTCGACCTACTCGCCCGGCATGTTCGGTGGCGGCGACTCGCGGCACACGATCAACTCGAGCGCGACGACCAACTCGGTCGCGCTCAGCTTCTACGGCAAGTGGGTCAGCTTCGACATCAGCGTCGACAGCACGCAGCAGCCGTCCGCCGCCATCCTGCAGCTCGACGGCCGGTCGACGGTGGAGAACTACCCTGCCATTCCCGGAAACAAGGCCAAGGTGCGCGGCGACCTCTACTACGACCGCGTCGAGTGGGGCGCGCACACGGCCACGGCATCCTTTGTGAATAACACGTTTTCGGTCTACGGCGCGACTGTCACTACTGGAATGATCACCGAGGCGTGGGTGTGCTGAGTGCGCTGCGAGTAAAAGCTGACCCGTGTTTCTTTGCGTCTTCACAGCAAGAACGTGGAGAATGTTACCTTTCGCAATACGGCCATGACCAACAACGGCGCTTCCAACAAAGCGTTTACCTGGTCAGGCCAGTGGAACTATTCGGGCACGATTGGCGGAGGTGGCTGTGAGTGGTGGTCCGGCCGTGGGGAGACGCCGCAGACCTGACTAACACACCCAGCCACAAACCAGGTGCCTTTGGCAGTGCCCGCCATGGTGGGGTCACCTGGCTCAGTGTGCAGCATCGCGCTGCCGGCCAACACGTCGTTCATTTACGTCAACGGCACCGCAGGGATGGGACACGGCTCGGCGACGTTCACGCTGTCGCCGCCACCGCCGCAGGGATTCCCGACCACCATCAACACGTTCAACCCGTGGGCGGCGACCATCGCGCTGTACTTCACCCCGCTGGACCCGGCGCTCAAGTACAGCCTGTCCATCAGCGTCGGGCAGGACGGCGTGCTGGGTCTTGACTCGCTGGAAATCTACTCGGCACTCACGTGAGCGGACGCCGCTGGTCCGAGTGCTGACCACCAGCGACCCCAACTGGGCACTGGACTTTGGCACTGTTCCAGGGAAGCCAAATGGCGTCAACAGCAATAACAACAACGACAAAGGCGGTGGCTCGTCAAGTTCGAACATCGGGGCCATTGCTGGTGGAGCAGTGAGTGGTGGCAGTGCAGTATGACATGGCTGACTCGCCAAGGCCGGTGGCGCCGTGGCGCTCATCGCTATCGCAGTGGTAATCTTCCTAGTCATCAAGAAACGCAAGCAGTGGGTGTTACATCTGCGAAAAGCCCAATTGACATACAGAGCCGCTCAAAATAACGGCGGGAGCGTCTTTGTGGTCGATGAGGAGCATGCCCACTATGAACCCTTCCCTCATGGGGGCGCCGGAACCACAGAACCCACCAACCCGCCGCCTGCTGTAGTGCTTTCTGACCCAGGGGCCCAATTCACAAGCCCTACGGGCGCCAATCAGGACGCCGAGAAGGCCTACGCGACCGCGGGCGGGGTCTACATGGCCAACGACTTCGGCTCGCAGCCCGGCGTGCAATCCGGCTTCTGGGGCACCGCGCTGTCGTAAGTCCTGCTGTCCCATCCCAACTAACACCCCAGCGACGTATCCGAGAAGACTGAGGAGAACCGCTACTCGACTCCACTGGCATCTCCCAAGGTCCCTGCAGCGGACCCGCGCCACTCGACACCGATCTCGCTCCTCGGCCTGAACGAGAAGGGCGGCTACCTTGCCCCCGGCCCCATCTCGCCCACGACCACCGACGAGGCGACACACGAGCTCGGCCGCCTCGCGACCACGTTCAGCGGCTCGACGGCCTCCGTCGGCGGGCCCACATCGCCGTCGGTCGGCCCGACGTCGCCCACGGTCGCCGAGTCGGTCGTCTCGTCGTCGTCGTCCTCCAAGCCTCTGGCGTTCCCCGTTCCCGGCCCGCTCCCGCAGGGCCCGCAGGGCCCGCTCTCCAAGGCTGACGATGCGGCCCGCGACGCCGAGGAGGGACAGCGCCGCGCGCAGGCCGAGCTGGCCGAGCTCGAGGCGGAGAACCTCGTCTCCCAGCAGGCGTCGTCGTCGTCCTCGTCTCAGCCCACCCCTCGCCCGCACAACCTCCGCGAGGAGGACGGCGGCAGGATCGGGGATACGCTCGACACGCTTCCGCCCGAATACAACCCCGAGTGGCGCCACACTCTCAACTAATATACTTTCCCTCCGCCGCGTCTGGACGCTGTGGCACACCACTCGTACATCATCCGTCACGCTGTGTATATAATCATGGCACTCTTTATGTAACGATGATGGGCAGGATAGCGGTCGAATGGGGACACCGCTTTGCTCCCGAAAGCCCGTCAGAGCGTAAGCACAGATTCCAAGTCACTGACTTTCACGGATAAACAGCGGCTCAGACCTCAAGACACAGCCGGCAGGCGCTCGTGCGGGAACCAAGCTGCAGATCTCCTTTTGGTCTGTCCTAGCGACATTTCATCAAGTGGGTCACAGCGCTGTGGGGTCTGAGCCACTGGTCATCCGTGGAGTCACTGCCAGACGTCACTGAGTTGTGCAGTTCGTGGGGCGTCACGATCGGGTGAGACAGTCCTGTTGTGGCACCGGTTGGATGTTACAGTAGCGCAGTTGTCTCGGCGCTGGCTGGCAGGCACACTGAATAACAACATTGCACGCAAGGGGGTCACAGCGTAATCACAGCAACTCCAGGTCAAAAAATTGGCGGGTGGCCAGCGACTTGGACCTCACATACACAGGGCGGGCGCTCGTGCGGTCACAGCTTAACCACACAGACTCGAGGTCACAGACTTTCACAGATGCACAGCGGTGCAGTCCCCCCACAAACACAGTGGGCGGTCGCTGTGGTGAATCCGCTTCAGGCACATGTGCTGAAGTCTCACTGGAGATCTTATCCCAGTGACATCGCACCAAATTGGGCCACCGCGCAACCACACGAGTGACTTTCATAGATGACCAGCGGCTCAGATCTCACCCTCACGGGCGGGCACTCGTGCTCGAGCCACACTGCAGAATCTTTGCCAGCGAAGGGACGCGTTGCTCGAGATCTCGGTGCTGAGCCTCGCATCAGTGGGCCAAAAAAACAAACAAAACTGGCTTCGCCTCTCGCGATGGTTTGAAGGGCGTTTCAATGTCCAGCATTTCCCCCATCGCCTTTCGTTGTGTGGGGAAAGATGGTGAGTGGTGGACATGCACTGACGGGTGCCTTCGAAACAACATTCATGCTGTGGCGTCGTTGGTGACGACAGCGGGGTCGCCTCGCTCTCAGAGCTCGGACGGCTTGGCACACTCACTTGTGCTTCTTTTGCTACTCGGTGCTCATGCTTGGGCCTCCCACCTCGTCGCCAACATAAACCATCTCTCGCCTCCTCAGAGTCTTCGTCTCCATCTCCATCACCACCATGCGCCTCACACGGTGGCTCACCATCCTCTGGGCCGTGTCCACCGCCCTCGCAGGCTATGATCCGAATACCCCCGGAGACAGACTCATAGGCCTCTTCAACACACATCCAGCAATGATCTACAGCCCGGAAAATGCATGGTTTCTCGCCTACATCGACCCCGGCAACGGCAACCAGGCGCCGTTCAACGTGTCCGTCGAGTCGTTCCCGAGCTTCACAGGCAACCCTGGCAAGACCCCCAACTTCTACTACCTCAACGGCACCGGATCGTTTACCGTGTCGTTCTATGGCCGCCTGAATCGGATCGACATGGCTGTCGAGCCGCTGGATGGCGGGCCGACAGCAAATGTCACCTTTGAGCTGGATGGTTACACGTGGACGAACACGGTGAACAGGACCTCGATGCCTGACAGCGACATCGATTGGCCGACGCTTGATTTGGGGCCGCGGGCTCCGAACATGACCGCGGGCCCGCACACGCTCAAGGTCAGTGTTAGTGGAGTCTGGGTTTCGTTTCGAAAATTGTTGTATGAGCGCATGTTCCAGAAGCAAAGGTGAGCGATACTCGTCACTTCAATCCGCCACACCAGTCACCCAGCTCCCCGGAGAAACACTGATGTAAGCCGCAGGCCAGGCGGCAAAGTTCTGGACCGATATGCACATCTCCCCACAAAATTGGGCAACCTTGGCAGTATCGCAAACGGAGGCGGACCCTTCAACTGCACCACCTCATGGAGGTACTTTGACGACATTGGCAGTGAGAAGCACCTGCAGGGGTTTAGTAAAAATTCCTGACGACACTCAGAATTCAATGGAAAGGGGAACACCGTGATGGAGGGAGAGCCAGGAAACAGCTGTAGTATCCAGTTGCCTCAAAATACGACTTATGTGCACGTCAACGGTACCCAAGGATACAAAAAGGGCACAGTGTCCTTCCGCCTGTCCTCACCGCCACCAGTCCCAGGCTTCCCGGCCTTAGTGTCCACCAACGACACATACGGGTACCCCATCGACCTGTATGAGACACCGTTGGACCCGACTGTCTGGTACAGCCTCATGATGGAGATCGGAGGTAACGACCGCGCTGGAATCGACCGGGTGACGGTTTGGTCTTCGCTCAAGTGAGTGTGAAGTCGGCACTGTGCTCACGGTTAGCGAAGACAACTGGGCCAAAGATTTTGAATACAACCCCATTCCTGGGCCCAATTCGACTTCGAGCACAGAACATCCATCTACCAAAAAACATGTAAATGTTGGGGCAGTTGTAGGCGGGGCGGTGAGTTCACACGGCGCGTCTCCGCTGACGATAGGTTGGAGGCGCAGTGCTACTAGTCCTCGTCGCGGTCCTTCTCCTGCTCTTCCTGAAGCGACAGTCAGTGCATACCAGCGATGACAATGCTGAAGCCAGGCGATCAATGCGAGAGCAAGCCCAGTGGGAGATCGACCAGCCACCAGTGCAGCCCTTCACTTCGTCGACAGGCCACCCGGCCTCGTTAGCGACAGAGACGACAGCACTGCGCAACACGGAGCCCGACCAAACGGCTGAGCCCCGCCTCAGCTTGTCCGGCCCGAGCTCCCCCGAGCCGTCCTTCATCTCCCACAGCAGCAGCTACCAGCCCCTGCCCACCACGCCGAGCATCGCTGCTCGCACTGACCCGTCCACTGACGGGCGCTCGACTGCGCGGATCTCCAAGTCGGAGGAGGCGGCGCTTGAGCGCACCCAGGGGGGTTACACCTTGGAGGCTCTGGGGTCCGGGTCCTCGTCGTCACGTCCCCTTCCTCCTGGTGCAAGTGCGCATGCTGAAGATGGCGGGGCGGTGAGCAGCACCGGCCAGCTCCCGCCGCTCTACAACCCCAACTGGCGTCAGACGTGAGAGGGTGGAAAGGCGGACGCGTGGATATGAAGAGCGGCATCGTCGTGGCTTCAATGGAGCACGGCCGCCTTGTATAGCTGTGAATAGTCGAGATACTGGTCATACTCGTACGTCCGTGTGTGCACCTGATGAACACTTGGGATGCACACTCTGCCACTTTGAAGTGGTGAGATCTGCAACATCGACGCACGCACCGCCACACGCCACGTCCACACGCCACGGCCACACGCCACGCGTGTTTCGCATTTGCTCATTCACAGCATTCACGGCTGCATCCACCAGCTCGCTCTTCACCAGGAAACACGTTCTGGATGCGTAGCGCCGGTTGCCGGGATTTGCGCTCTGTTCAGACGGGTTCCAACCTTCAAACCAATGTGATGCAGCCCTCTGACTCAGAAAAAGTAAAGTTAGAACCACCCGCCCCCGTCCGTGATCAAGCGAGGTTTCTCAATTTCCACACTGTTGGTGAAACGGTATCATGCGTCGTTGCCATCGACGCGGCAGGGGTTCGACTCCCTTACAGTGTATAGCGAGAGGATCGTGAGAGATTGCGGTTCCGTTTTGCTGTCCGATTCGCTCGCACCGTCGCTCGCACCGTCAGGGAAGCAGGATGGGGCGGACGGAGGGACGTGGGTTGGTGGTTCAGCTTTCAAGGCGATGGGGCTGTCAGTCCAAGTGAAGGCGCAGCGGATTTCAGCGGGCGCGCTCTTGGCCCGATGCAAGTGGTGATACAACATCAGAAGCGAAGCCGGCATCTAGAACTCGTCTCGCTTCGGCCGCCGCTTGGCCTCCAGCACCTCGGCGCCGCCGACACCCGGGACGGCGCGCACGGAATGCACCACCGCATCGCCGTGGGCAGACCAGAGGTCGCCCGAGCGCTTGACCGGCTCGCCAGCTTTCGAGGCCACCTCGAAGATGTACTCGCCCTCGAGTTCGCCCACGGGGCCGCGGTACTCGAGCTTGACGTCGGGCTGCTCGGAAGACTCCAGCGCCGCGGAGATCGCGTCTGGCGCGAGGTTGGACGAGACGTGGATGTAGGTGTGGTCTGGGAGGATGGCTACCGGCTTGCTTGGAGACGCCATGGCGAGGAGGGCCGCCGGAAGGAGGGCGAGGAGGGTGGTGAGGCGTATGGTGGCGGCGGGAGCAGGAGGCTGGGGTGCTGTCTAGTGCTTTTACGAGCTCTGCAATGCTCAGACGAGTGAGAATGAGAGTGGATGAGAGTAGAGCAGAGTAAAGATGAGCTGAAAGAGCAGTCGAGCGCGACTCACTTGATATCACCTCGTCGTCATCGTCGACCATCTCAGGCACGGGCGGGGGCAAATTCGTGCCGATAGCCACGTGGTCTTGTCCACAATAATTTCTGAAGATCTGAAGGCTTCGAGGTGAGCAGCTCGTCAACATCGACTCTGCACACTCTCACAGCATCACAATGGGCAAGCCTTCAGCAAAGGCTCTAGGCAAGAGGAAGGCGCCAGGAGGCCCAGCAGGGGTGAGTGCTGTTAGCTTGCGTCGCCGCTTACACTACAGGCGGCCAAGAAGTCCAAGCCCGGCAAGCCTGCCAAGAAGGCCGCCGCCGGCGGCTTCGCAACCGACGATGTCGAGCGCGCCGACCGCGGACCAACAGGCAAGCCGAAGCGCAGGCCGGACCAGCCGAAGAAGGTCAAGCTGCGCGACCAGAAGGTCATTCCCGTGCCGAAGACGGACTTTGCGTCCGACGACGAGGACGACAGCGACGACGACATCATGGACATGGACCTGGGCGAGGACGAGGGGCTCGAGATCGGGAACGCGGGCGGCTTCTTGGCTGGTCTCGATGCCAAGGCGCTTGCAAGGTGAGTAGCTGGTACCGCGAGCGTCGCTGATGTCCAGGACGACCAAGGAGACGAAGCGCATCCATGCGAATGAGAAGAGCAGGACGAGCTTCCCGACCAAGGCGAAGAAGGCGCCGTCTGTGGCCTCTGCCTCGGACATTTCGGACTACGACTTTGACTCGGAAGTGGAGTTCTCAGATGACGAAGAGCTGGGTGCGGGATACTCGGACGATGACGAGGACGAGGAGGACGGCTCGGGCGACGAGGACGAGGACGACGAGGATGACGATGGCGACGACTCTGGCGTCGACTCGGAGCTCAATGCTGGCTACGACAACATCTCCGACATCTCCGACCTCGACGACGAAGATGACGGCGTCGACCACCCGAAGCGCAAGAAGCGTGCGGACTCGGAGGAGGCCGAGTACGAGATGGCCGGGCGGTCGCGGTGGGCTGAGAAGGAGGAGGAGAAGGAAGAGGACGACATGCTTGAGGTCGGCCGTCTGCCGATCAAGCTCCCGACCGGCGAGGTTCAGCTGGTGGAGGGGAGCACCAAGTTCCAGAAGCCGCAGCCGAAGAAGCCCGCCCAGAAGCCCGTCGTGCCCGAGTCTGAGTCAGAGTCGGAGGACGACGCGTCCGATGTCGACGCCGAGGCGGAGCGCATGGCGGCCCAGCCTGGCCGCTTCGGACGGATGGGTGTGGCTGAGATCGTCGCGGCCAAGGGCTGGAAGACAGCCCAGCGCCTCGCAGCGGTAAAGGAGCAGATGGCCACCATTGGTGCCGAGGTGCTCGGCGGTGGCGAGCTCATCGACGTCGCGCCGATCCTTACCCGTCTCTCGACGTTCTCCCTGCCCACCGTCCCCAACCCCGACGGCGAGGGCACGCTGCCCGTGCCCAACTCGGTCCGCGCGCTCGGCTTGCTCTCCCTCCTCGCCGTGTACAAGGACCTCATCCCCGGCTACCGTATCCGTGCGCTCACGGCCGCCGAGGAGTCGGAGAAGGTCCGTGACGAGGTGCGCAGGATGCGCGAGGGCGAGAAGCTCCTCGTGAGGAACTACAAGACGTACCTCAAGGCTCTGGAGGCCGAGGTGAAGGGTGAGGCAGCTGAGAAGCTCCGACTGTGTGCACTAGCTGACATCATGCAGGCAAGACCCCCCTCGGTTCCGTGGCACTCAAGTGTATGTCCGAGCTCCTGGTCTCGGCGCCTCACTTCAACTTCTCGGAGAACATCATGGGCGTGCTCGTCGGTCGTATCGGCCGCAGGTCATGGGACGACGACTCGGAGCTCATTCTCAACTCGTTCGTGTCCGTCTTCCGGTCCGACAACACGTCGACGTACTCGCAGGCGCTCGTGCGTCTGATTGCCCGAATGATCAAGGAGCGCAAGTTCCAGGTGCACCCCAACGTGCTGTCGTGTCTCCTGCACCTCCGTCTGCGCACCGAGCTTTCAGCCATGTGGGAGAAGAAGAAGGGCAAGGGACGCGATCGCAAGGAGCAGCCCGAGAAGAAGTTCAAGTCAGAGGTTCGCAAGCAGTGGCAGACCAAGAACCAGCGTAAGCGCGAGAAGGAGCTCAAGGAGATCCAGAAGGAGATGGCTGAGGCCGAGGCTGAGGTCGACCTCGAGGAGAGGCAGAACACTGTGAGTGGCACGACTGACAAAGGGGTGCGTGGCTGACACCTGGTAGCAAACAGAAACGCTCAAGAACCTGTTTGTGCTCTACTTCTCGATCCTCAAGTTCCCCGGCCGCTCACCATTGCTGCCGGCCGGCCTTGAGGGCATCTCGCACTTTGCGCACCTGATCAACATCGACTTCTTCCGGGACCTGCTTCAGGTGCTGCGAAAGATCATTGCCGACACGCAGGAGTCAGAAGAGGACGACGTCGACATTGTTGGATCCCACAAGCGAGTGCGCGTGCGCATGCTGGGCATCGTCACGGCGTTCGACCTGCTGTCAGGCCAGGGCGAGGCGCTCAACATCGACCTGGGTGACTTTGTTAACGAGCTGTTCGTGCTCCTCCGTCCGCTGTCGCTCGACACGGGCATCGAGGACCCTCCCGAGATGACGCAGGCGACGGCGCAGGCGGCCGCAGTGCAGCGCAACGCGGGCGTTAAGCGTGCTTCCGCCGACAGGCCACCAGCGCACACGCTCTCGACGTCGGCGCTGCTCTTCCGGTGTCTCGAGGCCATTTTCTTCCCGCGGTGGTTTGGCGCCAGCGCGTCCGCGCCCCCCCTGCGCGCCGCGGCGTTCGCCAAGCGCCTGGTCGAGTGCGCGCTCTACTTCCCGCCCGCGACGGCGCGCGAGTCGCTCCACTTTGTGCGCCGCCTCGCGACAAAGGAGACCAAGCTCGCCAACCTCCTCGACACGGAGGAGCGCATGTTCGACGGCGTGTACCGCCCCGAGATGGACGACCCGCAGCTCACGAACCCGTACACGACGAGTCTGTACGAGCTCGACGTGCTCGCCGAGCGGCACTGGGAGCAGAAGGTCAAGGCTGAGGCGAAGCGGTTGCGGGACGCGCAGTTTGTGTAGCGCGGAGTAGGGAGCCGGCGTAGACGAGACTGTACACTAGGGTAGCACTGCATGCATGCATAGAACAGCGGCGGAGCAAGCTGCATGCTAGCATGCTGCAAGCATTGCAGCGGCCATGCGCCACACACGTGGGGTGCGCCGCGGCCCTGACGCCGCGCCGAGCCGACTCGGACCAGACCACCTCGATCATGATTCTGACTTTTCGGCGTCACTCTGTCCCCACCACCACCCACCCACCACTCCCACCACCATGCCCAAGAACCTCATCGTCTTCGACTTTGACTGGTCGTTCGTCGACCAGGACACGGACCGCTGGGTGTTCGAGGTGCTGAGCACCAAGCTGCGCCGCGCGCTGCAGGACCGCAAGAGCAACGGGAGCCAGTGCACGCCGGATGTTGTGTGAGTGGGCGCCGGGGTGGTCGCTTGCTCTGGGCAACGGCGGGGGATCGGCGTGGCGAGTGAGGCGCTGACACGCCCAGCGACCAGACCATGGCCGACCTCTTCGACGCCGGCTTCAAGAAGGAGCAGGTGCTCGACGCGCTCCGCATCCTCCCCTTCGTGAGTGCTGCTGTGGTGGGCGGTGCGCGCCCGTCCTGAGGCGGGCGGTCGCCTGCTGCCGAGCAGTGGTCGGGAACCCCGCTGACACCCCCCAGCACCCCGCCATGCGCCGCGCCGTCACTGCCCTCAAGGACCGCGGCGAAACCGACTTCCTGTGCCTGTCCAACTCGAACGAGGTGTACATCGGCACCATTCTCGAGGTGAGTGCCAGTGTAGCGAGGACGCACAGTGATGTGCCGCTCGTGCACGGCCGGTGCGGCCCCGACGCCGACGTCGACGCCGACGCCGACGCCGACGCCGACGCCGACGCCGCACGCACACCGCTCACACCCACCCGCAGCACCACAACCTCACCAACCTCTTCGCCGAGGTGATCACCAACCCGGCCCACTGGGCCGGCGACCGCCTGCACATCGGGCGCCGGCTGCCCGCCGACGGCCCGCAGCACACGTGCAAGGTCGGCTGCCTGGCCAACATGTGCAAGGGCGACGAGCTGGACGCGTGGCTCGCGGCCCACGGCGGCAAGGACGCGTACGAGAAGATCGTGTACGTCGGCGACGGCGGCAACGACTTCTGCCCCCTGCTCCGCATGCGCAAGGGCGACGTCGCGTGCGTGCGCAAGAACATGGAGCTGCACGGCCGCATCAAGGAGGAGGGCGAGAAGGAGGGTATCAAGGTCGACGTCAAGCTCTGGGACCAGGCCTGGGTCATTGACGAGTGAGTTGAGCGTGAGGGTTGTGCTGACGCGCAGGATCTTCTCGCAGCTCTGAGTGGAGAAAATGCCGAAACGTTTCGGCAACCAGGCTAGATGTAGAGTACCATGCAATGTAGATGAGGTAATGCGGTCTATCGGCTCTGCTCTGCTCCTACTCCATGTCGACGTCTACGTCGTCCTCGACTTCCTCCTCGTCCTCCTCTTCGTCCCCCTCGAGGTCGAGCGCCTCGACCTGCGTTCCGCCGCGGATCAGGACACAGCCAGAGCGCCGGCCAGCGCGGCCGTTGAGCGCGAGCAGCCATGGGTCGGCGCTGAGCCCGTGCCGGCGCGAGCTGCCAAGGCTGCGCTTGCGGTCCACGGGGAGCGTGGCAAGGGGCATGGCCTGGAAAAGTCAGCATGGCCTGGTACGCTACCCACCTGGTCCAAAGTCGAAACGTCCACCGTGGCCATGAGCTCGAGCAGCGCCTCAATCTTGGCCGTCGCGAGGTGGTGCTCCCCGCCGGCGTCAAACACCACTGCGAGGTCCTCGTCGTCGAAGAAGGCCGCCTGGGAGACGGTGCCGTCCTCGGGACGCAGCCGGGCAGCGCGCACCTCGTCGGTCGCGAGGTCGTGCGCGATGATATCCAGCCCGTTAGGCGCCGTCGCCACAATCCAGCGCGCGCTGCCGATACTCCGCTCCGCGATGGGCGAGTTCGACAGCGCGGCAGCAAGGTGGTCGGGGGTGCGAGCTGGCGCACGCTCCCGCGGGCGCGAAGAGGTGATGATTGCGCTGCAAGCCGCCACGAGGCTGTTAGCCCATGGGAAAGGCTCGCGCTCGAGCACCCGCGGCGGCTCTTCCGGCGCCGCTGGTGACTTGTCGTTATCGCCCACGGTGTCAGGCGACGAGGGCGCGATCGACACCTCTTCCGCGGGCGGCGGACTGGCACGCGACGAGTTCCACGAGTAGTCTGGCGCCTGGGGCGGCGACGCGACGGACTCTGGCAGGCGACCGGAGCCAGATAGGCGGGAGAGCGTGTTGCGGATCGTCGAGTCGAGGTTCAGCACCGCTGGTGCCGCCGGCGTCGCGGTCCCCTCGGGCAGACTGTCGTTCGCCGAGCCGAAGGGGAAGTTCTGGCGGAACTGGGACTTCACAAACCCGTTCTTCATGAACGACCACACGAGCTTGATGTCGTGCGTGACGATCGGCACACTGTCGTCGGTGATGGCTGTCGACCGCGAGATTTCTGTGGTCGTCAGAGTTGCTTAACTGCACGTACGCACCATATCGGAGCCACTTTGACCACTCGGCCGACGTCGCCTCCTCCAGCTCTGCTGCTTGCCGCATGTCCTCGACGAGGAGGGCGAAGCCACGGCAGAGATCCTTGGCGGTCTGGATCCCCTTCGGGTCGAGGACGAGGTCTGAATGCACAAGGTCAGACGACCAGCCGGCCATCTCGTCGAGAACGAGCATAATGCGCTCGAGTGCTGGCGAGATGCTCTCGGTTATGACTTTCTTGATCGTGCTGAAGGCGGTCTCGAGGGTGGACTCCCACTTGGCCACAGTCTGGGCGTCAGCTCCGCAAACAAGGGCCAGCTAACCCTATTGGTCATCCGGTTGCCGAGCCACTCGGCCACGGCTGGCCCACTCCGGCTGATCATGAGCAGGCGAAACAGGTCGGCATGGACATCGGGCGTGGACACTGCCATCAGCTGTAAGTCACAACCGGCACCTACTTCCTTGCTGCTCAGCGCACGTCTCGAGCTCCTCGCGCCAAATCATAGTCTGCTTCTCGCTCTCCTTGAACGCGTTCTGCGCGGCTTCGAGTCCGCGCAGGATAACATCCAGGAGGGTCTCGAGCATGTCGGCGGACTCGGCGAGCGCGAGTGTCGCTCGTGGTGGGGGTGACGGCGTGCCCTCCGGGAGCAGTAGCGTCCCTGTCAGCAAGGACGCCGAGGTGCTGCCGCGCGGCGAGATGGCCAGTACGTCGGGTAAAACGCGGGGTGTGGAGGGCAGCAGCGCAGGGAAGGTCGCGAGCTTGGGATTCGCGCCGGGCTTGGCCTTTGTCGTCGGCTGGATGGGCGCAAACGGGTTGAGGCTGGGGTCAGCTCGCGTCCTGAACGACATAGCTCACATGACCGGCTTGGGCGGATCCACGGGCGTGACGCGAGGCAGCTGGTCGATGAGGCTCAGCGCCGACCCAGGCTGCGGTGTGGGCCAGCTGTCCGCTCCCTCGGCCCAGCGCATGTCCCACCACGGCGCGCGGGTGCGTTCCTCCGCCGGCGCATAGTCGATCGGCTGCAAGACAGCGAAGAGGTCGCGCGGGGCCGGCACAGACTTGATCACCTCGCCCGTGTGCACTGAGCGGTGCTCGATCGTGCTCTTGTCCGCCGCCGTCGCGATGTTGACGGGCGGGAAGCTCGGCAGCCGGAGCACGAGGAGCGAGAGGACGAGGCCTGCGTGTCAGGTTTGCCTATGCAAGCACTCACCGTCGCTGCTCCACGCAAGGCCGAGGACCCGCCCGCTGATGTCCACCTCCCACACCTTGCTCCCCGACGCCATGCGCCACAGCGCGACCTTTGTCCGGCCGTCGTCCTCGTGCAGCAGGACCACGAGGTCCATTGTCGGGTTGCACGCCTCGGGGTGCAGCGTGTGCGGGTGCGCGAGGTTGATGGTCGACATGCGCGTGAACGCCTGCGCGGGCGGCGGCGCGGCGTCCATGCTTGCGGTGTTGCTGGTGGTGGTGGTGCTGTTGTCGATGTCGAAGTGTCGCTGTCTGTCGGCTCGTCGCGTCCTTTTGTTGTTGTTCATCGTCAGTGACGTCGCGGGACCAAATGGTGCGAGCGGGTGGCACTCCCATCAGTGTTCAGTCCACCTTTCTGACAGTGCAGACTGCCATGCATGACCTGCGCTCAGACCGAGTTGTCTGCAGCCTCTTCATCATCACTTCTGATCTTGGCAACGCTGCAAAGCCCAAGGTAGCGCCCCAGACACCATCAAAAGCAACAACGCCGGCAAGATCCGCCTCACACACTCACGTGACCGCCCACGGACTCGACTTCCATCTTGCGGGGCCGAGCCGACGACGAGCTCGTCGCTCAGCTCTCCATCGCTCCTCCCTCAACTCATGCAACGCCGGGCCTCCCAGCTACCTGTATCCCTGTACCGCACCGCGCTTCGCCCGCTCTACCGCTCCGCGTCCACCAAAACCCGCCCCGCAATGTCCCAGTCGCTCGAGTACACGCCCGACCGCGGCGCCGAGCTGCGCGAGAACGTCGAGGGCGTGCTTGCTGAGATCAAGGCGGCCGCGGCGCCGGGCCACGAGGTGGGTGGTGCTTGCGGCGCTTGATGCTACTGCTGTTTTTCGTACGCCGCTCACACCCCCGCCCAGGCCCGCCTCGTCGCCATCTCCAAGATCAAGCCCGCGTCCGACATCCAGGCGCTGTACGACGCCGGCCACCGCCACTTTGGCGAGAACTACATCCAGGAGATGGCGGACAAGGCGGCCGTCGTGAGTGTCTAGCAGCTTGCACTGTGTACACTGACGCCCCAGCTCCCCGCCGACATCTGCTGGCACTTTGTCGGCTCGCTGCAGAGCAACAAGGCCAAGCTGCTCGCGTCGATCCCGAACGTTTTCGTCCTCGAGACGCTCGCGAGCGTCAAGCTCGCCGACCTGCTGCAGAAGGCACTGGCGGGAAGCGGGCGCACGCTCGACGTCTACCTCCAGGTCAACACGTCGGGCGAGGACGCGAAGAGCGGCGTCGAGCCGCTGACGGCCGCGAGCGGCGCCGACGCCCCCCTCGTCGCCCTGGCCGAGCATGTGCGCTCTGCGTGTCCCGCGCTCCGTGTACGCGGGCTCATGACTATCGGCAGCTGGGAGGCGTCGCATGCCGAGGGGACGCCGAACCCCGACTTTGCGGCGCTCAAGGAGACGCGCGCGAACCTCGCGCGCCTGCTGGCGGACAAGGGCGTGTACGCGTCGCAGGAGGAGGGAGAGAAAAGCCTCGAGATCTCGATGGGCATGAGCGCAGACTTTGTCGAGGCCGTTAAGGACGGCTCCAACTCGGTGCGCGTCGGCACCCGCATCTTCGGCGCGCGTCCCAGGAAGCAGTAGTACATTGCATGGCATAATCTATTGGGCAAGCGCGGGGAGGAGCAGGGCGAGGGTGTCGGCCACGGCGCGGCCTTCGAGTTGGGCCTCCTGCGCCGCAGCTTTGATCACGTCGTTGACTTCGCTCGAGCGGAGCTGTGCAACGAGGGTCACGGCGTTCGTCTGGATCTCGGCGCTCGGCCCGGCCTCTGCGGGCGCGATGACGGCCGCGATAACGTCCACACCGCGTGTCGTGTTCTTGTCCCCGACTTCGACGTCCACCTGGCCCTCGGCCGCTTCGACCGCGCCGTCGCCGTCGAGCTCCTCGAACCGCTCGTGCACGTCCTTGGACGCGCCCTTGACCTTGTGCTCGGCGAGGAGGGCGTCAGCGACCTCGCCCTTGTCGCCGTACGCTGCTTGCAGTGCGAGCGCGACGAGCGCCTCGTTGAGGAGAACAGGGTACTTTGCACCCGAAACGAGGAAGCGGTTAAGCGCGCCGACAACCTCTGGCGCGGTGACCTTGGTACGGGCCAACTCTGTTGCCGCCCTGTCAGTGCTAGCAAGGGCCGACGTGTCAGACAGGGAGCGCGTGGCTGCGGCCAGCACACGGTCGCCCTCCAGAGCGATGGCCGGGTCGTCCGTGCGCTTGAGGAGGGCGAGTAGGGGCTGGAGTCCATTGGGGGCCGAGAAGAAGCGGACAGCATTTGGGGCTGGTAGGTGAGTTGAGATCTGACTGTAGACCTACCCTCTCGCACGAGGTTCTTGATAACCCCAATGGCACCGCCTTGCACGCTGCCGACGATGTCGCGCTGCTCAACCCAAGGGTTAAGATTCAGGACGCCCTCGACAACACCAGCATCGCCAAGAATCTTCTTGTTCTTGGCCGGGATGGACAGGTTACGAAGGAGGCCGACGAGCGAGTGCTGTGTCCTGATCGGGGTGCTCGGCTCAAGGAGGGCGACAAGGGATGGCAGGACAAACTCCTCTTTGAGAAGGGCTTCCGATGAGGCGTCTGGGATGTCAGCTGTGAACAGGCGCTTTCCAGCTCACCACTGCGGACACGGTTACCATAGGCCAACAGCGCAATAGACACCAGATCCTGGCGGTCATTCTTCGACAGCCACAGCCGGATCCTAGCCCACACCCAGGCCGGAATCTTATCGCCGGCCTCGGACATCACCTGGACGATGGCTTTCGCAACCGAGCCCTTGGCCTTGCCGAGGTTCTTCTCCACCTCCTCCACCGACTCGCCCAAGTCGCTCTCCTTGAGCCATGACGGCACCTCTGCCTTCTCAACAAAGTCAAACAGGCCCTCTGCGGCGGGTCGATCCTCCAGCACAGCGGCGTCAATCTTGTCCGCATCGGCGAATCGCTCCAGGACCGTCGCGGCACTCGTAATGATGCCCGTGTCCGTCTCCCAAGCCTCAGCGGTCGAGCCGGCGAGGTTCTCCAGGTCGGCTGGCTCCTTGCGGGGCGCTGCTGCCGACAGTGCTGGGATGAACAATGCCACATCCTTTGCTGTCAATGAATAAGACGGCGTCGCTGATATTGTCAGCTGGTGTCATAACTGCGCCTGGTCCTCTGTTCCATGCCCGCACACTTACTCTCCGCCCAAACGTTGTCGACAATGTCCCAGATCCAGCCGGCGATAGTGGCGCGGGGCGTGTGATCCTCACCAGCCCACACACCGGGAGTGTAGACGTGGTTGCCAAGCGCCAGGAGAGTGGCGGTGGCCTGTGCTGATCCTAGGGCCTTCAAAAGTGGAGCTGTGGGGATCAGCTACACTGCATCATCATTCAGTTGAGTGCTCACGAGTGCCCTCCTTTGATAGGTTGTACAGGCTGGCCACGAGAGGCTGCAGAACGTCCAAGGGGAGCCCACGGCCAAGGTCTGTGCCGAGGAGATCGACGAGACGCTCGGGGTAGTGCGCGATGGCGAGACGATCGACATTTGAGGCTGTGGTGGATCAGCTATCGTTTCATGAACACTTTCAGCTGGCTCACGAGTGTCAGCCGCCAGGTTGGCAGCCGCGCGGCCGACCTGCTTGAGCAACGCAGTGTATTCCTCTGGCTGGGGCGACGGCGGGGCCTTCTTCTCAAGGATGCGGACGAGGACGAGCGGAAGTCCAGAGTTTCCAATGTTATCGCGAACGGGGGCTGTGGATGGGTCAGGTTGTGTCTTGACTGCTGCGACTATGACGTGTGACGTACCTTGGCGAAGGTCATCCGCGAGGCGGGTGAGGACGGTCACCTGCTTGCCGAGGAGCTCGGCGTACCCGTCGTTTCCCTCGTCTGAGCGATGGAGCAGCTCTCCCAGCTGTTGTACGAGCGAGTCGTCAGTGTCCATTGTGTGTGGGAGGTGTGAAGGAATGTGAGATGCCAAAGCGCAGTGATGTAGTGCCCAGCTAGTTAGCTCGTCACGACAAGCGACGAGCTCGAAGTGGAGGTCGTCGGGTGACCACGTGTTGCCACGTGGTGAGAGTGGGAACTGCAATTTGGTTCCGTTCTGACGCGCTCTCTTCGTCGTCGAGAGTGCTGCTGCTCCTCCACTCTCGAGCGAGCGACGACACTCCTCATCCTCGCATTCTCTCCTCTTCTCTTTCTGCTTCGCTCAAAGATACCTCGCAAATCGTTCGACTAGACACTGGAACCGGGTCACTGTAGTGCGACCAACAGCACAAACAAGTCTCGCTTCCACAAACAGGTCGTCAACAGCCACCTTCAGCCGCCTCGCCGCCGCCGCTCGAATCCGACACGGCAACAGGCGACAGGATGAAGGGGCGCAAGTCTACCCGCAAGGTGGTGCCACCGGTAAGCATGCGTGACGAGCTACGGCGAGCACTGGGACATTGACTGACACCTCTTGCTTGCTCTTGCTGCTGCGCACGTTCTGCTTGTTGTCTGGCTCCCACCTGTCACCACGCGCAGCCACCAGACGTTGAAGCTCTTATCAAACGCCTCAATGACGCCGAGGATCAGGAGCTCGTCTCCATTCTCGAGCCGGTCAAAATATGGCGCTTCCCCCGCGGCGACATGCACGCCTGGGTGCCGATCACCAAGAAGTTCATTGGCATTCTCGGCAACATGCGCGACAGCTACGGCTTGGGCGCCGGCAGCTCCAAGCCGTGCAAGTTTCAGCTCAACGACTTCACCCCGAACGACAAGGAGCTGATACTCGCCATCCTGTACTTTATCCGTCTTCTGATGGAGAACTGCACCAACCGCAAGCTCTTTGACGGCTACGAGGTGCGTGACGGTGGCGAATGGAGCTGACAGAGGCAGGTTCTCGGCGACCTCCTCCTCACCAGCGACCTCGACGTCCTCGAGGCGCTGCTCTACGTCTTCCTGAGACCTCTGCAGCAGTACCTGTCGCAGATGCCAACGACGCCCGAGCTCAGCCATGTTCTGCGCCAGCGTCTCCTCGCGCTCGCCAGAGGCTGGGACCGGTTCCATCTCGCCGGGATCGACCTCGTCGCGTACGCTTCCAACCCGGAGCCCCTCGTGCTCCCCGACGATGTCGCCACCCTCCACCTGCAGTTTTATCCCCCGCAGGACTCGGCCGCTGCTGCCCCCGGCGTTTCGCCTGTCAAGACCACGCACTCTGCGCTCTCGGCTCCGCACGAGACGCCAACAAGACCGTCGCTCGCCCACGCCAAGTCCGAGCAGCGTGTCGCCCTGACACCGCTGCAAAACAAGATCCCGCAGCCGGTTCTTGACAGTTCGATGGTGACTGTCGACCTGGGCAATGTTGCCCAGACGATGCCAAACGACTACTCTGACCGCCTGGCCGCCCTGGCTGAGGAGTACAAGATGGACGCGGAGGAGCAACTCGCCGCGCTCAACAAGGTCCGCTTGATAGTCCTCTCTAAGGACCGTGACACACGCAGGAAACTCCTCACATGCCGCCTTCTGGTTCTGGGCTGCTACAGTGAGTCATTGGTCTCTGTCGTTAGCTAATCTCCCAGTCATCTTCTCGACGCAGGACGCTGTCCAGTCAAACATCTTCCTGTACGAGCCGGAGCTCATCACCCAGATCGCCGAGCTCCTTGTGCCCAGTCGTGACGTCGGTGACAGCGTTGTTGCTTCGGCACTCGTTGCATTGGACTCGGCGTGTCATCACCGCACCGAAGTCCTGACCTCTATCAACGCCAACGTCAACCACGGCATCATCATGACTCTACTTCGCAGCGTTGTCACGAAGCTCAACAGCGGAGCCGAGGTGTCTAACGACATTGTGGACGCGCTTCTCAGCTTGATCACCTACATCATCAGCCTTCCCTTCCACAGCAACTTGATCGTTGGCGCAGGCCTCATCCCCCTTCTGATGGAGATGCTGCAGACCAAGGGCGAGCGCAGGTCGCAGTACATCCCTCGCATCACTACTCTCATCGACCAGGGAGTGTACCACCACCCGCCTGCTCTCCAGGCGTTCACCAACGCCGACGGTGTGAACGTCCTGGTGAACCGCATCAAGGATGAGGTCAAGGCCGTCATTGAGAACCCCTCACCCGTGGACCCCACCGGTCTTGTCAGCGCCGACTCGCTCATTGCGTTCACGACCAACCCTCTCAAGGCCGAGCTCCGTTCCTTGTACCGCATGCTCCAGAGCACGGGCGGTGCTGACGGCTTCCGCAACGTCGTCGACACCGACCTTCCCAAGTCCCTCAAGCGCATCTTCACTAACTCTGACAAGTTCGGTCTGCGCAACTTTGGCCTGGCCATCAACATCATGTCGGCCATCATTCACAACGAGCCGACGTCTCTTAGCATTCTGCAGGAGATGCAGCTTCCGCAGACTCTCTACGCCGAGCTCGAGAAGAAGATGCCCGAGCCCTTTGAGATCGTCTACGTCATGCCCAACGCCATCGGTGCCATTTGTCTCAACGCCGCGGGACTCAAGGAGACGCTTGATCACTTCGATGTCATTGCCAACATCCCACGAGTCGCCATCTCTTGGACGTCGGACGACGTCTCGGAACGCGAGCACGTCACCTCGATTGGCGCTGCTCTTGACGAGCTTGTCCGTCACCACCCCGCGCTTCGCACCAAGGTCCTGCAGTCGGTGACTGCGCTCCTCCGTGAGACCATTGAAGACGGCAAGAACTTCAAGCCATCTGCCAAGAGGGCAAACGAGTACGCTGTCGAGCTGTCGGAAACCACCTCGGACGAGGAGATGGACGTGGAGTCTGTCAACAACAAGGAGACGGCGAACAACAACAAGCCCCTTACTCGACTCACCAACACCGTCAAGCTCCTCTGTGGTCTTTTGCGCAACGCCGCCATCTGCCGTGAATTCATCAAGGAGGGTGGTGTTGAGCTCGTGCTGAGCATCGCTGGCTTACCCTGCATGCCCGTCAAGTTCTCTGCCACCGAGGCTGCCTTCGCCATTCCTGGCCTCCTCCGCGTCATGGGCGACCAGGAGCATCTTACCCTCACGGAGCGTCTTGTTAAGGCTGTCCACCAGCAGCTTGAGGCTCTTCCGGAGCTATGGAAGGATTCCACCACGGCCCGCGCGACATGGGAGGGTCTTGCGACCGGAGAAGCTCCCGCTGGTCAGCCGCACCTCTTCCGCAAGGCTGCAGGCCTCGCCATGATCGTATCCTTCTTAGCGGATTTCCTCAGCCTAAACTTTGGCAGCCAGCGCAGCGGCACTGCTCTTATCAAGACCCTCGGTGTCAGCTCCGGGTCGTCCTTCATTCCCGACCTTGGTCTCTTGCACCGCGTCTGTCTGCAGGAGCACGTCATCTTCAAAGACATCGTCCAGGACACTTCGTCCGAGTCGGCCACCCCGGCGGCGCAGCCTGGCTCTCAGGCAGTGGCCCCTGATGCCGACGTGGCCGCTTCTGCCCAACCCGCAGAGGTGTCCCTCGAGGTGTCGACCACCACGCAGACGGGCGAAAGCAGCACCCAGACCGTGGGCCCTGCTGCCACCACCGACGCCGAGAAGGCCAACAAGATCCCCACCAGAGCCGAGACGGTCCAGACTCTGGTCACGCGCATGCACGCAACCCTCACCAAGTTCTTCAGGGGTATGTGTTGATCTTGAGAACTGCACTAACAAATAAGTTTCCGTCCGCCTGATCTTCAACAAGCGCGTTCCAGAGAACTCTCACAAGGCGGAGGCCGGCCCCCTCGCCCTTGCCATCTCTGATATCATCATTGGCCACCTGCAGTGTGCGTACCGATGTGCCACTTCTTCTCCTCTGACATAACAGGCTCTGCCGAAGTGCCTCAAAAGGCCTTGCCTATCGACACTGCTGCCCTGGGGCTGGCCTGTATGCTTCTGTTCGATGGTGGGTGTTTGGCTCTTGCATAGACTGACGGTTTGTAGAACGTGGCGTCGACGGCCACCTTGCCACGACTCTCTTCATTCCCTTCGACAAGAAGGGTGGAATGGGATTCCTCTTGGACAATGCGAAGCGCATAATCAAGGAGATGGACGACATCCCCCTGATCCAGACCGACGAGACTCGTACAAAGGAGGAGACCAAACACTACAACCAGGCTGTCAGTGGCGTGCGCATCGTCTTCTCGGTGCTTTCGTCGTTTTCGTCGCCCCGCTCTCTGGTGGAGAGCCCGCAAACACACATTATCGAGCAGCGCGAGCTTTCGCTGCCTAGTCGCAAGCGCTTTTCGGCCATCAACACATTTGTCCGCTTGCGCCTCGACATCTTCCCCATTGCTTCGCACTTTTGGAACGCAGCGTGGCTACACACGCTTCCTCTCCCCGTCCTCCGAATCGGTGTCGCCACCTTCTTGGAGCTCATGGCCGGCAAGGGGGAGGAGATGGAGGTCACTCTGGCCCCGCCTCCGCTGCTCACCGAGACCGTCACTCGCCAGGCCCCTGTGCCAAGACCGGCTATTACGGCCAACCCTGCGATGGTCCAGCAGCTTGTCGACATGGGCTTCGGTCGAAGCGCGGCAGAGCGTGCCCTGCTCCGTGCACGAAACAACGTGACAGCGGCTACCGAGTTGATCCTCATGAACCCTCACCTCTTCCCCATCGACGAGCCGGAGCCGGCTGCCCCCGCCGCGGCGACTCCCGCGGAGGCTCCGACTGCGGAGGCTTCAACTGCGGATACCGCCCCGGCCGCCACCACTGCCGCGGATGCCCCAGCCGCCGAAGCTTCAACTGCCGATGTGGGAGTCTCGACGCCACCAGAGCAGATTGCATCCGGCTCCGGATCCACCTCACAGCCTGCTGCTGAAGCTTCCCCCGAGGACAAGGAGTCCAAGGAAACAAAGGAAGTTGAGATGGAAGACGATTCGGCCCCCAGCCCTACTGCCACTTGGGAGAGGCAGCGCGAGGAGCTTGACAGCTTGCGTACAAAGAGCAAGCCTGAGGTCCCCTTGCGCGCCCTGCAGCTCCTCGACGAGGTGGAAGACCTCGTCTTCGACCTTCTCGCCGCCTTCCCCATTGGTGTCGAAGGCGCGACTTTCATCATCAACAGTATCGACCAGGCCGTCAAGGAGACTGGCATCAAGAACCACGACCAGGTTCTTGCCGCTCGTCTCCGCCTGCTGTCCGTCTTCGCCCGTGGAGGCACGCCCATCGACCTTCCGGTTGAAGAGAGCAAGCGTGCCTTCGCCATTCTCATGTCACTGAAGGTGGAGACGGACCCGCGCCCCAAGTGGCTGCCCGCCTACCTCCTTGCTGCCGAGTCCATTCTCCTCATGACGTACACAGTGGCAGAAGCCAAGCTGGGCGACGCGCCAACTGCCAACGTCGTCCGCACGGCCGACTTTGGCGACGCGCCAGCTCGGCTCTTGACAACGTCCCTCAAGACCCTTACCGCCAAGGACCTCTCCCGCGATGAGATCATGTCGTGCATGCGCCTCGTCGTTGTTCTTACGCGCCACAACGCTGCCGAGGTCAGCGCCGACGTTGTCCGTCCGGTGCTGAGCAACTTCACGAAACCCGACAAGAACTTGGCGGGTTGCCAGCCGTACCTCGCCATGATCGCACGCCATGCGTTCGACAGCGCCGACACGCTGCGCGACGTCATGCGCCGTGAGATCCGTGAATGGATGACCCCTACGCGCAACAAGGTTACGGACGTCAACCACTTTGCGCGCCAGCTCCGCCAGATGGCCTACCGTGACTCGGGCTCGTTCTTGAACGCCGTCGAGGACGAGTGCTCGCTTGTTGACCCCGGACCTGTGCAGTCTGTCTACCACATTCGCTCAAAGAGGGAAGACAAAACCGCTGAGGCGACCAAGAGCGACAACGCTGCCCCAGCCGCTACGTCGTCCTCCGACCCATTCCAGCGTTCTGGGGCCGACTCGTTCGAGAGCCACCCGGTCATGGACTACCTCGTCTCCGAGCTTGGATCGGCGCTGCGCACCATTCAGCAGGAGGCAACCGCCAGGAAGGGTGCTGCCGTCTCCGCGGACGAGAAGGATTCGGAGACTGAGGCCGACGCCTACGCCTACGCTGGCTTAGTCCTCTCAGTCATTACCGAGCTTGTTGGCTCTTACTTCTCAGCGAAGAAGGCCTTCATGTCTGCAGTGCGCCACGGCACTCTGTATGGCCACGGCAAGGGCAGATCCGGCATCGCGGTCGTTCTGAACGACCTGGTCTGCTCGGCTACTCTCAATGACGTCCAGGACAAGACGAGCGGCACGAACAACGCCGCTGCTGCTCGTCGCCTCACTCTGTCCAGCTGGTCGACGTCGCTGATTGTCGCTCTGTGCTCGAACATTGTTGGCACCACGGACCTCAAGGACATCCCCGAGGACCTCGTCATCGTCCGCAAGCTCGTTCTTGACAGCGTCTCCAAGGCATTCAAGGACACATACTCGTCGACACCTGACCCCAACGCCAGATACGGCAGACTCTGGGCTCTTGGAGAGCTCGTTTACCGTCTCCTCACTTCCCGCTCGTCTGTGGTTCCTCGCCAGGGTGACGAGTCGAGCCTCCACATCGCCAAGACCATGTTGGAGAAGAGCTTTGTCGGTCTGATGACATCTTCTCTGTCCGAAGTGGATCTCAACTACCCCGACGTTCGCAATGTCCTCGTCTCGCTCCTCAAGGCTCTCGAACACCTCACCAAAATCTCGATCAAGTGGGGCAAGACTGAGAACAAGAAGCGCGAGGGCAGCACCGAGGTCGAGTCTGACGACGACGAGGAGACAACCTCGGAAGAGGCCTCCGACATCGACATGTCGGACGAAGAGGATGAGGACGCCCCCGACCTTTACCGCAACTCTGCACTCGGCATTCTCGGCGGCGACATTGACATCGACGACGATGGCGATGACGACGGCAGCGAAATGGACGACGAAGACGAGCTCATGGAGGCCTTCGGCGACGAAATGGACGATGTCATGGACGATGACGAGGAGGGTACCGAGCCGTCTGAAGATGAGGATGACGATGACGAAGGTGACATGGAGGGCGACTGGGTGAGTGGTGGTGCCCGGCTGTTTCGCTTACATTGCAGTCGACGGAGGACGAAGGCGAGGAGCATGACGAAGACGACCATGTCATCGAAGATGATGTCGAGCTTCACGACATGGACCATGACGCCGAGGTCGCTTGGGATGTGAGTTGTCTGAGCTTGATCGTGGCTGACACTCTAGCACGACGACATGCCCGAGGACGAAATGGAGGAGTTTGACTCTGAGGGCGAAGACATGGTGGACGGATTCATGGAGGATGGTGCGTTTTCGGTTAACCCGGCCGCCACTGACCACTCAGAATTCCGCACCGGTCTTGACATGGAGGAGGAAGACGAGCTGGAGGACTTTGACGACGACGAAGTCGGGTAAGTTGGATGCAGCGGTTAAGGACCATCTGACACCCAAACTAGCTTTGACAACATCGATGCGAGCGACGCATTGATTGGGCGTGGTGCTGGTATTCCCAACGGCGCCGGCGACAACTCTGGTCACTGGGGATGGCAGGAGCAGGCGCCTCGGCCATCAGACCTGTCTCGCCGCTCGCGGCTCATGGGTAAGTCTTTAGAGAAGAGGGGCCGCTCGCTTACTCTACAGATGTCGACGGCGCCGCTTCGTCATTGTTCGGCATTCCCTCTCGCAACACCGCAGACTACACTCAGCACCCGCTGTTAGCTGGCTCGCGCGGACAGGCGGTTCCCGGCCGCTCTCCCCACAACCCCTTCGGTAACCTGTCGAGCCTGAATGACCTCATTGCGTCCATCGAGGGCCTTGGTGGTCCCCAGGCCGTTCAGTTCCTCGAGAGCGTTGTCAACCAGAGCCGCCATGCTGGTGCCGAGGCGATTCGTGTCGACCTCGCCCAGCGCCATGACGGTGGCTTTGGCCTCTCCATCGGTGGCCGCTCCTTCAGCGTCCCGCCCCCATCTCACCGCCAGCTTCCTGCGAGCGCTGAGGAGATCAAGTCGGAGTACAAGCCCAGACCAACTCTCCAGCGCTGGCTCGAGGAGCAGAACGTCTTCCCTTATGCTTCGCCCGAGCAACTCGCACGCCTGGTTATCCACCTCATTAACCGTCTTCTCCCGGCTGCACGCAAGGCCGCTGAGGAGGACGCCGAGCGCCAGCGCCAGGCTGAGGCCAAGGAGGCTGAGGCTGCGGCCAAGAAGCGTGAGGAGGAGCAGGCCTTGGCCGCATCCGTCAACCTCCCCGACTCACGCCCTCTCACTGCCGTTCAGCTTGACGATGATGAAGAGGCCGGAGATGATGACGATGACGACGTCGACATGGGTGAGTGTATGTTGGGTAATGCCGCTGACTCGGTAGAAACCGACGAGGGTGACGATGACGATGACGACGAGGATGAGGAGGGCGATGAAGACGAGGAAGATGCCCATGATGGCCCCCGCGTCACGGTCACGATCCACGGCGAAGAGGTCGACATCACCGACACTGGCATCGACCCCGAGTTCCTCAACGCTCTACCCGACGACATGCGTGCGGACGTGGTCGAGCAGCACAGACGCGAGCAAAGCCGTCTCACTCGCCCGACCGCGAACGAGCCGGCGTCGACGTCTCAGATCAACCCCGAGTTCCTTGACGCCCTGCCGCCCGACATCCGTGCAGAGGTCATCATGCAGGAGACCCTGGAAACGGCGCGCCGCAACGCCCAGGCCGCCGCTGCCGCCCAGGCTGCTCAGGCTGCCCAAGCCGTGGCCCAACAGCAGCGCGTCACCCTGGACGGTATCAACGCGCCGGGTGGTCTGCCTGTCGGTGGCGGCCCCTTGTTCGATCTCGAGCCTGAGCTCCGCAACGTCCTGAACAGCAATGACTTGTTCAACCTCTTCTCCCGCGGTGTCGCTGGCGCTAACCCCCTGGGTCCTGGTGGTTCATCAAGCAGCAAGCCGAAGCGCGACGCCATTCAACTTCTCGAGAGGCCTGGCGTCGCCTCCCTTGTTCGTCTCCTGTTCTTCCCGGAGGCCATTAGAAAGGGTTACCTCCTCAGAACCCTGGTCAACCTTTGCGAGAACTCGAAGACTCGGGCCGACCTTCTCAACCTGCTTCTTTCTATCGTGCAAGATGGATCGGGCGACCTCCCTGCCGTCGACCGAAGCTTCCAGCAGATGTCGCTCCGTGGCTTGTCGACGCCGAAGGCCACGCAGACTCCTAAGGGCAAGGCCGTCGAGACGCCCGCCGCCACGCAGGCAGCAACTGCCGGCTTGTTCAGCCACCTGCAGAGTGACCACATCCCGACCTTTATCGCCCAGCGCTGCTTCGAAGCGCTGTCGTTCATCGTCGGCGCCAACTCCCAGGCTGTCACATACTTCCTCACTGAACACGAGCAGCCGGTCGGCCTCAAGAAGCTCGCTGCGAAGAAGGGCAAGGGCAAGGAGAAGTACCTCCCGCAGACCAAGTTCCCCATTGTCATCCTCATTGGCCTCCTTGACCGCCCCGGCATGCTCAAGACGCCAGGTATGATGGAGTCGCTCACAAGCCTCCTCGCTGCTATCACCAAGCCGCTGGCCAGCCTCCAGGCGCCACCGGCCGCCACCACCGACACGGAGGCGCCCAAGGCTGGTGAGGCTGTGACTGCTCCGGCAAGCGCAGCCACTGGTGAAGCTGCCGACAGCAGTGCAGCAGCCGCACCAGCACCCGCTGAGGGCAGCTCGTCTGCCGTCGTGCAGGCTACGGCAACATCCGACAAGGCCCTCAAGGCCCCCGTCATTCCACCGGCTGTTCTCCGCCTTGTGGTCAACTGCCTTACCATCGGCGACTGCTCCAGTCGCACCTTCACGCATACCCTCATTGTCCTCCAGAACCTTTCTTGCGTTCCGGATGCCAAGGGAGTCATCGTTTCCGAGCTTTGTTCGCGTTCGCAGCATCTCGGCACGACCATTCAAGAGGAACTCCGCGAGCTCGGCACGGTACTTTCTAACAAGGATCAAGAGCTCGACGGTGTCACTCTCACCAAGTTCTCCCCTGCCAGCTCATCGCAGGCGCAGCTGCTGCGTCTCCTCAAGACCATCGACTACCTCTACAGCTCCAAGGCTGGCGAGCCAAAGGAGCAGGAGAAGGAGGACGAGCGCCAGGCGCGTGAGATTTTCTCGTCATTCGACTTTGCCCCTATGTGGAAGCAGCTCAGCGACTGCCTCACCCTCGCCGAGCAGCGCGAGAGCACCGACCAGATCGCTGCTGTGCTCCTTCCCCTGGTTGAGGCCCTCATGGTCGTCTGCAAGCACACCCGCCCTGCACAGACCCAGGACGTTGTCATGTCGCCCATGCTCTCACCGACTACCCCACCGCCCAACGACTTGTTCCTGTCGTTCACCACGACCCACCGCAAGGTGCTGAACGCCATTGTGCGCAACAACCCGTCGCTCATGAGCGGCTCGTTCTCGCTGCTCGTGGCCAACCCTCGGGTGCTCGAGTTTGACAACAAGCGTAACTGGTTCTTCCTCAAGCTCAAGCGCAAGCGCGAGCAGCTGTCGTACCAGAGCATCCACCTCAACGTGCGCCGCCAGTACGTTCTCGAGGACTCGTACCGTGCGCTCGTTCACCGCGGCGGCGACGAGTTCAAGTTTGGCAAGATCAATGTCCGCTTCATCAACGAGGACGGTGTCGATGCCGGTGGTGTCACTCGCGAGTGGTACAGCGTGCTCGCGCAGCAGATCTTCGACCCCGACGTCGCGCTGTTCGAGCCCTGCGCGGCTGACAAGCAGACGTACCAGCCCAACAAGCACTCTTCGCAGGCTGTCGACAACCACCTCTCGTGGTTCAAGTTTGTGGGACGCATCATCGGCAAGGCCATCTACGACGGCCGTCTCCTCGACGCATACTTCAGCCGCGCGTTCTACAAGCAGATTCTTGGCCGCTCAGTCGACATGCGCGATCTCGAATCAGTCGACCCCGAGTACCACAAGTCGCTCCAGTGGATGCTGGACAACGACATCACCGGTGTCATTGACCAGGAGTTCACGATCGAGGACGACTCGTTTGGCGAGAAGAAGATTGTCGAGCTCAAGGAGGGCGGTGCGAAGATCGAGGTCACCGAGGAGAACAAGGAGGAGTACATCAGCCTGCTGTGTGCCTACCGCCTCGAGAACTCGACCAAGGACCAGATGAACGCCTTCCTGTCTGGATTCTACGAGTAAGTTTGGTGTAGCTGCCGTGAAGTACTGTGCTAATCCTTCAGGGTCATTCCCCGCCAGCTGATCCAGATCTTTGAGCCCGACCAGCTCGAGCTGCTCATCTCTGGTATCACGACCATCGACGTTGACGAGCTCAAGAACTCGACGCAGATGAGCGGATGGAAGGGCAGCGACCCCGAGATTTCGTGGTTCTGGCGCGCGGTCCGCAGTTTCTCGCAGGAGGAGCGCTCGCGCTTCCTCATGTTCGTCACGTCGTCGTCGCGTGTGCCGCTTGGTGGCTTCAGCCAGCTGCAGGGCAGCTCTGGCACGCAGCCGTTCCAGATCCAGCGCGTGAGTGGGGTGTCGAGGGATGGACCGGAACACATGCTGACGTCTTTAGCTCTACGGAAAGGAGGGCATCCTGCCTCAGGCGTCGACGTGCTTCAACCTCCTGCTCCTGCCCAAGTACGCGTCGTACGAGCAGCTGCGCGAGAAGCTCCTGTTCGCTGTCACGGAGACGAGCGGGTTTGGCAAGGCGTAATCGGTGGTGATGAGCAACCCCACCACTCTTTCTCAATGATTCAAGAAGCAAAGCAAACGCACGCGGTCGAGTAGAAGGACGGCCGCGTCAATGTACATCCACTGCATGCATATACCGTAAGATAGATGAGCGTGGGTGGTGGGATAGTAGCGCGGACAAGTTCGGCGGAGTCGAGACCGACCGCCGACCGGGCAGTGCAACTTCATATTCATCTATCAGTCTACAGAAACAAGCTCGCTCACCAGCATTGCAATGCCGCCGAGGCGGGCGGCGCCCTCCTCGCTGAAAATGCGGCGCAGGCAGTCGGCAAGGCCGGCGTAAGGCGGGAGCTGCGACGGCCTGCTGGTGGCCTCGGGGTCGACGCTCAGGCGGGTGGACGCGAGCTGGAGGATCTGGATGGGGAGGGCGCACAGGATCGCGAGGGCAAAGTACGCCGCGCCGGGGAGGTACGCCTCCTCGTCGAAAGACATGAAGGCGAGCAGCGTTCCCATCAGGATACCGACGTTAAACATGGTCTCGAGCATCGTCGCGGCCATCACGCCGGGGAGGGTGCACGTCTCCCACCAGCTAATCTCGCGGCCGCGGACAACGGCGCACGCGTGCTTGACAGTGAGGGGGGCGGCTAGTGCGGCGTACAGCACGCCGACGGCGGGCAGGAACGCGAGCGGAATGTCGAGCGCGAACGCGCCGGCAGCGAGGAGCACGTAGACCCAGCCCAACGTGAGCACGTAGCCTGTGCCTGCTCGTTTCAGCAAAGGCGGCCCGTCAGCGCGCACACAACGTACCGGCATACACGTCGCGCACGCCGCCGGCGCGATACACCTCGCGGATGTGCTTGATCGCCGAGCGGGGGCGCACAGACGAGGCGGCGTCCGCGCCCGCGCCCTTCTCGGTGAACCGGTCGAGCGGGCGGTACTCTGCGCGATCGCGCACGCCGGCAGCGGCGAACGGCGCAGCGAGCAGCACCGCCACGCTTATGAGGAGCGCGCAAGCGGCAACGTCGGGGTAGAGCGCTGGGGCGGGCAGCTCGTCTGGGACGGAGAAGGCCTGGCGGAGGGTGAGGGACATGGTGCGCTGTGTTGTGGTGTGTTGGGTGTGGAGGGTGTGAAATGGTGCGCGGGACGGTGGCGGCGGTCGGCGGCGTGCCTCGTTGCTGCGGTGGCGAGCTACTGCCTGACCGCCGGGGCTAACAAACGGTTGTCAAGCTCGTCAACCCACACGACGACGGTGTTGTGCATGCGCTGCCAGCTTGAGCTGCCGCGAGCATGGCGCGGACAGTGTGCTGCTGCAGCACCGCGCCGCGCCGCCTGCCACTCCCATACTGGAGATGACAAGTCTAGTCTACGCCTATGTTTGCCTACAACAATCGTTCGTCATTTCAGCAGCCAGGCCTACAGCCGGCCAAGAGGGCCGAGGCGGGCGGCGCCCTCTTCATTGATGATGCGGCGGATGCAGTCGACGCGGCCGGCGTAAGGCGGGAGCTGCGACGGCCTGCCAGTGGCCGCGGGGGCGACGCTCAGTCGGGTGGATGCGATACTGAGGGCGGGGCCGGGGAGGGCGAACATGATCATGAAAGCGACGAAGCCGGCGGCGAAGAGGTACGACCCCTCGTCGAGGGTGATGAAGGTCCCCACTTCGCAGGCGACGAACATGACGACAAACGTCTGCTCCAGAAACGCGGCGGCCACCCCGCCTCTGAGGGTGCACGTCTCCCGCCAGCTGAGCTCGCGGCCACGGACGACGGCGCGTGCATGTGCGACAGTGAGGGGCGCGGCGAGGGGGGCGTACAGCAGGCCGGCGATTATCAAATGCACGATCTCGGCACCGAGCGCGAACGCACCGGCGGTGAGCAGCACGAGGAGCATGCCCGACGCGAGGAGGTATCCGGCGCCTAGAGTGAGTCAGCGGCGCCAGCGCGCAAACATACCGGCATACACCTCGCGCACGCCGCCGGCAGCGTACGCCTCCCGGATGCGGGTGACCGCCGAGCGGCGGGGCACGGGCGAGGCAGCGCCCTTGTCGTCGAAGCGGTCGAGCGGGCGCCACTCGGCCCGCTCGCGTACGCCAGCGGCGACGAACGGCGCGACGAGCAGCACCGCCGCGCTCATGAAGAGTGCGGCGACGCCCGTGGCCGAGTAGAGAGCGGGCCCGGGCCCGTGCAGGTCTTGTACGAGGTTGTTGAGGACTTCGTGGAGGGACTTGGACATGGTGCGGTGTGTGGTGGTGTGTTTGGTGTGGAGTGTGTGAAATGGTGCGCGGGGAGGGTGGTCGTGGTGGGCGGCGTGCCTCAATGCTGTGTTGCGACCTGCCCGCCTGCGTGACCGCCGAGGCTAATCATTGCCAAGCTCGTCAATCGACACGACGGTGTTGTGCATGCACTGCCAGCCTAAGGCTGCCGGCTTGAACTGCACGAGCATGGCGCGGACGGCGTGCAGGAGCACCGCGCCGCCTGCCACGCGGATACGGGAGATGACAGTCTAGTCTACAATGCCTACAACAACCGTCAGGCCAGGAGCCAGGCCCACAGCCTACCGGTAGGGCCGAAACGGACGGGACCCTCTTCACTGATAATGCGGCGCAGGCAGTCGGCCAGGCCAGTGTACGGCGGGAGCTGGGGTGGCCTGCCCGTCGCCTCCGAGTCGACGATGAGCCGGGTGCTCGCAATGCTGACGGCACTCATCGGGATGATGCACAGGATGAAGAGGGCGAAGTACCCCGCGGCGGGGAGGTACGCTTCCTCGTCCAGGCTGATGAAGGCGAGGATCTCGGCCGTGAAGAAGCCTACCATGAGCGTGGCCTCGAGCAGCGAGGTGGCGAGCACGCCGGGGATGGTGTACGTCTCCCACCACTTGATCTCACGCCCGCGCAAGACAGAGCGCACGTGTCCGACGGTGATAGGAATACCAGCGACGACGAGCAGCACAAAGGCGAAGGGGATGAACAGCAGGGGGACGGCGAAGAAGGCGGCGGCGGCGGCCAGCGCGACGACGAGCACGGTGCTGGCGGCGAGGTAGCCCGCGCCTGGGGTCGGTCGTCAGCAGGGCCGGGCCTACAGTGTCTGCACATACCGGCATAGACCTCGCGTATGCCGCCGGCAGCGTACGCCTCGCGGAAGTGCGCGAGCGCCGAGCGGCGGGGCACGGGGGAGGCGCCGCCGGCGCCCTTGTCGTCGAACCGGTCGAGCGGGCGCCACTGCGCGCGCTCGCGCACGCCGGCGGCGACGAATGGCGCGAGGAGCGCAAGCGTGACCCCCATGACGAGGACGCCGCCGGCGGCGGCGTAGTACAGCGCCTCGGGGGGCAGGTCGTCGGGAAGGCTGGTGAAGACCTCGCGGAGGGACATGGTGCGATGGGTGGTGGTGTGTTGGGTGTGGAGCTTGTGAAATGGCGGGAGGGTGGGTGGCGGCGTGCCTCGCTGCTGCGGTGGCGACCTACCCGCCGACCGCCGACCGCCGAGGCTAATGTCTGCCAAGCTAGTCCATACAAGCCGGGGTTGTGCATGCAGTGCGAGAGTGCATTGGCGCTACCCGCTGCAACTGTGGCGCGGTCGGCGCACTGGAACACCGCTGCCTCCCCATACAAGTCTATGCCTATGCCATGCCAATGCCTACAACAGTCGTCAGTCTACGCAATCACGCACCCAAAGTTTGTCCCCCGCTCGGCCCACCACGCGCGCCCCTCGCCCGTACACCGCTCCCACACGAACCCGCCGCTGGCGAGCCACTCGTCCATCGCGGCCGCGTGATCCGGCGCGGAGCCCATGGCGGCCGCGACGCGGGCGAACGCGTGCCGGTCGGCCGCGTGGCGCCACAGCCGCGCGCGCTGGCTGTCCGACAGGGCGTCGGCGTCGTCCGCGGCGTAGAGCGCGATCTTGGAGAGCAGTTCTGGGGGCAACACCGCGAGGGTCGGGCGGCCAGACACCCCCGGCAGCGCGTGCGTGAGCACCCGCGCGAGCACGAGCTCGGAGACGGCGGCGCGGCGCACCCGCCGTGTGAGCGCCGCGTTGCGCTGCAGTACGGGGCTGGCGAGCCCGCCGGTCACGGCGGTGACGGTGTAATTCGTCCTCAGCGCGACGTGCACCTCGTCGCTCGCCCACGGGAGTGCGAGCTGCTCGAGTCCGTGGCTGCGTTCCGAGGCGAGGAACGCGGGCAGCCCGTACGGGCCCGGCAGCTCAAGCCGGCGCAGTGTCCGCGCCGAGAGGGTGCCCAGCAGGCGCTGGAGCACGACCTCGACGTAAGCGTTCGTGTGGGGGATGCGGAGCGCCTCGATCGGCGCGGACGCGAGCTGCGCGCCGATCGCGTCGAGGTCCGCCAGGGTCGCCCACGCGCACGAGACGAGCGTGTACCGCCGCGAGCTGGACCCGCGCGCGCCGGCGGTCTCGGTGCGGCCGTGGTGCACCTTCAGGCTGGTGCGTGGCGCTGCCGTGGGGTGCTCGTCGTCCCATGCGAGCGCGGACGAGCGCGACGCAGCCCACAGGTGCAGGTCGTGTGAGCTGCGGTGCGATGGGCCCGGGCCTGCGGTGTCAGCGACGACGCGTGGCGCACTCACGATCGAAGCGGTGGGCGGAGTCGAAGTGGCGGCTTGTCGGCGAGACGAGCATCGACATGGGAGGCGAGGCCGGGGGCTACATTGATCGTCGCGAGTCGTCGCGCGCGGGTTATGAGGGAGAAAAAAAGCAAAGGCCAGAACTGCGTCGTGGAGCCTGCCAGCGTGCTCAGCATGCCGCCGCTATCGGCGCCCGCCGTCGACAGCCGCGACAGCCGGCGGGTCGTCGGTCGGCGGGCGAAGAGCGGCGCAGCATGCGGCGATGGCGCAAGTCGTATGCACTGTGGTGCTGGGCATCGGCAGCGCCGAGTGGCGCGTGACGTCAGTTGGCCGTGAGGCGTGGCAGCAGCTGCAATGATAACCGGCCCACAATCAGTCGACTAATCGACGGATAATCTATCACCACAGTCTCGGCGGGGTCATGCCAAGCCCGGCGTGGCGTCCAGACTCGGTGCTTGGCGGTGGCCGTCGCCGCCTCCACACACGGGTATGTGATGCATAACTGGTGTCGCAACGCCGCAGCGCGCGACAGGCTGGCGCATCTGACCGCATCTGCGTGGTCGGTTCTGGCTGGCCCGTGATACTGGGGTTTTACGGAGAACTAGAGCGAGATGGATTTTTGGGGCTTTTCAATGTCGAGATGGGTTTTCTGATAGCTGGGGTGCTCGAGGCGAGAACTCGGGCCGCGAGCGCGCGCGCGGGGCTGTGCGCACGACGGGTGTGACTTGACTTGGGGGGGGGGTTTACTGGGTGACTTGCGTCCTGGGTTGGGGGGCTGGGTTGGGTTGGGGTTTTGGTTTTCTGGCTGCGTTGGGTTTTGGCGGTTTACTGGTGCCAGGCTCCGCTAGAGATACAACTGGTTACGTAGGAGGGGAGAACATACAGAGTACAGCGGCGCCGGCGGCGCGCTTACTCCTCCTCGGCATCCTCGTCCTCGCTGTCGTCGCCCTCGTCGGCCGTGTCGTACTCGTCGTTGTCGTCGACGCCCGCATCACCGTAGTTGGCCACGGTGACGCCGGCCGAGTCGCTCGCGGCTGTAGTGGTGATCGTGGCCGTGGCGTTCCACGCGCCGACCTCGTCGTCCTGCCGCCAGCCGCCCTTGCCGCTGTGGCGCCAGCCCGAGTGGCGGTACAGGCCCGTCGTGTTGCCCGAGCCAAACTTGGGGCGGCAGTGGTAGTGGTGGTGGTGGATCACGGTGATCGAGCCGTTGGTGGAGGAGGTGGTGGAGCCAGACGAGCTGGAGGAGCCCGAGGTGGTGGCGGAGGAGCTGGTACCGCTGGTAGAGCCGCTTCCGCTGCCACCAGTGGCCGAGGTGGCAGTGTTGGCGGTGGTACCAGACGACGAGGCGACAGGAGTCTCGTCGTCGTCTCCGTCCTCATCGTCGCCCTCGTCGCCGTCCTCGTCGTCGTCCTCATCATCGTCAGAGTCAGAGGCCGAGTCGGAGCCTTCGTCGTCGTCATCGTCGCCGTTGTCTTCGGGGCTTCCCCCGGTGGTAGTTGTGGTGGTCGTGCCGGGGCTAGCTGGAGCAGTGGAGGCAGGCGTGGCGGGAGTAGTAGTCGTCGCAGGCGAGGCAGTGATACCGGTAGGCGTCTTGTCAGGGCAGGGCTTGGTACCTCCGCCACCCTCCTCGCCGTCGTCAGAGTCGGAGTCGGAACCCTCGTCGTCAGAGTCGGAACCCTCGTCGTCGTCCTCGCCATCGTCATCACCCTCCTCGTCATCATCGCCGGCAGTGGTCGTAGTCGTAGTCGTGCCCGAGGCAGATGAACCCCCAGTGGCACCGCCAGCAGTTACACCAGCACCACCGGCCGCGGTGGAAGCCACGCCCGTGCCCGCACCAGCAGTGGCGCCAGAAGCACCAGCAGCGGTCGAGCCGGCCGCGACTCCGCCAGCACCAGCACCGGCGACAGCGACGCCACCTGCACCAGCAGTGGTACCAGTGGCAGTGCCGGCGCCGACTACGGTGGAAGAGTCGTCGTCGGTGTCGTCGTCGGTGTCCTCACCGCTGTCGTCGTCGCCATCGCCTCCTCCGCCGTCGTCTCCTCCTTCCGTCGTTGTGGTGGTAGTTGTGCCCGACGCCGAGCCGGAGCCCGAGCCCGTGGTGGCAGCCGAGGAGCCCGAGCCGGTGGAAGTAGAGGTCGAACCAGTCGTCGAGGTTGTCGTAGTGGAGCCCGAAGCCGAGCCCGCGCCAGGGCCAGTCGTCGAGGTCGAGCCGGAGCCCGTGCCCTCCGTAGTAATGGCGCTGTCGTCTTCATCGTTGTCGTCGCTGTCATCATTTTCATCATCGTCATCGTCATCATCGTCGTTCTCATCGTCATTCTCTTCATCGTCGTCGTCGTCGTCGCCTCCGCTGTCGCTTCCGCTGTCCTCATCGTCGTCGTCGCAGTCCTTGGTGTCGTCGTCGGGGGTGTCTGCCGGGCTGGAGGTGGAGCCGCTCACGGTGGAGTTGCTGGAGGCGGTAGTCGTCGCGGGGGTTGTGCTGGTCGTGCCGGACGTGGTGTCGAGGGACTCCGACTCGTCGTCCGAGTCGTCGCCGTCGTCTTCGCCGTCTTCCGCGTCCTCAAAGTCATCATCACCGTCGTCGTCATCGCCGTCGTCAACGGTAGTCGTCGTGCCGGAAGACGTCGAGCCAGAGGTGGTGCTGCCCGACGTCGTACCGGAGACATCCGTCCCATTGGTGGTCGTGGTCGAGGGCGACGAGCCTGAGCTGGCGGTCGAGCCGCTCGAGCCGGTGTCCGTGCCCGAGCCGGTCGAACCGGTCGCGGCACCCGAGCCCGAGCTCACGCCCGACTCAACAGGCGTGCCATCGGCAGTGGTGGTGGCTGCAAGAGTAGTAGCAGCAGTGGTGGCTACGTTGGTAGCGGGGCCCGCGGCGGTGCCGCCAGCCGTAGGGCTTGCAGGGGTTGTGGGCGCGCTCGGGCCGTGGCCGTGGTGGTCCTTGTCCTTGTCGTCGTGGTCCTTGTCCTTGGGGTGGCCTGAGCCCGGGGTGGTGTTGGAGCCGGTGAACGGATCGGTGGGCTTGGAGGGGTGGCCGTACGCGGACTGGTTGGGCGCGGCGACAGTGGTGCCGTTCTTGGGCTCGGTCTCGTCGCAGCGCGGCTTGAGGTCGGTGACGCCTGCAGCAGTGAGGGGCGTGGGGGCGGCGAACGTGGGGACAACGTAGGCGCAGAAAGCAAGGAAGACGATGGAGGGCTTCATGCGGTGGATCGCGGGTAGAAAGGAGCGTGTGGGCTGGGGGTGGTGGTTAGTGGCGGTCGACAGGGCCCGGCCGGCTTACGGGGTGAGGGAGTGTGGGTGGTTGTGTTGGTTGTTGTTGTTGTGGATAGTGAGGAAGGCGAAAGTTTGCGCTGGAAGTGCACTCTTATGATGTGGGCTGCGCGGTGCGGCAGCGAGCAGATTTGCGCATGGCACGAGGCGAGGAGGAGAGCGTGGTAAAGCTCGCGGTTGGGCCGTGGCACGGTGCTGCTCGCGCGGGTGGCCGATGGCTCGTGCATGATGCTGTGTGGTGTGAGTTGGGAGCTGCGTGCGGCTGCGGCTGCACGACAGGGGTGGACGTTGCGTGTGTCAGGTGTGTCAGTGGTGTCAGTGGGTGGACGTCAGTGGGCGGACAGTGGTGAAGAGGCGGAGGTCATAGGGATGGTGGTTACGGCCGGGCGGCTGGTTGGAGCCGGATCAAAGTCGCCGAAGTGCTGCCAGTGGGTTCGAGGTGCGCCAGAGCTCCTGCCGTGTCAAGTCTCCTGATCACTGTCATTGAGCAACCGGCCGGTATCCTTGAGCAGCCTGCAGGCCCCATGTCCACCTGAAAACGTCGACCCGGTCCCAACTTTTCACGAAGGCCTGTTCTTGAGCAAGTGCCACACACGGGCCACGCCTCCTCGTGGTGTGATAACACGCGTGACACGCACAACCGCCTCGCTTACACGTTACCGCGACGTGCATGGGCACACGCCGCTACAACTCATGACAAGTCTACTTTCTCCGTCGGCGCTGGCTCTAGCTCCGGGGCCAGAACCCGCCGCTGTCGAGCCACATGGCCATGACGTCCTTGAATCTTAGGCTGGCGGTGAGGTCGAGCTGTGTGACCTTCCACGCGAGGCGCTTCACGCCGCCGGGGTCGCGCGCCGCGTCGAACAGCTTGGACCAGTGCGCCGCGTCAAACACATCGGGGTCGCCAGACGCGAGGCGCAGGATGTCGGCGATGATGTGTGCCGGGAGCCGCGTGATCTGTGGCGCGGGCTCGACGGCGGCCTTGACGTGCCGGAGGATGACCCGCGCCGGGACGAGCGCGCGCACGGCCGCGCGGCGGGCAGGCCACACGAACGCGCCGTTGTGCGACAGCACGCCGAGCAGGCGCATGCGTATCCGCACCTCGGGGTCCGCGAAGCCCGGAAACGTGCCGCCGAAGGGGAACGCGTCGGGGTCGTACCCGTCGACGGTGCGCGCGAAGCCGTGCTGCAGCATGCGGACGGTGCCGTTTGCCGCGAGGGCGGGGACGAGGGCCTCAAGATCTCGGAGGGGGAGGCGCGCGTCGTCGTGCGTGCCGCGGAGGACGAGGTGCTGCAGCCCGCGGGAGCGGGGAGAGCGGAGGAAGGAGTCGAGCGAGGCGACGAGGGCGGGCTGGAGCGTGAAGCCGATGGAGAGGAGGCGGAGGGTCGGGATGTGCAGGGTGTGCAGGACAGCCTCGAGGATGTGCTGCGCGAGCTCGTCGTCTTCGGGCGGTGGGCCGGGATCCGCAGTGCGCGAGACCACAGGGTGGAGGTACAGCTCTGATATGAGGCTGGCGTTGAGCGCGGCCGCGAGCTCGGCGGCGTTGTCCGCCTGGAAGGGTGAGCGCTGGCGGAGGGCGGGACTCACCGTCGCGGTGTACAGGAGCGCATGCTGCCCCGTGTCCGGGCGGCCGCGGTACGCGCCCGGCGCGAGTGCGACGAGCTGCCCGACGGCGTGTGTGCCGGCGGTGCGCACGAGGTCCCAGGCGAGGGGGTGCAGCACCTGCTGGACGTGGAGCTGGAGCGTAGTGTGCGGCGCCTGGGCGGTCGCACGTAACGAGCCTGGGCCCATGGCGCGGGCGTAGCGTTCGAGTATGTGTGCAGTTGGGTGATGTAGAGAGACGCGGTCAGTGGCAACAATGGGGTTGGTCGCGAGTGAGACAGCTGTCACCGTCACGCCGCGCGCAGGGTCGCCGGGGACCGAAAATCAGTCGCGCTGTCACGACTGTCACGGCGGCTGCGCGGCCACAAGTCACTAACATCACAACCGAGCGATATCCTAAACAACCAGACGAGGAGACTAGAGAGAGGGTAGCGAGGGTAGCGTTTTAGATGCCCAGGATCTTGGCGACGTAGTCGGCGTCCTTGTCTGGGGGGTGTCAGTGGGTGTCACACGACTCGACTTCTGCACCCGCTCCCTCTGCACTCACCACCACGGCCGCTCAGGTTGATGAGAATATGCGTGTCCTTGGGGAGGGTTGGCGCGGTGCGGATGGCCCAGGCGACGGCGTGCGCGCTCTCAAGCGCGGGGATGATGCCCTCGACATGCGACAGCTCCATGAACGCGTCGAGCGTCTCCTTGTCGCTCGCCGTCTCGTACGACACGCGGCCCGCGTCCTTGAGGTACGAGTGCTGCGGCCCGATGCCGGGGTAGTCGAGACCCGACGCGATCGAGTGCACGGCGGACGGCACGCCCTCGGCGTCCTCGAGCACGTAGCAGCGCATGCCGTGGATGACGCCCGGCTTGCCCTTTGTCAGCGTGGCGGCGTGCTCGCCGACGACGTCGAGCGACTTGCCGGCTGGCTCGACGCCGACAATCTTGACGTCCGCGTCGTTGAGGAAGGCGGTGAACAGCCCGATGGCGTTGGAGCCGCCGCCGACGCACGCGGCCACAATGTCGGGCAGCTTGCCGTGCGTCTCCTGGAACTGCTCGCGCGCCTCCTTGCCGACGATGGACTGGAAGTCGCGCACCATCCTGGGACGTCAGCTGAGCCGTGCGGAGGCGGCCTCACCTAGGGAAGGGGTCGGGGCCGACAATCGAGCCAATGGCGTAGAAGAAGTCCTCGGGGTTCTTGAGGTACTCTTCGAACGCGTTGTCGACGGCCTCCTTGAGCGTCGCCTGGCCGCGGGTGACGGGGACGAGGGTGGCTCCGAGGATGCGGATCTTGGTGGTGTTGGGGTGCTCCTGGGGTGTCGTCAGTGGATGTTCACGGCTCCTGCCCCCCCCCCCCCCTCTCTCTCCCCCCACACACACCTTCTCAATGTCCACCTGGCCCATGTGGATCTCGCAGGGGATGCCGACAAGCGCACACGCCGTAGCCAGCGCGACGCCGTGCTGCCCGGCGCCCGTCTCAGCGATCACCTTCTTCTTGTTCATAAACTTTGCGAGCAGCGCCTCGCCGAGGCAGTGGTTGATCTTGTGCGCGCCGGTGTGGTTGAGGTCCTCGCGCTTGAGGTGGATCTGCGCGCCGCCGAGCTTCTCGCTGAGGCGCTTGGCGTGGAAGATGGGCGACGGGCGGCCGACGTAGTTGGCAAACAGCGAGTTGAGCTCGGCCTGGAAGTCTTCGCGCTTGGTGATCTCGTCGTAGGCCTTGGAGATGTCGGCCATCGCGGACGCGAGGTTGGGAGGGATGAACGCGCCGCCGTACTCGCCAAAGTAGCCGTTGGCGTCCGGCATGGGGCCGAGGGTGACGGGGGCGTTGGTCATGGCGGGGGGGTGGGGGTGGGGGTGGGGATGAGTGCAGGTGAGCAAGTGAGCAAGTGAGCAAGTGAGCAACTAAAGAACAACGACAGAACAATGCACACCTCCTCGGTGTGGGGTACCGACACCCCCGTCCCCACTGCCGAACGAGCGAGTCAGATTTCGACCACCGGGACGGGCGACAGCCGGCGCAAGCACGGATTGGGCACGCGGGGGGGGGTGCCAAGGCGCGCGAGGGTCGTCCTGGCTGCTCACTGTCTCGCTGGAATGCCACGACCGAGGCAGGGCCATAGGGCATGGATCTCGCTGCTGCCCTATTGTCGGGATGACCGACGCTGGCCGTCCGGCTACCGCGGCTGCAGCAAAAACCGGCTGGATTGTTCCTGAGGGACGCGGAGGATGGAGGCAGCAGCGCGCTCGCCTCCTGGAGTGAGGGGCCGCCGCCGAGGGAGCCGAGGTGCGGCCCGAGGCGCGCAGCGAATCACGGTTCGGGAGGGCTGGCCGCGGCGGCGGGTCGGCGTCGGCTGGCTGCAGGGCTGAGCGGCGCCGACGCCGAGGGCAGCGCTGCTCGCGAGCATCAGCTCGTCGTGTATCAGCTATCAGTGATGCAGGCAGGCACTGGCCCAGCAGGTGTGGGCAGTGAGGCACGCGGGGTCAGTACCCATGCCGTTGTCAGTGTCAGCGATATCGGCGACGACTGGCCGCTCTCCGTGCTGCCGGGATTGGGGGGATGCGACGTTATGCGCGTTGCGATCATGACGCCGTGTGCATCCCCGCCTCCTCGGCCTCCTCGGCATCCATCAGCCCAAGATAGCGATCGTCGTCGCCGTCGTCACAGTCTACAGAAGCCGAGCGGCCTCTGCAGCATACACCGCGAACCGAACCCGCGACGCCGGACCAGCGCACTCACGCCGCAACGGCCGGCCTCGACACGCACGACACCACACGTCTCGACACCACACCACCTCACCATGCCGACCGAGCCGTGGGTCGAGCCCACTGTCGACGCCAGCATCCCCTCAACCTCAGCAGTCACCGAGCCGTCCCCCGGGCCCGACACGGGCTCCGTCGCAGCGCTGTGGGCGGCGTTCCGCAGCTCCAACCCCTCCGCGCCAGCCGCCCCACCGGCAGCCTGGCACTTCTGCGACAACCGGGCCGACGCAGACGAGTGTCTGTCGCTCGTGCTCGCGCGGCGAAAGCGCGCGACGGCGTCGTCCGCTGCGTTCTTTGCGGCGAATAACGAGCCGGTCCCAAGGGAGGGCGACTACAGCGTCGTGACGGACTTTGACGGCGCCGCGCGCGCTGTGATCCGCACGACGAAGGTCACGCGGCTGCGGTTCGACGAGGTGACGACGGAGATGGCCGCCACGGAGGGCGAGGGCGACAGCAGCCTCGCGTACTGGCGCGCCGTGCACTGGGCGTACTATGCCCGCGAGCTCGCGGGCACGGGGGTGCGCGTCAGCCCCGCGCTCGAGGTCGTGTTTGAGGAGTTTGAGCTCGTGTGGCCGGCGGCGGCGTGATACAACAGTGCATGTGATACAGAGGGCATGGATGTATGACTGGAGACGTGGCCGCTACAGCCCCGCGCTCGCGAGCCACTCGTCGCGCGCGGCCGTCTCCCCCAGCCCGCGGCGCAGCGCGAGCCGGCGCCACGCGACCTCGCGCTGCAGCGCGTCCCGGCTCCCGGCGGCGCGGAGGACCATGCTGGTCTGGTCGTCGGTGAGCGTGCCGTCGCCTACGAGCGCGGCGATGTGGAGCCGCAGCTCGGGCGGGAGGGTCAGGATCGGCGGGATGTCGACAGCAGCGCTGCTCGTCTGTTCTCTCCGCCGCCCCTTGCCCCGGCCTCTGGGCACCGCGCCGTGAGGAAACGCGCGGAGCAGCACCCGCGCAGCAACGAGCACGTGCAGCGCGGCGCCACGCACCGCCGGGACGCGCTCACTACTCGCCTCGACGATGCGGGACAGCCGGCCGAGGTGCCCGACAGCCAGCCGCGACGGAAAGGTACACCGGCACCCGGACCAGAAGGACGAGCAGCAGCCGTACAGGCAAAAGTCGGAGAGCGGGACGCCGTGCGTCTCGAGCGCGGCGATGATGGCGCCCTCGTCGGCTGGCTTCGACTTCGAGCGGGACAGGTCGACCGCGAGGCGTTCAAGGCGCGGCGTGCGGCCCAGCAGGGCGACCAGCGCGGCCACCTCGCGCGGGTGCACGGTCGTCTCGACTGACAGGCTGCGCAGGGTGGGTAGTGCGAGCTGGGAGAGGAAGGAGGACGTGAAGTCCGCCCGGCGGTCCGCCCAGTCGGCCGTGAACGAGATGTCGAGGGCGGTGACGCGCGACGCGTTGACCGCGGCGAGGAGGGGAGCGAGGGCGGAGACCTGTGGTGGGTGAGCTGGCGCCGCGGGGCCGACGTACGTTAGAGAGCACGGCGGTGACGCTTGCGCCGGGTCTCGTGCCCCTGAAGCGCGTGTATGTGAACTCGGGGTGGTGTGTAGACAGCACGAGCACGCTGGCGAGCGGGTCGCTGTCCCGCCGCGACCACTCGAGCCAGGCCGGCGGGGCGGTGAGGGTCAGGCTGAGCGCGACTGGGCGGGCGTGAGCTGAGGAAGACTCTCAACCATGCCAAGCATGGCACGGTGCCCACTCACCTTGGCCTTCTGTCTCTGCTGCGCCGGGTGCGGCCATGGTGTTGGGCCTCGCATGCAGTGTGATGGGCAGAGGTGTGGTTGACTGCGGCGCGGCTGTCGTCATCGGCGGCGGCGGCGAGTGGCAACCGCCGTCGGACGTCTCCGAGTGGAGGTGGTCCACTCGGCACGGCGGGGTGGCAGGTGGCAGCTGCCGCCGAGCATGCCTGCTCGCAGACGGCAGTGTCCTGCAACTGGGAGCAAGCAACACGACGAGCGAGCCTAGGAAACCGCCCCCGGAGCATACAACAGCTCACCGCCCCACACCCCGCCAAGCACGTCACAAGCACGCACGCACACGCCGCACACGCCGCACGCACCGCACGCGCCCCGCCGCGCCTCGGCACGGCGGCACGCCCCACCCCACCCCATTGGCCGCGCGCCATCGCCATCCGCAGCAGCCGATATCCACGCGGCTTGGCGCTCCTATCCGTCATCATCGACGCGCTCGGGCCGGTTTGCGGTGCCAGCGGCGTGGCCAGCCACCCTTTCACGCCAACTTTATCGCGCCGCCGACTTCACCACTCACTCGCTCACATGGCCTTCCGCCTATCCGTGTTCAGCACGCGCTCGGCGCCGGCTCCACAGCCGCCGTCGTCATCGTCGCCTGCCTCGCCGTCGCTGTCCCCCACATCCCCCTCCTCGACCACCTCGGCGCCGTCGATCCGAGTGACGCACCCCGCCATTCCCCGGCTCGACCTCAAAGTGTCCGAGCCGTTCCCCAGCACCGAGTGGCCCGACGACGCGCAGGCCGCGCAGCGGCGGCTCACTCACCTCGTCGATGCCCCGCCAATCTGGGTGCAGCTCCTCGGCGCGCCGTGGGTCGTCGGCAAGGCGGGGACGAAGAAGGGCCGCGTGGTCCGCCTCATCTCGGGCGAGGGCGTGCAGGTAGGTGCGGCGCTGCCGCGGAGCTGACACCAGGCACACGACCTCATTCGCCTGTCGCTCCAGCTGTCGAATACGCACATCACGCGGCTGACTTACGGCGTGTGGGGCGCCTCCGGCGCCGCATACCACCTGATTCTGCCCACGCTCGGCCGGCTGAGCGCGCTGCGCACCCTCAGTATCCGGCACTTTGGCGATGCGGCGCACCGCACCGCCATGCCGCCGGGAGTGCTGGTCGCGCTGCTCCAGGCGCTCCCGCAGCTCGAGGTGCTGACCCTAGACTGTGGCTCGGAAGCGTTCCGGGACGCACGCTTCCTCCGCGCGCTGCAGGACCGCAGCGTGCGTCTCCAGCGCCTCGAGTGCGCAGCGTACCATGCCGCCTCGGCGTGGTCCATCTCGCTCGAGTGCGAGGAGTGCTGGCGGGGTACCGGGCCGCGCATGCTGGATAAAGTCAAGCTCGCACTGGATCGCAACAGGGAGTGTCGGAAAAGGGAGCGGCGGGCGGTACTCCGCGTGCTGGTCGTCGCGCGCGTGCTGATACATGCGCGCCCGGAGCCTGGGGTCGACGACGCCGAGGTGCTGAGTGAGGGGCGCGGGCAGCGACGATTGCGCGGTCCGACGCCAGCGCGTAACAGCTTTCTCCTGCCGCCGCGGTCGCCAAGTCCTGTACGCGGCTCAACGCTCCGCCCGCCGGGGTCACCACACAAGCCGCGCCGCATGTCGCTGCTGTCCCTTCCGCCGATCAACAGCCCGTTCGCAGACGTCAACCGCGGCTCGGCGTCCGTCCCGTCGTCCCCCGTGGAGAGCCACTTCTCGCCGGCCTCTCCCCCGCGGCACGATGTTCCCTCGCTACGCAAGTCGCGGTCGTCGTTCGGGCTCAAGGCCGCGTTCAGCAAGGTCAAGACGCTCGTCAGGCGCACCCCCGCCCCAGCCCTAGAACCGCTGCCATCACCCGCGCCTCGGCGAATCGACACGCCGCCACCAGCGACGGCGCTGTCACCGCTCCACCGCCTCCCCACGTCCGTGCGCTTCCGCATCGCGCGCTACGCGGCCGACGTGACCCACCTCGACGGACCGCGGCTCACCCGCCTGGCGCGGTACGCGGCTGACCGGAGTTCGCTGGCGCGCATCGGCGGCGCGGTCGCCTCGGCGGGCGAGTGGGGCGTGCCCGAGGCGCAGGTGCGCGACGACTGGCTTGCGTGTGGTGGGTTCTGAGGTGTAGAAGTGGTTGTAAGGCGAGGCTATGCAGCGTCGACTTGTACTCTGCGGTGACTGTTGCCACCCGACGCGGCTGTCTTCCTTCGTCTCTGCCCACCGTCGACTTTGCTTTCACCCACTCACTCTCGTTTCCACACCACACTCGTTTGGACAATACTCTACACTTAATAATACATACCCTCTCCTGTCTCTAATACCGCGACATGGTGAGCATCACGCCGGTGACCTCGCCCGCGCGCGGGGCGGCGGACGCCTCGCGCGCCGCCTTCTCGCCCTCCCCTTCACCGCTCAAGCGCGTGCGCCAGCGCCTCCCGGCCCCGGGGTCGCCCTTCAAGACGTCCGGCCCGCTGTTTCTCTCTCTGCGTCCCAGTGCGTCGTCCGGCTTGCTCAAGCAGGTAGTAGGCGCCAAGGAAGGTGCGTACGGCGGACGGCCGGTGCAAGCTCACCCCCAGGCGTAGTAGACCTATCCGTCGTAGTAACGGCCCCCTTTGACGGCCTCCAGTGGCTGCACGACGTCGACGACCCGGACCCGCTCAAGCGCATCAAGATTGCCGCGCACAGGGCGGGATTCAGCGTCGTGCGCCACCGCACTGCCGGCCGCGCCGCGCTCGAGATCAAGAAGGCCTGCGATGTGGTGAGTGGGGCGTGGGTTAGTAGTGTGTGAGTCTCTGTTGACGTCCGTCGCAGAACGACACCGCCGCCGCCATCGCAACCCTCGTCGACCTCCTCAACACACTCCCCCCGCTGTGTGACCTCGAAGTGACCCTCTGCGATGCCCGCCCGCGTGAGGGCGCCATGCTGTACCCAAGCCCCAAGCCTGTTACCGAGACGTTCTACTTGGCTTCCTTTCTGGCCAACCTCACTGTGCCTGCGCTCACTTCGCTCGCTGTTGTGAGCAACGAGGAGCCTACCGCGGCGACGGCTGTCGCAGGATTCCTTGCCACGCCGTCAGGCGCCAAGCTCCGCCGCCTCCGCGTTGACGCCAAGTGGTTTGACGCTGAAGACATTGCACGCGTCGTCGACGCCGTCGAGGCCAACGCCGTGCCCATCACCCGCCTCTGTGTCCGCGGGTGCTGGATCCGCGACTCGTCGTGTGTGTGCGAGCGCGACGTGCTCCAGCCGTTCGACTACCGCGCGTTAATCAGCCTGCTCGTCACTGGCCAGCTCGGGCGCATTCCCATGCTCATCCTCGGCAACTCGGTCAAGTTCAGCCCGCGCATCCACGCCGTCATGCGCCTGCTTGTCGTGGCGCGTGTGCTCCTGCGCGCTATCCGCCCGCCGCGCGTGCTGTGGCCCAGCCGCTCGTTCAATGCCCTCCGTGACCTGTTCCACCATGCTCCCAAGGGAGAGCACCGTGGCCTGGTGCGCTCTCCGACCCACTTCGACCTGCAGTATGTCGTAGGCGTGACGCCGCCGCCGCCGCCGGCCGACTGCAAGCTCCGCCACAAGCAGTCGGGCGTGTGTCCCCGTTCGCCGTTTCTCAAGCTGCCGGCCGAGCTGCGCCTCAAGATTGCCTACCTCGCGCTCGAAGACGAGGACCAGGCGCAGATCTCGTGGCTGCTGGCGCAGCGCATCGGCAAGCATGCCGAGGATGTTGGCAGCCTGCGTCGCGTGGCCAGTGCGTTTAAGGAGGCCGAGCGTGAGCGCATGGCCGAGATGCTGGTGCTGGATGAGTGGCTCGGCGGGTGGCTGCTGCTGTAGCGGGAGCTGCTTCTGCAGCCGAGGTTGCGAAGGTATGTGTGTGGGCTCGGGGTCGGGTTGTGCGGCTCTGCTTTTGTGCTGACTCTTCACAGCGCTTGACGGAATGTCGTTCCGCGTACGACGAGCGAGTGCGGCTGCGGGTTGATAATAATAGCACGGGTCGACTGATTGCGTCGTCGTCGTTGTCGTTGTTTGTTATTGCTACACGTGATTGTGGACACTGATACAAGGATGTGGACATGCATGTGGGGTGTGAGTCACCGTTGCGGGATGGATGCGGGAGGGGGTGGGGGGTGGGCTGTGCGGGGCTGGGCAGCAAGTGGGCTGGTTGCTGTGGCCTTGATGCTGATTTCTTGGCGGCAGGCAGTTTCCCCGTTTGGCAAAAGTCAGTCTCGTGTACGGCATGTGGCGAGGGGGCCACAGCCAGCGCATCGCGCATATGCCGCGCACATGACTGGCCGTCGTCGCATTGACGGCGAGCTGAGGTGCTTGGCGTTGCGGTGCGTTGCGCTGCTGGCGTGTCTTTGCTCCTGAACAGGCCATTTGGCGCCTGTGGGATGGGCCGATGCATACGACGAGCGATGGGCAGCGACCCTGCAACAGCAGCCAGCCGCTGACGTTGGGGGTGGGGGTGGGTTGGCGTGCCGGGGTGCCGAGCGGCTAGGCGAGCTGCGATGGATGCCGCTGCGTTGCTCCAGCCTCACCCCAGCATGCATGCATGCGCTCGTCGCTGCCCCTGTATCCCTCATGCATTGCCGCAGCGTTGCCCGTCCCGCCCCGCATTGCAGTTCCCATGCCTCTATGCCTGAGGATTCAGTCGTCGCCACTGCAAACCTGAAACGCTCGCCCTGGTACCGCCACCCCGTTGCCGCAGGCAGTGCGGGCAGCGCGGCGGGCGGACACCGCTGCGGCGGCAACGACGACAACGACGACGACGACGACGATGAGCGGCAGGGTGGCAGGGCAGGGCAGTGAGGGCTGGGGCTATGCATGCATTCTGTTGCTGCTGCATTTTATCAATAAGCAGACACATGATACATTCAGTCGTCGGCGACTGACAAGACAAGATTACACAAAGGAGCGCTGCGCTGCGTCGTTCCCATCGTCTCAGCCTTCAGGAAGCGCAAGCACGCTACAGCAGCAGCATACATCACACGACGGCGACAACGACGAGCAGCCCGACCCGAAACCGCTGCTGCATCGCTGCATCGCTCCCACGCACTCGACGCGGAAAGTGGTACACGGGTACCTCGACTTGGCAGTCAGCCGCGGCACGGCACTGGCGCACTTTCATTGTCGGCACTGTCGTCCTTTGTAGCGTCCTTTATATCTCATCGCACTCCAACACACTCCTTCCCTCTCACTGTCGCCCACCGCAATGGCGACGACACTCCTCGTCCCGGCGTACCCGGGCCTCCCGCCGCTCCGCTACCGCTCCAGCCTGACGTCGAAAACAAAAGCCAAGCCCGGCGCGAGTGAGTCGGCCTCGGCGGCGCCTGCACCAGCCACCACCGCTAACACACCCCAGAGGTCAAGGTCATCGCGCGCGCGATCGGCCCCGTCGCAGGCCTCGGGTGGGACTTTGGCCCGCCAACGCACCCGTCATCATCGGCATGCTCGAGCCCCGCGCCGCGCAGCTCAAGCAGCAGCAGCTCGCGCGCAAGCCTGTCCACGACGTGGTCGTCGGCGTCTTCCTCGGACTCGCCGGCGCCGGCAGACACAACGCCCGCGCCGCTCCGCCACCTCGCCGCGCTCGACGAGTACGCAGGCTTCAACGCACAGACGGTCAACGGCCGCCGCCCCGTCGTCAACGTTACCGCGCACGCCATGGGGGTGAGTAGGGTTGTGTGTGTGCCTGGGACGCGGACGGACGAGGAAGGCAAAACTCGTGCCAAGGCCGTCCGAGATGGCTCGGCGCGGATGCCGAGCGGCTCCGTCTCCCCACCCCGCCTGCATTCCCTTGCCGCCACTGACACCGCCCAGAGCAACGACCTCGACGAGCTCGTCCACATGCTCAACCAGCCCGGCGTGGCCGCACTGGAAGTCAGCTTCAAGGCCACGACCGGCTCGGTCAACTACGGCCGCCAGTTCCTCGACGCGCTGGCGATCCCGCACCTCGTCAGCCTGACGCTGCGGCCCGACCGGCGCTGGAGCACGATCGCCGCTATCGACGACTACCTGCGCTCGCCGCGCTCGGCGGGGCTTCAGCGCCTGCGCGTGTACGCGCCCTGGCTCGGGCACCAGCACCTGCGCGCGCTCATCACCGCCGCCGAGGAGGGCTGCGCGGCCAACACGCTCACGACGCTGTGCCTCCGCGGGTGCTGGGCATACGGCGAGGCGTGCATGTGCGACTCGATCCGTAGGCCGTCGCACGACGAGGTGCACAGGGACCCGCGCTTCGGCCCGTGTGCCGTCGAGCTCGCGCGCATTGGGCCGCTCGTCAAGCGAAACAGGTACTATGCCGGCCGGGTGCGCCGCTCGGCCCTCAAGATGCTGGTCGTGTCGCGGATTCTGCTGGACGCGCGCCCGGCGCCCAGCTTTGACGCGTCGCCGCCGCCGTCGATCACGGCGCTGCCCCCGCCCTCGGCGTTTGGCAAGAAGCCGCCCGGGAAGCTGCGCCGCATGTTCTCGTCCGGCTCGCTGAGCAAGTCGGTCGGCAAGGCCAGCGGGCTGCGCAAGGCCATCCCGGTGTTCGGTGGCGGCGCGGCGACGCCGCCCAAGCAGCTACTCCCGCCGATTCTCCGCCTGCCAACAGACCTCCGCCTGCGCATCGCCGCGCTGGCCGCCGACGAGCCCGAGCTCCTCAGCGCCGACCAGGGGCAGCGCATCGCCAAGCTCGCCGAGGACCACGGCAGCCTCGCGCGTATCGCGGGCGCGCTGCAAGCTTCGGTCGACAGCGGCGTCGGCGTCGAGACGGCCCGCGACGAGTGGCTCGCGTGCGGCGGGTTCACGTACGAGTTGTAGCGGCGCCGCCAGGCCCCGCAGTAGCAGTAGCATGTGTGTACACCCAGATTGTAGGACAGTACCGTATTGTATAATAGACAGCATGGCGATGTGTATGGACTATGTGGGTGTGTGCAGTGGCTTGTGTTTGGGGGTGGCGCGCGTTGGCGCTGGCGCTGCCACCGCCGCTCGTCGCCGCCTCGCTCCTAGCTCTTGGCTCTCACTCGACATGAAAGCCACCAGTGTCAAGCCAGCGGTCCATGGCATCAGCAAACGTGGGCACGATGACCGTCTTGAGGCGCAAGCTGGCGATCCGCTGCGCGATCACGGCGCCGGGCTCCGGGTTCTCGGCGTCGGCAAGGAGCGTGGCGTACGCTTCGTCCGATATGAGCTCGCCGCCGATTTTGCGCGGGCGCTGGGTGTCGGCTACGGCGTGGGCGAGGGCTGCCAGCGCTCTGGGGCTGCCGGCGTGCGCGAGGAGGCGAGCGAGCTGGCGGTCGGAGAGCGCGCTGGGGTCGGACGCGGTGAAGCGGAGGACGTTGGAAAGGACGTGGAGCGGGAGGTCGAGGACGCGGAAGGCCGACAGCGTGTCGCCTGACGTCGGTCGCTGCCGCCCTCGCAAGAGGACTCGCGCCGGCACGAGCACCTGCGCCGCGGCCTTCCGCAACGCGCGCTGCAGCTGGTCGTTGCGCCACGTCAGCGCCGGCAGCCTGTTGACGATCGGCAGGCCGCTGCGCCCCTTCCGCCCGGGAAAGTACTCCTCCTCCCACGCGCTCGACGGCCCGCCGAGACGGAGCGCGCCCACGCGGCCCGTGTCGCTCAGCGCGTCGAGGATGGGCGCGGAAAACTCGGGGTCCGCGTACGACTCCTGCAAGAGGAAGAGGCGGTGCAGCGTGTGTGCGCGTTCCGAGCGGAGGTAGGACGCGATCGAGGCGGTCGAGAGCTCGGGCCCGGCGTCGTGCAGCACCAGCCCGTAGAGCGGGGTGGCGAGGGTGTCGAAGACGCGCGCGGCGGCGGGAGACGCGTGGCAGCGAAAGCGGAGGACGAGCTCGAGCACCTGCGATGCGTTGAGCGCGGCCACGAGCGCGTCGAGCTCGGCGAGCTGGCGGGTGTCAGCGGCGCAGCGCGAGGTGGGTTCACGACACACGCACGCTGTGCCAGCGCACGGTGAGCGCGAGAAACGGGCGCTCGCGGTACGCCAGCACGCCCCACGCGAGGTCGTGCGCGTTGGCGTCGGCCGTGACGGTGTCGGCGGAGGACGCGAGCGCGCGGAGGGGCGCGAGCGGGTCGGCGTCGGCGCCGTCGGCGTCGGGGTCAGCGTCGCCGGGCCAGGTGGCCGCCAGGCGCGTGTGCGGCGCGGTCGCGTACAGCTCGAGCACGTGCGCCGGGGCGTCGGCGTCGGCGTCGGCGGCGGGGTCGGAGGCCGCGGCCGCGCTGCTGCTGGCGGTTGTGCTCATGCCGTGTGGGCGACAAGACAAGAAACTGTCGGCGGCGATAAGCTGTCCATCTTCGGCACAGGGTGCCGGACCCCACCTCGGCTCGGGTTGCCCGCCGGCCTCCACTTGACCCGCCACAAGACAACGATACATATGCCTTGTACAACAACTCGTAGCTACGCGACGCCGCGACGCCGCGACGGGGCCACGCATTTGCCAGCTCACTCGACATGGAAGCCGCCGGCAGCGAGCCAGCGGTCCATGGCCTCGGCAAACGTGGGCGCTCTGATCATGTCGAGCTCACGGATGGCGTCGCACTGCGCCAAATACTCCCCAGGATTGTTAGCGTCAGCGAGGAGTGCTGCGTACGCTTCCCGGGAGACGAGCTCGCCGCCGAACTTGCGCGGGTGCTGGACGTCGGCGACAGCGGCAGCGAGGGCGCGCAGGGCGGTCGGGCTGCCGGCGTGCGCGAGGAGGCGTGCAAGCTGCGAGTCGGACAGAGCCGTGGGGTCGTCGGCGGTGTACCGCAGCACGTTGGCCAGGACGTGCAGCGGGAGGTCGAGGATGGGGAAGGCGGGCGTGGTGGGGTCGCCTGACGCTGCCGGGCCTTCGCGTGCGCGGAGGACGATGCGCGCGGGGCCGAGCACCTGCGCCGCGGCGCGCCGCAGCGCGCGTACGAGCTGCCCGTTGCGCCACGGGACAGCCGGCAGCCGGCTGACCAGCGGCGAGGGGCAGAGCCACGCGCCGTCGGCCGTGCGCACGGGCGGGCGGAACGGGTCCTCCCACTCGGTGTAGTAGCCCCGCACGAGGTCAGTGACCCGGCCGGCGTCGGCGACCGCGCCGACGATGGGCGCCGCGCAGAGCGGGTGCTCCCATGCCGATTCTGAAAGGCGCAGGCGCTGGAGGGTGCGCGCGCGCGGCGAGGCGAGGTACGCCGCGATGGGCGCAGTGTCGACCAGCATGAGGTCGAGGTCGTGCAGCACGAGGGTGTGCAGCGGCGCCGTGAGGGTGTCGAAGATGCGCGCGACGGCGCCGTCGGCGCACGTGTCGCCGTCCATCGTGATCCCGAGTACCAGCTCGCCCGGGCGGCAAGCGTTGAGCGCCGCGACGATGGCGTCGAGGTCGGCGGGCTGTCGGGGGCTCTGGTCAGCGCAACAGCGCAACACACACGCACGCCGCACGCACGCTGCTCCACCGTGCCGCGAGTGCGAGGAGCGGCCGCTCGGGGTACCGCATGCAGCCCCACGCCCTGCCGTGCCCGCGATCGTCGGTGATGAGGGCGTCGTCGGATGCACGCGCCAGCTCGCGCAGCGGGCCTAGTGCGTCTGCGCCGCGCGACCTCAGGTCGGCGCGCGACGAGGACGAGGCGAGCCACACCGTGTACAGCGCGTCGGGCGGCTCGGTCACGTACATCTGGAGAATGTGCCGCGGCGGCAGCACGCTGGCGTCGGCATCGGCGTCGGCGTCGTCGCGCGCTACTGGACTACCGTTGTCGTTGTCGCTGCCGTTGTCGCTGCCATTGTCGCTGCCGTTGTCGCTGCCGTTGTCGCTGCCATGGTCACTGCCGTGGTCACTGCCGCTGCCGCTGCTGCGGGTTGCGCGCATGTCGTGTGGGCAAGACAAGGGGTGTGCGTTATCGACGCGTTATCGACTGTTCGCCCTGGACGCCGTCTCGGCGCAGCCCGGGCCCGTGGGCCTCCGCTCCACGGGCCACGGGTCTACAAGACAACCATACATGCATTGGATACAACAGGATGCAACAAGTCCCAGCTACACCTCGCCGCGACGGGAGGCCAGGCGGCTCACTCGACATGAAAGCCGCCGGCCGCGAGCCAGATGTCCATGACCTCCTCAAACGTCGGCAGGATGATATGCCGAAGCCACCAGCTGGCATTTTGCCGCGCGCTCTCGGCCCCGGAGTCGGTGTTGGCCGCGTCGACGAGCAGCGCGATGCACTCCTCGAAGGGGACGAGCGCACCGCCGTACCTGCGCGGGAGCTGGGCGTCGGCGACGGCGGCGGCGAGCGCGGGCAGGGCCGTGCTGCTGCGCGCGTGGGCCAGCAGGCGCGCGACCTGGCGCTCGGAGAGCGCGGTGGGGTCGGACGCGGTGTAGTGCAGCACCATGGCCAGGACGTCGAGCGGGAGGTCGAGGATGCGGAACGGGGCGGGGGCGGCGGGCGTGGCTTCCGCCTCCGCCGTCGCCGGTCGCGGCCGCCCACGCAGGAGTACCCTCGCCGGCACGAGCACCTGCGCCGCGGCTTTCGGCAGCGGACGCACGAGGTGGTCGCTGCGCCATGTGAGCACGGGCAGGCGGTATATCTTCTGCCGGCACATGCCGGTCGGGGAGCCGTGCTTGGGGGGCGTGAAGCCGTCCTCCCATGCGCGTCCGTCGCCTCCGAGGCTCAGTCTGCCGGCGCGGCCGGTGCCGCTCAGGGCGGCGAGGATGAGCGCGGCGACTTCTGGCGCGCACACCGGCGCCTGGAACGGGGTCTGGAAGAGGTACAGCCTGTGCAGGGCGGCTGAGCGGGTGGAGGCGAGGTACGCGCCGATGGGGGCGGTGCTCGCCAGTGGGGGGCAGGCCATGTGCAGCACGAGCGCGAGGGCGTGCAGCGGCGCGCTGAGGCCGTCGAGCACGCGGGCGACTGCGGCGTCGGCGGGGGTCTTGGTCACCATGGCGTCGTAGATAACTCCGCCTTGGTGAAGTGGAGGACCCTTCTTGGGTGACATTACGAAGTCGAGGACCAGCTCGAGCGGGCGTGATGCGTTCAGCGCGGCGACGACGGCGTCGAGGTCGGCCAGCTGGGGGGTCAGCGGCGCGACGGGGGCCACACGCACCTTGCGCCACGACACCCAGAGCGCAACGGACGGGCGGTCGGGGTACCGCAGCAAGCTCAACGGCTTGTCGTGCCCGCGCGGGTCGAGCGTGATGGTGTCGGGCGAGGCAGCCGCGAGCGCGCGCAGCGGTGCCAGTGGGTCGGCGGAGGGGTCGGCGCCGGCGCCGGGCCAGGTGGTCGCCAAGCTGGCGTGCGACGGCGTCGCGCACAGCTCGAGCACGTACGCCGGGGCCTCGGCGGCGCGCTCGCTCGACGCCGGCGTACTCCCTGGCCCGCTGCCGCTGGCGATTGAGTATGCGTATCCGTTCATGTGGAGTGGGCGGTTGAGGAAGAAGGTTGTCGGTGGCGATATGCTGTGCCACGGGGTACCGCCTCGGCGCGGCGTCTCCGTCGGCCTCCACTCCACACCGCACGACTTCAGACAACGATACATATGCTTCACTGTACAACACTGCGGCAGCGCTACGCCGGCACGGGCGGCCGCGCGCCCGCCTCGCACACGCTGCTGGGTACGCCGGCGCACGAGCGGGCGTCGAGCACCAGGAGCGGGGCGGAGGCAGCAGCCGATACCGAGGCCATGCCGATGCCCCATGCCGGCGTGCTCGCTGCGCTCTTGGGCGGGAGTGCCCGGTCCCACCAGAAGCCCGCGGACGCGGTGTACGCTTCCATCGCGGCGCCGAAGGCGGCCTTGGCTTCTGGCGAGGTGAACGCTGTCGGGGCAGGGATGGGCTTCGAGCTTGGTCCCGGCGCGTCGGGGTCGGCATCGGCCGCGTCGGGCACGGTGGCGATCTTGACTGCGTCGAGGTGCGCAGCGGCCAGGCGCGCCGCCTCGTCGCGTGCTGACAGCCGGCAGAGCGCGGCGAACTGCGTGTCGCTCAGCGCCGGCGCGCACGCGCGTACAATGTCGCCCAGGACCTCGCCCGGCAGGTCGGCGATGTTGAGCCCCCTGCCAGCCGCCGCTGGCCGCGCGTTGAGGAGCACGCGCGCAGGCGTGAGAGCAGCACGGAAGGCGGCCCTCACCCGCCCGCTGGCAGCCCCCCGCTCCTGCAGCACCTTGTCCAGCTCGTCGGCGAGGGGCTTGGCCGGGTCAGGCGGGGCCGCCATGCGCGCGAACCACGCGCACGCGCAGCACCCGTACTCTGCCCACTCGTCGTCCCATGCGCCGAGCTTGCGGCCGCCGAGGCTCACGCGCGAGAGGGCATGGTTACGCGACTTGACTGTGTCGAGGAGCGGGGCGAGAGTGTCGACCGTGCGGAGGTACGGCGAGAGCGTGAGCTCTGCCAGCTGGGCGCTGGCGGAGCTGGATAGGAACGCGGCGAGCGGGGCGGTGGGCACCTGCTGCCCCGACTGGAGGTACAGCGCGCGCAGGGACCGCAGCCGGAGGCGCGCAAACAGGCGGGTGAGGACCGCTTCGAGCGCCTTGGAGGGGCAGTAGCATGCCGAGACTTGTGTCGGCGGCCCGGAGGCGTTGGCGAGGAGGACGACGCGCCGGATGTGCACGGACAGGTGGGTGACTCTGCTGGCGTTCAGCGCGTCGATGAGCGTGTCGAGCTCGGGCGACTGTGACGCGGACGCAGACACGGACGACGATGAGGTCGGGAGACGGGCCAGCAGCGTCAGCGGGTGTCCGGGTCCTGGCATCGCAGGGTGCCGCCACACCCACGCGCCACTCACGTCTTCGAATGTCGCGCGGACGCCGAGCGCAGGGACGGCCTCGTCGACGGGCGACATGCGTACCCACTCGGCCGTGGTGTTCTCGTCCACGAGGCTGATGTTGTCCGCCTTTGCGGTGAGCGCCGCGAGCGACGGCCCGGGGGCGACGAGCTCGTGCGCGCCGGCTTCGACGGCGACGATGGACGCCTCGTACAGGTACGTGTAGGCTGGCGAGGTTGCTTCTGTCATGGTGGAGTGTGCTATGCTATGCAGGTGGTGCTTGGAGCTAGCTTGCATCAGCACCACGCCACGCCTATGCATGCATAAGTAGTGCACCACCCGACCCACCCCCACGCACCCGCCCGGTCGAATCGTCACGTCATGCCGCTTGCGACGGTCGCGATAATCACGCGCCGTGGCGACTGGCGCGGTCCTCATCCTCGGGTTATCTGTGGGGTGCGTCGGTGCTTGCTTGGCCAGGCCGTCGTCGGTCGCCCGATCGATGCTGTATGGATACATGCATGCATGGCGCGCCAGGTGTGCGCGCATGCAGTCGACTCAATTACCACCCACTATGCCTAGTCGTCCCGAATGTATGCACACCACACCACTCGGCAATCACAACGCCACTGGTGCTACTGCAATGGATGGCCCGCGCCACCAGCTGCGCCAGCACGCTACCTGCCGGCACTACGTGCCGGCGCTACCTGCTACGCTGTCTCGCGGCCGCCTCCGGCCCCCCAACCCCTCCCTCTACCTCCCCCAATCGACGAGCACCGGGCCACTGGCGCACTTGACGACGGGGACGAAAGGGCACACGCCAGGCAGTGGCCTACTGGCGGCCGGGGGAGCCAACGCGCGCTCGCTCCGGAACCCGCTGGACACGGCCGCGTCCATAGCCGCGGCAAAGCCCTCGGCTTCGAGCGGGTGTACCGGGGCTTCGGCTACGTGGCAGAGGTGTGCTAGCTGGCTTGCGCTCAGCGCGGGTGGGTCGCGCGTCGCGAAGCGCACGATGTGGACGAGGAGTTCGGGCGGGAGGGACATGAGTGGTGGTGGGGGCGATGAGGGCGAAGACGAGGCGCGGAGGAGGGCTCGCGCGGGGACGAGCGCGTGACGCACGGCGGCACGCACACGCTCGTGCTCGCGCCCGCGGGCTTCAAGCAGCGCGCTGATGTCTGCCAGCGGCTTGGCCGCGCGGTCGGGACGTACCGGCGGGGGGAGGAAGCATGCGCCCCGCACAGCCGGGGGCGGGAGACGGCGGTGTCCGAGGCGCATGCTCGCGAGGGCGTGTGCGGGTGAAGAGTGCAGCGCGTCGAGGAGCGGGGTGACGGATTCGAGGGTGACGGGGTAGTGCGCGAGCGTGAGGCTCTCGAGCGTGCCCGCGCGGCCGAGGAAAGAGGCCAGCGCGGCGGGGGAAGGCGCCGCGGCGTCATGCAGCGTCAGCCGCTGCAGCGGCGTCGAGAGCGACGAGAGGAGATACGACAGCGCGGGTGCGTGCGTTCCCCGGTCTGGCGCGAGGTCGGTAAGCAGGTCGACGTCGAGCTTGGCGAGCGTGGAGGCGTTGAGCGCCGCGATGAGTGGGGACAGGTCGGACGGCTGCGGGGGAGTCAGTGCTGTCGCCACCGGCGTCTTCCCTCCGTACGCCACCTCCATCCGCCCGGACACCGCCCCCATGCGCTACTCATCTCTCCCGCCCGCCCACCCACCCTGCTGCGCGAGCAAGACGTCGCCCGCCCACCCACCCCTACGCGCGCTGCGCGCGCGAGATTGATGCCACCACCCACCCCTCCACCCGGCTCCGCCTCCCCCCACCACCTCACCCGGCTCCGCCCTCCCCCCCCCGAAACCGCACCCACCTGAACCCAGCGCACCGCGAGCGCGAGCTTCCCCCGGCCCTCCGGCACCTCGACAACACTCGCCGCCGGCGCGGTGCGCGCCAGCCGTCGGAGCGGCGCGAGCGGGTCTGTCCCGCCCGCCGCCAGTGCAGTACCGAGGCTCGCCGGCGCCGCGGCGATGATGAGCGCCTCGTGCGGGTGTGCTGGTGTCAGCTGTGTGCAGGGGAGGAACGTACGTGTGGCGTCGAAGAGGGTGTCCATGGTGTGTGGGGTGTGAGTGGGCGATGCGATGCGCAACGCGATGCGCGTCGCTCATGTCGCTGTCGTCGTCGTCGCCGCGGCGTGACGTTGCCACCCGGGAGTAAGTTGCCGGGGCCCCGCATGCCGGCAGGCGGCAGGTGCGGCGCCAAGCCTTGGGGTTGGGGGGCTGGTCGGGGTGGGTGTGTCGAGGATACATGCATGCTGCTGTTTGCGCGACAACATCGTTGGAGCAAGGCAGACGTGCAGCTGCGCTCTGGATGCATGCATCTGCCTCGCAGCGTGCTCGCACAGTCGGTGTCCGCTCGGCATCCACGGCGGCGAGCGGCGACCTGCACTAGTCGTGGCGGGCCTATGCTGGTGTCGTGCTGGACACTGCGCACGCCGCACTTGCGATAAGAAGGATGCATGCGCACATGATCTGCGCTGCCATGCACCAACTGCTCTCCTTGCAGCCTCGCCCTTGCATGCCGCCCCCCCCCACCCTCGTGACGGTGGCTGGGAACTTACGAGTGCGGCAACAAGTGCCCGCAGCCGACCTGGCGACCGGCCGCCAGCGTGTTCCGGCATGAAGCTTGTCGGGCAGCGCATCAGCGCATTCCGTCGACAACCAGCCTGCCCGGCGAGCAGCAGCATCACGACAGCGAGTACATAAGATGCACTAGGCATGCTTCGCGCGGCAGTACCCCCGCATCTTCCCACATCATCATGAGCAAGCTCCCCCCCACCACGCTCGACAGCGTCACGCCACTGCACCTCGTCCTCGGCGCCGCCGCCGCGCTGGCAGTCTATGCGCCGCTCGCGGGCGCCGTCGTGCGGCAGTACGGCCGCACGCCGAGCGACGGCGACGCGACGCACCCAACGACCTTTGGCACGCTGCGCCGTACGTGGGAGAAGCAGGGCGTGCGGGCGCTGTACAAGGGTGAGTGGGCTCGCCGCCGCGCCGCTGACAGCAGGCACCTCGGTCCTCGCGCTGCGCTGGGCGCAGATCGTCGCCACCACGCTGTTCGCCGCGCACGCAACGCACCCGGCGACCAACACGGACGGCGCGACCAACCACTACCTGCTCGCGGTGGCGCTGTCGCTTGGCCTGTCGACGCTCGCGACGTTCCCGCTGTTCGCAGTGCATGTCGCGCTCGTGCTCGCGCCGCCGGACGAGCCCGCGCTCGCCGTCGCGCAGGCCGTGCCCCGCGCCGTGCTGGGCGGGAGCGCGGCCCTCGGCGCGGGCGTCCTGCAGGCCGTCACGATCCTCGTGTGGTCCGTCCACCCGGTGTTCTGGCTCGCCGTGCCCCGCGCGCGGCCGACGGCGCTGATCGTCGTCGTGTACGTCGCCGTCGCGGCCGCGTTCACGTACTTCTCGACACGGTACCAGGGCGAGGCGGCCGGCGTGGTCGCCGCGCAGCTCGACATGGCGGAGCGGTCGGGCGACGAGGGCGTGTCGCTGCGCGCCGAGGCGTGAGCTGATGCATGTGTGTGTATGTTGTGATGGCGGGGTGGGGTGTGATGGCGGAGGTGCAGGCGAGTGCTGTGCTGGCTACCCAACTAGCGGGACACCGGCGTGTCCGACTGACTGACTGTCTGGCGCTGGAACAGCGATAACAGGGTTTCGCCGCCGAGCGCGACGCCGAGCGCAGATAGCCCACCGCACGCAAGCCACGCCGACGCCACCCGCCGCATGCATGTCGCCACCGACGACACGGCGCTAACAAACACTAACACCACTCCCACCAGCATGCCGCCAGCGCCAACACCCACGCCGATCGACCTCGGGCAGGACGGCTCGCGCACGACGCAGGCGTGCATCGTCGCCGCGCTCGCCGCCGCGCTGGCAGCGTACATCCCGCTCGCGGGGGCGCAGGTGCGGCACTGGGCGCGCAGCCGGGCCGACACGTCGCAGTGGGCGACGCTGCGGCGCACCGCTGCCTCCGGCATCGGCGAGCTATACAGAGGTGTGTGGGCGCCGCACGCACGCACGCTGACGGACAGGCGGGCGCGTCCTCTCCGCCCGGCTGTGGCTCGTGCTCCTCGCCTTCGTGATCGCCGTCGCCGCGTCCCACCCCGCCAAGGCCTCGGAACGCGGCGTCGCGGCCCAAGTGGCCGTCGGCACCGCGGCATTCTTCGTAGCCTGGACAGCGACGTACCCCCTCGGCGCGCTACACACCGCCGTCGTCCTCGGCGCCAGCGACCCGCCGTCGCGCTACCTCCGCACCGCGCTCCTCTCGCGCGCGGCGTGCGCCGCCAACGCCGCGCACGCCGCGCTGCTGTCCAGCGCGGTGCTCCTGTGGCTGATGTACGCTGCGTTCGGGCACGGCCACGCGGCTGTGCTTGTGGTGTACACCGCGGTGTGTGTCGTAGCGAGCTGGCCGTTGCGCGTTGCGGCGGTGCGTATCGTCGCTCAGTATGTGTACCGCGAGGACGTGCAGCTGCGAGAGAGGCCGTATGACGGCCTGTTGGCGACGTGCCGCGCGATACTGCACGAGGAGGGGTGGTGCGTGCTCCTGGGTTGGTAGTGGCGCCTCGCCGCTGGCTCGGTGCGGCGTGTGCAGCTGTGCATGCCGCCACTGTCGGCGTGGTGTCACGGCGTTGCGGTGTCGCGCACGACGGATGCATGGATGCGAGCTGGTCGGCGGAGCACAGCACGGGTGTGCCTGTTACCCCTTATAGCCATCGCCCAACAGCTCCCCGGTCGCAACCACCACACATTCGTCACGCCCACAATGCCTCCAGCACCGACGCTGACGCCGATGCCGGCGCCGACGCCGGTGCCACTGCCGACGTCGACACGCGCCAGGAGGCCCACTGGCTGGGAAAACGTCGCTCACTTCATCGTGGGTTCCATAATCGGGTACGGGTGGTGGCATACACTGCAAGCGCTTTTCCATAGAGTGAGCAGTATACCGTCCGCGGACGTCGACAATCTCGCTGTGGGACACATGGGGAAGGACGATAAGGGCGGCGCGCTGCGGGACGCAAGTGATACGACGTTGGCAGGTACGCACGCTGTGAGCGAGGGCGCTGACAGTTGCTAGCTGGCGGCTGCGTGTAGCAGCGGCGTGCACGATGGCCTGGTGGCGAGCACAGCGCGGATACGTGCCTTCCGCAATGGCTTGTTATGCGGCGGTTGCCAAGCAGCTCCCCCCGCCGTTTTACTTGTCAACAACCTCACTCCCACAAACACCATCATCACCCGCAATGGCCCCAGCGCCGACGCCGACGCCAACGCTGGCACCGGCACCAACGGCGACGTCCATGCAGGCCAGGCCATCCAATGAGCTCTATGTAGCTATCGCCTGCAACATCACGGGGATGGTAGGCACGTATGTGTGGTATCGCGTAGAGCGGGTGCAGGTACAGCACTGGTCACTCTACCGTCCTCGCAGGGCATCCCATCCGCCCGGGTCAAAGCCCATCACACTGTGGTGGACGCACTGCTTCATGAGGAAGCTGAGGAGCAACCGGATAACGTGGACGCCCCAGACTCCTATCGAGCTTTATGTATGGGGTCTCCAACAGGAACTCCCAGAGAGGGACGAGAAGAGTACGCACCCCGCCTCGACCACGCTGACGGGCTGCCAGTTGACGAGCTTATCCTGTGCCGGCTTGCGGCCGTCTTCATCCCAATAAGCGCTATGCTTTTTGCCGTCATACTCGCTCTGAGTTTCTTTGACCCCAATCGCCTGAACGAGCACACGCTCGTGCGCACCGCCACGGCAACCTTCTTCACCTTCTGGACAGCAACCTATCCCTTGGACGCACAGCACGCCGCGGTCGTCCTCACCACCGGCAACGGGGAGCCCCCGCCCCTCAGATGCTGGATCAGCAACTACGCCGCCGGACCGGTACTCCTCGCCAACGCGGTGCAGGCCGCGCTCGGCTCGACCATCGTACTGCTGTGGCTTGACTCTGGCTGGGTCCTCCAAGGCCCCTGCTGTGTGGCGGCGCTGGGAGCCTGCACCGTCCTCTGTGTCCTCGCAAGCTGGCCGCTGCGGGTAGCGGCCATCCGCATCGTCGCAGGCTACTTGTGCCAGCTGGACAAGGAGGGGAGATTGCACTGGTGTGGTGGCCTGCTGGATACGCTCCGCACGATACGGGAGGAGGAGGGGTGGGGCGTCTTGTTGGGTTGGTAGTGGCGCCGGGTCGCCGAGGTAGATAGGTCTCATCGCTTGTCACCACGCATTGCACACAAAGCATGCAGGATGCATACCCATTTATGTGTACTTCGCGATCCGCTGTCGTCGTGTACAGTACGCTGCATTCGTGAGGGCTGCCGTCACGGCGGTGAATGGCGCGGAAGTGCCTGTTGCAGTGCAGCCACAGCCAACAGCCGTACCAAGCAGTTGAGCCCCTTTCCTTGTTTCAACAACCACAAACACCATCACCGTCAGCGCAATGTCGCCCTCTTTCGGGGAACAGGTAGGCCAAGTCTTTGTGATAACCTCAAGCCTGCTGGCGTACTCGGCCCTCAACGCCGTTCAAATCCGGCACTGGGCGGCGTACCGCCCGCGCGGGTCAGCACCCATCTCGCTATGGCGCACGTTCTCCCAGATGTTCCGCGCTCCCATTGCGGCCCCAGGCGGATACCGCCCATTCTTATGGAGTAGGCCAGTCTTTCTCGACCTTGTCTAACTGACGCCAGGCTTTGGGTCTATCGTGTCGCGTATGCAGGCGGCCCTCCTCCTCATCTTCGTGTCCCTCATTGCCTTGGTGGTTGCAAATCCAGAGGACTCGCTCGCGGATGACCTCTTGGTGCTCGTCCCCGCGCTTGCATGCTTCGTTGCTCTGGCAGCAACGTCCTCGTTCGGTGCGATACAGGTCGTCTCCGTGCTGAGCGGACGCGACGCCTCTAAGGACTCGAGCTGGCGCGGCCACCCACAGTACTACGGCGCCCCTGTGTTCTTCGCCAACGTCGTTCATGCCGCTCTCGTTACCATCTGGTTGTGGCTCCGTCAATCCGTGCTTGCGGGAGAACGCGGTGCGGTGCTCTTGGCGGTCTTTACGTTCGTCTGTGAAGCCGCGAGCTGTCCACTGCGCGTCGCGGCGACCCGGATTCTGGCCGAGCGCATGGATGCCGATGAGAAGTCCGAGATGTACGAGACCAGGCCGCCCTCACTGCCGCCGTACGGCGGGCTGTTTGCTACGTGCAAAATGATACGGGAGGAAGAGGGGTGGCGTGTGTTGCTGGGGTTGTAGTGGCGTTGTTGTCGCCGATGTAGCTCTCAAATTGCACCAAGCTCAGCGCACAAGAATGCAACATGCAGACCAGCTATGTTGCATCGCGGCCACCGTTGTCGCTGTCGGCGTGTACGATGCCTGCGTGGGGGCTGCGTGGGGTGCCCACTCGGCGAGTGCCTGTATTGATGCAGTGCCACTACTCCCAGCTGTCGGAGACGACGCTTGGCAAGCAGTTCCACCTTGGCTGCCTTGTTGCAAGCACCACTCTGTAACATCATCGCCCAATACAATGTCCATACTGAAGACAATGCTCGTGTCGGTAGGGTACGGCTTTGCGCTCCAAGTAGGTGTGTTTGTATACACGACCTTCAGCGCTGTACAAATCCAGCACTGGGCGACGTACCGCCCGCGCTGGTGTGCACGCCTCTCCATGTGGGGACGTTTCAGACGCTGGGGCACGTTTCAACGGATGATGCTTGCTAGCGCGCTCCATGATGGTGGTAGCCACAGCCCGTTCGTAATGAGTAGGTCTGCCTTGCTCGAGCCTGTCTGACTGGCGGCAGGTACGGGCTCGCCTGGCTGCGACAATGCGCGGCCGCCCTCTTCACCCACATCGCCTACCTTGTGGTGGACATTAAATACCCTGGGGACTCGCTCCCCGCGTCGGTCCGAGTGCTTGTCCCCGCGCTCACATGCTTCTTGGTCTGGGCAGCTACCACCCCGGTCAGCGCGAGGCATGTCGTCTTCGTGCTAGGCGAGCGCGACCACCCTGACTACAGCTGGCTCTACCGCCGGCCCGAATTCTACAGCGTCCCCGTACTCTGCGCCAACATCGTGGAGGCTGCTCTCATCTCTGTCGCCGTGGCGTTGTGGCTGCTCCTCCAAGGCCCGGGTGCAGTGGTCCTGCTGGGCAGTACCGTTGTCTGTGCCGTCGCAAGCTGGCCACTGAAGGTCCCCGCAACTCGGATCCTGGCCGAGCGCATGGACAGCGATGCCAAGTACAACATGTTCAAGTGTAGGCGGCCCTCGGTGGGGCTGTATCAGCCGTACGGCGGGCTGTTTGCGACCTGCCGCACGATAGTGGACGAGGAGGGATGGCGTGTATTGCTGGGGTTGTAGTGGCGTCGTGGTGCCGCCGATGCAGTTCCCACTTGTCACCAAGGCCAGCGCGCAACGCATACGACATGCAGAGCCAGCTATGTTTGCATCGTAGCCGCCGTCGCCGCTGTCTGCGTGTGCGGTGCTTGCGTGCGGTCTGCGCACTCGGCGTGGTGTAGAGCGGGAGTGTTATGACGCAGTGCAGCCACAGCCGTCGCCAAGCCGCTGCCACCCTTGGCCAACCATGTTTCAACCACCACAAACATCATCGACCGCACCACAATGGCACCAGCGCCGACACCGACGCCGACGCCGACACCCATCGATGATGGCGCATCTCCGTCTTTCGGGACGCAGGTCGGCTACGTCCTCGCGATGGTAGTGGGCCTGTTCGTGTACTCGACCTTCAACGCCGTGCAGGTCCGGCACTGGGCGACGTACCGTCCGCGCGGCTCGGCGCCCATCTCGCTGTGGGACACGTTCTGCCGGATGCTGTGGGCCGGTAGCCACGGCGCATTCTCAAAGAGTAGGCCAGCGTCGCTCGAGCTTCCTGACTGACCGCAGTGAACGGATTCATCTTCTTGCGCGTTTTGGCTGTCTCCGTGCTCCCGTGCGTGGCCGTCATCGTCTTGGCCGATGCAACCCCTGGCCACGAGCCGCCAGTGCACGACGTATGGCTTGTGTTCGCGCTCACATGCTTTGTGGCGTGGTCAGCGACGTTCCTCCTCGGCGCGCTGCACGCCGTCTTCGTGCTCGGCGAGCCGGAGGCCCCCGCCTTCTGGCGCTGGCTCTGCACCCGGCCAGAGCTGTACGGGCCCCCGATCCTCATGGCCAACGCCGTGCAGGGTGCTCTGCTTTCCATCCCCGTGGCGTCGTGGCTCTGCCGCTTCATACTTCACCGAGGTCCCGGTGTAATGGTCTCGGTGTCCTGCACCATCGTCTGTGTCGTCGCGAGCTGGCCACTGCGGGTGGCAGCAACCCGGATGCTCGCCGAGCGCATGGCTAGCGATCACAAGGGGTCTGAGGTGTACAAAACCAGGCCGGCCTCTCTGCCGCCGTACGAAGGGCTGTTTGCGACGTGCAAAACGATACGGGACGAGGAGGGCTGGCGCGTGTTGTTAGGATGGTAGTTGCGGCCCAGCCGGCCAAGTCGCGCCTGCCATACTGCATGTATTTTAGTCTCTGCAAGTCGGCCCTACGCATGCTCCGCGCTACACCGGCGCCCGTCAGCGGAATGCATTGCGCGCGGTGGGTGCGCTTCGCGCTATCGCGTCGCCGGCCGAGACGCGGCGGCGGCGACGTAGGCGTCGCGTGACGAGCTTGACACGCGCGCCACCCGCGGCGGCGGCGTCATCATCATTCGCCTTGCATCCATCCCTCTCCCATCCACTCTCCATCCCCACCGCCATGCTCATCCACACGCTCACGACGCTGTTCGACCCGCTGCCCACGCCGCCGGCGCCGCCCCCGCCCGCCGTCGCGCTGGTCGCCGCCGTCATCGTGCTCCTCTCGGTCGGCGTCGGCCTGCTCGTCGCCTGGCCGTTCGTCGGCGCCATCGTGCGTCTCCGCGCAAACTACAACCCCAAGGGCGTGTCGCTTGCCGACGACGACCCGCACTAGTGAGTGGTGTGCGGCGCGGTGCGCTGCGTACGCGGATCAATCTCGCGCCCCCGGCGAACCTGCTGACGCGCGCGCCAGCTGCGGCCCGCAGCTCACGGGCGTCTTCGCGACCCTCCGCCGCACGATGGCCGTCGAGGGCTGGTACGGCATCTACAAGGGTATGTCTCTGCTGCTGGCCCCCGCTGACGCCAGGCTGGGCCGTCGCTGTCCTGCAACTCGCCATCATGTCCGTCGTCGGCAGCATAGCCGTCACCCTCTTCCTCTGGCAGCGCGCGCTCGTCGAGCACCTGATCAGCTACCAGCTCTTCGTGTGGGCCGCCGCGGTGGTCGTGCCGGCTGTCGCCGCGTTCCTCAGCCTGCCGCTGTACGTGCTACAGATCCGCGCGATCGTGACGCCGTACCGCGTGCCGTTTGCGCCGCGCCGCGCGCTCCGCCTGCTCCTGTCCGACGCTGAGCGCAGCTCCCCGTTCGCGCTGTACACGATCCCCGGGATCGTGTCGTCGCTTCTGCTCGCTGCGGTCCTCAACACGCTCGTCCGCGTCGTGCTCAAGGACGTCGTCCTCGGCCCGAACGCCCACTTCCTCCCCCGCCCCAACGACCCGCCCGAGCCCGTGTCCATCCCCATCGCTGGCTGGCGCTGGGCGCTGTTCGCTGCGCTTTCCATCGGCCTCGTGTTTGTCCTCGTGCCCCTCGACGTGGTGTTCACCAAGCTGTCGGTCGCGTCGGTCCTCCCCGACGTGGACGAGGTCGTCGGCGAGACCACCCCGCTCGTGCCGTGCCCGAATCTCCGCCTCGCGGGCGAGGAGGACGACGTGGTGGACGTGCGCCCGGTCAGCGTTGCCGCGTACGGCGGTGTTGGGGACGCAGTCAAGCGCATCGCCGAGGAGGAGGGCACGGGCGCGCTCTTCCGTGCATGGCAGTGGACGCTGGCGGGTGCGATTCTTACTTTCCTCTCGGGCTAGGCGGCGGCATAGGACACCGCGCGGCCCACCCACACCACTCTCTACTGTAGCCGTCCTTGACATTGATGTACCACTGTGTGTAGAAGCAAGAGAACGATCGTGCATGGCATCAAGCCGGCTATATATAGTGTCCAGAGTCGTAGCAGCGCTTACCCCCGTGCCGAGCTGCGCTCGCCGCGCTCGGCGCGCCCGTACTCGCCCATGCGCATGTACCGCGCCAGCTCGTCGACATCGCGCGCACGCACCGGCTCGTAGTTATACGTGACAGTCTCAATGGACGCACGCCGCGCGCTGGGGTTCGTCCCGTTCGTCGCCATGTCGCTGACACCGTACTTGTCCGAGGACGACAACGACGGGAACTCGGCGTTGCGCGCGAGCGGAGCGCGGATGCTGCCCCCTGAGCCGTCGGGCCCGAACGTGAGGTCAAAGTTGTCGCGGTGGGATGTGGCGCGGGCGGCGAGCTTGGTGAGCGTGTGGAAGAGGGCGAGGAGGCCGAGCTGGGGGAAGAGGAGGGTTAGCGGGACGCGAGAAGAATACGAGCGCCACCACGTACCCAGAGCGCGGCCGCGGTCGCTAGCGTGGAGGCAATCGCCGCGCCGAGCGGCTTGCGCGCGTACGCGGTGCACGCGTAGCGCGTCGCGAGGGTCACCCCCGGCGGCTGGGGCAGCGGCTTGGGCGCGGCGGCGAGGGACGCGGCGCCGGCCAGCGGCGAGATCGCGGCGTAGTTGTCGCTCGTGGCGACCGCCGTGGTGGACTCGAGGCCGAGGTCGTACGCGGCCGCGGTGGCGAGCACGGCGATGTAGTTTGCGAGCGGGGTGCGCAACGCGTCGGGCAGGGTGGCGTTGTTGCCGTGCTGCGTGGCAAGGAGGGTGTAGTTATCGCCCGCGGTGGCGGCGCTCACAGCGAGCGGGGCGGCGCGACCCTGGCTCTCCGCCTCGAGAGCGCGCAGCCTGGCGCCGAGGTCGAGCGCGACGGCATCGAGCGCGCCGACGACCGCCGCGCGCGGGGGCAACGGGAGGCCGAGGGCCGCGAACAGGGCGGCCGAGCTCGAGTTGGCGCCGTTGGACGCGTGCGACGCGGTCAGCGTGGCGTCAAAGGGGTGGGCGCAGGCCGCGACGAGCTGTGGTGTGGTTGTCAGCGGGCTGCAAGGCTGAGCTCGAAAACAGCAGCGTACCTCTGACACGACGCTCGGGCCCGCCACGGCGATCGTCACGCCTGCCAGCGTGCAGTTGAGCCTGCTGCCGGCGTAGCTCGCGCCCGCGGTTGTCGACCAGCCAAAGACCGCGTTGGCCGTGTGCAGCGTGTCGCCGGGCGCGAAGCTGGGGTTAGCTGGGCGGTGGGGAGGCGGCTCACGACGCGGGGGAGCACGGCCGCGGCGGGCCGAGGAGGGCGAGGTACCACCCGCTGCTGGGGGGCTCGAAGGACGCCGAGGACACGGGCACCGGCTCGTATGCAGACGTCGCGGCTGGGCGTGAGATGAGTGCCGTTCTAGTCCAGTGCGCTCCACGCCGACCCACCAGCCCAGAGCAGGATGACCACCCCCGCGGCACCCAAGCACAACGCCGACACGCGGTGAAACCACCGCCCGAAGGGATACTGCTGTCAGCTTGCCGCGACGACCGACTCACCGCTCTGTGCACGGGGTAGCTGAGTGTCAGCGCGGCGTTGAGGACGTCCATCTTCGCGGATGCGGCGAAGGACGAGGAGGGGGAGTTCGCGCATCCCTTTGGGGGTGTTGGGGCGAGTTGGAGGGCGAGGCAGGTCGAGCTGGAGCGCGAGTTGCCGCGTGTGGTAGTGACGACGACGACAACAAGGAGCGTGCGGCCACGAGGCGGCGGGGGGAGGTAAACACGCCGCGGGGGCGCCCGCCATGGCGTTGGGATGCTCCACGCTGCTCTTCGGCTGTGCGTGGATTCTTGCGCATGTCTCAGCGTCAGCAACGACAACACCGACAACAACAATGACGACGACAGCGACGACGCCGAGGCCGACACTGCGACAAGCAAGCGCAGCCTCAGGAACAAACAAACGCTGATCGCCGCGCGTTTCACCCCGTCAGTCCGAACAGTGTCGGCGTCAGCATCTAGGCGCGGGGTCAGCGGCGCCGGCGTCGGGCTGCTTGCTGCTTGCTGCTCGCTGCGCCGAGCATAGCAGACGCTGCCTTGCTCGACGTTGCACTCACAAGACGCCGTGCTCGCTGCGTGCGTCACGGTGATCAATTCACCCGCTCCCTGCGTGTTTCAATGACCCTCGCCGTGCCTGTCTGACATGTCTCGGCACTCGAGCCGACAGGCGTCATCGACAGCAAACTTTGTGCACCACTCGCGCTGCTGACATGCTAATACGGGAGCGCGGCGGCGTAACGGCGCGTAAAGCTAACGTGCGTAGGGACAGCCTGAGCCAACGGGACCCAGGATAGAATTGTGACAACAATGCAACTTTGACTTCACAAAACTCACACCCACCCATGAGCGACTACTACAACCAGCCGCCAGGCCAGCAGCAGCAGCAGCAGCCATACTACCAGCCGCCGCCGGGCCAGTACGGCGGCCAGCAGTACGGTCAGCCGGGGTACCAGCAGCAGCCGTACTACCAGCCGCCGCCGGGACAGTACGGCGGCCCGCCGCCCCCGGGGCCAGGCTACCCCGGCGGGCACGGCGGCCAGCAGCAGCAGTACCCCCCACAGGCGCCGTACTACCCCCCGCCGCAGCAGCAGGGCCCGCCGCAGGGCGAGAAGTACGAGTACCAGCAGCACCAGCAGCAACAGCAGCAACAGCAGCACCAGCCGCCGCCCCAGCAGCAGCCCGCACCGCAGGAGCACAAGCCCGCCGAGCCCGCACCACAGCAACAGCAGCAGCAGCAGCAACAACAAAAGCCGCACGAGCAGGGCAAGTGGGGCCGCCGGTTCAAGTCGATCGGCGACAAGGTGCGTGCGGGTGTGCGAGCGCAGACTAACATGCCCAGCTGATGGACTCGCTCGTGCGCGGCTTCGGGTGGGGCGTGGGCACCAACCTCGCCAACCGGTTTGTCAACATCAGTGCGTGTTTGGTTGTGGGTCGCGCTGACGCCAGTTTGCGGCTCGTGTGGCCGGTAGACTAGGGATAATAGATACACGAGCTGCATGATCGTCACGGCTTCACAATGGTGGACTGATGCGGCCGGTTCGCACTTTGACCTCCAGGTTCACCCTTGCTGACTTGTACGCCCAGCACTGATGCGACGACGACACCAGGTCATGTTTTGCCGCTCTCACAGGCCTTTGTCGGTGATCACTCTGTGACACCCGATCGCGATCATCATCAGTGCAAGTGCCCCGGCGCATGACAACAACAGGATAACATTATGGCTACAGAGAAACAAAACAGAAGCAGCCATGCCGCGACACGACATCACGCCGAACAACATCACACGGGGCAGCCCGTGGCTCGGCCCCTGCCTCATCGCTGCCACCAGCACACGGCGACATACTCGCCAAGCATCTTTGGGTCGTAAGGCACGCACTGGTTCTCGGGCCAGTCAAAGACCTCGGTGTGGGTGTACTGCAGGGCCATGAGGCAGAGCTTGAGCGATTCCTCCTGGCCGGCGGGGTCGGGGTGAATGGGAATCCAGGCCAGGGTCTGAGGTCAGCTCGGCCTGGTGCCTCTGTTCTACTCACCCAGGCATACACGGCGTTGAAGCGGGCCATGCGGGCGTCCTTGAACTCGTCGAAGTCTCGGTACTGCACACCGGCGGAGCGGTAATCGTCGCGGCTGCCATCAGCAGGGCACGGCATGCCACTCACTCGGTGAGCACATTGTGCACGATGAACAGGCGGACCATGAGCGCGGTCACGGTGCTCCAGTTGCGCGAGATACACGCAGTGTTTACTTCGTGCGCGCCGTGCCGCGCCGCGATGGTAAGCGTCACGTCTGGAGGCTGGCGCTGCGCGTGTGTGTTGCGCGCCTCACGGCGCGCGGGGCCCGACCAGGCGGTGTACGGGGTCGTGTTGATCTCGTGGCGCGGGTCGAAGCGGGCGCGGCGGGGCGACGAGGCAGAGGTGTGGGAGCGCCAGGCGGGCATTGTGTTGGGAGTGGGCGGCGTGAGGAGGTGTGTTGGGAATGGACGGGTTGCGAGGAGGTGTGTTGGTGAGGAGGCGAGTTGGCATCGTCGGCCCGCGTTATAAAGCAGTCGCGGGGGTGATGGAGATGGCACCGGCGTTGATGGGGTCGGCCACAACAGCGCTCGGGACGACAGCTGGTGTTGGCAGGCGTCGGCCGAGCGCCACACTGAGGGGACCGAGCTGATAACATGTCCTCATCACAACTGTCGACTGCCGCTGTTGGCACGAGGATAAACACACAGTCCATCAGCTATCTCCGCTGCGCCATGTATTGCTCCGTGTCCGAGTAGCCCGCCGTGAGGCCACCACTGCCAGCCCCACAGCCTACTCGCCATGTCGAAGATGGTATGCCAGGCGCTATCTCCCCGATCGTTCGTAGCAGTTGCTCGTGTCGAAACGCCCTGCAGAAAGAATGTGCGCAAGGCGGAAAGTGGCATGAATGTGGGGCATGGTACCGGCCTGGTGGGCGATGTGCTCCTTCCTTACCTGCTTTGGACCAGCCTAGTCGTTGGCACAAAGCTGACACAAGCCCGGGCACAGCGCCACTAACTCGTGTGCGTTTCGTATGCCATTCGGGTTCTATTGTTTGCATTGCGCACAGTGCGACCCCTTGTTGTCAGCCACAACTCATATTTGGACACTGATCTGTCATCTCGCGTACTGCATAACCTGTGAGTCAGTCTGACGTCCGAACTGAGTACGCTCTGTGGCGCTTTTGTTTCTCAACATTCTGACAGGCAGCTCAACTCTCTGAAGTTCCAAGTGGAGGGAATCAGCGAGCGCTGACTGGACAACCGGATTCCCTTGTAAGAAGAGCGACACGTTCATACTGGAGACTTGCATACACAGTACTCATACTTCTCAAACCGTACGGTACTTTTCGGCTTCGCGCTCAAGATGGTGGTACTGGTTGTATCGCCGGAGGTCTTTGAGCTCAAACTTGACCTTATGCGTCTCGGGCCAGTCGCTAACGGCGTCTACTTTCTCCTCGTAGGTGTTCCTGAGTGCAGCCTTGCAGAGGTCGAGAGTCTCGTCGTGGGGGACAAAGAACCGCCTCTTGTGACGGTAGATAAGGTCTTTCGTCTGGGGTCAGTCAGCGAGCCCTTGAACGCACCGCTCACCTCATTGTACGCCTGGGTGAAGTCGAACATGCGCTCTCTGTACCACGTATCGAAGGAGTTATAGAAGCCCTTCTTGCGCTCTTCGTTGCGCCTGCGCGGTGGTCAGCAGGTTCCGGCGGCTTGGAGTACGTACTTGAACAGCACAATGCTCACGATGCGCAACTGCATGGTGGAGTCGGAGACCGGGCGCCAGTGCTTTCCGCGGTTATTGAAATCTTGGAGGGCCTCTTCCACGGCGTACTTGATCCCAATGGCGTATGGGTGGGGTGGGATCGGCTCGGACTCCGTAATGCGAGTCTCGGACCTTGGCGCCACACTGACCTCGGACTGAGTGGGCATATCGGGCTCGCCAGTCGAGGTGGGATTGTCGTTGGGATTGTCGTTGGCGCTGTCGCTGCTGGTGCCGGGGCTGATGCTGTCGTCCCCGGTGCTGCTGTCGCTGTCATTGCCGGCGTCCGCATGGACGGTGGTCTCATCGGTGCTCTTGTCGATGGTCTCAACGTGGCTCTTGTCTATGGTGTTGCGGCCACCCTTGTCGATGACCCTGCCGATGACCTTGTCGATGACCCTGTCGATGATCTTGTCGATGACCTTGTCGATGACCTTGTCGATGACCTTGTCGGTGGCCTGGTCGGTGACCTGGTCGATGACCTGGTCGATGGCCTGGTCGATAACCTGGTCGAAGGCCTGGTCGATGATCTGGTCGAAGGCCTGGTCGCCGACCTTGGTGTTGAACTTGTCGTTGGCCTCGTCGCTGGCATCGTCGCTGACGTTGTCGTCGCACTTATCGTCGACCTTGTCGTTGACCCTGTGGTTGGGCTTGTCCTTACTATTGTCGTTGACTTGGTGACTGCTCTTGACGGTGGTCTTCACCGTGATCTTGGCGGTGGCCTCATCGGGGGTCTTGTTCGCGGTCTTGCCGGTCATCGTGTCGGTGGTCTTGTGGACGTCCTTGTCGATGACCTTGTCGTTGGTCTTGTCGCTGCTCTTGCCGACACCATGGTCGGCGTCTTCGCCGTTGCCCTTGTGGCTGTCCGAAGAGGAGCCGCTAGACGACGGCTTGGGGGTGTGGCCAAACGGCCTGTCGAGCTCCGAAGCCTTCGTACCGTCGCCCACGGTGTTGAGGTTAAGCTGTCGCTTGCTCTTGCTGTTCTTAATGTTCGCGCGTTCGCCCATCTTGCGCTTGCCCTGCTGGTTGGGGCTCTTCGTCGGCGTGGTGTTGGGGGATGTGGAGCCTGTGTCGCCGCCCATGGTGGTTGAGGTGGGGTCTGTGACGAGAGCATATCCATCCGTGGTGCAGCCTTTATCTACTGTCCAGCACGCATGCCCGTGACCGTGGTGCGAGGGGTTCAATAGCGCGTAAGATGGACTGTGGCGAAGTGAGAGAGCTGGATGCTGATCAGGGGGTGAGTGGCTGAGGAGTTGCTCAAGGTGCCGTTTGAGGTGAGTGTCGGAGTGTAGACCTCCTGTGTATCCCCAGAGACACAATGAGTCATGCTACGAAGCAGCGGGGGTGGTGTGACAGTTCCAGTGGGATGCTGACCTCCTCCAGGCATACAATGAGCCACAAGGCGAAGTTGCTGGGATGTGCGTTTTACATTAGTTGAAGATGCGTTTTTGGCTCGAGTCTCGCCCTTGATCAGACTCCAACCGGGCACGCTGTAAAATAGAACTTCATGGTTGTGAGTTGCGCGGTGTATTATTGTGCAGTGCACTGTGACAGTGCAATGTGCCACCTTCAAGGACGCGTGTGCTCTGCGCCACGCGGGACGATAGCCGGAGGGCGCACCGATAGACGCGAGGCGCCTCGCTTCGATTCGGCTTGATCGCTTGGCCAATTTGACATCAGCCACCATTATGCATGGTATCGCACGGATGGAAGTCATTACCGGGGTTACTCCGCATAGTAGTCCTCGGGATGGGTCTTGGGTGACAACCTTGGCGGCTCGGCTCTTCGCAAAAGAAACTCGGCTCGGCGGCGGTGAGGTGTAGTGAGGAGGCGGCCGAGGCCGTGTCAGCTGACATCCGGGCACGGTTACTGACAGACGCCGTGCGGTCGCATCAACTCGCATCTCCCGCGGCTCGCGTGTCGGTATGCATTCCCCAACGCTGCGGCGAGGTATATAACATGCGTGCTACTGCTGCTGTGGGGAAGATGTATCCAAAGCAGCCCCAGCAACCTCAACAACAACCTCAACAACAATATGGGCGACGTTCCACCACAGCCAACCCCCGCGATCGCGCGTGAGGGCAACGTCATCCGCGAGTGCCGCGACTACAAGGTCATCTTTATCGGTGCCGGCCTGCTCGGCATCCACTTTGCCGCCCGTATTCAGCAGTACGGCCTGGGTATCAAGCCCGTCGTGTACGAGCGCAACCCGGACGTCGGTGGCACATGGTACAACAACACGTACCCCGGTGTGGCGTGTGACGTGCCGTCGCACGGCTACACGCTCTCGTGGGCGCCGTGGAGTGGCTGGTCGCGCTTCCAGGCGCCCGGAGCCGACTGCCTGCGGTATGCCGAGTTTGTCGCGTCCAAGACCAACATCCGCGACATTACGCGCTTCAACACGCGCGTGATCAGCGCGACGTGGGACGAGGACAAGGCCGAGTGGGTGCTGGAGCTCGAGGATGTCAACACGGGCGAGAAGTTCACCGACTCGGCGCCGGTGCTCATCAATGGCTCGGGCCTGCTCTCGCAGCCGAGCATGCCCAAGCTCAAGGGCATGGAGACGTTCAAGGGCCCGCAGTTCCACTCGGCGACGTGGAACAAGACGCCGACAAGCGAGTTCAAGGGCCTGCGCGTTGCGCTCGTCGGCGCCGGCTCGTCGTCGCTCCAGATCCTCCCCGAGATCCAGAAGCAGGCCGCCCACGTCGACCAGTACATCCGGTCCGAGACGTGGGTCGTGACCCCATTCGGCGCCGACGCGCGCGCCGACCACTTCAAGCTCGACCTCATGGAGGCGCTCACGAGCGAGGACCCCAAGTTCGCCAACCCGACGTACACGGACGATGACAAGGAGATGTTCAAGAACGACCCCGAGGCCATGCAGAAGCACCGCAAGGCCATCCTCAGCAGCACGAACAAGATGTTCACCGAAGGCCTGACCGAGATCGACTCCAAGCCGCGCGAGGCCGCCGAGGCGCTCTACGTCCAGATGACCAAGGCCAAGCTCGCCAACAAGCCCGAGCTGCTCGACCTCTTCTTGCCTAAGTGGTCGATCGGCTGCCGCCGCCTCACCCCCGCTGTGGGCTACTTCCAGGCCATCACGTCGGACAATGTCGGCGTTGTGCGCACCAGCGTCACCGAGGTCACGCCCACCGGGCTCGTGGGCGCCGACGGCAAGCTTCGCGAGTACGACGCCATCATCTGGGCGACGGGCTTCGACACGACGTTCTACCCGTCGTTCAAGGTCACCGGACGCAACAACAAGCCGCTGTTTGCTGAAGAGGCGCGCGCCTACCTCACTGCCCATGCCGAGGACATGCCCAACTACTTCACTGTTGCTGGTCCCGGCCTGATGAGCTTCAACGGCGACTTCCTCGGCGGCCTCGAGCACATCCTCGACCACATCCTCAAGTTTGTCTTCAAGCTCCAGCGCGAGCGGTACCAGTCGGTGTGCGTGCACACGGACGCGGTCATCGACTTTACCGCATACATGGACGAGTACCTCAAGCGCACGGTGCACACGCAGGGCTGCTCGAGCTGGTACAAGAACGGCTCCAAGGACGGCAAGGTCCGCGCCATCTGGTGCGGCACCAGTCTGCACCTATTCGACGCGCTCCTCCAGCCGTGCTGGGAGGAGTTCGAGTGGACCCGCTACCCCGACGAGCGCAAGGGCGCCGCCCGCTTCAACTGGATCGGGAACGGCAGGACCCACTCGGAAATGAATGGCGGCGACCAGTCATGGTACATCCCCAAGGTGGATGCGAACAACATCGTCGTGCCGACGGCCACCGACCAGACGCCCCTGTACGAGCTGTACAACTTCTAAGCGTCGCCGGCCGTCATCGATCCCTTCTGTAACAAATGAAATCCATAGGTTGTACGAACATCTCTTGCTCTATGCACACGTAAAGGCCGTCGTGTGCACGCTGTTGCCGCTGTGGGGTAGGTGCAGGAACCCCACACCGGCTTTAGCCGCTTACGAGAGAACTGCTGAGATCCTGATGCTCGTCGGTCATGGATCACTGTGCCTGCACATGGAACGTGCCAAGCGCGCTTGTGCTCCCTGCGGCCTTCTCACCACGGCGGCTTCCACTGGCACAATGCTCCGCAACCCATCCCAGATGTTCGGAGATTTGCATTCGGGGCGCTCGGGGCTCGTTTCCGTGCCCTCGGAACCCCCAGACAAGCAGGAGGCCAGGCCCAGAAAACGCATGTGTAGTGCATACATAGCCGAAGGTTTGGCCGCAGACGATGCGCAGGCCTGGCGTCGCCACGCTTCCAACGCAGCCACAAGCGAGGGGGCTGGCTTGTGGTGGGTGTTGGATGGCTGCATTGCTACATCTGCGCTTCCACTTGCCATTCCTCGTGGCGCTGACGATGCTGATATGCTGATGGGACATGCTTTGGGTGGGTCAGACGGCACGCTTGCAATGCCACGGCGACTAGATTTTCTGCTGTGATGGTGTAAACCGTATTGTGTTATTGTTAGACTCTGCGGGATGTAAGGTGGTGGGACGGCCTCTCACTTCCGATGGCGATGGCGAGTCCGGTACGAGGTGTCGCCAAACGATGCCTCCATTAGTGCTGCTGCTGTATTCAAGCACCTCCTCTTTCAGTGTGGGGCGGTGAGGTGTAAGTGGGGCTGAGGATTTGGCATCCACTAGCGCTCAGTGCTGTCATTCAGTTTCCACCGAGCTCTGCCGTGCCGCGCGAATCCACCGAGACGGCTGTGGATGACGGCTGGTGACGACCGTGCCGCCGGCTCGTTGTGCACAGAAGCGAGGTGGTGGGCTGGTATCCCCGCGCATGCCGAGCAAGGCCGGCCGGCCGGCAGCGCTCGCGCGAGCCGAACTCGCCGTTGTCGTGGTCGTGGTTGTCCTGCCATCTCACTGAAACGTTGGAATCGTCGGGATGCGTCGTTGACTGTGTACCCCGCCCAAGGCCCTGGATCCATCCGGGGGATGCGCTGGGGCCCGCAGTGCTCTGTGGGGCAGATAACTCGCGCGGCACGAGAGAGAGAGAGACTCGCAAACTCGAGGGATGGAAACAACTCGGCATTGGGCCCCTGGTGCCTCAGGTCGTCGTGGCAGGGCTGGCAGCGACGCCACAGCCCGGCCGGCGGGTGCCGTGCCATGCGGTCTCTTTGCGTGCGGCCGGCTCTTGTGCGTGATAACTACCTCTGGCTAGCGCTCTGCATGCATCTCGACGCCTGGGGCGCTGATCGGACCTTGCCTGCATGCGAATCAATGCACAGTTAGTGCAGGAGACTAGCAGTCATGTGGTCCGGCAGAGGCTACTCGGTGATGGACCAGCGCGACTAACTCGTCATTTCACCAAACCTGAGCATCCTGAGCCTCGCCGTACACCCTTGCCGCCGCCATACCCATACATTAGGTGGCAGGATTCTCGACACGCGAGCCCACGCCCACAAACCATGCCAATAGCCAACCCCGACATCAATGCGCCGCTCGCCTCGCCACAGACGCTCTTCATCAACGCCAATGTCGTCGGCTGGCCGCCCGGGATCTACGCCGTGCTGGTGCTGGGCGGGCGCGTCGCCATCGTCAGCCGCGGGCTCGTCGTGCCAGAAGCAGACATGCAGGTGGTCGATGTGTGCGGCGCATGGATTGCACCCGTGAGTCGAGTCGCGTCGCTCAGTTCGCAGGCCTGACACCACAGTCACTCGTCGACTGGCACACACACTTCACATCCGCGGCGGTGCATATGCGGCGGCTCAGCCTGGCAGGGTATCCATCCGCGGCGGTCGCACTCAAGGTGGTCAACATGGCGCTCCGGACACCAGAGCACGACGAGTGCGGGACGTTTGTGGCTGTCGGGATGCGGCCTGGCGCGTGGGCTGACGCGGCCATCCTGAATCGATCGACCCTCGACGCAATGTGCGCCACCAAGCCCGTCGCGCTATACTTTACCGACGGGCGGTGTGTCGCCAACACGCGCATGCTGCGGCTCGGCGGGTTCGGACATGACACACATCCGCACGGGTACTGCTCGCGCGCGGACGCGGCGGCGCTGTCCGCACGGTTGATGGAGGTCGCGGACCCGTATGTTGTCGACAACTGGGTCGGCGACTTGGCGCAGCACGTTGCCGCTTTTGGCATCACTGAGATTGTCGACTTTGAGCAGGCCGACAATGAGGGCGACTGGCAGCGGCGATGCGGCCCAAAACAGTTTAGCGTGGGTGGGAGCGGCGACCAGCAACTAACGACGCCAGACACTGCGCGTGCGCGCGTCCATCCCGCCAATCTATCTCGACGACGCGATACGCAAGCGGCATACGGCGAACGCGCCCATCGAGGGCACACACAGCCTCATCACCGTCGGCCCGTTCCACCTCGTTGCGGACGGCACGCTCGCCCACATGACGGCGTACTGCAAGCAGGCGTACACAAATACCAACTCGCGCGGCAAGCTGAATTACGCGCCGGAGGAGATTGGATCGCTGTGCGCCAAGGCGACTGAAGCTGGGTTGCAGGTGGCCGTCCACGCGGCCGGCGACGAGGCGCTGCGCCTCGTCGTGGACCAACTGGACGCGAGCGAGCCGCTGCCGGGCAGCACGATCGAGCACCCGGCGCTCGTCGACGCCCTGGAAGTCCCGCGCGCCGCGGCGCTCGGGCTGGCCGCCAGCGTGTCTCCCACGCGCATGGTGCACGATGTGCCCATTGCGCGTGTGCTCTGGTCCGGGCGGGAGGGACGCACATGGCCGTACCGCTCGCTGCAGAGCGCGCGCCTCCCGCTCCGCTTCGGCTCGGGCGAGCCGCAGGTGCCCATCCAGCCGTGGCTCGCCATGGCGTGCGCGATGAGCCGCGGCACGTACCAGCCGCAGGAGTGTCTGACGGGTGCCGAGGCGTTCGCGGCCTGCACGTGGAACGGGCGCATCCACCTGTCCGAGGGCGAGCGCGCAGACCTCATCCTCATAGATGCCGACCCGCTGGGGGCCGGCGCCGAGGAGATGCGGACCATGAAGGTGCTCGGCACGATGCTGGGCGGCAACTGGACGCATCGGGTCGAGGAGCTGTAGAGGGCTGGCGGGGTAGTCAAGATGTATGATAGTGGTCGCATTCCATGTCGAAAGTGCCGGGCCTAGCGACAAGGCTGAGACACTTGTCGCGCTACGTTAATTGCCTGGGCGGTGCGCCGTCGCTCGCTCGGGACTTACGGGCCGACAGTGCACCAGCGTCATCGTAGCTAACTCATGCCCGTCGATCCCACGCTAGGCGATAAGGCCAGTCGAGGCCACATTCCTCGGCCCCGCACTAGGATGGCACTGGGAATGACGAAGGCTTATGACATGCGGTATTCTTTGGCCGCCGCTAGCCGCCTACAGCAGGATGACATCGATGTGGGGGTGGTCGTGGATCGCGTCGCGGACGTGGTAGTCTGGGTCGCCGCCGTCGTGGTGCGCGTACACTGCGTCGAGGATCTGGCGAGTCAGCCTTTGGCAGGGTGTGGTAACTCACAGTATTGGCCACGTCAGAGTGGTCGTGTTGCCCCACAGAACTGGTGCACAGCGGCAGGAGATCCCTCAGCGCTGCGCGCTGCTCCGGCTCGCGGGTGGCACATGCGGCGAGCAGCACGGGCCAAAGCCATCCGCTGAGCCCCGTCCCGTCCACGGCCGCCTCGGACAGCAGCTCCAGTATCGCCTTCACGGCGGCTCGGAGGTCGCCAGATGCCGTGGAGAACCTTTGCGCCTTGTGCATGACCAGGATGAGGATCGCCAGCCGCCAGATTTGCTACGGTGTCAGCAACGCCCGGGAACCATACTCACTCCGCCGTACTGGATCCGCCGGGGATCTTGCCGTGCTGCAAGTCGCACCGGCCACACATGCTCGAGCTCCATCTTCAGCGTGGTAGCCTCATGCTCCAGCTGATCCTTGACGACGTCAGACTGCTGCTGCTCGCTCGCCGCCTGGTGCTGGGACACGAGGGACACCGCGTTGGCAAGGCACAGCATCAGCACGCGCGGCATGCCCAGCATCGACTCGAAGAAGTCGGGCATGGACGGTGCGAGGTCGAGCTGGAGCGCCCGCGACTGCAGAAGCCAGGCGTGTCGTGGTCCTGGCATGATCTGGATTGGGAGTGACCCGTCGGTCAAGCTCGCTTGTGGTGGTCAGGTTCCTCCACCTGGCTTCCAACTCACCGAAAACGCTCAGCGCGGCGTTAAAGTCTGCGCTGAGGGCGATAGGCAGTGGGTGCAGGATCTCAAGCCGAGGCCCCGAGAACCCCATGGCAGGCGGGGAAACGCCGAGCACCCACCCTGTGCCGCCGCGGCTGATGGCCCACTCTGTCGTCGCGCGCAGCTGGCCCCTCCACTTGCCGGGTGTCCGGTCCAGCATCTGACTGAGGAGAAGTGTGACGTTTGTCGCGGCGAGGCGGCCTGTCGCGGGCGCGCCTGCGGCCTCGGAGCGCACCTTGTGCATGTACTCGAGCTGGAGGACGTTGAAGTGGCCCGTGGGCAGCGACAGCGGGGCGGGCCCCATCGTGCCGGCGAAGAACGCGGCCGCAGAGCACGCGAGCCGAGCGTCGGGGTCGACATCGACGGCGTCGAAGGAGCGCCGAAGCGTCGAAAGGAGGTACTGCAGCAGGCTGTGGGCTGGCGACTCAACCGGAACAGGGAGCTGGGGTCAGCTGAGGTTGGCATGAATCAGCGTACATTTGACAGGATGTTATCTGCCAGCGAAGGGGGACGGCGGTGGCTAGGGCGAGGATCAGCGCTGCTCAACGTCGCCTTGTGTACCTCAACACCCGCTGGCTCTTGAGCTCAGCGTCCAGAAGGCCGACAACCATACGGTCGATGATCTCCTTGCGGTACTGGGCGGCCAGGTAGGGCTGGTACAGCTCGTGGGCCATCGGTGCCGGGCTCGGGCTCCTCCGCCGCGGCGGCGGAAGGACGATCAGCGGGGGCTCGCGGTTCAGGCGGCTCGCTCGGCTCTCGAGCGGATACTCGCACTCGCGCCCCTTGCGCCGCGCGCAGTTGGAGCACCGCGGCTGGGGGTCAGCTCGACAGCGCCCAATGTGACCCACTTTGGCCTCGTCGCACTTGACTTTGCGCTGCCGGCAGGTGTAGCAGCCTGTGAAGGTGCGCTGGCGGGGGCGTCGGGACGGGCCGGCCAGTGGGGTGGGCTCTGGCAAGGCGGTGCTCATTTGCCGCTGTCGCTGTCTACGAAGAGTGAGAGTAAGAGCAAGAGTGCAACAACAAGATGCGCGGCAGGGTGAAGCGAAGTCTGGCTGCTGGGGAGATGGTCGGCTTCGGCCTGAGCCGACCCGAAGGAAGAACAGTGGCGCTGGGCCGTGGCAGGTTTAACCGACATCTACCTCAACATCGACGACCGTTCCATGCATACCAACTACCTAAACAACTTCTTTCCATAGCCCTTTACGCTCCCAAAGCCTCCCCGTACGCCCATCCCACACCCTACTACTTCTTGGGCACCGAGTTTGAGTTGTCCGCGCAGGTCCAGGGTCCGTTGGTGGCCTTGGCGTTGATGATCTGCTTGACGGACGAGTAGGTGCCCGACACGATGATGGTGCAGGCGAACAGCACCATGCCTAGATACACAATGGCAGTGGCAGTCTTGGGCTTGCGCTCGGCCCACGACTTCCGGCGCCACTCGTCGTGCCACCACATGATGGGGAAGGGGAGGAGCGTGCCGGGCGTGGAGCAGATGGCGCCGATGAAGCTGACGATAACGCTGAAGATGGGGATGGCGGATGCAAAGATGTATCCGAGGAGAGTGGACACAAAGTTGATGCTCAGCCACACAATGTAGTGCTTCTTGGTCGGGTGGGTGAGGTCGTATGTGCCGAAGAGGATGCGCACGAAGAGGAACTTGGCGATGATGTGGGTCCAGATACAGAGCGACACAAGCAGAGCAGGGAGGACGAGGCCGTAGCTGATGCGCTTCATGAGGGGGCCGGCTGAGCCCAGCGAGGGCGAGGAGACGTACTGCCCGCAGTAGTAGTAGAAGAGGGTGCCGATGACGAGGTAGATGCCGCACATGAGAGCCTGGGACGCGAGCATCACGCGCTGGTACTTGCGCGGCTCCTTCATCTCGCACAGGACGGAGAAGAAGGTCGGCGTGGCCGAGTAGCTGAAGATGATGGTCGTGATGGACGAGATGCACTGCGTGAACGACGGCTGGGGGTAAGTGATGTCCCGCGCACACCACTCACGTTGGCAAAAATGCGCAGGTCCTTGTCCCATGGCCCGGTGCGCGGGGCGGCGGCAGGGCGGTCCTGCACGCCGACAGCGATGGTGACGACGAGCAGGCCGACGCTGATGGACACGACGCCGACCCACGCGAGCCAGGACACCTTGTGCAGCGTGCGTATGGAGCTAAGCAGGAAACCGACGACGGCGGCGACGGCGATAAAGATGGCCGTGCACGCGCCGTGCAGGGTAAGCGCGTTGAGGCAGGCTTTTCGTCAGCGCGCCCAACAACCCGCACTCACTCGCAATGCTGACGAGGAAGCTGGCGATGGCCGAGATCTTGCCGATGCAGAACTGGAAGGCCATGATGTCGCGCCCGACGGGCCCCCAGACGAGGTACAGCGCATCAGCGACAGAGTAGCACTCGGGGTGGCGGCGCTTGAACGGGCCGATGTAGGCGACCGCGACTGGGCGTCAGTTGGCCCCACCGCACCCAGACTCACAGGTCATCATGGCGCACAGGCCGATGATGAGGACGTAGCCCGGCACCAGGCCGACGCTGTGAAACACGCCGGGGATGGCGAGCACGCCGACGCCGAGGTTCGCCTTGGTCATGATCATGAAGGCACCCCAGGCGGTCAGGGAGCGGTACTCGCGCGCCTGGTCGTCGAGCTCGCCGAACACGCCGTCGCGGTCCGGCAGGGCGTCGGCGGCGTGTTTCTCGTCGCCGGCTGGCTCGATGCCCGTCGAGTAGAGGTCCTTGTCGGACGTGGGGGTGTCGCGCTGGGGCTGGGGCTCCATTGTGCCGTGTCGCGTGCGGGGGTGGGTCTGGGGCCGAGCTGCAGCGTGCGGGCCAGCTTTATCTGCTTGTTGCGGCGCACTAAGAGTCCGGGATCGAGGACTCGTGTGCTGGTTGAAAGGTGGCCAGAGCACGCCGCATGCTATCGCGTCGAGGTAAGCAAAGGAGACATCCGCATGAGATACGACGAACATCAGCACATCTCGGCGAGGTGACATATCTTGCCGAGGAGGCACAAAAGTTGCAATCATCCCGAGGCGGCTGCGCGCCGAGTGGGGGAGATTGTGCGGGTGACAGGGCGGCAGGCTCGGCATGGGCCCTGAGCCACTCGGCAAGGTTGTCAATCGTGCCGGCGGAGTGGTTGTTCACAACAATGCATGCGTTCTGCAGCTGATAAGGACCGGCGAGGTCCTGCAGTTGCATGCAGCGAGGGCGGATGTCGCCGCGTTGGCAACCATGCCGGGCTTGGGGGCGTCGGGGGCCGAGTGGGGCCGCTGGAGACAAGTGGACGTGTATAAGGTAGGCAGATGGCCGCGTCCGCCAGCCAGCGCCTCACTCATCATGACTATCGTCTCCCCGCAAACACTGCTCACGAACGCCAACGTCGTCGGCCTGCCGCGTGGGCCGTACTCGGTCCTCGTGCAGGACGGCACTGTGCAGAAGATCACGCAGGGGCTGATCGTGCCCGAGCGCGGGGCCGAGGTGCTCGACGTCCGCGGCGGCTGGGTCGCGCCGGTAGGTGGAGAGCGACAGCACGGCGCTGACACCTAGTCACTTATCGACTGGCACACACACTTCACCAAGACGGCGATCAACGCGCGGCGGCTGAATCTGTCGGCGTGCACGAGCGCCTTGGCGGTGCTGTATGCCGTGCGGGACGCGTTGGGCACCTACAACGGCACGTGCTTCGTCGGCACGACGGTGCGCGCTGGCCTGCCTGACGCCGCGCTGCTCGACCGGGGGGCGCTCGACGCGCTGTCGTCCAAGCCGCTCGTGCTCTTCTTCTTCGGCAACCACAGCCTCGTCGCTAACTCGGCGGCGCTGGGCCTTGTCGGGATTGACGCGCCGGACGGCCGCCTGTTCGAGGCCGACGCGTTCGCACTGTCCATCAAGCTCGGGGAGATGGAGGACGCCGAGGTCGTGGACGGGTGGGTTGGTGAACTGGCGGCCGACATCGCCAAGCTCGGCGTCACGGAGATTGTCGACCTCGAGATGGCGGCCAACGTCGCGCCATGGCAGCGGCGGTGTGCCAAGGGCTTTGACGTGAGTGCGTGATGGTGAAGCACGAGCTGACGCCAGGCGCTGCGTGTGCATATCGGCTTCTACCCGCCGCACCTTGACGACGCCGTCGCGCGCGGCTACAAGACCGGAGCACCGGTCCCGCACACCAACGGCCTCGTCGACATCGGCCCGTTCAAGATCATCACCGACGGCGCGCTCTCGTCCATGACGGCGTACTGCAAGGCGCCGTACACGAACACGTGTAATCGCGGCGCACTGAACTACACTCCCGAGGAGATCGACGCGCTGTGTCTCAAGGCCACGAAGACTGGGCTGAGACTCGCGGTCCACGCGATCGGGGACGAGGCGCTCGCGCTCGTCGTCAACGCGCTGGGGCGGCACGCGGCGGCGGGGCACCCCCCGCGGGCGGGGAGCACGATCGAGCACGCGATGCTGGTTGACGCGCCCGAGGTTCCGCGGATGGCCGCACTGGGCCTCACGGCGTCCGTCCAGCCCCGGCATCTGGTGGAGGACATCGAGATCGCCCACGCACGCTGGACAGGCCGCGAGCACATGGCGTTTCCGTATCGCACGCTGCTGGACGCCGGCGTCCCCCTCCGCTTCGGGAGCGACACGCCCGTGTCGCCCATCCAGCCGTGGGAGGCGATGGCGTGCGCCATGTCGCGCGAGGGGTTCGGCGAGGTGTTCGAGCCGCAGGAGCGGCTCAGCGCCGCGCAGGCTTTCGCGGCGAGTACGTGGAACGGGCGGGTAGATATCGCCGAGGGCGAGCGCGCGGACTTGATCATCGTCGATGCCGACCCACTGACGCTCAATGCTGAGGGTATGCGGAAGATCAGTGTGCTCGCGACCATGCTCGCCGGGCGGTGGACATACAGGGCCAAGCGGCCGTAGCATGCATTTCAGTACGGGCAGTCCAGGTGGCTGGGCCAGACACCCTCGATCTCGCGTCTGTCGCCGAGCTCGGCGTGCCACTCCTCGACCGTGAGCAGCCGTGCGGCTGCGCGCACAGCGGCCACCATCTCGTCACGTTGTTTTAACTCAGCCCATCCACGCAGTAACTTACGTCGTCTCATCCATCGGCAACCCTGTCGCCGTCCGGGTGGTGAGGTCGGCGGCGTACCCAGCGCCAAAAGGGTCGGTATTCCCCGGGTCGGCGGCCTCCAGTCCCACGACCGTGATTGACTCTGCGCAAGACCGGTTGGGCGACTGGCATCCGCGAAGTACCATCTGGTACATGATCTCGAACGCACGGTCGACACGGATGCCATTCGCGCAGCTTCGGAAGACGAAAACCACGTGCCGGGCAAGAGGAGGTGCGTACAGGTCGTCATCGGTGTACAAGGTTATGGTCGGCCCGCCGGTCCTGTTGTTATAGTAGAGGTGGATGACAGCGCGCTCACGCCCACAATGAATGTCGGGCGCGTATCCCAAACGAGTGTGCGCCTCCTCTTTCCACGGTCTACCGTGGTGCGCGTCCGAAGGCCTCGTCATGTCGATAAACGCAACCATGGTGCCACAGTCCCCCACGTCCGGCGCATTCAGGAAGTTTCCAGTCCCGCGTCTGAGCGTCTGCAGGTTGGGGAAGCTCAACTGAGGATGCGGTGGCATATGAGGGAAGTGTGAGAGCCAGGACGGAATGTCGAGGACGTGCACGGCCGAGGGCGAGAACGGGAGGAGAGCGCCAGACGGCGTCGTGAGTGCGTGTGGCTTGTAAATGTCCGCTACGGTAGTGCAATAGCGTCTGAGTGAGGGCTTTACACTGTCCTCTGGCAGCAGCACGGCGTGCGTGAGAAGGATAGCCGTGGCGCGGTCCCGGAGCCGGCGCGACGTTTGCCGCAGGACGATGAGTGCGTCCTCTGGGGCGAAGGCGACGATGGCATCCAGGATGTGCGGGTACGCCGTGCTGTCGAGCATTGGAGCATTGGGGGAGTGGGTAAGTGAGTGAGCGACAGTGGGTTAACAAAGTCTGCGCCGGCTGTGACTGCTGCTATGACGTGTTGTTTGGCGACAGCCCGTTTCAGTGCCTGCCGGAGTTGGCGCTTACGTCGTGTCGGATCGGCAACTCGCTTCGACTAACAGCGCAGACAGGCCCACAATGCGGCAGGCTCCGGCAACGTCACTTTGCTGTCGGCCCATGCTGTCCGCTCGTCTTCCGTCGTTCCGGCGGCGCCTATCTTGTGCAAGGAGTGGCTGAGATGGGATAAATGTCGTCGGCTGGAGCTGTGCCACGACACGGCCAAGTCCGACAGACGAGATGTTGCAGATATGAGTAACATTATCAAGGATACGTGATCCCGCCGCTAAAAGCGACGGCGGCGACGCGCCAAGGCACAACTGCAGTTCAGTACTGTTGGAAGGGTGGTCTACTAGGTGCGCCGCGCGCGCCGGCGGCTTCAAACGGCGTCGTTCCGTAGTTTCATACTCTTATGTTGCTCTTTGCACCCGTCATCACAACAAGTACGGGTAGTCGAGGTGGCGGGGCCACACGCCCTCGATCTCGCGCCTGTCGCCGAGCTCAGCGTGCCACTGCTCGAGAGTGAGCAGCCGCGAGGCTGCGCGCACAGCGTCCACCATCTCGTCGCTGTTGTCAGCACATCCTTATAGTGACGAGTGACTTACGTCGTGTGGTTCGACCACCCCCACCCGTAGCTTATCGGGCCAGGTAAGATGAATTCTAGATACGCTGGGCCAAAGGGGTCGGCATTCCCCGGGTCTGTCGTGTCGAGTCCCACGACCGTGATCGACTCGACGCACTCTCCGTTCAACGACTGGCATCCACGGATCACGATCTCGTACATTGTCTTGAGCGCAAGGTCGACACGGTCGCTCCGCCTTGTCGGCCGTGCGGTTCGAGGCCCGCTCGCGCCGTGGAAGACAAACACCACGTGCCGGGCGATGAGAGCCGAGAGTGGCGGGTGGCGGCAACGGGAGGGTTGAATGTAAGCCCCACTGGTCGTGCTACTAAAGTGAAGGTGGAAGACAACGCGCTCGCGCCCATAGCAATAACAAATTTCGGACCTGCCCATCCAATGATGACACACATCTAAGTCGACAAAGGCAACCATGGTGTTATCGTTTCCGAGGTCCGCACCTTTGAGGAAGTTGCCACTACCACGTCTGAGCGTGTGCACGTTGGGGAAGGCCCTTGTTGGACACTCTGGCCGCGAATGGAGCTTTGTGGCTGAAGAAGGGACGTCGAGGACGCGAACGGCCGAAGGTGAGAAAGGGAGGAGCGCGCCAGACGTGTGAGGTGAGCACGTAGGCCTGAGGACGGTCCTCAAAGAAGCTGGGGTCGTCAAGAAGGCCGGCGTTCTCAATGAGGCTGGCGTCGTCAAAGAGGCTGGCGTCCTCAAAGAGGCTGCAATGGTGGTGGAGCGAGGCCTTGACACATTTCACTGGCAGCAGCACAGCGTGTGTAAGGAGGGCGGCGTTGGCGCGTGCCCGGAGCCGGCTTGACGTCTGCCGGAAGGCGAGGAGCACGTCCTCTGGCGCGAGGTCGACAATGGTGTCCAGGATATGCGGGTATACCGCGCTGTCGAAGATGGCGTGGAGAGGCGGGGACGGCGACGGCGGGGGAGCGACTCGGCGCCGGCCGACCGGGCCGGGCGTGTCGTTCTGTCGCTGTCGGCGCTTACGCGACATGCTGGCTTGAGGGAGATCACTCCGGTTTCGGTGCGTGCTGTTGTCCGCTCGTCTTCCGCGTATCCGAGCCGCGTGTTGATGTTGAACGGATGGTCGGATGAAGAGCGTCATGATACAATGGGACTGCTTAAAACGAAAAAAGAGAGGCTCGAGCGCACGCACAGTCGAGGCTCGAGCGTACGCTCGAGCCGCTCGAGCCTCGTGAGTCCGAGCACTCGAGTTGCTTCGACAGCTTATCTTCAACGTCTTATCGAGGGACTTGAACAGCTTGTCGTGCGTTGGAGAGAGTAAGCTGACGTTGTCGGCAGGTGCCGAGATTATGGCCGCTGCTGTTCGGGCAAGTCCGACGGGCGAGACGTCATGCCAAGGCAGATGCCGAACACCGGCACTGGCCGCGACATCTCCGCTCCTGACACGCGCTCGAGCAGTCAGACTATCGGGCCCCGTGGAGGCATGCCGCGGGGGAGTGGGGGAGCCGGCAACCTCGTTGCCTGGGGTGCACTTAGTCGTGTTGCTATTACTGCTGCTGTTGCTGCGCGGCGCTGTTGCGAAGACTCACCCCCCACCTCCCCCCTCGCCACTCATCCACCACTCACCATGACTCGCGACGCCGTGTGCCGCATCGCCGCGTTCAGCGGGTATACCGGGGACAAGTTGTGCGTGTCCCGCCGGGCCGACCAGCGCTGACTCTCCCCAGCTCGGCGCTCAAGGAGCAGGCCGAGGACAGCGGCGCGCCGATCCTGTTCGGCGACTACCTTGCCGAGATGGTGCGTGCGCCTGTCCGTGGGCCATGCTGACACGCCCAGAACATCGCGTGGCAGGCGCTGGCGATCAAGGCCGACCCGACCGCGGGGTACGAGGCCATCTTCCTGCAGCACCTGCGCACGGCGGCCAAGACGATCGCGGCGAACAAGCAGCGCGTGCTGACCAACGCGGGGGCGTTGAACCCGAAGGGGCTGGCCGAGGCTGTGGCCGCTCTGCTCAAAGAAGAGGGCGTCAGCCTCAAGGTGGGTGGCGTCGTTTGTCTCGTAAGCTCACAAAGCAGGTAGCCTACGTGCAGGGCGACAACATCCTTGCCCGCCTACCCGAGCTCGTAGCAAAGGGCGAGACGTTCCACCACCTCGAAAGCGACGACAGGCACCTTGCAGACTGGAAGCTCAAGGACCGCATCCTCAGCGCGAACGCGTACGTCGGCGCGCGCGGCGTGCGCGCCGCGCTCGAGGCCGGCGCGGACATCGTCATCACCGGCCGCGTGACGGACGCGAGTCCGGTCATTGCCGCTGCGGCGTGGTGGCACAACTGGGGGTGGGACGAGTACGACAAGCTCGCTGGGGGGCTTTTGGCCGGGCACTGCATTGTGAGTGGGGCGGGCGGCGCTGGGTGAACAAGCTCACGCAGCAGGAATGTGGCGCGTACGTGACCGGCGGCAACTCGTCGGGATTCCTGGCGTACAAGGACGAGTACTACGACATTGTGATGGGCATCGCCGAGATCGAGGCGAGCGGCGAGTTTGTCATCACCAAGCGTGCGTGCCGCGGCGTCAGCCGCCTGCCGCAGCCCCCCTGACGCACACGCAGAAACCCCCCGCCCGGGCCAGTGGAACGGCGTAGTCAACGACGTGACAGTCCGCTCGCAGATCCTGTACGAGATCCAGGGCAACGTCTACCTCAACCCCGACGTCCAGGCGCTGCTCGACACAATGACGGTGCGCAACGAGGGCCCGGACCGCGTGCGCGTCGCCGGCGTGACGGGCATCGCGCCGCCCGACACGACGAAGATTGCGATCTGCGCCATGGCGGGGTATCAGGCCGAGGCGGTGGTGTATGCGTGTGGTTTGGATGTCGAGGGTGAGTGGCGGAGGCGAGCGCAGCGAGCGCCGCCACGCGGCAGAGTCAACAGCCAACACGGCGGTCTGTAACCCGCTGCAACCTCGCTCGTCGTGCACGCGCACACGCACACGCTGACCCACGCAGAAAAGTTCGACACGCTCAAGCTGCAGATCACGCACTCGCTCGGCGGCCGCGAGGCCATCGACAAGCGCTTCACGACGTTCGACATGACGCAGTACGGCGTGGCGGCGAAGGACGCGACGACAGAAGCGGCCGCCACGGCGATGCTGCGTATCTTCGCGCAGGCCGAGTCGCTGGACGCGTTTGGCCCGGCGCGCAGCCTCAAGACGATGATTAATCCTGAGGGGCTGGGTCATTTCCCCGGCTTCCACTTTCCTGTACGCTGCGTCTTCGTCCCGTCCGTGCGCGCTCACTGACACGCCCAGCTCACGTTCGGGAGTAGGTCGTCCCCCCGCCCGTGCCGCGCACGCCCGCACGCACGCGACTAACGCACACAGACATGACGCCCGTCCCGTACATCGAGTACTGGCCCGGCCGGGTGCGCCAGCACCACATCCCGCTGACGGTCGGCTTTGTCGGCAGCGAAAAGGTGCTGCACGTGCCCGCCGCGCGGGCGGACCAGACGCGCGCGGTGCTGCGGTCGGACGACTACGACGCGGCCGAGAAGCTCGTGCCGAGCCAGTGGGGCACGACGACGCGCGGGCCGATCGGGCTTGTCGTGCACGCGCGGTCGGGGGACAAGGGCGGGAGTGAGTCGCCGCAGCTGTCCTCGCTGACGCCCGCACAGACGCCAACGTCGGCTTCTTCGTCCGCCACGAGGACGAGTACCCCTGGCTCCGAGCCCTGCTGTCCAAAGCCGAGCTGATCCGCCTCATGGGCGACGAGTACGTCGGTAACCGCATCGAGCGCGTCGAGCTCCCCGGCCTCAAGGCCGTCCACTTCGTCATCCACGACTACCTCGGCAAGGGCGTGTCCTCCACCTGGCGCCTCGACTCGCTCGCAAAGGGCGTCGCAGAGTACCTCCGCAGCAAGTACGTCGACGTGCCCGACCGCTTCTTGGTTCGCGGCAAGATCTAGCAAGGGGAATCAGAAGTGCTGTTGTAATGCGAAGGAAACTATCATGCTTCATATGCTACAATGCTATGGGTGTCTTCTGTTTCGTCTACACGGCGTATCGCGCGGTGTCTTGTCGCGCGTATTTCTTCTGTCTAATGCCGACACCCCCTCTCACCACTTGCGCTTCTTGCATTCCTTGTTTTCCGCGACTTGCTTCATAAAGTCGCCAAACCGGTGCACACACTCGCCGCCCGACACGACCAGCTCGACCGCATGGGCCACTGTGTCGCGGAAGGACTGGTGCGTGTGCGAGTCGTAGGCCTCGAACGGAACTCGAGCCAGCGCATCCTTCACCGGCGCTGGCAAGCCCTGGAGCCACGAGTGCAGCTCGGCGATGGCCTGGTGTGCAGTGGCAAAGTCGGAGGTGAGGTCCTGAAGGCAGGTGATGCCAACATGCCGCAGTCGGCCGTACACATAATCCGGAATCGTTTGACGCAGAGCCGCGTTCGCCGACTCCAGCTGCCTGAGCACCTTGCCGTAACCGCTCGCGTGGTTCATAATGGCTTGCACGTCGGCCGGGGCGAATGGCAGCTGGTTGTAGCCATTGATGAACAGACCGTGCTTAGCCTGAATCATGTCCACAACCTCCTCAATGTCCCAGAAGTACTCGTCGCTGGTGACGAGCAGCTTGCCCGCCCGCTTCACCTCTTCGTATGTCGACCCATACGCAATCGTAGTCGTGTTCTTGAACTTGAACTTGGCAACGTCTTTGGCGAAGACGTGTGGAATGCCCGAGGAGCTTGCATAGATGAAAAGATGGTGGAGCATCACACAGCTCTCGTCGTTGGCAACCACAATTTGGTTCTGCGCATGCCAGTGGACGCGGCTCGAGTTTGCAACCTCGACCAGTGCCAGACACACAGGCATGGGGCCGAAGTCCGAGCGGTCCCAGCCTTTCCCTGACGTGCGCAGGTACGATGCCGACATTGAGCTTGCCGCCGCCATGTAGATGCCTTCCCCGTACGCAGCGCCGGCACTCATGAGTGGGGTGTTGCTCGCCACCTTGAGGTTCTGGCGCAGAATGTTGTGCCAATTACTCAGCCCCGAGCCATGGAAAGCAAAGAAGCTGCCGTGTTCGGCTTTGAGCCTGGCAAACTTCTCTGCGTGTTGGCGAGTCGAGGTGTGGATATGAAACTGATGGGGCGTCTTCATCACCTCCATGTGATCCTCCGGTGAGACAGTAGCGATGTGCGCGCGGTTGGTCGCAAATACCCACGCCGCAACACGAGCAGCCTGAGCATCGGCCTCGTCAAGCATAAGCTTTCGGGACTCGCCAGCGTGGTGAAGCGACTCGACCGTCGGGATCGCGCTGAGTACCATCGCCAGTTCTGCCGGAGTGAAAGGGGTGTCGTCGGCGTGGACTGGCATGGCCACCGGGGATACTCTCTGGCGGTGAAGATCCAGACATGCTGAAGCCGCGAAGGTGATGAGAAGGTCGGTGACGGCGGGGTCCACGTCAAACAGGCTCAGGTCTGCGCCCAGGCCCAGAGTCTCGAGCTGATACGAGCACAGCTGTTTGTCGCACACTGTTGGCTTGACACCGGGGAACTTGAACTCGTCGTCGCACATCATGCAGTAGTTCCCGGCGTTATAGAGGCGGTCCTTCAGCGTCAGGCAGAGGTCCGACAGGAAGGTCTCGCCGCGATTGGTCCAACGCTTGGCGAGGAAGTTGATCGCGGTCTGGCAGAGTTGGAGACCCATGGGAAAGCCCGGGGTGGCACGTTGAGTTGATGTCGCGATTCCACCATCGTCGACATCTCCGTGACGGACGCTGATGGCAGGGATGGGGCAAGTACGGCGATAGCCGCGCTCGAAGTCGAGGGTGACGGTAATGGTGGGAGCTTCACGAGTAAGGCCACACGCCGCACGTGCGAGGGGCGCGAGGTCGACTACAGAAATGTTGATGACGACATTGCTGGCGGCTTGATGAATCCAAACGGCCGCATCCTCGAGCATGGCCAGAGCCGAATGGATATCATCATCCAAGCCACTTTGCCCGAGAATAGCCACTGGGGAATCGAGGTGATCGCTGTCGTGGTCGGCGTCAAGGTTGAGCTGACCCGAGGCGCCCATGTCGATGCTGTCGTCGTCGCCATCGTCGTCTTCGTCGACCGAGTCGTCACAGTACTCGTTCATGTCTTGGGCCTCATTGTCGCTCGGGGTAGTAACAACTACGCCACTGTTGGGCGTGCCAAGGTACTGGATCTGGCCACCGTTGACATCGTCGTCGGTAACGACGTAGAACTCATCGTAGTCGCCCAGCTCGTCCTCCTCGTCGCTGGCAACGATGCTGATTGCTGTGGAGGCGCTAGTCCCGCTTCGGGGGCTAACAACAGGATTTCTCGGTGGTGACAGGCGGGTACTGGGTAGGTTGGAGAAGCGATTGGCTGGGCCTGAGGAACTCATGGAGGGGATGAAATGAGGATCAGGATCGGGTCGCGAAGAGGGGGGGAGTCGAATCGAGCACAACTGGCTGCTGAAGAGTCAGTGTGTGATAGATAACGACGAAGGAAGGCTCACACAGAGTCCAGTGTCGTGCAGTTTTGGTAGTGTTGTGTCACTGGTGTCGTGTCACTGGGTCGTAGTGGGTGGGCGAGTAAGACGCCCACCGTGTGGGCAGTGTGGGCGTCGTGGTGGGCGGCTGCTGAGCTGGCGTGCCGATGGCTTTGATGTGTGAGCTTGAAGGGGTAGCAGTTGTGGTGACAATGAAGGAGTGTGTGAAAGAGAAAGAGAGGGAGACAGGAACAAGGATGAGTCGAGTCGAGTTGGATCGTCGTCGCGCGGCAAGTCGAGTGACGGCCTGGCAGTGATGGGCGAGTGCCTGGGTGGCAAAACACATCCCGCGAGCACAGCAAGTCGGGACAAGCGATGCATGCAGTGACACGGAGACGGACCTTGGCATCGACAACAACGACTGTCTCGGCGATGCACAAGACATGCACAGCGATTCACTCACGGCGAGGACTTGCTCGGCCGTCACATACGCGCTCTGGTCGCTGTCGGTGGTCGGCCTCCACCACGGGTCAACACGGCATGTACGGAGATGCGGAACAGGTAACGTGGCTGACGGTGGCCGGTGGTCGTCACGTTCGTCACCGCCTCCCTGGATTCTTTGCCTCTGCATCTATGCATCTACCCCTCTACCCATCTGCTCAGCTGCCCATCTGCCTGCCTTGGTTGCACGCACGCTAGCATGTGAATGGCCACGGTGAACATCGATTCGACTGGCCATATCAAACAAAACACTGCAGTGGCCGCACAGCCTTCAGTGACGGGTGACTGACCAAAACAACAACAACACCCGCTCTCACCGGTGCTCACACACGTTGCCACGGCACTCACCCCTCACCCCGGTCACTCACTCACCACGATGACAGACAACAACGACACGGCGCCCACCGCCGTGATAGACCACACGGCGCACCCACAAATCATGGATGCCGTCATTACCAACGCCTCAATTTCCGCCGTCGCCAGTCTGCGGGCCACATCGCGCGAGTTTCACCACCGCATCAACCAAAGGTTGCTGTACCACGTTGTGGCCCGCGCTCCATACTTCTTTCGGAAGGAGTCGAGGGTCGAGTTGTCCATCCCGGCGCACCTCACCTCCCTTGAAATCCGGCATTCTCCCGTTCGCGCCCTCCGCTGTCCAAGTTCTCGACATCCTTGGGTCTCTCGCGCGTTTACAGCCTGCCCAATACCAAGCTTTTGACAACCTCAAGATCATTCGGCGGAATGGCAACCCCGTCACAGACCGCTTGCAGTGCTTTGCTGCCCCTACCGCAGTCGATATCATCGACCTCGACCTTATGGGCCTCGACAGATTCAACCGCATTGTCTTCCCAATTTCCGTGAGGCGTTATGTCCTCCACATCGTGCGGAACGAAACAAACCCCAAATCCCACTCCGCGAGGCTCGGTTTTCTTGGTACCCGTGACATCGCTGAGTGGGTTCTGGTTCTCCATCCGACCGATTATAGCGGCAAGCAGCCCGTCTCCCTCAAGAACTTTGAGACATTCCTACATCTCATCGACGAGGCGACGGAGGCCCTCAAGAACGGCGGCAGTGTTACGGTTGTTGGCGTCGAGCGAATGTCCCCACCTCAAGTTGACGGGGCAGCCGCTTCCACAGCATACGAATCCTTGCGTGAAAGTATCGCGTCCTATCTCGAACGGAAAAGCAACAAGGAGACCGCAGTTGCTTTACTCAACGCCATCCGGTTTGTGCCATACATTGAGTGGCTCGAAGAGCTGGGTGACAGGAAGGAGTACGAGGGCCTGTGGCTAGAGCATGTACGTAGTCGCAGGGTAGTATTCTAAGCGGACAGATTGTTCTGAGTGACGTTAACTGTAGCTGTTTTCTTCTACCAAACTCGCAAGTGGGGTGTGTATGTGTTTTGCCCCATGGACTGCTCTGTCACCTTGGTCTTTTTAGATGACTTCGAGCTTGCAGCACATGAGTGACCTGCAGGTGAATGTGTGCATAGGGCCACCATTGGCCTACTGCGAGCTGTCGCGTCACACCGCTGTTGCCATCAGTCTCAGCCATGTCGGACAAGTAAAACGTGACTGATGTGTAGTCACATCCTCCGTCTAGTCATCTACCCATCTAGCATCAGCCCTTCTACTTTGAAAGGGCGCCGACGAGTGGATGAAAATCATGATGGTGATCATCTCGACTCTGTGTGGCAGGGGTGTTGGTTGGCAAGCCGAACGCGGGAGCGCGGGGGGGGTTTCGTGGGAGAAACCTGCCAGCCAACGCTTGGGCGTGACCATGGATGGGCGGCTGTGCCCATACAAACATACACACCTGCTGCAAGAAGTTGTTGGCATTGCTCACTCAATCACTTCTCATCCACTCTCTCACTCACTTACTCACTCCCCCTAGCCCAGCCACCAGCTCACCGACTCGCTATATGACCGACAACCGCGAAACGGCGCTTGGCGTCGTGATCGACCCCACGGCCTACCCACATATCATCGACGCCATCATCGAGAACTCGTCAATTGTGGACGTCGCGCAGCTCCGTCAAACATCACGCAAGTTCCGTGCCCACGTTGACAACAAGTTGCTGCGCCACGTCGTTGTGGTCACCAAATGGCCCAGCAATTCCGATTGGTGGCGGGCGAGCTTCGAGTTCACCGCCCCGGCGCACATGGGCACAGACACCTGTCCCGTTCTTCCGTTTGCGCCCTCCGCCCCCGAAATTATCGACGTCTTCGTCCCGTCCCAGTTCGTGTCTGCCGACTTGTACGACAAGTTCACAAACCTCAAGATCCTTCGGCGGAGTCACCAGGCCCTCAGACAACGCGAGAGAACGTTATTCAAGGCCACAACCGCAGTCGATCTCCTCGACCTAGATATTCTCGGAGTCAACGACGACGAAATTTGCTTTCCCGGATGGACATACAACTACGCACCGTACCGCATCTACCTTCCGCCCTCAGTCAAGCGCTACGTCCTCCACCTCAAGTGGGATGAGATGCACGACGGGGCACATTTCAGGAGGCTCTCTTTTATCGACAGCTTCCCCAGCAAAGACTGGGTGCTAGTCCTCCACCCGACCATTGAAGAGGATACGCTGTCTATCTACCTGGAGGACTTCTTCCCGTTCTGGGACATCATGTCCAAGGCGGCAACGGTCATCGAGACAGGTGGCACCTTCACGATTGTTGGCATCGAGCGAATGTGCGATCAAATGGACCAGTTTGACGGTCTTTCTACCGCATACGACACCTTGGTCGATAACATTCTGGCCGGTCGTCTCACTAGCCGCTGGGAGCCGACAGTCGTCTTCGACGCTATCCGGTTTGTGACGTACGACGAGTGGCTCGAGGAGCTGGGTGACAAGAAGGTGTGCGAGGGACTGTGGCCAGAGCATGTAGCCGCGGCAGCGCAGGCCTGATGGGCTCCGGATTGATTGATGAATGGATGTTATAGCGGCTTGGTGGCGGCCAGCTGGATCGCAACCAAAGTGGCGGGACTACCCAACCTGGCTTGTTTGGGTGGTTTGCCACTCACACTCACTCGTTCACTCTGCATCACTGGTCAGTGCCTACTGACAGTTGGGCAGTTTATGAGACAATACGAGGCATACAGACGGCCGTGTTGTGGTGCCTTTTGATACGGGTATGTCGGACAGCGGTCTCATGCACTGGGTCTGACACCACTCATCTCTCATCGGCGACAACTCCCAGCATCCTATCACTGTAGGGCTTGCTTTGTGACCCTGCTCCAACGGAGATCGCATGTGAATGCCCGTATACAGGTAACCAACCATTGGCATGCTGCGCGCTGTCACATCACACAGCTGCTGCCGTCAGCGTCAGCAGTACATCGGAACCCACCACAAGCCCGTCCCTTGGGACACGTCCGCGTGCACACCTTTTGGCTACCTGCACGTCAGTCACACCCCAACGCGAAAACTCACAGCAGTACTGGTTGATGGCGGGGTTGGCGCACGTCCACGGCCCTTCGAGGGGACACCAGCACGCGATAAAGCCCTTGGGACAGCCGACGGCGCGCGCGTCGACAGCTGGCTCGACGGGGGCGGCGAGGGCCAGCGAGGTGACCAGGGTGGCGAAGAGGGTGCGTACGAGCATGGTGGTGGTGAGGGTGAGGAATGGGGAGTAGTTGTGCGGTGGGAGAACAAACCAAGCACAAGAGTCTGCGAGACAACGCGATGCGATATACTTCGGGATACATGTTCGCCAAGGCAACCGGTCATGATCTCACATAAGGCACATCAAGAACGCACATGCCGAGATGTGACGGTCACTGACGTCAAAGTGCCCGTCGCGCCAAGCCAACACCCGGCGAGAGCAGTGCCCAAGACTGACATGTGGCGGAGACGGACACTTTGAAACACACGACGAGGTTAGAGGTCACTGGTGCCCGCGAGCCACTGTCAATCGGTTGCTGATTGATGCCTGAAGTGTGACGGAGACGGAGATAAGCGGGGTGATGTGAATGCCGGCACAGACAATGGTAAACCGCGATCATCTCTGTCGACGTGCATTGCAGCGTATAACGGCCGCGCAACTCGCCAGGCTGCACCCACCCCACCGATCCACCAAACGCCACACCAGCACCACACCAAGCCATGCTATGTACTCAAGCACATCGCACTCCTCCTCGCCGCCACGGCAGCCATCGCGGCTCCCACACCCGACGCCGACGCCGACGCCGCCAACCTCGACGACTGCAACAGACACGACTACGCCGGCACTGTCCGCATCCTGGATAACGGCGTGCGCTGTCGCCTAGGCCCGAGCACCAAGCGCACCGCTATTCGTGCGTTCCAGTACGGCAACTACGTTGCGACCGAGTGCTACATGTTCGGCGAGAACATTGACGGTAACTCACGCTGGTTGTACGCCAGCCAGTATAAGTGCTACTTTTCCGCAAGGTTTGCCAGCTACCCTGGTATCACCCAGTGCCGTCAGCCGTAGCGGACACTTGCATTCATACCTCGAGCCACAATGCCACATCGCTAGCACTCGGCCATCTGGACCACGCCGTACGGGCCGTTATGAGTACCCCAGCCGAGCTCCCGGAAGGGGATGGAGGCGGCACAGAACGGGTTCTCGCGGCCTTTGCACCTCACCCACTGCCCATCGCCGGTGATCCACACCTCGTTGCCGGGATGGGTGTAATCGAACTTGCCGAGCAGCCCCATACTTACCTTCCGGAGTAGAAGCGACGGCACGATGTCGTTGTAGTTAATGACATGCGGTGCGCGGTCTCCGAACGTGACGTCAACATAGTCGGCCCACGCAGTGTTGCCGGCGCGCGGTGTGCCGTAGAAGGTGCCGTGCACGACCATACCGGGGTACAGCTTCTGCAGGGACACGGCAACCATGGTGCCAACCGCGCCGCCCTGCGAGTGGCCCGCGACGAAGATCCGCTTGTTCCCCGCCAGTTGTGCCGCGCCGACAGCGACGTTGATATCGGGGATCATGGTCAAGAACGCGCCGTGGAAGCCAGTGTGGAGGAGCACACCGGCGGCCTTCGCGCCGGGCAGGTAGCGCCCGCCGTCCTCGGGCGTTACCTGCCTTATTTTCGTATTGTCGTCCCACGGCCCGTCTCCGTTGCTGCCGCTGACACTGACGACTATCGTGCCACCAGAGTTGCTGCCCACATACCCTGGTGTCAGGTTGCCCTTTGCGTAGACGTACACCGCAGGGTGTCTTTGTCGTTCCCGCCGGTTTTGTAGATCTTGTCAATTGGCGCGCCGCCGTCACAGTACTTGCAGGACCACGTCTTGGCGGCGGCGCAGTACCCGGCGCTGGTGTCAACGGGAGCTGCGTGAGCATACTTACGCGGCGTAGCGGGCGTTCTTGAGCAGCATGGTGACCTCCCACGCGGCGAGCTTGCTCGCCTGTCCGCGCGCGACGGGGTCCGGGACCGGGAGCACGGGGTCGGAGGGGACTGGCACGGGCGGCAGGGAGGGGGGCGGCGGCGGGGGAGCTGTGCCGCCACCATTGCCGCCGGTGAAGAGCTTGGTCCAAGTGTTGACGCCGACGATGCCGTCTGCCTCGAGCCCGGCAGACGTCTGGAACGCGACGACGGCCGCACGCGTCGCGGGGCCGAACTGGCCGTCGGTGTCGATCGCCGCCCCGTGGGTGGTGAGCAGCGTCTGCGCGGCGGACACGATGCCGCCCGAGCTGCCTTGCGCCACCTGGTCGACGAGCGCGCCGAGTGTGTTCGGACCCGGGATGCTGTCGGCGCTGAGGCCGGCGCCACGCTGGAACGCGGCCACGGCGCCGGCCGTCTCGGGCCCCCACAAGCCGTCGACGGCGACGCTGTGCCCGCGTGCACCGAGCAGCCGCTGCAGGGCGGTGATGGCGCCGCTCGGCGCGCCGGCGCCTGCGAACGCGCTGGCGCCGAGCGAGCCGACGCCGCGGGGGAGGACAGTGCGGGTCTCGAGGTGAGGATCGGGGGAGTCACGTGCCGCCACATTATTGTGGCCCGCGAGCGCGGCGACGTCGGCTTCCGCACCGGGGTGCAGCGAGGATGGGCGCGCGGTCGCGCCGAGGGCTAGGGCGACGAGTGGGAGGATATGGCGGAGTCTCATGGTGGTGCTGGTGCTTTCTGACCATCGCCGTGGCCGGTATTTAAGCTGTTAGTGGCATGGTCTGCTCACGAGGACGAAAACATCGCAGCTCTGAAGATTAGCACAAGGTTGAAGATGAAACGCACTGCCGTTTAGAACGCGGATGACGCTCCTTCATTAGCACCGCAATGACGGGCACGCCAGGCCGTGGAGTCGTAAATGACGCTTGGCATGGGGCTCACCCAGACATGCATGGTGAGGCCTGTCACGAGGCCGTTGTGCTTGTAACGACGCCTAATCTTGGCGTGGTTCGTGAAGTCTAGGGTAGGGTTTTCCTTTCACATGTGGCACAAACACCGACGCACTGTGCAACACACATTTGGTTCATTCACAACGGATACAAGCGCTCAGCGCTCGATACAGCATTCGCCGAGATCCACGCTGCCATACGGCCCACTGTGGGGGCCGAAGTCCCAGACGGGGGCCCTGGACTTGACCGACAGCGCACAGTTGGGGTTCTCAACGCCGCCGCACTGGTACCAGTTCTTGTTACCGTCGATCCAAACCTCGTTCTTGGCGTGGCGGTAGCCCATCCAGCGGAACGGCAGGTCGGTCACCCAGTCGTTGTTGTTGTTGATGTGCGGCGCGCGGAAGCCAAGCGTGTTGCCCACGTACGTCGACCACTCAGCGTTCCCCTGGCGCGGCGCGGCGAACAGCGCGCCGTACACCGGGCGGGAGGGCCAGCGCTTCTGCAGGTATGTGGCGACCATGGTGCCAATTCCCGCGCCCTGCGAGTGGCCGACGACGACCGTGCCCGCCGTGTTGCCAGCCCTGTATGCCTCGTCGACGGCGGTGGCGATCGGCCCCGCCATGTTCGTGAAGGCATCGTAGAAGCCGCCGAAGAGCTTGATGCCGTTGTTCGGGAAGTATGTAGGGGAGGGCGTCTTGAGGACGACGTTCACCACGTTGCTCCACGTGCCAATAGTATTCTTGTACGTCGCCGAGCCGGCAATACCGACGACAATGTTGCCGCATGCCGTGGAAGCAACGTACCCTGCGGTCAGTGGCAGCACAGGGGTGAAGACATACAAGGAGGAATCGTCTGTCCGTCTCCTCCGCGCCCGTAGAAGGCCTTAATCGGCGCAGTCTTGCAGCGCTTGCAGGTCCACGCAGCCGTGGGAGCACAGTAGGCAGCGCTGCAGAGTCAGCCGTCGTTACGGGAAGCAACACTTACGCAGCATACCCAGCCCACGTTGCGAGCTTGCCCGACTGCCCGCCGTTCAGGATGGTCTTGGTGTCGCCGAGGGAGATGGGCAGGGTGATGGGCACTTCGCAGTCTCCACCTCCGCCACCGCCTCCACCGCCTCCGCCACCTCCACCTCCTCCACCACCACCTCCACCGCCGCCGTTGTCGCCGCCACCACCACCACCGCCGCCGTCATCGCCGCCACCACCTCCACCACCACCGCCGCCGCCACCACCGTTGAACAACGCAGTCCAAGTGTTCACACCAATAATACCGTCGGCATCAAGCCCGGCGGCAGACTGGAAGTTGACCGTGGCGGTGTGCGTCGCGGGGCCAAAGTCGCCGTCGACGGTGAGACCCGCGCCGCGGCCGTTCAAGACGCTCTGGGCGGCGGACACGACACCACCAGAGCTGCCCTGCCGGATCTGGTCGACGAGTGCGCCGAGCGTCGCGGGGCCCGGGATGCCGTCGGCGTCCAGCCCCGCGCCAGACTGGAACGCGGTCACGGCGCCGCTGGTCTCGGGGCCCCATACTCCGTCGACGGCGACGGGGCGGCCGTTGGCGCCGAGCAGCTGCTGGAGCGCGGTGATGCGTGCGGCGTCGGCGCCCGAGCCGGCGAACGCGCCGCTTCCGAGTGCGCCGAGCGCGCGCTTGTCGTGTATGTCGGGCACACCGACGCTGCGTTTCTGGTGCGCGGCTGTGCCGAGGCGCGGGGTGACGTCGTCGCGCGCCACGGCGACCCCAGTGACTGGGGAGGGGCGGGCGTGTGCGCCTGCCGCGAGAGCGAGGAAAGGTAGGAGATGGCGGAGCCGCATTGTGGGTTGCTGGTGGGGACTTGACTGGCATCGCGGCGGCCCTTTTTGTACCTTGTCAAGGTCGCGTTGACCAGGCAATGTGTTTGGACTTGGGCGCAAACCTTGACGTACTACAGTGTGGTAGCGTTCACTGTGAAACAGAGTCTCCTGGGATAAAACAGAGTCTCCTTGACTTTAGGTCTTAACGCGCCATGTCTGAGCGATTCGCGATTGCGTGCGCACTCTCGACGGGCACGCGAGGCCGGCGTGCAGTTGGTTCTGCGCCGCGTGGTGCCCCGACGCCGAAGCGAGCAGGACGTCATCGATCATGCTTGACAACGGCGACACAAGGGGCCGAACTCGGTACACACCTCTACATATGCACTGTTACAGAATAGCCGGGAACGTTAGGTTGACTTTGCCCGCGAGCTTCCTTCTCGCTGGGGTGATGAAACGCGGCGTTTGGCTCCGGGTCTCCTGGCCGCTGGCGTGAAACACGCAGCAACGTAAGCCATGTATCCCTGTCTGTGCCACGCGTAAAGCTTATTCTGGCCGCGATCTGGTTTGCTTCCAAGGGCGTACTGTCGTGATGATGACGCCGAGGACGCCGAGACGTGTCTCAGACGGCCAGCGCGCGCACTGCTTTAAACTGCCCGTGTTCATCGAGTTCGCTTCTTCTAAGCGACTCTTCAGAGTTTGTAGACCGCGCACAGTTGGTACAGCCCCAAGGCGGTGCAGCACGCAGTGATCACCTACAGTACTGCCTCTTGACAGCTGGAACATGTCTCACACTCGCCCGAGCACGAAACAGCGATGGAACCCATCCGGCAGGGCCCTCTTGACCTGCCATGCCTGCTGACGCTCTCATGTGGTCGCAGCGTGCGCCACAACGCCACACCCAGGGAAGTCAATACGGGGCCCCGGATCGCTGCCAAGCCGCCCGCAAACACGTCAACATCTCCACCTCGGCTCCTCTCCTTCTTGTTCCCCTCTTCACCGCAACCTCACCCCCCACGCATCATGCCTCCCGTTACACTCGACCACACGGCGTATCCATTCATCTTTGACAACATCCTAGCCGCCGCCGACACGCGCACCCTGGTCGCTATCCGCGCCACGTCGCGGGAGATGCGCGCGCGCATCGACGCCGCGCTGCTGCCCCATGTCGTGCGGCTCGTGCGGCCGGGCGGGGTGTGCGCGGGCACATCGCCGCCCGATGAAGAAGAGCCAACCAAGTTCGTCGGCCACATGCGAGTGTGCGACACGCCCAACTGGGGCAATAGAGACCAGTCCACGGCACCGCCGCCGCCGCTGCTCCCCTTCGTCCCGGATGCTGTGCGCGCCGTCGACATGAACACGACTGAGGTTCTCTGCTACTGCAGGGACATCAGAGGTTACCACACCACCGTAATTCCCCTAAACAACACGTACCCGGCCCTCCATACGCTCCGGCGCGCCAACGAGGCGGTGTGGTCCGTTTTTACGGACGGTGATGATGTCCACACGCTCGTCGATTTTGCGAAGGTGGACTATCCGTGGGGAAGAAACGGATACATCGAGGTGCCGCTCGCCAAGACGTATGTTCTCCACATGCAATGGAACGAGTGGGACCGTGAAACGAGCGAGGACGAGGGGGTAGTATTCGGTCTAGACTTCTCCGATCAGCCTCCGACACGCTGGGTGCTAGTCCTGTCGCCCTGGCCGGCCAGGTGGGCGGTTGCGAACAGGCCCGACCTGCCGTTTCCCGGTACATTCGGTACCAAAATGCTCCGTATCTTGGCGGAGGGCGGTGAGGTATGCATCGTCGGCGCGGATCGTCTGAGCCTCGGCGGCGAGGACAACGACGAACGCCTGGACAACGGCGAGAAGGACGATGAGGACCAGGACAACGAGGACGAGGACGATCCGCTCCAGCTCTTCAAGGCCAGGTTGGTTGATTCCTTCAACAGAGAGGAGGTACTGCCCGATGAAGAGCTTGAAGAGGCGATGGACGCCATCAAGTTTATCACCACCGACGAGTGGCACGCCTCGCTGCGAGCCCAGGGGCGGGACGAGTTCGGTCTGGATGCGTACGAGGTGCAGGCGGTGTGGCCGCAGTACGCATAGGGTGGGCGCGCAAGGCGTTATCACTGAATGTGTATGTACCCTCGCCCACCCACACCATCATCTTCTCCTCCCCTCACGTAGAGATTTGTTAACCGATATGTCAAATGGTATCGGTGCTATTAGACGGCGGGATTAGAAACGATGAGAGGCTGATCCGGGGCCCCGGATCGCCCCGCCCCTCGTTGCACAGACCCCAACAGACGCGGCCACACAACAACTCGTCCGCTCATTTGTCCATTCCGTCTCAACATCGCCACCCACGCACCATGGCTTCCGTCCTCGACCACACAGCCTACCCCTACATCATCGACAGGATCCTCGCGGGGTGTGACACGCCCACGCTCGTCGCGATACGCGCCACGTCACGGGCGTTTCGGGCGCGCATCGACGCCGCGCTCCTGCCTCATGTGTGTGGCTCAGGGGGCCGCTGATGGATCTGCATCACGACGGGAGCAAGTTTCTCGGCCACGTACGGGTGTGCGACACGCCAGACGCCTACGATGAGCGAAACAGAGAGCGGCCGCCGCCGCCGCCGCTGCTGCCGTTCGTCCCCGACGCTGTGCGCGCCCTCGACTTCAACACTTCACCGACATCGATCGACTTCGAGACCGACGACCTCGACGCGATGTATCCCGCCGTGCGAAAGCTTCGACGCGCCAACGACGCAGTGTGGGGTGACATGCCGCTCTCCGCAGTCGACACGGTCGTCGACTTTGTGACAGTGTATCCGTGGTTGTCAGTAGCGGATATCAAACTGCCGTCCGGCCTGCACACGTATGTGTGTCACGTGAGATGGGACGATTGGGTAGAAAATGACGATGCGTCCTTCGGCATGCGCATCACCGGCGGCGATGTGTATCCGGCCCGCTTGGTGCTCGTGCTGTGGCCGCATGATTCCGACGCCCTCCCGGTCGAGTATCACATGCGGCTGTCATTCCTCCGCGACGTCGCTGAAACGATGCGGCGCGTCTTAGACAACGGAGGGGAGGTGTGCGTCGTCGGCGCGGATGACGTCTCGCCTAAAAACCTTGGCTGGGGGCTCGGTGAAGAACGCAACGAGGACGGAGACAAGCACGACAGCGAGGACCACAGCGAGGGCAACAGCGAGGACAAAGACAAGCGCGACAAAGGGGACGACGAGGACGACCCGGAGACGCTGTTCAAGAAAATGCTGCGCGATGATTTTGGATGGGGGCTGCCCTCGGAAGAGCAAAATGAGCGCATGGCGAAGATCGAGTGGAGCACCATGGCCGAATGGCATGCGTCGTTGCGAGCCCAAGGGCGGGACGAGTTCGGCCTGAACGCGTTCGACCTGCAGGCAGAGTGGCCTGAGTACGCAGAGTGTGAGGCTCTGTCGATCCAGGACGCCATATGGCGGGGGGAGCCGTCCGCCTGAGTACGCACGGTGTGAGGCTCTGTCGATGGCCGTCCGGCCCCCCTTAGTCGTGTACCCTCGTACATCCTGACGCAGGCAAACCAGATGCATACACTATAGTCGTAAGGTTTAGGCAACGAGCTTGAGCTCAGAGGTGCGGTCCTTGGCAAACTCGTCCTTGTACTTGTCCCAGATCCTGCACAGCGTCAGCATGTTGAACAATCCAATCCAGTAGTCACGCCTGCCGACTCACTCCTGGAGGCCCTCAATGTACAGCTTGTGGTACTCCTGCACCTCCTCGTCGGAGGGGTTGGGGTTCTGCTTGATCTTGATGGGCTTGCCAATGACGGTGACAATGTCGTGGCGGAAGGGCATCAGGCCGTAGTTGTAGTTGAAGATGCCGCGGCCGTGGAACAGGGGGAACGTGAAGCCAAACATGGACTGAAAGTTCTTCTGGAACTTGTACACTGCGCTGCCCTTGGCGTTGGGCAGCTGCTCGTAGATGTCGTTCTCGCCAAAGCCGTAGACGGGCACCAGGTCGGCGCCCTCTCGGATGGCGACCTTGACAAAGCCGAAGCGCTTCTTGAGCGTCAGGTTGTGGGTGCCGGGGTGGGCGTAGAGCGACTCGGACGCGCCGCCAATGACAATGGTGATCGAGTTGCCGGCGCCCTTCTTGAGGATACTGCGGCACGAGCGCTTCGACACGGACGAGATGCCCATGGCCATCAGGATGTCGCGGTAGAAGGGGACGCGGAAGTTGGAGTCTGAGGTGGTAAGCAGGGTGGGGGCAAGGGCGCTAGGCCGACCTACCGAGAGTCAGGAGGTGCGGCTTGATGCCAGGGAACAGCTCGGAGAAGCCGGTCGCCTCAGTCGCAAACGTGCAGAGCGCGCCCATCGAGATGATACCGTGGGGGTGGTAGCCGAAGACGTACTTGCGGTCGGCGGGGAGGTCGGCCTCCTTGATGGTGCGGACTGGGTAGTAGCCTGTGGAGGTCAGCGGAAGTGTCGCGGAGACCAAGGCACTCCCGCAACTCACCAGCAAAGTAGCGCCAGAACGCCGAGCGGCGGACCCACTCCTGTGGCCGGCCGCCCTTGCGCTCCCATGCCTTGTCGACGAAGAGGAACCAGACGGCGTAGGCGATGAGGAAGGGCCAGAGGAAGGGGAAGATGCTGAGCGGGGTGGTTAGTCTCAGGGCGGGCTGCTCTTTCTGCCGGCGGCTCTGGCTGCACCTGGTCCGCGGGTATGTCGTCCTGGCCCGCAGCACCAGTGCACCAGCTGCGGCCCCAGCGTACACCATACTCACAATGCACCGAAAAATGCGGTGGTCGTGATGGGGATCATGACCGACCAGACGGCGACAGCGGCCGTCTGCGCGCGGCGGTGGGTCGGAACGTTGAGGGGCGCGAACCTGGATTGCGTGTCAGTGACGTCGGTGGTGGAGCGTGGTGGGCAGCCGCGCGCCGAGGTAGCCGTCGCGCGTGGTGGTGCAGCGGACAGTCGCATCGGCACGCACGCACGCACGCACGGCTCACGCCATACCCGCTGGGCCTGCAGGCAGGCTGACACTCACTTGATAGGCTCTGGCGTGGGCACGTGTAGCAAGTCGAGCAGCGAGCTGGAGCGCGAGATGTCGGCCTTCTCGTCCTTGCGGAGCTTGGCCTTTGCATCCTTGGGCGTGAGGGGCGTGAGCGGGGCGGTGGTTGTGCCAGGTGTCGAGGGTGTCGACGACTTCTTTTCAGACAGGATGGTGCTGTTGGTGGTGCTCGACGTTGTCGACTCTGGTGCGGCAACGTCGGCGCGGGTGTCGGTGGTGGTCGCGTCGGCGGTCATGGGTAAGGAGTGTGACGGGGTGGGCGTGGAGAGGGCACGGGGGCCGGGGGGGGGGGGGAGAGAGAGTGCTGGGAGTATGAGTTAGAGAGATGTGTCGTGAGTGAGTGAGATGGAGAGATGAAAGAGAGATGAGACGACGGCCGAGTGCTCTTTGACTTGGCGAAAACGGCGAAGACGATGTGCGGTTAAAACGCGGATGCCAATGCCGGAAGATGAATGCCTTTTAGGGTTTGACAGCGCCGCCGCCGCCGTGTCTTTCACACCGCCGCGACGCGACGCTCGCAGCACGGCCGCACCCATGCATGCAGCGACAACCTCAGCAAGCACACGGCAGACGCCACCCCGGCCCCCGTCGCAGCTTGATCTCTTTAGCCGCAGAGTAAAATCTGGCGCTAGCAGTGCCTTGTGACTACTCACCGGCGGCAACGGCAACCCGCAGTGGAGAGCGGCCAAAACGTGGGTCATGCATGGGCAGGAAGCCACTGAGATCACCATGGTGCGTGCGGCCGTCTATCGCGGCGCCGCGCGCCGCTCCTGCGCTCCGCCGCTCGGCCCTGTTCCGGCCCGCGGCGCTCGCGGCGTTCTTGGCATTGCAGTCGTCACAATGGCAAGGATCCACGGATTAACAAGCTGCTTGCTTGCCCTGCCCCGCGTGGCTCCGACAATCTCGGACACCGGACGTCTTCGGCTTTGCGCGGCGCTCGCCCCATCAGTTATCAGTCGTATTTCTGTCAGTTGTTGTTGCACTGGCTTCATCACTGATGCTTCTCCACTACCTACCAGTGCCATCACGGGCCAAGGAATACTACACAGCGATGATCACCGACTCGTGAAAGCCGTCATCCTGCCACCTCAACCAGCGCTAATCCCCGCTGTTGGCCGCCGCTGGCCACACACCCCTCAATGTCCTTCCTGTCCCCCAGCTCCTCCCACCACTCGTCCATCGTGACCAGACGCATGGCGTCTCGGACCTCGAACTTGCGCGAGGGATTCCGCCACCCACACTCCTGGGTGAGCTGGTCGCATAACTCGTCGCGCGTCGGTGGGCTTTTGAGCCGTTCCAGGCCCACAATGGTGATCGACATCCCCTCCCCCCAGGAGTAGTACGTCGCGGAGCGGATGGCGGAGGTGAGGGCGGAGGTCACCGCGTCGATCATCAACTCTGCGTGGCCATTCACGTCCGGGATAGTCACAGCGATCACGAGTTTGCTGAGTTGTCGGTACATGTAGTCTACGTTCAAGATAATGTCGGTGTTGAATGGCGTCGTCGTGTTGCCTTTCTCCTCGAGGTCGTCCATGTGCCCGTGGTCCATGCGCAAGTGGAGGATATACTTTGTTGTGCTTTTGGGCACCTCTGTCTTGATCATGTGCCCGGCATGCCTGTTTCTGAGCGATGGCGAGAGGGGAACTGGCGCAAAGTCGACCACCGTGAGTGGGAAGTAGTATATCGCTGTGGTATTCTTGACATATGCGCGGTTCATGCGCCGCAGAGTTTTGATTGTTCTGAGACAGTGGTCGACGGTCCAGTAAGGCCGCTCGAGAGACACCTGGTCGAGGACTTGCACCGGGAAAGGGATGAACGGGAGGCTCTGACCGCCAGGGGTGGCGAGCACGAACCCACGGTAGATAAGACCGGCAGGCGTGGACGGCGCTGCTGTGTTCACCTTCCTCGCACCAGGTGCGGGATGGACTACAACGTCGTAGAAGAGTCGGCGACGAAAGGACGACGAGGTGGCGCTGAGGACCTTGAGCGCCTCGGGCGTTGCGTAGGCGATGATTTCGTCGATGATGTAGGGGAAGGCGGTGTGGTCGATTGTGACGGGCATGGCTGAGGTGTGGAGTGTGTTGTTGAAAGAGAGGAAGACAAAAGGGAGACAGAAGAGGAGAAGGGAGACAACCAGCACCGCCGTGTTTATCGCGACCGCGCACAGACTCGCCCCTCGTTCAGTCAACCCACACACCCTCGGCCCTCGACCGCCTTGCGGTCGCCAACGGGGAACACGACCTGCCCCAGGCGGAACAAGACCTCTCGCGGCAGCTTCCACAGCGCACCACACTCAAGAAACTGCTCGACGCCCACGATGGTGACAGCCACCCGCGCGGCGAGTGACAGTCCACGCCCAAACGCTCCCTTCATCAGTCGTCAGTCATACTCGATGCCTGCACAGACTTCATCACTCATGTTTCTCGACTACGTATCGCTGTCATCATGGACAATGGACTACTTCACAGCGATGATTATTTACAGCTTATGAACAAGCTACCTTCCTGCCACCTCATACAGCACTAACCCCCGCGGCTGGCGGCCGGCGGCCACACGCCCTCAATGTCCTTCCTGTCACCCAGCTCCTCCCACCACTCGTCGATAGTGACTAGGCGCATGGCGTCTCGGGCTGCAAGCTTGCGCGTTTCGTTTGACCGTAACTTCCGCGTGACCTTCTTCCAGAGCTGGTCGCGCGTCGGTGGGCTTCGGAGCCGTTCGAGACCGACAACGGCGACAGAAAGACCGTCGCCGGAGTCCTCGCTAGGGCTGTCGCTGAAGTGGTCGCCAGTGTCGTGGTCGGAATCGTCGCTAGAGTCGTCGCTAGAGCAGAACGTGGACTCGATGACTAATGCGATGACCGAGGTGACCGCGAAGATCATCGACTCGGCGTGATCATTCGTGTCCGGGATGCCCAAAACGACCACGAGATCGCGGATTTTGGCAGGCGTGCAGACAAAAACCGTGGTTTCGAACGGCACCATCATGTCCTCTTCGTCGTCGACGTCGTCCATGCGCAGGTGAAGGACGTACTTCGTGGTGATTTTGGGAATGTCTATGCCGATCTCGATTTCGTCACGCCCGTCTCGGAGGTAATACGAGTGATGAACCGGTACAAAGTCGACCACTGTGCGTGCGGGGATGAGGATCGTTGGACCAAGGGTATCGTATGCTCCGTTCACGCGCCGCAGAGTGTTGGTCGAGGTGAAGGCGCTGGCGGAGATATCGTAAGGACGTTCGTCGGCCACATGGTCGAGGATGCGCACCGCGGCGGGGATGAACGGGAGGCGCTGGCCGCCAGGGGTGGCGAGCATGAACGAACTGTACTTGCTCCTCCTCTTTGGGCCGAAATGCGTGCGGGCCTTGGGTTGCACGCGTCAGCCTTGTTGTGCGTGCACAATGCTTTGGGGCTCACCTTCCTCGCGCGAGGTTTGGGCTGGAGCACGGCGTGGTGGAAGATCCGGTGGCGGAAGGACCACGACGTGGAGCTGAGGACCTTGAGCGCCTCGGGGGTCGCGTACGCGATGATGCTGTCGATGATGAAGGGGTAGGCAGTGTGGTCGATTGTGACGGGCATGGTAGCGTGTATTGTTGAAAGAGACGAAGAGAGAGGATGGGAGGAAGGAAGACACAAGTTGACGGACCGCCGCGTCTTATATGTGTTGCCAGCGCACCGCTGCGCCCCGCCGATGCGCCCTTCCCTCAGTCAACCCACAACCCCTCGACATCCTTGCGGTCGCTGATCTCCCGCCACCATGCTTCGAGTGTGAGGATCCGCAGTGCGCGGAAAGTCATCTGGGCGGCTGGCTCCCCACGGAGCAAGACCTCGCCGCCGCAGAGCAGCGGCAACAGGTCGCACTCGGCAGACTGCTCCAGCCCAACGACGGTGAGCTGCTCCAGGGGCGTATCGGGTCCCAGCCCACACGCGAAAGCCGCTGCGAGCGCCGTTGCCGCGCCGATGGGGTCCTTTGCGCGCTCGGCTTCGGGCGGCCAGAGGACGACGACGAGGCTGCGCAGCCCGCTGCCGCCGTCGTCGAGGCGCACGTCGAACACCGGCACGGTGGCGTGCATGTACTTGAGGTGGACGATCGCGGTATGTGCTACCGGGATACAGAGCCGCACACGCGCCTTGCTTCCATAACACGGGACGTAGTCGACCACCGTATGCGCCGACAGCGGGGCGGGGAAGCCGCTCGCGCCGGCGCGCCGACGGAGTGTGTGGACCCCGGTGAACTGGCGCGCGAGGTCGGGTGGGAGAGCACGCGCACACACGAGGTCGAGGGTGTGGACGGCAGCCGGCACAAAGGGCACCCGCCGCCCAGACGGAGAGGTGAGGACGAGCGCGTCGCTGCTCCCGTCCGCCGGCCACGGGCGGAGCACCGCGTGCGCGAGCAGCGCGGCGTCCACGCGCGCGCGGTAGGCATGTGACGTGGCGCGCACACCTAGCAGCGTGCTGCTGTCGCTGTAGCCTAGGACGGCGTCGATGAGGTGCGGATACGCCGTGTGGTCGAGCGGCATGGTGTGGTGGGAAGTGTGCCGGCGGCGTTGGCGATGACGTTGTGGCGATTTGAGTGCCCGCTGCGCGACTGACTATCTGACCCCCCGGTAGTCGGCCACTCGGATGCAGCCGTCAACGTCGTCGTACGTGCAGTGTTTGCGGTTGTCTGGCGCCGCAGGTTGCCTGAAGTTGCGTGCGACTGGCGCTTTGGTGGCCGATGAGTTTGGGTTGGGGTCCAAGGACACGGCGGACTGGGGGAGGCAGTCGGCGCGCTTTGACACGGCCCTCACCGCCCGCGCAGCCTGTCGTACCTCGTCACCAGGCGGCCACTTGTCAGGCAATCGCAAGAAGATGCGCATACATTTGACATGCATGGCATATTGAAGATCATATACACCACGATGAGGTGGAATAGATGACAGCAAGCGCAGGCAGCCGCGTCGAATGGATGGAGCGCTAGTGGCACCGAGCGTGGTGTTGGATCAGGTAGTGGAGGTCGATTGGCCCGCCTCCAGCTCCCACTCGGAAACGCATTCCACATTGTAGCCCCCAGGCAGTTGTACAGCAGTCTCCCCTGCCCGTCAGCACCATCCATTGCCAAGCACTCACACGCGGCATCGGGCCACATGCCCTCCACCTCCTTCCGGTCGCCCAGCCCAGCCCACCAGTCTTCGCGGGTCACAAGACTAAACAAACCCCGGACTCTCTCAGTCACCCTGCCCAAATGTGTGTTCCCATACGCGGGGAAGGAGAAGTGCTCGCACAGGTCGTTGGCAGTGAGGACACCCTGCAAGTCGGCGACGTCTTCGATGCCGACCACGGTAATGGTGACCTCCACACAGCAGTCAAGGGCGTCTCTAATCATGATGAGAACAAATTCAAGGGCGGCCACGTTTGCGGCGCGAGAATCTGACGACACCGGCCAGAGGACAATGTCGAGCTCGAGCTGGGGGAGCTCGTGGAGTGAGGGGCCATCGAAGTCCAGCCACCTGTAGTTGTCGTGCTCCAGCCCCAGCGTCTCATCAACCTTCACGTGTACCACCAAGCGAGCCACTGTGAGGTTGATGGAGATGCCTGGTCGCCACTCCCCTGCCGGTGGGGCCGACCGGAAGTCGACGACGGTGATGCCACCGACGTCGGGGTGGAGCTCCGGTAGGCCGAACGTGTTCAGGCGGCGAATGGTACGCAGCCTGCTGAACGCCGTAGTTGAGAAGTGCGTCCAGTCGCTGCCGTGCAGGTCGACGGTCTTGACCAGTTGCGGGAGGAATGGGAGGCGGTAAAAGGTGTCCGGTGGTGTAATGCGCGCGTCGGGGGTGATGAGCGGCGGCAGCCCACAAGGGACCATTCTGCCCGATTCGGCGGTATACAACGGCGTGATGCGTATTCTGATTATGTGGTTGGGACGCAGTGCGACGTGCGTGAACAGCAGAGTGTTGGCGATCTTAAGATACGCCTTTGATGTTCCCCGCAGGGCGACCAGCGCCTCGGGGGACGCATACGACACGATGGCCGCCATGATGGTGGGGAATGCCGAGTCGTCGATTGCCACCATGTCGCCGTGCGCCGCTCTGGGGATCTGGTTGCGCCCTGTCCTCGTTGTCGTCGTTGTCGTCGCTGTTGCTGTTGTTTTGCAATGGTGCTTTGAGAGAGTGCGAGAAAGCACAAGGCTGAAACGTCGCATCCTCGCTGTTTACATATGCTGGCAATGTGCCTTAATGACTCGACTTGAAACTCGGTCCCGACGAGTACCATGCTGCCTGCCCCATCAAAGGCACAATACATCGAAACGGGCTGTTGTCCGCCTGGTCTGCCCCGGTCTCTACAAGCATACTCCTACCACCCTCACGCCTCAGGTTGCTGGACGTTGCATGCGACTAGCTCCAGTGTGGCGGCTGAGGACGGTTAGGTGCCCAAGCACACCGCGGACTGGGGGAGGCAGCCGGCCCGCTATGGCATGGCCCTACACACCCACAGCCCTGTTGGACCGGATCAGCAGGAGGCACTTGCCAGGCATCAGCAGCAAGAGGCGCATACATTTGGCACGCAGAATGTCTAGTAGCATATCCAAGATACAGTGTTGGATTAGTACAGCACTACCCATTGCTGTTATGAAGCTATGGTGAACCGAAGGCAGCAACGCCGTACCCAGCGGTGGCCGCTGCCGTCTCACCCCTCCATTCCCGACAAACCGTGGGATGTGTAGAGTGCCCCAGGCAGGTGCTCAGTAGTCGCCCCTGACCGTCAGCGCCATCCACGGCCGAGCACTCACAAGCAGCATCGAGCCACACACCCTCCGTCTCCTTGCGATCACCCAGCTCCGCCAACCACTCCTCGCGGGTCAGGAGGCGAAACTTTGCCGGGCATTCTCACGTATCCCGTCGGGATCGGAGTGATACCCTTCAGAATCCACCTACTGCCCCCGCCGGTCGTCACCATTGCTGGCGGCCTGCACCTCGGCGAGGTTCTCCATGCCCACAACGGTATGTTGACCTCTTCAAGGTTGTCGATGGTGTCGAGCATGGCCCCGAGCAGACAGGACGAGTGTGCCCGTGTGTGCAACGGGCCCCTACCAGCGGTGCTGCTGACATTGCGCACCACCTCACCCCTAAGCCACAGAAGCCACACCTGCCAAGTAGCCCCTAGGCAGGCGTACATTCGTCTCCCCTACGGGTCAGCGCCATCCACCACCGGGCACTCACACGCAGCATCAGGCCACACGCCCTCCGTCGCCTTGCGATCATCGCCGAGCTCGGCCCACCACTGCTCCCGGGTCACCAGTCGAATGCGATCCAGATCGTCATGCGACGCAGGGTTGCCAATCTCTGCATACTGATCCAGCAGGTCGTCGGCATCTCTGGCGCGCTGCACCTCCGCGACGTCCTCCATACCCACAATGGTGATGTTGACGTCCATACAGTCGTCTAAGGGGCTGAACATCCCCGAGAACAGGAAGCCGAGTGTGCTCGAGTGTGGTGCACGATCATCCGACGACTCTGGCCACAAGACAAACACAACCTCAAGCGGTGTAACCTGGTAGTAGTCGGGGAAGCAGATGTCCAGCCACTCTCCGAGGTCGTGCACCTGCGTTTCATCGAACTTGACATGTACGATCGATCGCGCCACGGCCTCTGTAATGTTGATACCTGGCACCCACTCCCCCTCCCGTGGGGGAGTTAGGAAGTCAACAACGGTGAGGCCAGCGACATCGTGGTGGAGCTCAGGCAGGCCGAAAGTGTTCAGTCGGCGGATGGTGCGCAGACCACTGAAGTCTGTGATGGGAATCCCAGTCCAGTCGCTCCCGTGCAGGTCGACAGTCTTGACGAGCTGTGGAAGAAAGGGAAGGCGACAAAAGTCGTCCGGAGGCGTCATGCGCACCTCCGGGGGAATGAAAGGCGGCAGCTCGTCGGGCTCGATGTCGATCACCTCGACCCGGCCGCCAGGGTGGGAACGGTCGACGCGAAACGGCGGTATGATGCGTATTCCGGGTATGTGTTGAGGCCGCAATGCGACGTGCATGAACAGCAACGGGTTGACAAGCTCGAGATATGCCTTTGATGTCCCGCGTAAGGCCACCAGCGCCTCCGGCGACGCGTGCGAGACGATGGCGGCCATTATGTCGGGAAATGAGGTGTGGTCGATAGCAAGCATGTCGCCGTCCGTCGCTCTGGCAGTCTGGTCGTGCATTGGCGTCGTGCTTGCCGTCGTTGTTGCTTTTGTGATCGTGTCGAGGGACAGAGAGAGAAAGCACAATGCTTGAACGCGTCGGCGTGGTTGTTTGAGCGGCATGGTCATGTGCCTTAATGACTCGACTTGAAACTCGGTCCCGACAAGCATCCCCGACAAGCATCCGCTCGTCCTGCCCACATCAAAGCCGCTGTACCATACATGGGTCCATCTGGTCTACCTCTCCTTCCCTACAAGGGTGACCATGGCCCCATCACTCCCCAACCGGCCACACGCCCACGATGTCCTTCTGGTCCCCCAGCTCGGCCCACCACTCCCCGCGCGTGAGGAAGCGCGTCGCGCGCCGCACAGCCGTCGCGAGCTCTGGGTTGCGGAAGAACTTCGGATCGGACGTGTGGCTGAAGCCTAGTAGGCCGACGATGTTATCCCACAGCACTTCACGGCTCGCAACGCGGTGCTCGATCTCGTCGGCATCCTCCATCCCGACCACTGTGATGCTGATATCCTGCCCGTCCCAGGCCCACAGCGAGCTCAGCATCGCGTGGCCCAGGAAGTCGAGGCCGCCAAAGGCCGCTGCGTCCTCGTTCGGGTTCTCGCTCGGCCATAGAACGAACACAAAGTCGCGGGCATGCGCCCAATTGTCGTCGTTCTGCACATTCAGATCGGTGAAGAGATCCATCTCCACCGACGGGTCGTACTTGAGGTGCATCACGCTCTTGCTGGTGCCGCGCGGCGTCGGCACGTCGATGGACGCCAGCCAACCGTACTCGGACACATTGATGAAGTCGACTGTGGTTGTGCCCGCGGGAACTGGCTCACATGGGACCAGGAAGGCGCTGTCGAACCTGCGCAGTGTTTGCAGCGCGGTAAAGCCGGCCCTGTCGACGTACTCCAGCCCGCGCTCCGAGTACCGGTCTAGGAGCTGCACGGCGCTGGGAAGCCATGGTAGTGGTACGGGTGGGGAAGTGGTCGTGGTGAGGACCAAGCGGTAGTCCCGGACTGGTTTGTCCGGCTCGTCGGCGGCGGCGGCGTCTAGGGGCCGGAGCGCGGCGTGGGAATACAGCGCGTCGACGCGCTGCTTGACTGCCTTCGAGGTGGCGCGGAGGACTAGGGAGGTTTGCAGTGGGACGTAGGATACCACCAAGTCGAAGATATGCGGGTAGGCTGCGTAGTCTATTGCCAGCATTGTGGATCAAGAGGAGAGGAGACAATCGTAAAAGGAGGATGCATGTTGGACGCGTCGCGTCATGTGGGCTTGGCAGATGGTGATGGTGCGGAGCCCCGCTCGCCCACATTCCTTCTGCTCGCCAGCTGGTCCAACCACTCCTCGCGGTTGAGCATGCCGTTCGCGTCCTCTCTTCCTGCCCAGATCGAGGGCCATCGAGGGCACAATACATCGCGGCAGGTTGCTTTCTGCCGTGCATAGCCTGCCCCTACAAGCATGCCCGCGCCACCCTCACATATTCTCCTACCACACGCCCACAATGTCCTTCTGGTCCCCGAGCTCGTCCCACCACTCCTCGCGGGTGAGGAAGCGTGTCGCGCGATGCAAAGCTACAGCCACCTCTGGTTTGTTGACGAAGAACGGCTCGGGTGGGGGGCAGTTGGACCCGAGGTCGATGACTTCTTGGCACAGTGCCTCGGGGCTCGCCACGCGGTGCTCTTCGTGGACATCATCCATCCCGGCCACGATGACGCTGATGTCCTGCCCGTCGAAGAACCGCAGTGCGCTGAGTATCGCATAGAGTAGGAAGTCGACCCCGCCGGAAGCCGCCGCGTCCTCATTCGGGTTGTAGGATGGCCAAAGAACAAACACAAAGTCGCGGCTGTGTACCCAGGAACTTCCTGAGTTAAACACGTTCAGCTCGGTGTAGAGGTCGGCCTCGACCGACGGGTCGTAGGCGATGTGTACGACGCTCTTCCGCGTGCCATGAGGAAGGTGAGCGTCGATAGGCGGGCGCCACGAGTATTGGTTCACGTCGATAAAGTCAACTGTGGTCGTTCCCGGAGGAACCGGGCCGTTTTCAACCAAGAAGGCGCCGTCGAACCGACGTAGAGTGTGCAGCTGGGTGTAGTGGGCCATGTCGCCGCGCTCTAGGCCCCCGGCCTCCGAGTACCGGTCGAGAGCTTGGACCGCGCTGGGAAGCCATGGCAGTGTGATGGTCGGGTACTCGGCCGTGGTGAAGAGCATGCGGCGTTCTGTCATCGCTTTGTCCCGCTCGTTGAGATCTTCAGGGGGCTGGAGCGCGGCGTGGGCAAAGAACGCGTCGACACGGCGCTTGAGGGCTTTGGAGGTGGCGCGCAGGGCTAGGAAGGTTTCCAGCGGTGCATGGAATATCACCAAGTCGAAGATGTGCGGGTAGGCCGAGTGGTCGAGGGCCAGCATTGTGGGTTGGAGAGTGGAAGGAAAGGACAAAGGTCGTGTTGTTGATGGACGACTAGCGCGCCCAGTGCGTCATGGTGGAGGTGGCGACCTTGCGGAGCCCCATGTCATCGCGTCAAGGCGCGTCGCCGCGCGTCGATTCGTCTGCATACGCGTGTCATGGGGTATGGCATGCATTGACGGTGATCCACCTCATGCTCATGTACACGCTTTATGCTATCCAGGCTGCAGTGAGCACAGCTGCATGCTGTCACGCCGCCAATGGCGACAACGTGCGCTGGGTCCTACTCCCCGAGAGTGGCTGAAACGATAGGGCGGTGTCGGCCTGAAGCTGCAGAGGAGCCGCGAATGTCTGCAAGCTGCAGGCCTATACCTATCCGTGCAGATGAGATTCATGAGCGCGGGAGTGGGTACCTCGCCGGGTCCAGGTTCTTGGAATCCGACGGCCGACGGGACATGGCGACGGCGTCACGCCCGGCGTCGCTGGCCGCCTCGCTTCCATCGGATCTGGCGGCCCTCGCCTCGTCGTTACAATCGCCCTGGACCGAGGCGCCGGGTGCGTCTCACAATCGCCATATCTCCGACCTCCGACGCCAACTCGGCAGCAGGCGCGACGGCAGGGGCGGCGGTGTAGTGTGCGGTCATCATGATGCTGCGTCAGCCCTTGGCTTGGGCGAGTGAGCTGAGAGGTGTCTATGGCTGACTTGTTGGTTACCAACACCTGTGGCATTGGATGTGGCTGCGAAGAAGGGAGTGACTCCGCTCCGACCTTCCCAGATATAATCTATTATGCATGCAGCAAGACAGCAACACTCTATACAATCTAATGAATCCAGAACGACTTGACACGCTTGATCCGCGTCCTGACCTGCCTCAGGCGGCTGCGCACCGTCGCGCGCCACGTTCTGCAGCCCTCAACCGGGGCTATTTTGCGCCGCCGAGCCGTCGCCTGGCCACCGTTGTCGCCTCGGAGACGGAGAACGGCAACCGGGCGTGTCCTCGCGCTGCCATCACGCAGGCGCAGGACGTCGCCCTCGAGCTCGCGCCGGTCTCCAAGCTCGGCGTGCCACTCGTCGAGCGTGAGCACGCGCAGGCGGTCGTAGATGGTCTGCGCGGCATGGTCGGCGTCGTACCCGCACAGCAGGTGGCCCGAGGCGATCTGCTGCTCGAAGTACTCGCGGGCGGCGGTGCGCTCGGCCTCGCGCGCGTCGTCGAGTTCGGAGCCGAGGGCGATCGCCTCAGCGAACCGCGGCGACACCTTCTCCCACCCAGCGACAGTGACGGTGTATGGCGCCACACAGTACGCTACGGCGTAGTAGACCGCGTCGTACTGCCACGCGAGGGCGGCGGCGTCGGGCGCGACGCCCGCCGCGGGCCGGAAGACGAAGGTGAAGTCGTCCACGTAGGAGTTGTATGCCGCGACCGAGATACGTGGGGGCAGTGCGTCCCCATGCTCGACGTAGGAGACATGGAGGACGCTCCGGCGTGCGGCGGCCGGAAGGGTGAAGCACACGTCGTAGCGCCGCGGTGAGCGCGGGACAGCGAGGTAGTCGACCACGGTGTGCGTTGCGTCGAACTCCTGCAGCGTGATCACCTGCGTCGTGTGCACCCGTCGTAGAGTGTGGAGGTTGGGAAAGGCGTCGGTCTGGACCCGCGCGCCCGTCGCCGTGTCTATGTCGAGGGTGTGCACAAGTCCGCGGGTGTTCGGCGCGGCGGGCAGCCGGCGCAGGCCCGACGGCGGTGCGAGCGACGTGCGCGCCGGTAGCGAGAGGAAAAGCGGCGCGGGCTGGGGCTTGCCGGGGTTGACCGTCCTCGTACTCCGCCGCCCGGCGTGCAGCTGTGCGTGGACGAACAGCCGGGCGTCAGCCCTCCGCCGGAGGTCGCGGCATGTGGCGCGGAGGGCGACGAGCGCGCCGAACGGCGCGTACGACACGACCGCGTCGAGGATGTGCGGGTACGCTGAGCAGTCGAGCACTGGGGCAGGCATGGGCGTAGTGGTGAAGTGTAAGTACAGAGCTGCGAATGCCCGCTGCTGGCTGCTGCTTATGCATGCGATATGATACCAGTGGAGCGGACCGACTTTTATGGTGGCGCAGGGCGGTGGTGGTGGTGTGACTGCGGCCCCTGGATCCAGCAGACCCCGCCAACCTCAAAGTGGCCTGTCTGTCACGCCGTCACGATCCTTCGCTCGCTTCGTCGCCCGTCCGCGCCGATAGCGCAGCGGCGGATTGGATCGGGGCAGTGCGGTGATCATGGTCGCCATGCACACCGGCGACGTGACTGCGTTGTTGTCGTCGCTGTGCTGGTCAGCTCGTGAAAACGGGGTGGACCTCGGACGGGGTTTGCCGCAGCACGGGGTTTGCCCAGCGTAGGGTACACAAACACCCCTTTGCACAGATGTCTCGAGTCGTCCACTGTTGTCGTCATCAATGAGTTGTCGAGATGCCGCTGTCTCCTTATGCACCGCCAGTTATCACGCCACGTGCATGGGCCTCCTTCTCGAGCTACGCCAGCGGCGAGAAGGACTGGGGCAAGGCTGTGGCGGCGTCGTGACGCGGCGCGAATGGCGCAAGTCGCGCACGGCCCTCTGTCGACTTCTGAGACCAAGATCGCAAGGAGACCAGCGACGCGTGACGAGCGCAGCTAGCGGGCGGCAATCTCCACATCCGCAACGACGCGTTGGTCTGCCAGCGAGCGTAGCGTGCTGCGGATGCTGCGTGCAAGCCAAAGCTGTGGCCCCCCAACCTGGACCTGCCCTGCACTACCTACTCCGGCGGCAAGTGCATGCACCAGGGCCAACCCGGGACCGACGGCGCCGACGGCGATTGTGACGTGTGACACTGCAGCAGCCCACCTCGCTGCCCCCTGTGGCTTGCGGACTTCCTGGCGGGTCCCTGTCCACGCGAGCGGGGGAGGCGGACCGGCCCTGACCACGCCATATCGGCCAGAGGCGCGAGTCACGGCGGTCGGTCCGCGTCTGCGTTACGCGCTATCCAAAGCCTCGAGATCCACCGCAGACAGGAAACCGGCGGTGATAGACTGCATACAGACATGCAGGCAGGCAGTGGTTGTCTTGCCGCCGCACGCCAGCACCTGACGTCATTCCTGGGGCCCCGGCCCCGATATCGCCTGCTATCGAAATCTCTCGGCATGGTAATCTGCGCGATTGACTCCACTGCGACTCTTCTCACCCTCGTACTCTCGCTCCCACTCTCCCCCTCATCCCCACTCTCGCCCCTCTCCACACTGAGCAGCTGGAGATCAACCACCAGCTCGCGCCCATCATGTCGCTCGAACGCCCCACTTCCCTGAACCACACCTCCTACCCCGCCCTCATCGACATGATCATCTCGCACGCGGAGATCCCGGCACTTGCGGTGCTGCGCGCGACCTCCAAGTCCTTCAAGGCGCGTATCGACGCACACATGCTCGCCCACGCCGAGCTGTACTACTTCCCCGTAGTCCGCAGCATCCCCGAGCTGCGGCACTCGGTCCCGGGCCTCACACTGCCGCTCACGTCGCCCATTCCCCTGCGCTCCACGATGCCGCGCCTCCCGTTCGCGCCGGACGTCGTGACCACGCTAGACGTCGTGCTCCCACTCAGCGTGTCCCGCGCCACGTCGACCGCGTACACCTCGCTGCACACCCTCCGGCGGCTGCAGTGCCCGCTGCAGGAGGACGAGGACGACGGCTTCCGCCCCGCGCACACGCTCATCGACTTCGTCACTCTGCCTGTGGGCCATCTTGCCCGGTGCCAGCTCCCGCCGGGCGTGAAGCGCTACATCGCGCATCTCAAGTACGACGAGTACTCCGGCCGCGGGGACTACGGGACCGAGATCAGCGAGCAGGTCGTGTCGGTGCGCGAGGTGGTCTTCGTGCTCTGCCCCACGCGGTTGGTCGGCGAGCCGCCGGGTCCGATGGAGTGGCTGTTCCAGGTCGTCCAGAACACCGTGCTCGACTGCGACATGGACGCCGAGGGGTTCTCATTCACGCTTGTCGGGGCGGAGGGCTCGTTCGATCCGCCAGAAGGAGAGGATAAGAGCAGCGAAGCATTATTCACCATGGTGAAAGGCAGGTTGCGCGACTACATCACTCGCACGCTCGAAGCCGACGGCCCAACACCGGTGGAGGAGTTCGCCGACGACGTCCTCAGGATCCTGAGGCTGCTGACCCTCGACGACTGGCTGGACGAGCTTGGAGACCGGCGGGACATCGAGGGCGTGTGGATGGACCCCAGGGGATTCGTGAGTGCCGCTGCGGGCGATGGCGCTGATGGCAAGGATGAGAAGGACACGAATCTGCGGGTGCAGCCTGCGGCGACAGACGACCAGGCAGAGTGATGCGGAGGTGGGCGACGACATCCCTTCTCACATGGGGCTCTAGCCTAGACGGTCTATGCCCCTCCGGCTGACTCACCGTCGCCGACACAGACATCTGTGGTGGCCACATCAGCGGTAGCAAATGAGGCCCAGTTGGTGACGCCACGCCACTTCCGCCCCACCAGCTCTACTTCCAAGCGTCCTTGTCCTCGACATCAGCCCACCAGCGAGGAAACGGCCCGAACAGCTGGCGTCTTTTGGGGGGCTGGGCGGCCTGCTTCTTCATTATCTCCTGGTCGGTAGTGGGCGGCGCCTCAACGAGAGGCGCCGTGGTGCCTGGCGCGACAAGTTCCGCCTTTTGCATGGGCTTGATGACGGGTGCGGTCGGAGGGTGGGGAGCCTTAAGCGGGGGCATGGTCTGTGGTTAAGGGGCAGCTGCAGACAGGGGACGTACAGTAGAAGGGAGTGCGCGGGACCCCCGCGCCTTTGCAACACCCCGCGTCGGTGCTGCTACTGCCTTTGCTGCTGCTGCTACTGTTGGTGGTGGTGGTGGTGGTGGTGGTGGTGGTGCTGCTGCTGTTGCTGTTGCCGGCTCGGCTGTTGCTGCTGTTACTGCTTCTGCGCATACTGCATGTGCTTTTGCTGCTGCTGCTCTTTCTACTTCTCTTGCTGCTGCTGCTGCTTGTATTGCTGCTTCTACTGCTTCTCGTGCTGCTTCTCTTTCTGCTACTGTTACTGCTGCGAATGCGGCTGCTGTTGCTGTTTTTGCGGCTTCTTGTGCTGCTGCCGATGCGAATGCTGCTGCTGCTCGTTCTGCCACTGCTGCTGCTGCTGCTGCCTCCCAGGGTTTGTTTACTCCTTGTGCTGCTGTTGCCGCCGTTGCTGCTACTACTGCCGCCCAGGATCTCAGGAGCGCCGACTGTGAGGTTGTGACTGGCGTTGGGCTTGGCATTTTGCGTGGCTGCTCCCGGTTTGCGCGGCGCACGTCTCGGTGGCTGGGGTTAGTGTCGCCCAAGGAAGTTTTTGAACTCACCAGTTCCTCACTGTCGTCTGGCCGCCTGGCTTGGACTCGGACTCCGCCTCGGCGTCACTGTACTTGCGCTCCGGGATACGATCAGGCTCCTTCGGCGTCTTATCGGGCGTCTTCGGTGTCGCCTTCCTGGCCTGCGCCGAGTCGTTCACCTTTACAGCACCCTTCCCTTTCTTGCCTTTTGGTTTGACGGGTGGGGTATGTTCCTCGTTGGTGTTCCCCGTGGGTTCCATGCGAGCTGAAACTATCAGCGCAGCGCTCTGATGGCGGACGAACCCTCAGCGACCTTCGAGCCCCACACCGCCGAACAGATAGCGATGGGAGCTTGGAGCTCGGCCCTCGCTACTGAGCGAGTGCGGCGGGGCGCTACCTTTGTCAACTCGGGTGTTGCCACGCGGCCGGCCGCGGTCTTCTTCGCTGCCTTCTTCGGAGGCATTGACGAGGCGGTCAACGTCAGAGCTGCGTGAGAGGCCTTGAGGACAGCTGAGAGCTATCGAGGCGCGAGTTGGAGGAAAGAATACAGCACGGAGTGACATCAGAGGAAGAGAAGAGGAACACAAAAGACGGCGGTGGCTTGAGCGTGGGCCTCTCCTCCGTTTATTCCCGTCTTCGCTGGGAATGCGGAGCTGCCCGACAGCCCTCTTCCTGTTCATGTCTTGTGGAAGTGGCTTGTGACCCTCCGTACCATGCTCCGTGAAATGAGCCTGATTTTGTAGCTCAAAGGTTTGTAGCCGATAGCGTAGGGCAATGTCTCGTTCAACTGGCCGCCCTGTTGCCGGAATCCCATCGGCCACCTGGGCTTTCCCTCGAGCCGCTCCCCTTCGACATCCTTGCGATCGCCGAGCTCGCGGTGCCAATCTTCCAGAGAGAGGAAGCGCGTTCGGTCGCTGACGTGCACACCGAGGAGCTCGGCTTTGGCGTCGCGGCCCAGCCATGCGGGGTCATCCGCGCTGGGGCCGACGACGGTGATGCGGGCGTCGGTACGCGCGGTCGACGCCAGCGTTTCCATGAGCCAGTCTTCCGCCTCGTGGTTGTTCGACGGTGGGACCAAAGACATGACGACCACGACCTCGTCAGCGGAGTGCTCCAGGCCGAGTGGCTCCACGACTGGCTCATTCCAGAGTTCCGGCTGCCTCGGGTGCCAGTCTGAGAAACAAACGTGCAGGACGACTCGGCGCACCGAAGGGGGCAGCGACAGCGACTGGCGACGACCAAGGAACACTGTGTGCACCACGGTGGTTAGGTTGAACAGGTCAAAGTCGGTGAATCTGTAGCCGGACCGGAGGGTGTGCGCCATGCATGTGCGTTGCTTCATGAGGTGCCGGGCAACGGGCGTTACGACGTCGAGGAGCTTGACCTCGGCCGGGAGGAAGGGGAGTTCGCGCGCACCGTATGCTGTGTCGTCGTCGAGCCGGTCGGTTCCATCCGGGAGGGCGATGCAGGCTACGCAGCCGTCCCCGTGCCAAGGTAGCCGATGCCGAGAATACTTCTCGAGATGGGCGAGGAGTCCGGCGTCGACGCTCGCCCGCAGGACGCGGCACGTCGCGCGCAGGGCGGCGAGCGTGGCCAGGTCCCGCGTGTGCCCCACGATCGCGTCGACGATGTGCGGGTGGCCGTCGTCGATGAGCGTCTGCGGCATTGTGGGCGATGTGGTGAAGCGCGACGGCGACGATGGACGGTTGGTTGTTGTCGAGGCGGTGTCTCGGTCCAGGCACGGCGCGAGCACACATTGTCCCTTGGCTTGGCGTATTTGTCCATTTGTGTGCAGCAGGTGCTGATGCGACCACCATGCATGCGTCAGTCAGTCCGGCGTTGCGTGTGCAGCAGCTTCACGGCCAGACGGAGCGGGGACGATTGCAGCAACAAGCTTTACTCTTAAACGAAGTGTATGTCTGAGTTGCCGATGGGCGTTGGCAAGCATTCTCTCATGGCCCACTCTCGCACACTCTCTACTTGCCAGCAGGGCGGTACGACTCGCAGATGGTACACTGCTCCTTGGCAGAATCGGGGTTCATGAGCATGCAGGTGTCGCAAGTCCACTGGTTGCCCGTGCCGGCGGCTGCGGGCTGGGCAGGAGCGGCGGACGGCTTGCCAAAACTAAAAAAAGCCATCAAAGCCGCCAGCAGGGGGGGCCACAGACGGAGTGAAGCCGCCCGACGAGCCGGCGGACGATCCACCAAAGGAGAAGCCCGACGCTGGCACCGCGGCAGTGGGCTTGAAGCCACCAAAGCCAGAAGCGAGGGAGACGACGCTGTCGCGAGGGTCCATTGGGGCTTCCAGCGCCTCCCGATCCCCGAGCTCTGCATGCCACTCCTCGCGGGACAAGAAGCGCGCTTGGCCTACCACGGCGTCGAGGTACTTCCGGGGTCGTTGAGGGGAGAATTGAAAGCGTCGGTCCCCCAGGGATGATATTACGCTGTCGGACAGACCGACAAAGGTGTGGCGGGCGTAGTCTGTACGTGTTCCCATTGTCGACAACAGCGTCGACAGCAGCCAGTGCGACATGTAAAAGTTGGTCGGCGGCGGCGGAAGCGAGAACATGACGAACACTACGTCGCGGGCGTGATGCTGTATGTGTATTGGGACTGCACTACCCCACCGACTCGGTGACGCCGGCATCCGGGGGAAGCGAACGTGCAGCACGATGCGCTGAACGGACGGCGCGAACGACAGCACCTCACCGCTGTCCGCAAAAACCGTACACACGGCCGTGTGCGGTTGAAGCGCTGGGCGGCCGTATCGGGGGTCCGTCCGAACGGTATGCAGAGAGGTGAAGGCGTCAGCATCGAGCTGTGGACTGCACGTCGTCGCCACGTCGAGGGCCTTGACAGCAGCCGGGACGAACGGAAGGGCTGGAAAGTCGGAGCGGAGGCTGAATCGCGTGCTCCGAGCTGGCACGGTCATTACGAGGCGAGGAGGTTGCGTGTTGGCTGTTGTGCCCGAGGCCTGTGGCCGAGAATGCAGCTCGACGTGGGCAAAGAGCACGGCGTCGACGGCCGACCGCATCATTTTGCAGGTCGCCCGCAGGGCCACCAGCGTGTCCAGGTCGGATGTGGAGGCCACTATCGCGTCAACGATGTGCGGGTGTCCGTCGTGGACGAGCGCCGGCGGCATTGTGGATGATGTGGATGATGTGGATGATGTGGACGATGTGGACGATGTGGTGATGGCGAGATGGTGACGAGGGGCGGTTGTTGTTGTCAAGGTGGTGTTTCGGTCCAGGCACGGCGTAAGCGCACCTTGTCCCGGTCACGCGGTCGGCTTGGGCGACGGCCAGCGTTGCATGCACGGCGGCAGCTCTACTACAAGACGCTGTACTTTCTAGCTAGGTATACATCCCAGTCGGCGAGAGGGCTCGACTGGGAGGGGGGAGGTGATGTCGCCGAGGTTGCCGTGGTGCTTCTGCTGGGGCGGGATGTTTGGCGCGGACATGGGTGTGCTGGGGTCGACATGGAACCAGGCGAAGATGATGTGGTGGCCGAGGGGCTTGGTCTTGTCGGCGAACGTAGGCTGGGGCCGGTGCTGCAGCACCTTGTGGAGCACGAGCGGGCCCAGCACGCTCACCTCGCCCCGATTGACCTGCCCCGAGCCTTCCTGGGCCGGCCTGCCGCCACCAGGTGATGTGCACAGCTGGCTGTTCAGAGCATCGGAAGCCTGCTGTTGTCAGCTCAGCGGCCGGTTGTGCGCACAAACAAGGACGAGCCTCACCAATGCCACTCGTGTCTGTTCTCGGCCTACCCGCCGTCGGCCGCCGCAAGTAGCCAAAACGTCGACCATGCGCCGGCCAGCAGGCTGCAGCTGGCGTGCGGCACGGGCGGGTGGGCGGAGCATGCGAGGCGACCAACGGGGTCCTCGTCCTTCCGGCCGCCGCGTGTGACGTGGTTCTTGGAGTGGCCAAAAGACCGCATTGCGTGCCGCCTCAGGTCATGACCGTGTGACTTTCCGTACCATGTTCTGTACTGCTCGTCTGATTCTGTAGCCCAACGGTTGGTGGCCTCCGGGGTCGCAGCCGGGGCAGCCGGGGCCTCCTATCGTGTGGTGGACCTGGCCGTTGTGTTGGGTGAATTCCAGCTGTGGATCTTCCTCCAGCCGCACCCCCTCAACATTCTTGCGATCGCCGAGCTCGCAATGCCATTCTTCGAGAGACAGGAAGCGCGTTCGGCGAAGCACAGCGTCGACGAAGGCCCTGTCTTGCCCCGGGCCGAGGCACTCAGTGAGGATCTCCGAGTTCTGGCCAATCCATGTGGCCTCCTCCTCGCTGAGACCGACAATGGTGATGCGGGCGTCCTTACCACGGGTTGAGGCCAGTGTTCGGATGAGCCAGCTGGCGACCTCATGGTGCTTCGACGGTGGGATCGACGGATGGAGCGTGGTCATCGCGAGCACTACGTGGTCTGCAGAGTGCTGAAGACTGAGTGGCTCCGCCCGCAGCCACAGTTGCGGCACCATCCCATACCAGCAGCCGAAATGAACGTGCAGGACGACGTACTGCACCGAAGGGGGGAGCGAGAGCGACTGGCGACTATGCACGGTTGGGCACACTGTGTGCACCACGGTGCAGGGCGAGAACAAGTTGAAGTTGGTGTAAAGGTAGCCCGTCCGGAGGGTGTTTGGGGTGCATGGCTGCTGCTCCATGAGGTGCAAAGGTACATCCTCTTTGCAGTCGAGGACCTTAACCTCGGCGGGGAAGAACGGGAGGGCGCGCGCTGCAAGCTCGGCGTCACCGTCAACCAGAGCACTTCCGGCAGGGAGGGCGACGCTGAGTGCCTCCCGAGTCTGACCGTCGACCCCGCTGGGCAAACTACGAGCATACAGCTCCACGTGTACCAAGTGTACGGCATCGACACGCGCCCGGAGGAGGCGGCACGTATTGCGCAGGGCGATGAGCGTGGCGAGGTCCCTCGTGTGGGCCACTATCGCGTCGACGATGTGGGGGTGTCCGTCGTGGATGAGCGTCGGCGTCGGCGACATGATGGGCGATGGGGAGGAGATGGGTGGCGACGAGCCGCGCCAGTTGTCGTCGCCGCTGTCGATGAGAACGTCTCCAACACCGCCTCGCCCGTCTTGGTCCAGGCACGGAGCGAGTGCCTCGTAGTGTCACGAGGTCGGGGCTTCGGTTGCTGTTGCGTTACATAGCCATGCTGGAGGAAGTCGAAGTGGAGGACGCGCGCAGTTGGACCATGCATGTTTAGCTGCTTTACAATGAGACGACCGTGGCATGGGTGCAGCAAGCTGAAGACTTGCCGTGCAATGTCGATGATGCCCGTTGAGCGAGGCCGGCGTCCTCCCCCCATCCTCCTCCAGCCTCGCCATCCTTATCGCCGCTGAAAGACACGCCCGACGCCGCCAACGACCCTCTTCCAGCTTGCTTGGTAGGGCCTAGGTTCCATCAGTGTGCCTTCCAGCGCCGCCCGATCCCCAAGTTCCGCATGCCAGTCGTCGAGCGACATGAAGCGTGCCTGGTCTAACACCTGGTCGTAGAACGACCCAAAACGGTGGTACTCAGAGTCGTGTTTTTCTAGGTTGTTGCGATCGCGAAACCATGGCTCGACGTAGTCGGGCAGGCCGACAAAGGTGGGGATGGGGATGGGCGTGGGGTCGGTGTATTTGTTATCTGGCGGATGCCGATGCCCTTGTTTAAGCGACACCAGAAGCCACTGTAACATCACCCAGGGGTGCTTGCCCGGCGGCAGCCAAGACATGACGAACACGACTTCGCTGGCGTAGTGACTTATGTAGAGGTAACCCTGACCAGGCTCCTCCAATAGCGTGGGGGAGAGGCAGGCGTGCAGGACGATACGCTGAACGGACTCCTCGAAACGCATTTCAGCACCCTCGTTCCAATACCATGAGCGCACGGCCGTGGTTGACGGAGGTGTTGTGGGATAGTATCGGCCCATGCGGCGGTGGACCCGACAGTATCGGGGGGCCGTCCGAATGGTATGCAGAGAGGTGAAGGCAGCAGTATCGAGCCATGTGGGGCGCGTAAGTGATGGTACCCAGTCGAGGGCCTTGACGGCGGCCGGGACAAACGGAAGGACGGGAAACTCGGAGCGGAAGGTGATGCGTGTGTTCCCAGCTGGCACGGTCATGACGAGGCGTGGGCTCGACTCTGCGTGCTTGGCGGAGCGCCACTTCTGCGGCGGCACAGTGTGCAGCTCGACATGGGCGAAGAGGATGGCGTCGACGGCGGAGCGAATCGCCGTGCAGGTCGCGCGCAGTGCGACCAGCGTGCTCAGGTCGTGCGTGTGGGCGACAATGGCGTCGATGATGTGTGGGTAGCCGTCATGGATGAGGGTTGGGGTCATGGGTGAGGTGGTTAGGGATGGCGAGGACGCAAGATTGTTGGAGGGAGTGAATGGTGAACGTGACAGTGGTAGACTCTTCGTTGGCCGAGGTGGGCATGGGTGAGCGCAAGAGCAATGCGACAGTGCATTCGCGAGTAAGACAACACTGAGTCTTGGAAGGACTTTGCTCGTCGTCGCTGCACATCGAGCACAATGGATGGATGGGTGCTTGGGTCCGCAAGCACCGCGCCGTGGGGTGAAGCTGTGCACCCACCGCCCGCGGGATGTAACACGGCGGCGCCAAGACGCGCGCGGATGGCGACGACGAGTGGTCGGTGCATGCAGCGGCGGCGGTGCATCCTGCTGCCGCGCCGACGTCCTGGAACAGTGCGTGCGTGCGTGACCTATCGTGACATCTCTCGACCTCGCTCACATCCATGCAGTGATGTGAGCTAGCGATGCACCACGCGGCGTGCCTGGCGGCGCCGGTGGTGCCAGCTTTCCCGTGTACACTGCACAACAATTACACTCAGCATCCCCCACAACACCATCAAGCAGCAGATCCTACGAAAACGGAAGAGATAGTAGCAGCATAGCAGCACCGGCGCTGCCCGGGGCAGCTGTTTGATCCTGTTCCGCCAGCGCTGCCGCGCAGCGCAGCGCATAATGGCCTGGGATTGCTTACCCTGCAGGCAGTCAGCACATGCACTGTACGGTCAATGGCGCAGACCCACCGACGGGAGGCTGCGCGCCTGCGTCAACGGCGCCTCGGTGTCGAGCCTGTCACCCATCTCGGCGTGCCACTCGGCGTGCGAGAGGAACCGACACCTATTCAAGAGGCGTTGGACGAACGGGTCTGACCGTTGATAACACCGACACCAGTGGGTGGGGGACAAGTCGGTGATGTCGTCAGCGTTCCAGTCGAACCACTTGGCCACCGGCATGTTGTCGTCGGTGAGAAGCAGGGCATCCAGGCCGACGACGGTGATGCACGGCCAGTCGTAATTCAGGTCCATCCTAGCATGCAGGAGCGTTCCCATGAGCCACACTGCGACGTCCAAGGGCCACCGCTGCCGTGCCGCCTGCCGGCCCAGGTCGAACACGACCACGACTTGCCTAGCAACTGGGCCCGGGGGGTCTGAAGCAAAATGAAGATGCGGCTCAAATGTCCCCCCCAATGGCGCGTGACTGCGGTCCTGGGGGAACGAAACGTTCACCACCAGCCGCTCGAGGCCGGGCGGGTGGTAGAAAAACATGGCCTCTTTGGGCCGCTTATGATTACTCCACATGGTCGTCTCGCTGGCGCGCCCAACACCAAAGGTGTAGTGCTTGACAAGGGTATGTGGCTGTAGTGTCAAGGAGGGCTCGAGAAGGGGGTCGCGCGGCGGGTCCAAGCTCTTCAAGGTATAGGCATGTAGGATCCGGAGGGTGTGCAGAGACGGGAATGCCCACGTGTCGGCGAGATTCAGCTCGCGCAGCGTTACTACGTCAAGCCTCTTCACGGCCGAAGGGCAGAACGGGAGTACAGGGAAGTCCGAGTCCGAGGTGACCCGCGTACTGTTCTTGGGGAGCACCATCACCAGCGGTGGGCGCACGAGCTCGACTACCACCATCGGTAGGCGAACGATTTCGTACCAGGCTGGCACGGGCGGCGTGCCAGTGTAGTCCACGGCGGCGGTGAAGAGCCAGGGATAGACGTGCTCCCGAAAGCCCGTGCTTGTCGCGCGCAGGGCGGCCCAAATGCGCGTGACCCAACCTGGCACGGGCGCGAGAGTGTGCAGCTCGACGTGGGCGAAGAGCAAGGGATCGACGCGCTCCCGGAAGGCCCGGCTCGTCGCACGCAGGGCGACCAGCGTGCCGAGGTCGGTGATGTTGTCGACGATGCTGTCGGCGATATGTGGGAGGCCGTCGTGCATGGGTGCAGGTTGCGTCGGAGAGGTGATGCAGAGAGGGGAGAAAGTCACCTGTTGCTATATACGTGTTTACTCGCGACGCGCGACTAACTTTGTTTATCGCGTGGCACCGCTTTGGCATGTGTCATGACGCGACGAGGTCATGACGCGACGAGGTGAGGGGGGGGGTGGGGGATAGATGCCCGCATGCCCGTGTAGCGATGCAGTAGACGGCCCCGGCCCAAAGGCAGGCACGTCGGCCCCCTTGCGCGCAGCACAGCATCCATATTGCGCCGACCTGCAGGCGGCTTCTCACCTACAGACAAAGACCCAGCAGATGCAAGGGAGGCACAGGCAGCACAACAGCAGTTTTTCCTTAGACCCCGGCTTGCGCTTCCTCCTGCTGCTCCTGCAGAAGTGGCGATGCTCTGCCGCACGGCGGATATCAGCCTGGAACGCCTCGTCCTGTCGTCAGCTCGCCGCCAAGGCCGCATACTCACTGCCGGTCCGCTCCGGGCCTGGATCCACGGGCCCTCGGTGCCGATCCTGTCGTCGCCCAGCTCGGCGTGCCACTCGTCGCGGGGGACGAAGCGCGTCTGCTCGAGTAGGCGGTCGACGAAGCGCTGGCCGTCGTCCCGGCCCAGGGGGAGGCGCGCAGCGATGTCGTCGCGGTGCGCGTGGAACCACTCAGCCACCGGCTCGTCGAACCACTCAGCTACCGGCTCGTCGCTGCTGCTGCCGCCCAGCTCCTCGAGGCCGACGACGGTGATGCGCGGGTTCTCAGCCTCGAGGTCCGCGCGCAGCAGCGTGACGGCTAGCCACCCGGCCACGAGGATGAGCGACCTGTGATTCTGCTGCGTAAAGTCAAAGGTGAGCACGATGTCCTTGGCGCGCGTGCGCCCGAGACGCAGGACGTGCTTCCAGGCCGTGACCCGGTCGTCGAGGAAGAAGGGCCCGGCAAACAAGACGTGCAGCACCAGCCGCTCGACGGACGGCGGGACGGACATCGTCCTGGGCATGCTGTCCCACGTGCCGATCCAGTAGTGCTCGACCAGTGTGTGCGGCTGCAGCTCCGAGATCGTCGCCGTGTTCCCCTTCCAGATACGCAGGGTGTGCAGGGACGTGAAGGCGCGCGCGTCGGCCAGCGACATGCCGTATAACGTCGCGAGGTCGAGGGTCTTCACGGCCCCTGGGCGGAAGGGGAGCACGGGGAAGTCGGAGCGCGTGGAGATGCGGGTACTGCTGCCCGGGAGGACCATCACCGTCCGGGGGGGTGAGGGTGTAACAGTGTCGCAGGAAGCTGGCGCGGGCGCGAGGCTGTGCAGCTCGACGTGCGCGCAGAGCACGGCGTCCACGCATGCACGGAAAGCCCGGCTCGTCGCGCGCAAGGCGACTAGCGTCTCGAGATCCGTGACGCTGTTGACGATGCTGTCGATTATATGTGGGTGGCCGTCGTGGAGCATTTGAGAGGTGATGTCGAGAGTGGAGGGCGGAGCAGCCAGTCTTATATACTCTGCAGGGGCCCTCGTGTGGCACGCACCGCTTTGAAAATGCGATAACCGCCTCGGCAATGCGATACACCAGTCACGCACCACATGTGCCAAGCGAACACACACACTTGTGTAACGACTCAACGGGACTGGGCGTATGTGTGGTAAATGTCAATGAGCCGTCGGGTGCACCGGTTCCACAGGTTCACGCCCATGCCTGTTGACGGCTAGTCATTTCCCCAAGCCTTGATGGCTGGCCACAATCGACCCCTTCCCTGCCTTGATCATATGGCTACGCTAGGAGAGCAACTTCACGGTGAAATGCTTCATACGTATCTTGTGTGTATGTACAGAGTGTACGGGTGCGTCGGGCTAACCGTCACCTAAGGAACTTTTGAGAGAGAGAGAGAGAGGATGGAGGTGGTGCAGGTGGTGGCGGGGGGGAGGCGGTCACTAAAGCCCCTATTGTTCAGAGTCCGCATCCTGAATCAGATCAATCCAGAACGGCGAAATGGGAGGTGTGGGGGGTCGCGGTACGGGATCCTTCGCGTCAGATCAGATACACCAAACACTCACCTCTCGCGGCTGCATCCAGTTGCCGTCGATCTCCCTCCGATCCCCGAGCTCGGCATGCCATTCCTCCATCGTCAGAAACTGCAGGCGACTGCAGGTGTCCTTGCACTTTTGGAGATCTTGTCCGGGGTAGGTGGGGTCGATGAAACCCGCTCGGAGCTTTGCGCGAACCGCTTCAGCGGCGTGCGATCGGTCAAAGGAGCACTCTGCCGAAAGGCCGAGACTGGGTAACTTGTCCAGTCCGACAATTTTGATTTTGTCGGTCTCGGCTTTCCGCCAATGGTCTCCATAGTGCCCTGCGGCCAAGGTCTCCACAAATTCTTGAAGGATTCCGGTGATCGATTCGACATGCAGAGCCTCATCGGCCAACGGAGGTGACCACAGTACGATCACGTACTCGGCGCCACTGTGCATGGTATCGAACCGCAGTGGAACTTGACCATCCAAAGCTTGCTGTACGCGGACATGCAACACCACGCGTCGTTTCCATGGAGTAGAAAACCCGATTCGAGAAGAAGCAGACACGCTGAGGAAGTCGACGGCTGCAACACTACCGTCGGGGAAGGAGTTGACGGCTGGGACCGAAGTGGAATCCCCTTGGCGAACAGTTTCGAGCCGCGTGAATTGGTTCGATACTCGCGACAGCAATTTCTCCGCCGTCTCACAATAGATGACCCCTGGGTCGTCCAAAACACGCACAGCGCCAGGGACCCATGGGAGGCGCGGGAATGCGGACGCGACGGGAATCTTGGTGTCGGCCGGCAGGGTGAAGCCCAAGACGAGACTCGAGGTTCCATTCTTCTCAGCGGGGAATGTGTGCAACTGCACGTGTGCGAAAAGGATCGAGTCGACCAGCTCTTGGAGCGCCTTGCAAGTCGCGCGGAGGGGGATAAGGGCGCCAAGCGGCGCCAGTCGCACGATCGTGTCGAAGATGTGTGGATAGCTGTCATAGTCGAGATCGGGGGCCATGGCGTTGCTTGAGTGATGAGAGGTGATGAAGCGAAAGGGAGTGAAAGAGAGGAAGACAAATCGAGTGGGTGGGAGAGGGAAGACGAGAAATCTGGTGATGGTGGCGAGCGGAAGCAACAGCCAACCGTGTGCCACAACATGGCAGCCTACGGGCCCACGGATCCTCGCATGAAGGGCGAGTAGGCAGTTGCATGTGGACAATAGGTGCAGTAGTCGCCGAGTGAGCTAATGAAGCAACACTTGGGTCATACATCCTCCTCTTCATCATACGATCTGGGTGTCCACTGGCGGGTCAGAAGGCCATCCGTGAGACTCGACTCACCCGAGGCTCTAACCAGACGCCCTCAAGCTCCTTCCGGTCCCCGAGCTTGGTGTGCCACTCTTCAAGGGTATGCGATTTCGAATCAAGGGTATGCGTACGCTCGCACGCGGAGTCGAGTACCCCGGAGTACATCATGGAGCGGAGGCTGTCTCTGATGTGGACCTTTGCTGCTTCGGTGTCGATCTCGGTGCTGGATACGCCGTGATCGTTGAGCAAGTTGGGATAGACACTCTCGATGCAGACAAGGGTCATCTTGTAGTTCACACGTCTCTTCACGCTGAAGCTCAAGATTGGCTCAACGGCGCGGAGAAACCAATCTGGTATGTACCTGTACGAGGTCGGCCAGACGACAAACTCGAACTCCCGAAATCCACTGAATGCTAGGGGAACGCAGTAGGATTCGAAATATGGAAACGCCCATCTCGAGTAGTCGTGCTTCATGTGCAGAACCAAGCGTTTGATCCCCTTGACGAACCTCCCGGAAAGGCGGCACTCCGTAGGCACCGTCAAGAAATACACGCCAGTCTTGACATGGGGGAAGTCGTCGGCGAAGTGAGATCCATAGTCCAGGTGCCGACGCAGAGTGTGAACCGAGGTGAGCGCCTTGGCTATGACTTGTGGGACATCCTCGAAGCAGACATCGAGGGTGCTGACCGCGGCCAGGTGGTTTGGGAGGCGTGGACGGCTCGACACGCTGGGGATGGCGCTGCCAGATGGGAGCGTTAGTCAATATGCCTCGAACCAGTTCCAGTTCCGGTTTTCATTCTCTGGAACTTCGTACAGCTCTGCATGGGAGAGGAGATGGGCGTCGACCAGTCGGCGGAGAGAGCGGCAAGTGGCCCGGAGGGACCGCGGCGTAGGAGACGATCGCTTCAATGATGTGTGGGTATGCATCGGGGTGTATCGTCATTGTTGTGTGTATCGTCATTGTTGTCGGCCTGGCGGTCTACTGGGCAAGAGCAGGATATCGATTGAGAAAGGATGAAGAAAGAGGATGACAAGTATGTTCTTGTGTCGGTGGCCGGAAGTGGGCAGGATGTGGGCACATCCACACCAAAGGGCACTTGACACAACACTAGGCTTTCGCACACACATCACGATGCCCACCATCCGTGCCATCGACAGCAGCGAATGCAAACACGAGTTCCAGAACGATGTGTCAGCTCGAGAAAAACTCCTCCATCCGGTGTTAAGGAGTCGGATCTGAAGAGCGTCAGAGGGGCCCAGAATCCGTACCCACTGCTTTCTGGCCGGCAGTCGGCAAGACCCGGCGGGCACAAAAGGTCCCTTTCGGTGTCGCTGAGGGAGTCCTGCCACTCCTCCAAAGTAAGGAATACGGGCTCTGGTGTTGGTCCCTGCCAGTGTTTATGCTTCCTTACGACTACCCCATACCGAGCTATGTGCCTTGCCGCGATTGCCAGACACGGACGGTTTGTTCGCCACATGAAACGCAGCTCGTTAGCCAAGGCAGCACTATCCCCGCGCTCAATCGTGGCATGAAGGGGGCTTAGCCCGGCCAGCACCTCCCCGGGATGAACCTTCTCAAGTCCCACGATCGTGAATCTGTCCGTGTGGGAGATGTGTGCCATTGCTGTCAAGAACCAGAAGAGCTCTCCTGTACACACGCGGGGGGACGGGAATGGCCAGAGCACGATCACTAGTTCCTCCAGGGATACACTGTCATCCGCTTCATACCGCCCTCTGGGGGTGAGATGACCACCCTCATTCCACAGAAAATGGAGAACGTGTCGCTTCACCCCAGGGACGAACGTGAGGAGGGGACGGCGATGAGAGCGCTGAAGAGCTCCCTCCTCCTCTTGATGCTCCTCCTCTTGATGCAGACAGTCGACCACGGTGGAGACGTTCTTGGGAGCTGAATAGGGATATGTCACTGCTGAAGAGCCAAAACGTCGTAGTGTAGTGGCAGAGGTGAACTGCGACATCATGACGCTGGTAAGAACATCGGCTCCAGCCGGGTCGCTGAGTATGTCGACGGTGAGAGCGGAACGAGGAGCAGGGGGTAGCTTCGAGGTGCCCGGTACCCAAATCATACTGGGACCTGCTTTGAATGGATTGGTGCGGTTCGGAAAGTGCAGGGTGGCGTTGTTTGTGTTGTTGACTGGGAGGACGACGACGTGTGATGCGAGGAGGCTGTCGATGCGGTCGCGCAGCTCATGACACGTCGCGCGGATGGCCCGCTGGGCTTTGAGGGAGGAGACGGAGATTATGAGGTCGATGAGGTAGGGGAATGCCGTGTGGTCTATGACTGTTGGCATTGCGGATGAGCACGATAGAGAGATGGAGAAGAGTCGAACAATGAGTTGAGGTGCTACGTATATGTACGTGGGAAACCTCCACCAAGCAACCAGTGACGAAAGCGGGGCTCCTCTATGGTGACAACAATCTTGGCCTCCGTCAACACGAGCTACCCGTCCAAGCTCGACTGCATTCCAAGGAAAACCACTAATGTATACTGCATAGACTACTACGATTACATTCCTGCCTCTTGCTCTTACTTGCTGTACGTCTCCGCAATCTTGACGAGAGTCCTGACGCCGAACCCAGTACCCTGAATAGGCGTGTACCCGTGCGCCGCGAGGCTGTTGAACGCAGGTCCGGCGATGTCAAGGTGTCCCCAGGTTGCGTTGCCAGCAAAGGGCTTGAGGAAGATACCGCCCTTGAGCATGCCGCCGTCGCTCGCTCCCGTGTTCCTGTAGTCGGCCACAGGCGAGACCATGTCGGCGAACATCTCCTCGGGGAACGGCATGGCCCAGAAGCCCTCTCCTGTGGCCTCGGAGGCGGTACGGGCCGCGGCGATGGCCGGGTCGTCGCCCATCAGGCCGGCGACACGGTTACCAAGCGCGGTGACTTGTGCGCCGGTGAGTGTCGCGATGTCGTACACGAGGTCGGGGTTCTCCTGGACTGCCTTGGCGAGACCGTCGGCCATGACGAGGCGGCCCTCGGCGTCGGTGTTGGTCACCTCGACGGTGTAGCCCGCGTACGAGGTCCAGATGTCGTCGACACGCTGTGCGTTGCCGTCCGGCATGTTCTCGGCAAGACACAGCCACGCGGTGACGGACGTGTCGAGGCCGAGCTCGGCCGCAGCCAGCGCAGCGTGGAGCACGGCTGCCGCGCCGGCCATGTCGCTCTTCATCGTGACCATGCTGGCTGAAGGCTTGAGGGAGAGGCCTCCCGAGTCGAAGGTGATGCCCTTGCCGACCAGCGCGATGTGACCCTTGGCCTTGTCGGAAGCGTATGCGACCTTCACCAGGCGAGGAGGCCGGCTCGATCCGCGACCGACACCGAGGATGAGGTTCATGCCTTCCTCCTCGAGGCGCTTCTCGTCCCAGACCTCGACGGTGACGCCGTTGACACCCTGCGCGGCAGTGTTGACGTTCTCGACAAACGTCTCGGGGTAGAGCACGTTTCCGGGGGTGGACACGAGCCGGCGTGCGGCCTTGACGTGCTTGGTGAGCACGTCGGCGCGGGACACGACGTCGCTGGCGTTGTCGACGTTGGTAGCAATCGCGACGTTCTTGGCCGCCTGCGTCTTGCCCTGTGTCTTGTACTCGGAGAACACGTAGGCACCGAGTGCGGCACCCTCGGTGACGGCGTTGAGGTTCTCCGCGCTGTCGGTCGGAAGCATGACGGTGACCTTGTCGGCGCCGGTCAGAGACCGGAGGGCAGAGCCAGCGGCCTGGCGGAGCTTCTCATGAGTCGGGGTAGCAGCGCCAAGACCGACGACGACGACCGTGTAGCCGTCACCTGGGACACGGACGACCGAGTTGGCTGCGCCGGTGAACGCGAGGGCGGGTAGCGCAGCTGCGACCTTGGCGTTGGCGTCGCTGCCGAGGCCGGCGCCGACGATGCTGACGCCGGCGCCGTCAGGCTTGGCTCCGACCACGACAAACTGCGCGCCGGCGACGTCGCCCTCCTTGACAACCGTGAGCGTGGTGGTGCCCTCCTGGGGCTTGCCGTCGTTGTCGCGCGCGAGGAGGTGGTAGCCTCCCGCCGTAGTGGCCTCGTGGACGAGGCGCGACTCGAGGTGCTCACCCACGAGTCCGGTATCGGACACGGGCGCCAGGTGGGCGGCAGTGCTGCCGAGGAGCAGGAGGAGACTGAAGAGAGCAGTGGGGCGCATTGCGAGGCGAGGTGGGGAGTCGACGGGGGGTCGCCGCAGCGCGCTTTAAGTATGGCCCCCTGGGAGTCGCCGACGGTCCTCATCATGGTCAAGGTTGGGGCTGGTTGTCGTTGCCTTGGCAGTCCCCATGGTCTTGAACAAGGCAGCAACTTGCGGTGGACGCAACTGAAGTTCGCTTGAGCAGCCATCGTAATACGTCATGCCGCGCGGACGCCAAGGAGGAAGCACATGGTATCATCGACCTAGCGCCATCTTGGCTATGATTTAGCGATAAGGTTTGCCATGTTTCGCCTGCAATGTATCGTAATCCCCACTGCAGTGTCCACAGTCCCACCGTGGTGCTCCACCCCAGCCTGCCGTCCGAGCTAGATCCAGCTTGCTCCGCAGGCACCTGCTCCGTGCCTCCCATTCGCTCAGCCACAGCAGCTCGCCTTGGCGGTCGCATGGTCGCATCGAACCATACTCAGTCTGAAACGTGGTTCCAGTCATGCGGACTGGATGGAAAGCTGTATTCTAACGTCGACGTCAATGAGCCTGCCGTGCCTGCGGCTGTTCGCAGCAACAGGCACGGTTCGAGGCGTCGGGCCTTGAAGGGGTCTTGGTATTACGACGGCCGACTGCAGAGAAACAGGCTCAGAGCTGACCGAAGGCTGGTGTGCTAATAGTCTCGTGATGGCCAGGAAACGAGCGGGCGGAGCATGCGCCGAGCGCTGTGGAGAATGAGCTGCCAAGCACATGGCAGTCATCTCGCGAGGTCTGGCATCCGCACTGTGTCTGCGCGTCTCGGAGCGAATGCAAATGCTGTGCTGGGCGCTGACAACCCACATCACTGTCACAGCGGTACATAGCTCAAGGGATACATCTGGGGTCAATCAGCACATGACGGACGGCTGAACGCACGCTGACTACTTCTTCTCGTTCTTGTACAGGTTGGGAGCGTAGTACTTGGCCGACCAGCGGTTCCAACGCTCAAGGGGATCCTTAGACTTGGGTTCCTCGCGCGACGTGGGCTGTGACGACTCGGCGTTTAATGTGCCTGGGTTGGCTGCCTGCTGGGCTGTCTGCTGGGCGATGTACTCGTCCGCCGCTTTCTGTGAGGCCTCGACGGCAGCCTGCTCGTCGGCGCAGCGCTGGTACAGCTCCGAGAGCTCGTCGTCGTGCTTGGCAAATCGCGGGTTGCTGCGCGGCGCGTACCCGGGAGGCTGCTGCTCGTGGTTGTACGTCGGGGGCAGCGTCTCTGTGCTGGTGCGGGGCTGGGTCATGGTCGATGGATGTGATGGATGGATGGAGTGGTGTTGACGACGTCGTGGGAATGCGACTCGGGCAGCAAACTCATGTCCGAAGCGGGGCCCCTCGCACGTGGCAACGATCACCGCCTCGACCTCGATCCTCGGGATAATTGCAACTCTTGTGCCTCCCTTCTCTCTCGTCTAAGTGATTACAAATGGGTAATTGGCTGGTGATTGCGACGGGTTCTTCACCGAGGTGTGCATGCAGTGGGCCCCCAACGTGCACAGCGTGATCGCCGTGACCTCTCCGGCTGTGTTTCTGCTATTATAGCTCGCGGACAGATGCAGCGGGGACCACGGAGGGACGGTTTCACCGCAGGCGCGTATAGACAGACACAGTGTCTACCCACGACCATCCTTTTGCCGATGCTAACCTTGCAAACGCACCAAGACTTGCGAATATGAGACAAGCGTCCGAAGCGAGGTGGACGAGGCCGGGCCAAGCGGCGGGGCAGGCCGGCAACCCCGTCAATGACGTCATGTCCGCCACCACGGAAGGATGGATGATTCAAAACACCAAGAGTCATCACACGTCGACATCCCTTCCGCACTTTGCTCCTTTTGCTCTCCACTCAACCATGCCAGCGACAATAAACCACTCGGCATATCCCTACATATTCGACCTGGTAGTGGAAAATGCGCCGTTCGCGGCGCTGCTCCAGCTCCGCGCGACGTCGCGCGCCTTCCGCGAGCGCGTGGGGCCGCGTATCGACCAGCACCTGTCACGGCACCTCATGCTCGCGCACGGCGAGGAAGGTACCGTGCTGCAGCCTGCCGCGCGTAAGGGCAAAGCTCTAGACGAGGGATGGTGCATCACCATCGCTCCTGCTGCGCTCGAGGTCCTCGATGTCGACGTTGCCGACTTCTCGCCGCTCGAGCTGGCCGCGGCCGTTCACGATAGCACCTCGCCCGCGCTGCGAACCCTGCGGCGCTTCAATTGGCCCTCCAACACATCCTTCAACCCGTTCACTATCCCCTCAGTGGCCCTCGCCACCGTTGTCGACTTTGTCGATCTCTCTACCCACCCGCCGAAGGCGAAGAGCGCACCGCTGGTCGATACCGGCGTCCACCGGCACGTACTCCATGTGCGGTGGAACGAGAGGGAGCACCCTCCTGGATACATCGACACGATGTTCTGTCTTCCCATCGTACCCGAGTTCGTCCTTGCTCTATGGCCATTCTCGGAAGCGAACGCGACGGAGCCATCGGCACAGGTCACCGTCGACATTTGCAGGCTGTTCCGTGCGGTGATCCCAGCGGAGCAGCGCCCACACATCACAGTTGTGGGCCTGGAGCATGTCGACCCGAACCAGATCGTAGACGGGAGGGAAGAGCCGATACCACGTGATTGCTTCGACACCACAGTGGCCGCCTACCGCGCGACAATGAGCAAGTACCTAAACAATCTGCGGGGTCACGGGGATCCGGAGCTCGACTTCGAGTGCATCACCTTCGAGGAATGGTGGAGCCGTCTTGGAGATCAGAAGCACGACATCGGAGTCTGGCCAGACGAGTGGAAGCTTAGGTGAGGAGCAGCGTCGGAGTTTCAGGCGCTGACTTGACAGCTCGGGGACGTCGCACCGCCGGCGCAAGCGCACTGAACGTGCAAAGCATGGCGGAGAGCAAGTGGTGACTACGACATGCTCTGCTGTCGAAGCATAGGCTCGACGTTCGAGCCCGCCTGCCTACAGTGCACTACACCACGTCATCAGACGCCTCGTCCGGCCTACATGACCCCACATCCTACTACGAACCATGGCAACTACTGGCCCACATCACATTGATAGACAACACAGCACTCTTTCCTGACCTATGCAGCATTTGCAGCATCCACGGTGCTGGGGCGCTTCGCCCCCTCCCGCGGATGCCAACCAGGGACTGTCGTGGTATCTGGCCGACAAAGCCCAAGGGCTTCGACCTTCCGGTCACGCTGTTCACACTGAGGAGAATGCAGGCGCTGGGTTAACGATGGATGGAGCCGCATGCCAAAGCCGGTCTGTGCCTGTGCTGCCCACCGTCACATGGTTTCACCGACACGGCGCCCACGGCGCTTGTCAGGCTGCACTCAATACGGTCACTGTTGGTTGTGCGCAAGCTTACACTTGGTCCCCCGGTCAAACCCGTAGGTCTGCTGGGCGAGCGCCCACAAGGATGCTTTGCCGCTTGCGTTTGGGGCAGAATCATCGGCACCCGACTCAAACATCATGTCCCCGCGCATCGACGCGGGCTAAAGCCCCAAGGCGTACCAGTGTATGTTTGAGAAGAACGTGTGGCAAGCGGTAGTGGGAAGGCAATGTGTGCCCAGATGCTCCGCTGGGCCACTGGGCAGTAATGGTCCCATGGCGAGGCGTGCCAAGCAGGGTCAGGGACGTCTTGCCGTCGTGCCACAGCGGTAGACGGCAAGGTCGATTTGGTTGCGGCGCGTCCGTTTCGACCCGAAGCCACGATGGCGCCATGTCGCAGCGCCCATGTGATGGTGCTGAGAGAAGGGATGGAATAGGGACACGACGGCGTGCGTCGGGCGAGCCGATTCCATGGCGGGTGGGTGGACTGGGGGAGTTCATGTCTGTAAATAGACTGGGGGACGTGGCCAGGCAGGGAACAAGCCCCTCAAGCCATCCAGCCCCTGAATACGTCATGCAAATGCCAGGGGCTCGAATCCGCTGGTATCGACGCTTAGGAAGCATCAGTGCGGCTATTGTCCGAAGAGGCCCCCACCCGCCCCCAGTCTCATAGGACCACCAGGCTCTCACACTTTATCCAGCAGGCCGAGTGGTAATGGATGCGCACTGGGATCAGAGGATGGATCAGATACATCGCTATGCCGAATCTGCGCTGTATGCCATCAAGCACGCCGACGACATGTCTGTCCTGTTGAGACGGAAAGCACCGATGCATAAACATGTACTCCAGCCACACCAATGACCTGCCTGCAGAATCATGTGGCTCATGGGCGCCCCATGCGCCAGCGCCAGGGGAGCACACATCAGGGGCAGGGGCACGTTCACACCTCGCTCAGGGCAACCTTGCGCCACGGGATCCATGTCGCGAGGACATCCTCGTCCGGCCCAAGCGTGGCAAACCATGCCTCGTGGGACAAGTAGTCGGTCGGGATGGGCTTGGGCCAGAACTGGACTTGAACAAAGTCGGACGTCGGCGCCACAATGGTGAGGGTGGTACCTGGCCCGGTGGCCTTGCGGTACATATACTGGATGAACTTGCCGATTTCATCGCTGGAAGGGGTAGCGGCACCGGTAACGGGCGAGTCGAGCTCCGGCTGCGGCCACAGGACGAGCGTGAACTTGAGGCCGTGGCGGTTGGTGTTGTGCAGGTCATAGTGGGGAAGTGAGGCCGTAGAGCTCGCGTCCCAGCGCACATGGAAGACGTGGTGCTCGTGGCAGGACAAGAGGTTGAGTCTGCCCCACTTGCCCGAGACGTCGCGGAGGTCGAGGTAGTCGACGACCGTGTGGACGTCTTTTATGCGCACATGGTTGCTGCGCGGATTGGCTCCCCACGGCCTGGAGGGCGGGGTGCGGCGGATGGTCGTGAGGCGCGAGAACGCCTCACGCTGATGGCGCGCCATGCACCGGTGCACTGCGAACCCGGCATTCACGCCGCCGAGGTCCAGCACGCGCACAATGTCCGGGCGGTGCAGCGCGCGCTGAGTGCAGCTCGGCGTCGTGAAGACAAACCGCGGCGCCGCGCAGTTCAGCTCTGCCGCACTTTCTAGGTGCATCGCGACGTGGGTCACGCGCCGGCGCTCGCGACGGCACGTCGCGCTGAAGGCGAGGCGTATCTTCGGGTCGGCGTGCTCCAGGATGAGGTCGATGAGGTATGGGTAGGCTGAGTACTCGATGAGCACCATGGTGGCTGGTGGTTGTGACGAAGGGAGGTGTTGTTGTTGGGGCTGGGTGCGCTCACACTCGACTCTTAAATGCACCAGCGCCGGTCCTCGCGCCTTGGGTGCGTTGAGAGAGGAGGCGGCGGAAGAGGAGCGCCAGCTCGTTGTTCCACTCGCACCCTCCTTCCATGGCACACTCGCTCCGGCGCCACATCTCCGCCCCGGGAACCACGGTGCCTGTGCATCGTACAGTACTGCATCTTGTAACTCAATGAGCTTCGGGTCTACAGGACAATGATCTGACTTGCATATTCACGGAGCCACAGCTTAAGTCACGATCCTAGAACGCTACCAATTGTATATCACATTTGTCTGTGTGCGTGCACGTCGCCCTCTGCCTGCAGACTCGACTTCCCTGCCCGTGCCTCAAGCATCACAATCACTCGCCTTGTGAGTTTAGCAGAGCTCGCAGCCAAGGTGATACTCACATGTCCGGCAATCTGTGGCCACGGAATCCATGTACCCAGTGTATCCTTCTCGCGCCCCAGCGTGGCAAGCCACTCCTCGTGGGACATGTAGGAAACAGTGCTGCAGTTGTCGGTGGCTGGGACCCGGACGAGGACGAAGTCGGTTGTCGGTGCCACAACTGTGGCCTGCAGCTGGAAGCGCGTGAAGTACAGTGACTCGATGAACTTCTGGAGGCCTACCTTGACGTTGCAAAAGGTACCGGGCGCCGGGGGGTCGCCTTCCGACACTGGCCACAGGACGACAGTGAACTGTGTGCAGATTTTGCGGAGGTAAGCCAAGTGGAACTGCGGAAAGTGGGCGGGCTTGTCCCTGCCGATCGTAAAGCGCAAGTGGAGAATGTGACTGCTGCGGCAACAGTGCATGTTGATACCACGCCAGTGCCAGTCGGCCAGGCGATCGAAGTCGATGTAGTCGACCAGTGTGTCGACATCTGGCAGACGGAAGAGATTCTTCATGAGCTCGAGGTTCGGGGGCACGGTGGGCGGGGCACGCCGGATGGTGTTGAGGTCACGGTACGAGTCACGTTGCCAGAGCTTCAGGCGCCTGAACGAGGCATAGTTCACCGTACGTCCGCCGAGATCGAGTACCGTCACGAGTCCAGGGCGGTAGTCGACGCCAAACATGCAGTTCGGCGTGGTGAACGAGAATCGCGAGCCGTCATGGTGCAGCGCGACGTGGGTGATGCGCCGGCGCTGGATGCGGCAGGTCGAGCTGAACGCCAGGCGCGTGGCCTTGGTCGCGTGCTGCAAGATGCGGTCGATGATGTGGGGGTAGGCCTCGTGGTCGATCGTGGTGTGGGTGGCGTGCGGGCAGGTCGAGATGACAGCCAGCAGCGTGACCTTGTCCGCATACTGCAGGATGAGCTCGACGATATGCAGGTAGGCCTCGTAGTCGATAGTCGCCATGATGACTGGTGAAGCGTGGGTGGTGCGTGCTAGAAGGGGTGTGATGATGATGATGAGGATGATGATCAAGATCATGGTGAAGGTGATGATGGTGGTGATGAGGGCACCTGAACTTCACTATAGAGCACTTCAGGGAACGCCTCGGCAGCCCTCGCCACCTGGCATGGATGACGAGACGCGCCAGAGTCGCGTTATCCATCGGTGTGCTCGCTCACGCCCTCGGTGGATCACACAAACCCCACCCTTGCTGACGTTGACCGATCCCAGCCCCCTATTGTCCTGAAGCGAGCGTTGCCTGTGCTCACTGTGCATCGGGATAGTAGGACACGCCCTGAGAGCAAGACCAGCCGCCACACGTGCATGTGCCGTCGCCTCAGGCCCCAGCGACTACTGTCGGCTTCTCAGACTCGTGCATAATGACTCGCCTGTTGAGGTCAGTTGCTGTCAAGTTGGAGACTCACACATCACGCAATCTCTTGCCACGGGATTCATGTAGCCAGTGAATTCGTCTCGGGACCCAGCGTATCATACCACTCGTCGTAGGACATGTACTCAATCGGGGTAAAGGTCGATGAGAGCTTGATTTTGAGGTAGTCCGCGGCCGGTGCCACGACTGTGATGCTGGTCCCGATGACCCGGTAGTACAGTGACTTGATGAACCGCCGAATGCCATCTGTGGACCCACGAGGGATAAAGGAGCCTACAGTAACGAGTACCCGCCCGTCGAAGGCGGCCACAGGACGATAGTGAAGCGGATTTGGGGGCTGCGGGACTGTGCAAGCTCGAAGACGGGGAACAGAGCCGCCGTGTCGGTGCCGTGCGCCCAGCGGATGTGCAGAATATGGCGCTCGAGGCAGGAGACGACGTTGATCCGGTGGAAGCACCAGTCGGAGAGGCGGTTGAGGTCGATGTAGTCGACCACTGTGTGGACATCCGGCAGACGAAAGTGGTTCTTCAACACCACGAGACTTGGCGGCAGGGTGGGTGGTGCGCCGCGGATGGTGTGGAGCTTGAAGTACCAGTCCCGATCGCGGGGTGGGAGGCACCGCCGCGTCGCATAGGTGAGTGTGCGTCCGCCGAGATCGAGCACAGACACGAGCTGCGGCACGTAGTCGACAGACCACCTGCAGTTAGGTGTGCTGAACGAGAGCCCCGCGCCGTCATCGCGCAGCACGACGTGGGAGACGCGCCTGCGGTGAAAGCGGCAGGTCGAGCTAAAGGCTATGCGGGTAGCCTTGCCCGCGTGCTCCAGGATGAGCTCCACAATATGTGGGAAGGCTTCGTGGTCGATTGGCGTAACAATGACCGGTTCGTCTCTTGGAGTCTCCGATTCTGGCACAGGAGCTTGGTCGTCGATTGTCGTACCGCTGGACTGTTGACCTGTTGGAGTCTGGGGTGCTCGCAGAAGGATGATGGTGATGATGATGTGTGGGTCCGCATCCTGCACAGTTACATCGACGATCCGCGGGTACGCTTCGTGGCCGACTGTCGTCATGCGTGCTACTGGTCTTCTGTGTGCTGGTAGGAGGGTGATGCTGATGATGATGAGTGCGTCTACAACTGACTGTTGGGACATGGAGGCCTTGAAGGCAGCCCCTGGTAGCCCTCGACACCTCACACGGATGACTGGGGGCGTTAGAGCAGCGCCCGCGCATTGTCACACCACCGTTCAATGCTTCCTTTTCTCACGACCTTTGTGCATCGCGATGCGCCCCGAGGACAAGGCCAGCCGGCAGCCGGCGCCCAACCCTCTCCTCAGTACTCTACATCGTTCTCTGTCTCTGAGACTGGTCCACAATGACGAGCCTGGTGAGGTGAGGTCAACCGAGTTCACTGCCACGTTCAACACTCACAGCAGCCTTTACTGCATAGCGCGGAATCCATTTGCCCAACGCCTCCCTCTCGTAGCCCAGGCCGGCAAACCAGTCCTCGTAGGCCATGTACTTGATCGCGTTAATCGAGTTAACTCTGAACGAGAGCGAGAGCTTGATGCGGACGTAGTCGGCGACGGGGGCCACGACGGTGATGCGAGAGCCAACAACCTGGTTGTACAGAGACTCGATAAACGTCTTAATTCGGTCCCCGGTCGCGGTCCCTCGAGTCACCTGCGAGGTTGACGAGTCGCTTTCCGAGGGAGGCCACAGGACGACGGTGAATCGCAGCCAGCAGTTCTGCGGGAGGGCAAAGCGGAAGGCCGGGATGGGAGTCGCCGTGTCCGCGCCATCTGCCTAGCGCAAGTGGAGGATGTGGCGTTGCCGGCAGGTGGAAAGGTTGATTGGGAGGAAGCACCAGTCAGGAAGGCGCTCAAGGTCGATGTAACCCACCACCGAGTTCGTCTGTGGCAGGGGTCCGCGGATGATCCTCACTTCGGGATTTGGAACCACGTTGGGCGGTGCACGGCAGACGCTGTTGAGTATCGGGTCTACCTCACCACGCCAGATTCTCCAGGAGTACCTAGACGGGTAGGTGACAGTCCGTCCTCCGAGGTTGAGCACCGTCAGGACCTGCGGAACGTCGAGGGGAGAATACATGTCACGGGTTTCAAAGAGAGTGAACCGCCAGTAGTTACCATGCAGAGTGACGTGAGAAACCCGCCCGCGCTGACGGCTACACGTCGAGGTGAAGGCCAGCCGCGTGGCGTCGTCCGCATGCTGTAGGATAAGATCGACGATATGGGGATACGCTTCGGGGTCGATTGTCGGCATGCTGCGTGCTGGGGTCTGGTAGGTAGGAGGGCAATGCTGACGATGATGAGTGAATCCAAACCCGACAGCTATAACAACATGGTGTTCTCGCCCTCTGAACGACAGCGCGACTGCAATCGCCCCTCGCACCGAGGGCGAGGGCCGTCAGAGGATCGCCATCCAACCCGCCTATTGTCACACACCCAGCCCATGCTGCGCATGCTCACCCCGATGAGACACCCATCGTGATCTACCATGAGAACAATACCAGCCGTCATGTTCCTCGGGGCCCAGCCACTACCCTCTCTAACCCTCTGCTTCTCGGGCTCCACAATGACTCGCCTGGTGAGGTCAGCAGTGAACTTGCCAGGTTGAAGACTCACAACGGCCTCCAGGAGGTAGGGCTGAATCCATCCGCCCAAGGCATCCCTCTCGTCTCCCAGCGTGGCGAGCCAGTCCTCGTAGGACATGTACTCAATCGGGGTATTAGTGGATGGCTTGACCTTGACGTAGTCCGCGGCTGGTGCCACGACGGTGATGACAATCCCATCGACTTGCTTGTACAGTGACTCGATGAACGTCCGAATGCGATCCGTGGAGGCTGACGAATCGCTTTCCGACGGTGGCCACTGGACAATAGTGAAGCGCAGCCAGCCCCAGTGAGGGAGGGCAAAGTGGAAGGGAGGCATGGGTGTCGTCGCATCCGCGCCATCTGCCCAGCGCACATGGAGGATGTGGCTCTTCCAGCCGGAGGTCAGGTTCATTACGCGATAGTGGTCCTTAGGGACAAGGTTGACGTCGATTTAATCTACAATGGTGTTGGCCCTGGGTAGGCGTAGGCGGGCGCCAAGGCCGTTGGGATTCACACGCACGGTTGGCGGCGCACGGTGGATGGTCTTGAGGACGAGGCGCAGCTCACGGATCCGAGTCTTCACGCGCGGCGAAGGCGCGAAGGCGGCTGTACGTCCTCCGAGGTTGACCACTGTCGCAAGCTGCGTTCCATGGTCGGGAGGAGCTACGGCACGGGGTGTGGTGAGAGAGACCTTCGGGACCATGCCATACAGCGCGACGTGAGAGACCCGCCGGCGCTGACGGCGACAAGTCGAGGCGAAGGCCAGCCGGGCGTGGTCGTCAGTATGCTGCAGGATGAGGTCAACGATGTACGGATGCGCTGCGGGGTCGAATATCGCCATACTGCCTGTTGTCGTCGTGGGGGTTGGGTAGGAGAGTGATGTTGGTTGACAAAGATGAGTAAACTCCGCTCCGATGACTGTATCCAAACTTTAAACATGAAACAACGCGCGGTGTCAGATTCCAACAATCCCACCTCCGCTCTACTAGTCCATGCACCGTGTGCTCGGTCACGACCATTGTGCATCATGATGCATACGCCCTGCATGCCCTGCAAACAAGACAAGGGGCCGGGTTCCCGCCCGTCTCCTCAGCGCCCCAGCAGCAACTTTCTCTAAGCCTCGTATTCTAAGGGTTGTTTACCGTGACTCGCCTAGTGAGGTCTCAGCAGTGTTCACTGCCACGCTGCAGACTCACGGCAGCCTCCACCGCAGTGCGCGGGATCCATGCGCCCAGAGCATCGCTCTCGTCTCCCAGCCGGGCTAACCAGTCGTCGTAGGACATGTACTTGATTGGGGCTGCCGTGAACGTGAGCTTGAGGTAGTCGGCGGCTGGCGCTACGACAGTGATGCTGTTCCCAATGATGTGGCTGTACCTCGACTCGATGAGTGCCCTAATGCGATTCCTGGAGGCTGAGATTTGGTAGCACAGCGACTCGATGAACGCCCTAATGCGGTCTCTGGAGGCCGACGACTCGCGTTGCGATAGTGGCCACAGGACGAGAGTGAAGCGCAGGCGAGCGCTTTCGGGGAGCACAAAGTGGAAGGCCTTATAGGGAGGCGATATGTCCGTTGTAACAACTGTCCAGCACAAGTGGAGGATGTGGCGCTTCCGGCAGGTGGTCAGGTTGATTTCGCGGTGATGGCAGTCGGGGACGCGGTTGAGGTCGATGTAGTCCACAATCGTCCTGACGATCGGGAGGCGGGCGCGGCTTTCCCTCACTGTGAGATTCAGAGGTGCGGCGGGCGATGCGCGGCGGATAGTATCGAGGATGAGGCGCCTCTCGTGGAGCGACCTCCCCAAGGATGACTCAGGGGGGCAGAAGGTGGCTGTACGTCCTCCGAGGTCGAGCACCGTCACGAGTGGCGGACAGTAGTCTCGAGAGCGTGCGCGATTGGCCTCATCGAGAGAGAAACCCGCAAAACGACTCAGGCCACGGGTCGTGTTGCGAGAGCTTCTCGGGGCTTCACAATCATTCAGCGCGACGTGAGATACCCGCCTGCGCTGAAGGCGGCAGGTCGCGGTGAATGCCAGCTGCGTGCGTGGGTCCGCATGCTGCAGAATGAGATCGACGATGTGCGGATACGCTACGTGGTCGATTGTCGTCATGCTGGCTGTTTGAGTCGTGGGGCTTATTGGTAAGAAGGCAATGATGATTGTGATGAGTCGACGACCATAGTGAGTGGATCCAAACTCGACGGCTGGAACATGGCGCCAGAGCACCCTGAACGTCGCCTCCAAGCCGAGGCGCGCCGAGGTGCGTCAGAGGAGCGCCATCCAAACGCCCATTGTCACAAAAGCAGTCCATGCTCCCTGTGCGCCTGTGCTCACAATGATAGTATGTACTTCGTGATGCGCCATGCGAACAAGGCCCACACGCCTCCTGAGCGCCCCAGTCACGGGGGCAGCAGCAAGATACTCTCTCCTCAGCCATTGGCCTCCTTGTGCGTGCTGCCCGCCTAGCCATCTCAGCCGCCGCCGCCGCCGTCGAAAAGGAAATCCCCGTAGTCATTGTTGAACAGGTCGGCTAAGATGCGGTCGACGTCCACACTGCGCAAGCCGGGAATGGCGGTGTCGTCAAGCCAGGGGCTTGGGATAGTCGTCGTGGAGCCGGTGGTGAGCGCCGGGGTCCCTGTAGCGGTGCCCATGGGCGTCTGGGCGAGCTTGCGCACCCGCTCGTCCATGATGTTGATCATGGCGCGCGCGACGTTGTCGCACATTGTGCCGATGGTCCGCGTCCCGGGTTCCAGAACCAGGATGCCCCCCTCTCCCTTGAGCAGAAGATCGGCGACTGCCAGAAGGCCGGCCTTGGCGCCGCCCCACTCGTGGATGCGGCTCTTCTGCCGGAGTCTGCGCTCGAACTTCTCGGACCCCACAGGGCCGACGAGCACGATTGACCCTCCCTGTATCTCCTTGAACACGCTCGTTCCGTCCACAGCCATGGCCCATAGCTCGTGCCATGGGTGGAGATCCGTGGGCAGGAGCCGTTGGAACGCGCCGAGGATGGCATCAAGCGACGCCATGCGAGATGTCGAGAGGAGTGAGAGGACCTCGTAGCCGACGGGTCTCGGGCTTGCGGTGAAGAAAGCGAGCACATCTGGAGTGTTGTACGATCGCCGGAGGGCTTGCTGAAGACGCACAGCCGGGTCGATCGAGGGGTCTGGGGGGAGATGGTGCATGGCCATGAGGAGGCGCAGTGCGGTCCTTTGGATCTTGCCGTCGCGCTGAGCAGAATAGATCGCACGGGACATCAGCCATGGCCGTACTGATGGCTCGCTGGGATCGATAGAATAGATACCTGACATCAGCACTGGACCACACGACCGCGTGAACTCACTCAGCGCAGTGTTGAGGAGATCCTCTGTCTCCTCGCGAGCTTCTTTCGACCTGGAGAGCATCTGTATGCCGATTGTGACCACGTCGGTTGCGGCAATGGTGCCATGCGCATGCTGGTCGAGTGCAGCGTACATCTCGTGAAGCGTCTGCAGGACCTGGCCATCACGGATGATTCGGTCGCACAGTGCGAGCTGGCCGAGCGCACGCGCCCGTGCCGTTTGGTCATCGGAGACGAGATGCGTCGTCCATGCCTGGCCAGAAGCGGAAACCAGGTTTCGCGCTGAACTCATCGCAGCATCGAGGTCGGCTGGAGCAGATGGGCGGTCGCGCTCCAGCTCGGATGAGACGCGCAGCGCCGTGTCGAGGAGTGCCGTCCAAGTGAGGTCGTCGGGAGATGATACAAGCGAGTGCGCTCCTTGAAGCTGGCCCAGAATGTGCGACGCGGCGACTTGTGTCATTGCACTCTTGCCAACCAGTGTTGCCTCACGGACGACCTGTCCTGGGAGCACACCGAAGGGCATGAAGAGGTCAAGCATCTGCAAGGCATGCAAGGTGTCGAGCGAGGCCGGGAGGTGCCGCTGCACCTCGCCTCGGAGTCGCGGTACCTCATCGGCCAGAGCTTGCAGAGTCGAGACTGGGAAGTTCGGTGTGTGCATACCGCACAGGTACCACATGAGGCATTGGAGGAGCTTGGCTGAGGTGGATGCGGCGTTCGTCGGCCGCGAGAGGGGCGGCAGGACGGGGTGGATGAGCAGGAGCTGGTGGTAGCTGCAGAGTGAGCGACACACTGTACCAAACAACGACTTACGCGACTTGAACGCCCTCTGATCTAACAACCCAGCTTCTCAGCCCACCTTTCGCCTCCCACGCATACGCAATGTGCAGCATCTCCGTGGTGAGGGTCAACGGGCGGGAATGGTATCGCAAGCTGCTCTTCCCGCCGTGCTGGGTCGGCTTCTCGGGTTCGAAAGTCGAGAGCAGTCGCTGCGCATCACCATCCTCCCCGGCCTCACGCGAGGGCTCCACCACGCGCGGTCGTGACGGCCCCGGAGCGTTGTCGTCCGCCTTGCGCTTCTTGCTCGGCGCGCCGCGCGTGCTGGCGAGCACGACGCACTCCTCCCGCAGCACGCGGCACCGGTGGCACTTGAGCTCGGGCGCCAGCGGCGTCGGGCTGTCCGGAACCCCCTCGTCCGGCAGCTCGCAGCGCGCCTTGCGCTGCCGGCACAGCTGGCACGAGCGGCGGGCGATGGAGCGGCGCGGGGTCGTGCTCGGTGGGGCGGGGGAGGCCGATGCCGAGGCGGGCGGGCGATCCGCGGCCGGCATTGTGGTTATAGGGCTCGCAGTGCTCCTCTGAGTCCGTGTTTGGTGTGCTCGTTGACTGAGAAAGCTGGAAGTTGGAGGTGTCAAAGTCAGAGCTGTTTGTGAAAGCAGTGTCGACGAAACGGTGGTGCGAGTGAATCCCTCCACAATTAGAACACTCTGGGGCTCCACAACCTGGGGCCCCGGGTCCGAACGCTCAAGACTGCAATGGTGCGGCTGCAACGATGCGATGCATACAGCAGTCCTCGGGTTGATCAGAGTCGGGACAGCAGTCCCAGCGTACACTGTTGTCATGAACGACCCGCCCGTCGCAGGGTGGGCCTGTAAGCACAATTCTTGCATCGCTATCAATGGAATCGTATCGCGCGGGATGGGTGGCAGGGGATGGCCTGCTGAATCCTCAATATCGTTCGCCGATGGAATGTGTCGTCTTGGTGTCGATCATATACTTGCGCGCTCAAGGTGCACCGTTGGTCGAAAGCGCGTTCTTCTGATTAGCACTGAATGTGTTCCAGGACGTCATACTTACTATTTGCTCTCCTCCGGCGCATCGACCCACTTGCCAATGAGCTCCTTGTCGTCACCCAACTCCTCCCACCACTCTTCATGGGAGATGTACCTCCACTCCCCGCTGATGCTACCCTTCAACCATTCTGGTCCGACGATTGTCACTTTCTTCGGCTTCCTTGGGACAAAGACATCAAGACAGTGCTGAAGACGATGGCTGGCTCGGCTCGGCTCGAATGCGGACTTGTCGATGGGTTCAGGCCAAAGGACGACAATGCGGTCCAGGATCCAGTGAGCAAATTTAGTCGATATGATGGGCAGGTCGGGAAGTAGATGGTCGTCGTCCCACTGCAGGTGTAGAATGTGGCGATGGAAACAGCTGTGCAGCTCAAGGCGCGGGTGATCATCCGACCAGTAGGTCAACATGTTAACGTTGATATAGTCGACAAGTGTGTGCACGTTCGGCAGACGGACACGATTCTTCTTCCAAGTGTCAGGTGAGGGGGGTGTTGCCGTGCGAAATCGCCGAATCTTCCCCAAGGAAGTGAGCTTGTCTCGGTACTCTCGACGAACCCTCCGCCGGTCTGAGTAGTTCCAGTGAAATCCCAAAAGGTCGATGGCCTGAACCAAGCCGGGGATGAATGGTAGAGGATTGTTCAAAGTGTCGGAGAACAGCGGCGCCGGCATCGTTTCCGAGAAATCGAAATCCGTGCGCAGGCGTACCAGTCGCATCGTGGCCTTCATATTGTCGCGATACTTGCGGGAAGTCGCGCTGAAAATGGCTCGTGTCCCGGGGGTCGCATGAGAGAGGATGAGCTCGATGATGTGGGGAAAGCCTTGATGGTCGATGACGACGGTCATGGCTGTAGAGACGTTGGATGAGGTTGAAAGAGCAGGAAGATAGGTCGGTGGTATGCGGTAGGTATGAAGGATGGATTGGAGCCCTGAACTGCGAGCGGCGGGTTACTGATGGCGAGACATGGGCGAGTGCGAAGACGAGGTAGAGAGCGAGGGGCGAGGGAGAATATTCCACAATGATGTGATCAGCACTCGGGCGCATGGGGCGAAGACGTCCTGCGCAGCGCCACAAAACACACGATCCACTCGTGTGGTGTGTGGCAAGCTCGAGTGTTGGACATGTGGGGATGGCCCTGGAATGGAGGTCCTGCGCCTCGATCCCCGCCACAGAGCCTTCTGCCACCGCTGCCCTCGCCACCGCCTGAGGAGCGATTCTTAACATCAACTCTGTTGTCGACTGTTGCTCTCGTTCCACCGAACTCATCATCATGCCGCTCGACCACACAGCGTACCCGCACCTCATCGACACCGTCCTGACACACTGCGATGTCCCAACGCGCATCGCCTTCAGCTCTACGTCCCACAAGTACCGCAAGCGCATCACCGAAGGCACCACGTCACCCTCCACAACAGCCATGGGCGTCTGGGGTTTCGCGTACCCGGCACCACGGAGCCCGTACCGTTTCTCCCGTCCCTCGTGCACATGCTCGTCCTCAAAGGCGACACGTGGGTGCGGGGCCCGTTCCGATGGCTGGAAATCACCACCCTTCCTTCCCAGTTTCTGCAAAAGCTCACATCCATCGCCCTTGTTGTTCGCCGCGGCACCGCAGCTCGAGACCAGAGCGGGCGGTACAAGTTTGGCACAGTGCCCATGCTCGTCGATGAGCTGGACCTCGACGACAGGGAGCAGGTGGGCCACGTGTCCGCACACGGGATCAGCGAGCTCGGACTCGGAATTAGCAAACACACACACATTCTCCGCCTGAGTTGGTGTGACGACGAGAGTCTGCACGTCGACGACGGGCGGCTGATTCACCGCACCAAGTTCCTCTTCGAGAAGCATGACTGGTATGAGTACGTCCTCGTCGTCGCAGGCTACACCACCTCCGGAGCCTCGCCGACCCTGGGCAGCGCGCTGGACGTTCTGCGTCTCGTACTTTTCGGCCTGAAGAAGAGCTGGGTACCCGTGGACAGCGAGGGCATACGAATCACAATCATCGGGCTGGAGACGACCGACATGATGCTGCCAGACCCCGTAGCGCTTGAAGGATTCGAAGACGTCCCCGAGCGGTATCGACCCGCCGCAGCGTTCCTCGAGAGCGGGCTCGGGCGTATCCTTCACTACGACAACGAAATGTCGTCCGAACTGTGGCGCGCCATAATCCGCTACGAAGCGCTGGATGAGTTGCGCGCGGGCTTGGAGGAACATGACGACGACGGCTTGCTGCTGAACCGAGCTGTTGACTCTTGGGTGGGGGACACAGAGTAGCGGGAGCAGGAGCAGCCACTTGTGCACTTGTGGGCAATGTGGCCCGCTCGGGTCATGGATGGCCGTGTGGGGGGGAGGATTAACGCTACTGTATTCACCGAGCGATGGAGAGCGTTGAACTGATGCACGGCATGCACAGATCCCCCTCATGCATCTCCACAGTGCATGCATGCGTGATTGGCAGTGCAAGTGCATGCTGGCACAATGGGAAAACGTTGTGTCGATGCTGCGAGGATGGCCGCCTGGCGATTTGCCGCCACTGACGCGGCCACCGACGCCGGCCGCGCGGCCGCAGGGACCACCGCCGCCATCCACCGATTGTCGCCGCGCGCCGACGACTTGTCGTTGCACCCATCTCGGCACCATGCCGCTTCTCGACCACACCGCATATCCCGGCATCATCGACACCATCCTGGACCACATTGACGTCGCAACATGCATAGCCTTCAGCTCGACATGCCGCGCATATCGCGCGCGCATCACCCCGGGGCTGCTGCACCACGTCGCGTTGTATAACGACGACGGGCGCGTGGGCTTCCGCGTGCCTGGCACGGGCACGCGCTCAGCGGTGCCGTTCCTCCCGGCCCTCGTGCGCGTCCTCGACCTCGACGGCGACTCGTGGGCGCAGGCTGCACCGCCCGCGCCGGGGATCACGACGCTCCGCCGGCCGCTGCGCGACGCGCTCACGTCCCTCGCGCTCGTTGTGCGCCGCGGCACGGCCATCCAGGATGTCAACGACCCGTACAAGTTTGAGCGGGTGCCGGTTGTCGTCGACGACCTGGATCTCGACAACAAAGTACAGGTCGGTCCCGTGTGCGACCTCGACCTCGGACTCAGCATGCAGACGCATGTGCTCCGCCTACGCTGGTGCGACGACATGCGCGTGCACAGCGACGACGGGCGGCTGATCCACGACACCGAGTTCATGTTCCAGACGTACGACAAGTTCGACTACGTCCTCGTCGTGGCAGGGTACACTGCCTCCGCCGCTCCGCCGAGCCTGGGCAGCGCGCTCGAGGTGCTTCGCCTCGTTCTCTCCGGCCTGGCCGAGAGCGGGAACCCTCCAGATCCTCAGATGCGGATCACAGTGGTCGGGCTGGAGACGACCGACATGGTGGTACCGCATCCTGTGGTGTGTGAGGGGTTCGACGAGGTGCCCGAGCCGTATCGACCTGCTGCAGCGTTCCTCGAGGACGTGCTCGGGAGTATCACCGACTACGAGTACGAGTGGCCGTCGAGGGCACTATGGCGCGACATTATGCGTTATGTCACTTTCAACGAGTGGCGTGCGGGGCTGGACAACGACCTGTTGCGGCGAGTTGTTGACTCCTGGGCCGGGGGCGCAGTGTAGCAGGAGCCGAAACACTAGCAGTCGTTGACGTCGACATGAACATGCATCTCGGTACCTCGTATCTCCAGACAGCCTATTCGGGCTGGCAGTCGACCCAGCTGCCAAACATCTCCAGATCCTCCTTGTACAGCTGGGCATGCCACTGGTCCATGGTGAGATAGCACGTCGAGCGGCGGAAGATCTCGAGGTTGGTCTGGTGGTCGTCGACATCGGTCTCGTCGATGGACATCTCGAACCACGCTGCGAAGGCCTTGAAGGGCTCGAACATATCGGTATATACGAGAAAGTTGCTGTGTAGCTCCCAGAGCATACGTAAAGTGGGCAGTCCCGAGAGGATGCGCAGATCGGTCGCTTCGAGGCCGACGATAGTGAAGGTCGCGTCAAACTCTGGGCCCAGCTCGGTGTGGATGATGCGCCAGAGGAGGGCAAGGAGAATGTTGCGTGCGCGCTTTGGGTGCTGCGGGGCACCAGCAGTCTTGCATGGGTGCAGCACGAAGACGTACTGGTACCAGTCGCGCATGTTGTTCCAGTTGAAGCGTACATGGTCGAGTATGTGGGTCCTGTCATCGTCGCCATCGTCGTGCCACTTCAAGTGCAGCACATGGCGGTGCCTTGACGTCCCGAGGTCGAGGGTGTGCTCCTGGTGCCCAGCGCCAGAGAGGGGCCAGCTGTCAACGTCGATATAGTGCACAAGTGTATCGGCGCAGCGGGAGAGACGAGCAGTGAAGCGGTTGAGCGGGTCGGCTGGCTGCGTGTGCAGCTGGCGAAGGAAGCGGAGATCGATGCCGTTTGTGGTGCGGCCCGAGTAAAGTGTCGTAGGGAAGCCAAGAGGCCCGTACGCACGCGAGGTTACATCGAGGGCGCGCACCAGACTGGGGATAAGCGGCAGGGCGTGCGGGGTGAGCGCACCGCCCGTGTCGGCGTTGAGGGGGACGAGGTGGTATCCGCCGCCGCCGCCGCCGCCGCCGCCGCCGCTTTGGGTGGCGACGAGGGAAGCGTGCGCCAGCTGGCTAGTCAGGCGCTCGCGGTAAGCCTTGCACGTCGCGCTAAAGGCGGCGATGGTGGTAGGGTCGGCGTGGAAGAGGATGAGGTCGACGACGTATGGGAAGGCGGTGTGGTCGAGAAGCGGCGGCGGCATGGTGAAGAAGTGGGTGAAGACAAGGTGGTCTGAGCGCAGGCAGCGGTTTTTATACCACACACTGGGGCTTGCGCTGTTGGAGACACTGATCACTGACACCAGACGTGTGCGACTTGAACGGAGGCGGCCGGTCTCGGCGAGCAGCATACAGCGTCGTTGTAATGTCGCTCGTCACAATGCCTGCATGCGCTGTCTCTACTATCAACGACGCGCGCGCCACCGTCGCAGTCGTCGGCAGTGTCACATCATGCCGGACATACATATCGGTACCTCGTCTATACACACAGCCTATGAGTCCTGGTAATCGAACCAGTCACCAATCATCTCCTGCTCCTCCTTGTCCAGCTCGGCCCGCCACTCGTCCATGGTGAGGTAGCGCGTCGAGCGGCGGAAGATGTCGAGGTTGGTCTCGGTGTCGTCGGCATCGGTCTCGTCGATAAAGAACTCGAACCACGCCACGAAAGGCCTGAATAGGTCGGGGACGTCTTCATTCACGAGATTTTCAGTGCCCAGTGGGTGGAGCTTGCTCAAATCGGTGCCTTCAAGCCCGACGATGGTGAACGTCGCGTTAAACTCTGGGCCAAGGTCCAAGTGGATTGTCTCCCAGAGGAGGCCGAGGAGAATCTTGCGTGCGCGTTGTGGGTTCTGGGCGGCGCCTACATACATGCATGGGTGCAACACAAAGACGTATTGGTACCCGTCGTACATGTTGTTCCAGTTGAAGCGCACGTTGTCGAGTGTGTGGGTGCTCTCGTCGTCGTCGTCGCACCACTGGAGGTGCAGCACATGCCGGAGCTTCGACGTCCCGAGATCCATTGTGTACTCCTGGCGCCCAACGCCAGGGACTGGCCAGCGATCAAGGTCGATGAAGTGCACAAGAGTGTCCGCCTGCCGGGAGATATGAGCGGTGAAGCTGTTGCGTGCGCTGTCGTGGGGCGTGTCCAGCTGGCGGAGAAAGTCGAGAGCAAACCCGTAGTTTCGTTTCGAGTGAAGCGCCTTGAGGACGTCGCGAGGCTGATTTGGTTGGGGGATGACATCGAGGTTGCGTACCAGGCTGGGGACCAGAGGCAGTACGGGCGGGGTGAGCGCACCGGCGTGAAGATTGAGAGGAAGGAGGTGGAACTCGGCGCTGCTGTCGAGGGCTAGGGATGCGTGCCTCAGCCAGCTGGCTAGGCGTGCGCGGTACGCCTTGCACGTCGCGCTGAAGGCAGTGATGGCTGTAGGCTCGGCATGGAAGAGGATGAGGTCGATGATGTACGGGAAGGCGGTGTGGTCGAGCTGCGGCATGGTGAGGAGTTGGGTGAATGCAAGGAAGAAGGTGGTCAGTGCGTGTTGCCCTCGTCTTATAGGGCGCGCGGTGGCAACAGCGCGTCGGGCTTGCGCCGTAGCAGGCCGCGCCGAGCAGCTTGTTGTAACGTCTCTCGTCGCCATGCTTGCACCAGTCGTCGCTGTCGTCATTGACGCGCGCGCGACGCGTCGCAGCCGCCGGGCGGGCGACACCGCGTCGGTCATTTGGGCGAATGGCGTCATTGCAGTCTCGGCAAAATGAGATACAAAACGTCACTGCTCGTCCGTCTCTCAACTTGCATCCTCGCCATGTCGCTCGACCACACAGCGTACCCAGCCCTCATCGACAACATCCTCGCGCACAGCAGCGCGCAGGTGCTGGTGCGGGTGCGCGCAACGAGCAAGCACTACCGCGCGCGTGTCGACGCGCTCTTCCTGTCGCGCCTGCACGACGCCGAGCTGCAAGATGACGGCGGCGGCGAGTACTCGCTCGTCAACGCGGCGCGCCGGCCGCTGCCGTGGATACCGTCGGCAGTGCGCGTGCTCACCGTGCCCTTCCTCCCCACGCCCAACACGCATTGGGCCGTCTTCGCCCCGTTCACGGCGCTGCATAGCGTCCGCAGGATCGGCGCCGCGGTCCAGGTCCACGGCGCGTACTTCCCCACCGTGTCTACCGTGGTCGACTACTACGGCCTCACGGGCGACCTGGAGGCGATCAGGATCCCGCCCAAGACGCGCCGGTATGTCCACCACCACCGGCTCGATGGCGACCGCGACGCGGCGTGGACCGGTCCGGACCTGCAGGCCCTCAAGGGTGTGCAGGAGGCCGTGTTCGTCTACCACCACCACCGACCAGGGGCCGTGTCGAGACATGACAGGTTGCACTGCTTCCTCAACCTGTGTCTCTGCTACGAGCCTGTATTGCGGGTAGGCGGCACGCTGACCATCGTCGGCGTGGAGGCGTTGATGTCTCCCGACCCAGTGCCCGACGACGGGCTATTCGGCCTCATGGGCGCGCTCCAGCCTGGGATATGGAGTGCCTTGCCGCAGTTCAACAGCCGCACACGAAGCATCACCATGCACGAGTGGCTCAGTGAGCTGGGCGAGAGGAGGGTGTTTGAAGGCGAGTGGGTGGGCTGGGCCGAGTCGGCGTGAAAGCCCACATATCTGGAGCGCTTGCGTCGGCAGCCCGGCGTCACGAGGTGTTTGCGCACCCTGCGACAGTGTTGCTTGCATGGGCCGTGCAGTCGCCTCTGTCCCAGCTGTACTTCATGCAACGCTTGCAAGTCGATGGGGACGCGTCAGACTGGTGACATCACGAGGCAATGTCGGACCGAATTCGATGCGAAGTGCCTGGGTGGCAAACCGCGGCTGAAACTGCTTCAACTACACGGAATGGCCTCTCTTGACCTTCGTGACTTCTCACATCCCTACCAAGCTCGTCATGACCACCATCGACCACACGACATACCCAGAAATAATAGACCGCTGTCTGTCTTGCGCGTCATTCCCGACGCTGCTGGCATTCCGGGCCACCTCGCGGCACTACCGCAACCATATCAACTCGACTCTCCTCTCGCACGCTGTCCTCACCCGGTTCCCAGATGCTGGTTACGGTCTTGCACTCCCGCCATCCAGCGACCTCGCTCCTGGTCACCGGTTGCCTTATGACCCGGGTTTTGTTCGTACGCTCGACCTCGCCTTGTATTCCTTCAAAAAGGAGCAGCAGCCCCAGGACGAAGACCTCAAGCCGCTGAACAACGTGGTCCACACCTTCCGCCGACTCGGCAACACTGCGCTGCGCCGAGGGTCAAACATTCTTTGGAGAGTGCACACTGGCGTTGATTTCATCGACTTATCGCAGGTAGCACCAAAAGCAACTACCGTGATACGAAATGGACGACCCGTTCGGCCAATGCAAGGTCAGGAACACCTGATCGACCTTCCCCTCGCATCGCACAGGCATGTCATCCACATCAAATGGGACGCCATGGACTGGGTCCAACTACGATCGCGGCTCCATGTCTTCTCCCTCATCGATGACCGACCCCCACCATGGGCTGAGGGCCACCGTTACAAGCGGCTGAGCGACGTTCGCGAGTTCGTGGTTGTTCTTCGGCCAAGCTACTCTCCGGAGACTCATGCCCAGTGGGAGATTGGACCGACGCTGGATGGGATGGAGCAGGACGCTCGCCCCCCTCGGAACAGTTTTGAGCCGCTCTTTAGCCTCGCGTGCCAGCTTGTTCCCGCTTTGGCGGCAGGTGCAACGCTCACCGTCGTTGGTCTGGAACGCGTAAGCGTAGGGCAACTTGGCTCTCTGGAAGGATTGGTGCGCCCCTGTCGCGATGCTGCGTTCACGACATTCGAAAAGGCAATCAAGGAACAGTGGCTCTTCATGGACTGGACTGAAGACCAGATAGCTGCCGCTACTGCCGCGATGCGCCTGATCGAGATGGACGAGTGGCTGCGCGAGCTGGGCGACAGGGCCGAGATCGAGGGTGCTTGGCCGGCCGGGTACCAGCACTACTGCAAGGACGGCTCCGGCGTATCGTCGGAGCCTGAAGCGGAGTGCGCCAGTTGCTCTCAGTATGTCCCGAGAGATAATACGTCGTGTATTGTTTTTTCTGAAACACTGTGAGTTCGAGGAGAAGGCCAGCTCTGTTTCCGCGGAGCCGCGACTGACCTCTGTAGCTCGCATACGCCTTTCGGCCGTAGGACAGTCTGAGTCGGGGTGTACGGGGCGTGATTGAAAGGAACCGAAGGGCCCGCGAGAAGGCCAGGGCGAGGTTCAGTTCTACGAATGTGTAGTGGCCATGTTTAAAAGGCAGATCCATGTATGCCTGTCATGCTGTCAGGAACGTTTGGAACGAGCGGGGCCAGTGTCCTGCACCGCCGAGCTCGCTCATCCGGTCATTATCGCCCGTCACGACCTGCACGCTGACGCCGTGAATCTCACCCTCATTGGCACGGTGTGGGCTCGTCGACGCGGCTGTACTGCTTGCAGAGAACGCTGTGCCGTGCGTGGCGAGACTATGCGGTGTTGTCCCCATCCAGCAGCACAGCTCAACGGCTTGCCGACAACAGCACCGCGGGGCTCCACGACCACAGCAGCTGACCCAACTGGCCTCGCTCGACCCGATCAACATCTCGACCTCATCTCCGCTGTCTACATCGCTCTCTCCCGCCCACCCCACCATGGCGCCCATCATGATCGACCACGCGACCCACCCTCACATCATCGACCTCATCCTGCGCGACGCGCCGGTCTGCACGCTCATCGCGTTCCGCGCCACCTCGCGCGCGTACCGCGACCGCGTCTCTGCGGCGCTGCTTGCGCACGTCGTGCTCGTGCGCCATCCTGATCGCAAGGAGAACGGGTTTGCGCTCCCGCCGCGCGATCCCCGCGGTCCGGGCGCCAGGCTGCCGTACGCTCCACGCTTTGTGCGTGCGCTCGAGATCATGAGCGCCACGAACGGCCTCATGCCCGCCCAGCCGCTCATCGCCACCCTCGCGCCGTCGGTGCACACGCTTGTCCGCATGGCGACCATGGGCGCGGTGCGAAATTCCGACCCGCTGTCCCGGCCACCGGCGGACGGCGGCCGGTGTCTCGACCACGTCCACACTGTCGTCGACTACATCTACGCAAACTGGATCATGGAAAGGTTTCGCGACACGCTACTCCTCCCGCCGAGCACGCGCAGGCATGTGATGCATATCACGTGGGATACTACGCGCGGGTCAGAGTTGGCTTGCGAGCTTTCCATCCCCCGCAACGCTGTCTCCGGCGTGCGCGAGTTTGTCGTCGTCCTCTGGCCAAAGGGCATGCCGGATTCCGAGGACGGGGCTGCGGCCACGGCAGCCTACGCCCCGGCGATCTTGCCGGAGCGCGACAGGCTCAACTTCGGTCCTAGCCGTCTCTTGTCGCTGTTCTGGTGGCTGAACCGCGGGATCGGAGACGCAATTCTCGCCGGCGCGACGATCACCGTTGTCGGACTGGAGCGGTGCCCGCCGTGCCAGATCGGCGGGGACGAAGTGACACAGACGCACCTCCCGAGCCAGGACAAGGGCTTTGCCCTCTTCATGCAGGCTATCGACGACGAGTGGACCGAGTGCGGTGTCGCTCCGGAACGCGCCAGGAGGTGTATGGCGAAGCTGCAGCTGTTGACGCTGGAGGAGTGGCAGGCTGGGCTTGGTGACAGGCTGCAGCTGTTGACGCTGGAGGAGTGGCAGGCTGGGCTTGGTGACAGGCTGCAGCTGGAAGGGGAGTGGTCGGAGGCGTACCCCGACTGGTGTCAGAGGTGCTGGATGAAGAAGGGCCCTGAGGGGTGTGAGAGGTGCAACGAGCAGGAGAAGGAAAAGCGGCTGCGCGAGGCCGAGTCGGCGCAGAAGGCGGGATGATAGTGGGAGGATCTGTATCCATAGCGGCGCGACATGTCTCGGTTGTCATGGCCCATGTAGGCTAGGCCACCCCACGGCGTCGCGGTCGTCGCCGAGGCCCTCTAGCCACTGGGCACGGGAGACAAAGCGGACGGCGTCAACTGTAGCGTCGAAGTCGGCCAAGTGCGCGTCGGCGCCGGTCGCGCGGGCATGGTCGCGCAGCCCGGATCGGAAGCGGTCCACAGCGCTCTCGCCCTCCGCGCTGGACCACAGCTCGTCGGCGCCAACAATGGTGTGCACCGGGTGCGGGTTGGCGAACACGATCTCAAGGATACAAGCGTACACCGCAGCGGAGGGCACGTCGCCCCGAGGCCAGAGCACGACGTCGAGCGCGGCGCAGTCTGCGTCGACGTCGGGCTCGCCGGACCCGGCCAGCGCGAGATGGAGCACGACGCGGCGCGCCTCGGCGTCGAATGTGCCCCCCGTGTCGAGGGAGACGGCGTACACCACCGTCTGAGCGACGGGGTAGAACGTGTCCGGCGCGCCGGGGAGGCGGAGGACGCGCAGCGCGGTGAACGCGTCGAGGAGGTCGTTCCCCGCGTCGCGGGGCACCGTGCCGCGGGGCGCGGTGAGGGTGTGTACCGCGCTAGGCGAGAGGGGGATTGGGCGAGAATGAGGGGCTGATATGAGAGCCGGCCATGCAGCCGGCCACGCGGGGTCGAAGTGCGGCTTGTGCGCTGGACCGAGGGTCACGTCGGAGAGGAGCAGCGCGTCGACGGCGGCCCGGAACGCGCGGGACACGCGCCGCAGCGCCAGGAGCGTGCCGAAGTCGCTGTGGTGCACTATGACGGCGGCGAGGGCGGCCTGCGCGGCGGGGTCGAGCATGGGGTTTGGTCGGGGAGTGGAAGGATGCGAAGGTAGGCGTTGATCGCGGCGGCGGCGGCGTTGTTGTTGCTGACGCCGTGTCGGACTTTGCCGGCGTCAAGAGCTAAGCCTGCCGGGTCTTGCCTTGCTCCGACTACCTACCACCAATGCACCATTGAGCTGGGCTACTGCGGATCTCACCAGCTGTACAGAGTAGACATACAGGACAACCATGCGGTACATGCATACACTAGGGAAGGGAGGCTCCGGCGGCGTCGCCGAGATCAAGCGAGCCAAGCGGTCAGCCCTCGATAGCAGGCCCGGGGACGACTGGCCCGTCCTGGCAGCGGCACGGCGTGCTGTCGTCGCGGAACGGGGCAGGCGCCCCCTCGAACTCGTCCCTCGGCCCCAGCTCGGCAACCCACTCGTCGCGCTCGACGAAGCGTATCCGCCTGATTGCGTCGGAGGCCGCTTCGTCTGCGAGACAAGCGAGCCGGTCAAGGCTCGGGCCAAAGCCGCCCCGGTCGCTCTGGAGCCAGCCGCGGTGCCACCGCCCACGCACGTCGATCTCCGCGTGCAGGTCCCGCTCGGCGTGGTTCGGCACCGCATGCCCCACGTCCACGATCGTCATGCTCGCGTCGGCGAGCACAAGCGAGTCCCAGAAGTAGTTAACGAGCTCGGAGACGAACGACACCTCGCCATCCGGCCCACCCTGGCGCCACAGGTCCGCGCTCGAGAACACGATGACAATCTCCCGCAGCTCGAGCGGGGTGGCCACGACAATGTCGGGGTCGGGGAAGAGGTACCCCTTCGCCCACGTCGACGGCCCGAGCGTAAAGTGCAGCACGTAGCGCCCAGTGTCCGGCGGCACGAGGATGGTCACCTCTGCGTCGGGGCGCGCGTGCGCCGGGTCGTTGGCGTAGTAGTCGACCACGGTGGGCACCGCGAGGTTCGGGGAGCACGCGGTGGCCTGCTCGAGGTCGGGCTCGAGCCCGGCGTGCCGGCGCAGGGTGTGGACGGAGGTGAAGCGCCGGTCGAGGAGCTGTGCACGCCGCGGTGTCTGCCGGTGCGCGAGGGTCACGACGCGCACAGCACCGGGGACGAGCGGCAGCGGCGCGTCGGCAACGAGCGGGGAGTCGTACGGCGGTAGGAGGCGGGCGGACGGCCCGACGCCGTGCACCTCGACGTGCTGGAGGAGGATGTGGTCCGCCAGCGCGCGCGCCCGCCGGCTCACGCCCCGCAGCGCCACAAGCGCCCCGACGCTCGTGATGTGCGCGATGATGTGCTCGAAGATGTGCGGGTAGGCCTGCGCATCGATGACGGCCATGGGTGTGGGTTTGTTTACATTGGTAAAATGCCGAGATGATGCCAGGTCGAGTGTCCCTGAGCGTTGCGGGCTGCGGACAGTCATGTCCGCTACAAATGTGGACCTGGTGCGCACTGCAAAGCTGTGAATCCGCAAACGCAATGTCCACGAGAAGCTAGAAGATGAGCTGCAGTACGAGGGAGCAAGAGAGCGCAAGTAACAGGAGACTGGGATAGATAAAAACAGAGCGTACAGCAAGTGACTCATCCTCGGCGGGGCCACACGCCGGCCAGCTTCTTCAGGTCGCCAAGCCTCTCCTCGAACGGCTGCGCGTCGAGCAAAGCCCACCACGCTTGCAATGTCATGAACATGATCTCGTCGTATTCTCTGCAGGTCTCCCAAACCGTTGGCATCACCTCCCTGTCCTTAGGCCAGTGGCGGAGGCACGCGCCGACGGCAGCGTCCTGGAGGCTATTCTTGAACTCGCTGGCGTCGACACCCGGCAGCCAAAGCTCCAAGCCGACGACGGTGATAGTGGTAGGAACACCACGTTGGCTCCCTGGGATGACGGGGGTCATGAATTCTCTCATTATGGTGATGAAGATCTCGGACACCTTTGAGCGGGGTGGCGGCGTCTTGCAGTGCGGTGAGAACACGAGCATTACGTTGGGGATGTTGCGGATCCGCCGGGCCAGCCAGGAGCAAGTGAGGTTGAGCTTGATGCTGTCCGCTCGGCTGGCAGGCCCGGGCCAGTCGACATGCATGATGTACCACTGCGTTTCAACAGGCAAGTTAACCTCAACACGGCGGTCTTGCAGTGTGACAAAGTCGACGACCGCGTCAAAGGCGCAATGCCAACTCTCGGCGACGAACGGTCCCATGCGCCGAAGCACGTTGGGACGGTCATAAAAGGCGAGCCGTCCTCGAGTCTGACAGGTTTGTTTTCAGGTGCGAGGGAGGGGACTTTGTTGACAGGATCGTAGCCCTGCTGAATGAAATCATGGACTGGGGTCCGGTCAATCACGAACGGGCCGTCCAGGTCGAGGATCGAGACTCTCCGTGGAAAGAGGGGCAGGTATGGGACGTCGTCTGGTTTGATGTGCGATGTGGGGGGCAGCGCGAGGACAAACCGAAAGCGTTTGGCCTCTTTGAGCCCCAGCAGCTTGCGCATCCTCCCCTTGCCCTTGGTAGGCATAGGCTGATACTCCTCTGCTCGTATCACCGCGTGGTGGAACAGTTGCTGAGCGGCCTTGTCGTAACAATACGCTGAGGTCGCGCAGAGCACGAGCAGCGTCTTGACCGAGGTGCATTGCTCGATGATGTTGTCGAGGATGTGCGGGTAGCCCGTCAAGTCCATTGTAAGTGGGCTGTGCCGTGAGTGAGTGACAAGGGGAGAACAAGTTGCCTTCAGATGATGTTCCGTATATGTAAACACGGCATTGGGGACGGCGACGACGGGCATCCTCCGTGCAGCACAGTCACCTGCTTTGCCACTCGTGCCCCTGCCAAGCCATCCAACATCCCCCCCCATGCCCGCCTGCCTCAATAACTGCATAGCGTCATCTTCGGATGCAAAGATTGACCTCTTAGCCATTCTATACAATGTCTCTCTTCCACTGCGGCTGGCTTCACGCCGGCAGCAACGTCGACAGCCACCTGTTCACAACGCCACGTTGACACGGTTGTCAGCGGCCGGGCCACACCCCTACCAAGCCTTTCCTGTCACCCAACTCGTCCCACCACTCTTGGAGCGACATGTACCGGATGCTTTGATACGCCCGCTCCACCAGCTCCGCGTCGGGTTCGTACTCGCGCGGCCGGCGCCAGTCGGCAATGCACGCGGCGACTGCCGCGTCAAACACGTCGTACGTGAACTCCCCCGGCGACACGCCCGGAAGCCAGCCCTCGAGGCCGACGACAGTGAGCGCCGTCGTTCCCAACATCAGGGGCCCCATGAACTGGGTGGCGACGCGGATCACGGCCTTCTCCACTACCTTGCGACCAGGTGCAGAGTGCGGCGAGAGCACGAGGGTGACGTCGGGGAGGTCGCGCTTGTCCTTTGTCCTCTCCCACGCGTAGTGGAACCCGAAGAAGTCGTCCAGCTCTCCTTCTGCCGGGAGGTCGAGATGCAGCACATATCGCGGGCTGGAGAGTGGGACCTTGATGCTCCGGAAGCTGCGGTAGTCTTTGCCGCCTGGGGGATCGACAAAGTCGACGGTCGTGTCCAGCACACTGCCCCAGTCCTCTTGCGCCGACCGCCCAAAGCGGCGGAGCACGCGTGGCGCCTTGGGGAAGGCATAGGATCCGTCGAGCTCGGTACGCCGCGCACGCTGTTTCGGCCGTAGCTCCCGTTTGCGCGCGTAGAACTCGTACGACTTGTGCTCGGCCATGTCGGCGCCGACGAGGTCGAGGATGCAGACCTTGTCCAGCAGGACGAGGGGGAGCGAGTGGTCGTCGTCTATGCCCGAGTCGAGCCCGGCCACCAGCATGCACCGCCGCCGGCGGGGAGGCTCTGGCCGCCAGAGTAGGGCATCAAGTAGCGTCCGACAGGGCTGGTACCACTCGCGCCGGAGGGTGGCGTGGTGGATCAGCTTGGTGTCGGCCAGCTCCTTGCAGCGGCGGGAGGCACGGCGGAACGCGACAAGGGTCGAGGCGGCCCCGCTGTGCTCGACTATGAGGTCGAGCAGGTGCGGGTACACTGTCGAGTCGAGGATTGGCAGGCGCTGCGTCGAGAGCATGCTGCAGAAGCTGTCGGTGTTGACTGCCTCCATGCATGTGCATATCTATTGTGTTCATGCATGATGTCGACCGCAAATCGCATTGCTGGCAGAAACGTGGAAAGGGAACTTTGCGGTGCTGGCGTGCTGGCGCGAACGTGGCAGGTGCCGGCGGCAAGGGTTCCAACGCTGGCATCACCTCCCTGCTGCTGACCACATTGCGGGTCGGCGACATCGACAGGTTAGATGCACAGGGCCGATGCATGATCGATGACCTCTTCGTGTTGTTGTCAGGCCGGGGCCCGCAGTGGTGCCCCGGCCGTCGGAAGAGCCTCCACCGAACGGCGTTTGAACGACCGGGGCAAGCAAGGGAGCTCAAGGTTGTGTGTCCATGATCCACTTGGTCGTCGGGGCCAACGACTGGGAGGAGGTCGCGTGAGGGTGGCTGTGGGTGCGCATTCGTGGGTGGCGCGTGGATCCTGGCCACATGTCATGGCGTCCTGTCGCTGATCTCACATGGCTCAGATCACTGGCCATGGCCGCGGCCTCAGTGTTCGGTAGCCAGCGGCTTGGACGGCTTGGCTATCTCCGCCCTCGACTTGTTGCCTCCGACAACGGCCCAGACGCTGCCGAACTGGTTCTGAACGGTCCCAGCGCCAACATCTCGCCGTGGGCATGATGCCAAGCGCCATGCATCTACTACTCACCGAGGCCGTCGGGCAGAGCGCGGTCAGTCTGCGCCGCGTCGCGTGCGATAAGCCGCAGTGGCCGCCGCCGTACTCGTCTTGATGATGTCATCTACGGCATTCGCGAAGAACAAAAGACCAAGCCATGATCACTCGCTCGCTTTGTCTCATCGCACTCCCCTCGCCATGCAGACACTCGACCACACAGCGTTCCCAGGCATCATCGACACTATCGTGGCCGCTGCCTCCGTCCCCAGCCTCGTCGCGCTGCGCGCCACGTCCCGCGAGTTCCGGGACCGCGTCGACGACCTCCTCCTCCCGCACGTCGCGCTCGAGCCCGTCGGCTGCTGTGGCAACATCCGGCTCGTGTCCACTGCAAGCGAGCGAACAGCGCTCCCCCTCCGCCTGGACAAGGTACACACTGCCGACCTGCTCGACTTGGCCCCCTCTGCCCGCCTGGACGCCTTGACTTCGCTCCAGACCCTGCGGCGTGTCGGCGCCGGCGTCGTCTCCGATCTTGGCGAGCTCCCTCAAGTCACCACCCTGGTGGACTACTATGATCTTCACGACGTCCGCCCTGGAGACGACTACGGCGGTGGACTGCCGAGCCTCGCCTATCCCTTTCCGGCCCTACGGCGCTACGTTCTGCACCTGCGCGTCGACGACAACTCCCGCCAGATTGACGACCTGAATGACCTGTCCCCCGCTCACGGCCATACGAGCACTACCCCGCGTTTGACGAGCTTGTCGTCGTAATGCACGTGCCAGAGTCATCCTCCATCGCGGCAGTACACAGCACCATCGCGGCCGCCGGCTGTCTCGTGGTTGACGGCGTGTACCGTCTCGCCGGCGCCCCGTCGCTCACCGTCGTCGGGTTCGACGAGCTCGCCAACCTCGAGTATGACGGCAGCGAGAACCGCGAGCGCCTCGACGACATGATCGAGCTCATACATGACATGCGCTCGGCGGTGGAGGTTGGATGGCCGGTGTTTCATGCCGACCGCGAACCGAGGACCCGGTTTGTCGGCATGGAGGAATGGCTGAAGGAGCTCGGGGACAGGCGCGAGCTCGAGGGCGAGTGGGTCGGGCGTGTTTAGTGAGCAGGCAACAATGGGAGATGCCATGGATGCGGGCAGAGGGCTCCGATGCTGGTCCGCAGATTAACAGCGGGGCCGAGAGGGCACTGATGCAATGGTAATGATCGACGCGACCACAGCCAGAAGGGTCGCAGGCCGCACGTGCGGGGGCGGGGTACGTTGTATGCTCATGAGCGTGGCAGCATCTGGCGGCCTGCATGCGCCTGCAGCGGAGCATGGATCGAGTGCTGCGTTGGCAATGCACGCTTCTGGGCGACAGGTCCAGCCATCGCAACGACGAGTTTCATCTCCCCCCCTCCTCCCGTCGGATCCGCGCTCTTCGAGTCATCATCATCCCCTCGTCATTGTACCAAACCACTATGTCACTATGTAGGCCATCATCCACCGCCAACTCACCCTGCTCTCAAGCACAATGCCCGCGGTGATCGACCACACGGCCTACCCCGACATCATCGACAACATCGTCGCCCACGCCCCCGTGCGCGCGCTCGTGAGGCTGCGCGCGACGTCGCGCGCTTTCAAAGAACGAGTGCACAGCATCCTCTGCCAGCATGTCGCCCTCGACCTCTACGGTTTTGAGGGCTTCTTCTTGCACCCCGCGACGGGTGAGCGGCTTCCCACGGACCCGTGGACCGTGCATACCGTCGACGTCCGCCAAGATCCCGGTGGACATATCCAGCTGGGCCTCCTCCCATCCCTGCGCACTCTGCGGCGCATCGGCGACGGCGTCACCTCGACACTCGGTGAGGTGCCCCAAATTACGACCCTAGTCGACTTCTACGATCTACACGAATGGGGTCTTCACCTCATCGATTGGTATGACTTTGGTAGGGGGACGATTTCTGTGAGAGACGACAAGATTGGGGACATAGAGTACCAGTTCCCCACCCTCCAGCGGTATGTGCTCCACCTGCGTGTGGACGCGAACTCGGCGCGCAGACGCTGTGAGGTGGTTGAAGGAAAGGGTGGTATCCGCGACTTCCGATGGGGTCCCTGTGATTTCCGCCCTACAGAGGGCATTTTTGGCTCGGCGCAGCCTCGCGAGTTTGTGGTCGTGTTACATGTGCCAGACTCGCCCAGCGTGGACGCAGTGTACACCACCTTAGGGGCAGCGTACTGCCTCGTCAGCAACACCGTGCAGATGCTGGCTCCGAATCCCACCATCACTATCGTCGGCTTCGCCGAGCTGGCTTCGGTCGAGCTTGCCCCCGCTACGAGCACATCAGAGCAGGAAGACCTCGACATGCGGCTCAGAGGCTTTCAGCAGCTAAAGGAGCTGGCGGAGAGGAACGAGTGGTCGGGGTCGTATGGGAGCCCTAGGGACAAGGACACAGTCCCGACCACACGATTCGTGAGCATGAGGGCGTGGCTTGATGAGCTGGGGGACAGACGCGAGCTTGAAGGGGTGTGGGTCGGGCGAGAAGCTCTGCCCTGCTACGTCCCTTTGGGCTAGTCACGACAATGCATCACTCTTTCTGGACTTGTACTTGGTCAACCAGGCGCCCTCGACATCGTGCAAGCTGCCAAGCCTAACAAGGTGTGCGAGGATGCTACCAAGACGCCACAATTGTTGGCAGAGTCTGTTTTGATATGAACCGGGGCCAAGCCGAGCGAAGGGCTACGTTGTGATGGGCGACACGAACAGGCGCGTGGAGGGAGCGGCCACAGCCAGCATGTGTGCGCCTAGGCGGAGCAAGTGGCAGATCAGCGTGGCAGAGAGGGCGCCAGTGTCACCAGCAGCATTGTGTCGACGCCAGCCACAGCTGAAGGGTCTCAGACCACACGCTCGGCGATGGGAGCCAGGCACATCGTGCAGAGCATCTTCAAGGAACGTCACCACAATCGGGGTCGACGAGTCGACGAGTCGAGCGAACGGGAAGTTGGTTTCATGCCCAGTCCCGCTGTCGGATCCGTACTTCGTCAATCATCATCACAAGCCCACACCATCATTCAAGCCCTCGTCCACCGCCCACTCACCCTCCTTACAATGGCTGTTATCGATCACACGGCGTACCCCGACATCATTGATCGCATTATCGCCCACGCTCCTCTGCTCTCTCTGGTGAGGCTGCGCGCAACTTCTACCGCGTTTCGGGAGCGGGCCGATGCCCTGCTGCGGCACGCCTCCCTCGAGGTCGACGGCCCAGATCTCTTCCTCACCACCCACATGACCGGCAAGCGCTTGCCCACCACCTCATGGAGCACGATACACACGGTCGACGTGAACAAAAATGTCTATGGAGACATTGGACTGGACAGCGTGACCTCCCTCCGCATCTTGCGTCGCATCGGCGAGGGCGTCGTCTCCTTCATCGGCCAGCCGCTCATCACGACCATTGTTGACTTCACCGACTTGCGTACAACAGAATCGCCTCTCGTAGACTACTACTACCTGCTCCAACAGACGGGGAAGGTTGGGTACATGTTCCCCTCGCTGGACCGGTACCTGGTTCACGTACGTGTGGCCACGGACTGTCGGCCGCTCGTGGTTGTTGAGGGGCAGACTCGTGTGCGTGTCCCTCATTTCGGGTGGAAATGCCACCTGTACGGAAAAGACCTCCTGAACTTCGCCGTCTTACGCGATGTTGTGATTGTCTTGCATGCGCCCGACTCACCAAGCATCGACGCAGTATCCACGAGCTTGGGAGGGGCCTTCTCCCTCTTGACAGATGGTGTGCAACTGCTAGCCCCGGACTCGACCCTCACCATTGTCGGCTTCGACGAGCTGGCTGCGATCAAGCTACCGCCGGCAACGAGCGTAGCAGAGAAGGACGCGCAGGATGACCTCGACGTGCGGCTCAGGCACTTCCGGGGGCTCAAGGAGCTGGCGGAGAGGGACGAGTGGTCGAGGTTCTTTGGCCAGTCTAGAGAGGACACGGAGCCTTCCACGCGTTTCGTGAGCATGAAGGTGTGGCTCGAGGAGCTCGGCGACAGGCGCGAGCTCGAAGGGGTGTGGCCCAGGTCGCAGGTAGAGAAAGCCCGGACGCCTGTTGTCTTGAGCTAGTCACTACAATGCATCACTCCCATATCTACTTGAACTTGTCCGGCCAGACACCCTCTACGTCGCGCCGGTCGCCGAGCTCGGCCCACCACTCCTCGCGCGACAGCCACCTCGTTGTGGCGTCCTGGACGTCGGCGGCCTCGTCGCTGAACCGCAGAGTGACAGTGTAGAACTGGCGCACCAGCTCCTTGAGCTGGCCGAGGCCAAAGCCTTCAGGCAGGGCGTCTTCTGCTCCGACGATCGTGAGGCTGCTGCCATGGCACGCATGCAGCCCAAACTCGGTGATGATGCGCACCGGTGGATGTAGCGGCGGGTGTCCTGGCCAAAAGACGAGCACGTACTCGCGTGCCACACAGTGTCGCTGCATCCGCGAGCGTATCTCGGCGCGCCTGCCGTCGCTCGTCGCCGCAATGTGCGCAATGTATCGGGTGCAGGCGCCCGGCGCGCACAGTACGCCGGCCGCACCGCCGTCGGCCTCGTCAGGCGTGAGGAAGTCGACAGCCGTGCGCGCGCCCCACGACGCCGGCATCGCGCCGGCGAGGTGCATGCCTGAGCCAAACCGCCGTACTGTGCGCAGGGCGGAGAACGCCGCCTTCTGCGCAGCGCTCGGCTCGGCCGAGCCCGGGGCGACGTCGAGCGTGTGTACCAGGCTTGGGAGGTAGGGAAGTGGTGTAGACGTCGGGGCGGAGAGGAGCGCAAAGGGGCGCGCGGAGGGCGCCGCCGCGCGGGGGGTGAGCACGGCGTGCGCGAACAGCTGGCGGTCGACACGCGCCTTGTAGTCGCTCGAGGTGGTGCGGAAGGCCAGCAGCGCCGCGACGCTGCTGTGCGCTAGCACGTCGTCGAGAATGCTGGGGTACGCTGTGTGGTCTATGAGCATCATGGTGTGTGGGCGTTGCATGCATGCCGGGGGCGTGTTTGTTGTGCTCTTAAGAGCGCGCGATGTGGTGGTTGTGAGGACGCGCCGGTCACGTCATTGGCCGTGGGGCTGGTGTTGACGTCGCGTCGGAATGCCGCGGTGCGGTGAGGCATTTGACTTGGGAGAGGCAGTTGTTACAGTAGGAGCCACTGTCACTGCGGTTGCGATGATGTCCTGCACATCTGTCCGACCGCGCTCGATGAAATACATGCATGTGTTGTAGAGCGACGCGTGTCACAGCAGCCCGCTCCACTCCAGGCTGCCGCTGGTGTGGCCTCCTCCCTCAGCCTCCCGCTGCTGCTCATCTTCCTCCCCGTCGCTTTACCACCCGCCACCTGGCTGGCACGACCCTCTCCCGGCCAGTCCACTCGGAGACGAACTCTGCTCTCTGCTGGTCTTTCCAATCACCCATCTTAAAGTAGCGCGGCGGCGGCATACCCGCGAAGAGAAGAAACTCGTCCTCTGCCACGTTCTCGACCATTGTTTGTAGCCGTCGCCTGAACTCCACTTCCCAGTCCTGATTCCCACTGTTACCGGCCCTTACAAGACTCAGCGGTGGACCGACCATCATTACGTGGAGGGAATCGAAAACGCCATCAATGGCGCGCAACATGAGGTCGGCCTGCTCGGGCCCTGCGGGATTGTGAATGATAACGATGAACTCCTGCCGTCGGCCGCTGTCTGCGAGACCCATCAGCGGAAAGAACCTGTTCAAGTGGGGAGGTGCTGTCGACAGCTCGTCGAGCCGAATGTGTGCGATGTACCGCCGCATCCGGTGGGACAAACGGCTAACATGTGGACCGTCGAGGACGCCGTTGTACTCCTACTTGATCAGCTTATTGGCCCAGATTTGGTTTCCTGCACTAACATGAAAGCGGTCCTGGGCCGTGGGGTACGAGTGCAAGTCAATGAAGTCGACAACAGTATCGACATGTTTGAAAAGCTTGCCGCCATCGCGGGACACGACCCCATCGCCGATGCGGCGGACAATGGACGGTGGGTGAAGCTGCACAGCAGCGCGATCGGCGTCGCCAAAGTCGACATAGGCCGGCACAAAGGAGACGATGTCCACGACCTTGTTCAGACCATGCTTGTAGGGCACGACACGTTCAGGAGCAGGGTGTAGCAGCCCGGCACGGGAGGCAAACCGGACGATGCGGTCCGGCGGGGCATATCGTATCTCGAGTTCCGCGAAGATCAGCACGTCGGCCCGGTCGCGGAAGATGCGCGACGTAGCTCGCAGAGCGAACAGTGCGTCGACGTCGCTCACGGCCACGATGCGATCGAGGACGTGAGGGTACGCTGTGTGGTCGATCGATACCATGCTTGACGATGGACTGAGAGATTGAGAGGTGACCGGGTGGGCGAGTTGCGAGTCACGCTTATGACGCGCGTGTTGATGGCAGGCAGGCACCATGAAACTGGCTGTGCGAGGCCAGGCTTGCGCGTCGTCCATTCGTCGTGTGTGTGAAACAACTTTCGAGTGGGGAACGGTGAAGGGCAGCATACATGAGCGACGCGGCAGGAGAGCCGTCTGCGCTGTCGTACGCGTCAGAGCAAGCCGGTTCGAGAGCCAATCTGGTCCAAGAGAGATGATGAAGCGTTGGACAGGTCGCTCGACGGAGCTCTGACAGGTCTCATCCATGGATGGATGCATCTCGTGATAGCAACCGGGTCACACGCTATGCATCTCTACCCACCGGACGGCGACGCCTCTCGACTGATCCACCGGTCCTCAACCTCGCGCTTGTCCCCAAGCTCCTCCAACCACTCGTCCATTGTGAGCGACCCGAACTGCAAGACATCCTGGGCCATCCCCGCCATGCCCCGCTCAAGATACCCAAGCTCCTCCTCCGTCCCTGTTGCACCTGCCGCCGCCCGCTCAAACGAGTCAAAGCCGACGTACTTGAACGATCCGACCTTTCCCCTGTCGTGCCAGAGTCTGAAAGTCTGGAGTCTTCTGTTGAGATGCACAAGCTGCACAAGTACTCGAGCTTGCGTGGTCATCGGCGGGTGTATGACTATGCGGCATTCTCGGAAGTCCAGCTGCTCGCGAAGGTCGAGGAGGAACAAAATGTTGCTCCGCCGGCCCTCAAGAATGGTCGAGTGATCGTCCAGTCGGATATGCAGGACGTACCGCTGAAGCTGGGGAGGGAAGAAGACCAACTCTGTATGCTTGCCATCAGAGAAGTCCATAACAGGGAAGAATCGACCACTGGTGGGGTGGAAGTCGAGGTAGTCAACCATAGTCGTGGGATTGAGCAGGCGGACTCCATACGACAAGTAGCCCGGACCTATGCGTCGAACGGTGTGGATTGACGATAGCCGGTCGATGCCGAGCACAGGCTCCTGAAGGGCAGAACCCGACGACGTTCGCCGGTGAGTCCACCAATAATGGAACAAGCCAAGCAGCAAGTCAAGCGCAAGCCCAACCTCGAAAAGGATACAACCGTAAGGTCTTAGCTTGTGACTGTAGTATCTGCGATTTCTAGGCTGTTGGATGGACGGGCTCTGCGCGAGTGGGAGGTGTGGGACGAGAGACGAGATGTCGGCAACATGCACCAGCTCGGGCATGAAAGGCAGTGAGATTCGGCGGTCGGGGTAGAGATCGAGCCGAGTTCTGAGGGCCATTGTGTAGCTCCTGGTCTGCAGAACGGGGGTGATGTCCAGGTCGACATGATGGAACAGGAAGCTGTCGATGCGGGCATGGAAGGAGCGGGCGACAAGGCGTAGGCTGAGGAGTGCATCGACCGAACACGCCTCGATGATGGCATCCACGATGTCGGGGAACGCAGTGTAGTCGATAACGGTGCCCATGGTGAGGAAGTGTCGGGTGTATTGACCAGAATGATGACAGTGCCCACCTAAGTATTGGAATCAAATCCACAGCGCACATCTGCCATGACGTCGTGTCACACCTGGCCCGATGTCGTGTCACACTCGACACCATGTCGTGTCACAGCCAGACCACCGTGTCACAACCAGAGCACCGTGTCAATGCGAGAGTGCGGGTCGGCCACTAGCCAAACTACGCCTCAGGCCGGAGACCTAGGCGTCCACACGACTCGATCGGTGAGTTCGCCATCTGTTGTGCGAGCGCGAGCTGTCGGTGGAAGCAACAGTGGCGGAGGGCATCATGTGCCTGGTTGCCTGGGGCACCATTCATCGGTCGCCGATGGGTTGGTGGCATCTGCCCTGTTGAATAGAGATGCGTGCGCCTTGACGTTGTCAGCATCGCTCAGCGTCTCATGATGAGCGTACCGCTAGGAGAGATGGCAGCTGTCGTTGTGGTGCTAGCCCCAGAGAATGGCGGTAAGGCCCGACAGCGACTCAAAGCCGGAGGTTGGAGAACGAAGGAACCAAGTTCGTAGGGGAAGGCGCCGAGTGGACAGAGGACAGTATCGCCATTGAAACCAAGACGCTGCGGCTGTTGGGGAGGACGATGCGTCTACCTGGCCACCCACTCGCCCTCTAGGGCCGCCTGAGCACCAAGCTCAACCCGCCAAGCCTCTCTCGAAATACACCGCGTCTCCAAATGAGGCGCCCAAACCGCACTAAACATCCGGACCTGCCTGAGCCACTCGCTGACCTCGGCGCTGGGCGGCACGCCGGCAGCCTGCTCCATCGCGTCGACGCCGACGAACGTGACACTCCCACGAGCCATGGAGCAGACAGCCTCTTGAGCAGCCAGCAGCGACAGCGCAAGGGACGTACTGATGCCTGCGCCAGTTGCCTCCTTGGGAGGGTGGACGACGAGCACGAGGCGCGAGAGGGAGCTGTTCGCTCCGGACAGGGCGGCCATGCCGTCGAAGAAGTAGCGCCATAGCTTGGGCATGGTTGACGTGCCGTCGAGGCGGATGTGCAGGATATAGCTATCGACGCTGAACGGGTAGGCGACCGTCCAGCGCTCCTTGTTGTGGCGGTCGAGAGAGAAGCGGCGGCCGATAACGTCGCCGTAAACCTCGCCGTCGTCGTCGTCCTCAGCGCCGGCAGAGACGGCCCACGACGGGGGGTGTAGGTCGATGCAGTCAACCAAGGTGCGAATGTGCTTGGAGGGGCACTCGGCAGCATACATGCCGTCCCCGGTACGGCGGAGGCTTTCGAGGCGCACAAGCGGAGCAACGGCGTCGCCGATGTCATGTGAGCGCACATCTGCGGCGCGCACGAGGGCAGGCCTGGACGGCAGTCGGTGGCCGGTTGCATGATCGCACAGCCAGGTATTGTGCCCCCGAGAAGCGACGAGGACATGGGCGAAGAGCAAGTCGTCTGCACGCTGGCGCCACTCGGTGCTCGCGGTGCGGAGGGCGAGCAGAGTAGGTACCCCTGCGGACGCCACGATGGCATCCATGATGTGCGGGTAGGCCGTGTGGTCGATGGCCATCTTGTTCTAGAAGGCTGGGGGAAAACAAGGGAGGGAGATACCGAGTCGCAGAACAACCCTCGCGACGTTTATAGACGTCGGTGGCGCCCTTGCGCCAGGGGGATGGTGGCTGATACGCGCGGGGCAGCGTTGCGCAAGGCCGATGTTGGCGGCTTTCATGGGTGGCGCAATGCACGGGCGCTGGCGGGCGGAGCATGTATTGTGTATGGCGTGCATGAGGTTGCGCGTGTCGGATCTTGGGTGGTGATGTGGTGTGGCGCGCGTCGTGGCTGGACCAGAGGATGGCGATGGGCCACACCACACTGTTGATCATCCTGGCGGTGATCGTCAACCGCGGTCGTATGGCCCTGCTGAGATACAGCCTCGCTCAGACGTGCGCTCAGCTCTTGGCAGTCACCTAGCTCTGTCCCTGCACCGCCCGATGCCATGCCTGCGGTGTTGATTGAGCACGTGGTGGCATGGGATCTTGTGCGTCTTGCCGTCTTGCCAGAGTGAGACACCTTGACATTGACAGCAAGGCACCACTCCCCTGCCGGGGCCCATGCACCTTCCAGGCTGCTTGCACATTCCATGCTGCACACCGCATCGTCTAACCGGGACGCAGCAGCGTTGCTCCACCCTCGATCTCTGCTCTGTCGCCCAGCTCGGCGAGCCATTCGCCGTGCGACAAGCACCGGAAGCGCGCCATCGCAGCGACGACCGCCTTGGGCTGGGCAGTACTGCTCCGCATGAGGCGTGTGCGCGCGGTCGTGATCACGGCCTCAGGCGAGCCCATGCCGACAAGGGTGATGGTCCCGCCAGAGCTCAGCACCCGGAGGAAGCGGCAAGCGAGCTCGGTGACAAGGTGGCTCGGTGGTATTGGTTCGAGCAGGGTGAGACTGTCGCGCCCAACGACCAGCACAACCTCCCGTAAGCCCCCGTCACCCATAAAGTCTGGTGATGCCTCAGGCCGGCGGCCGATCCATAACACGTGCAGGACGTACCGCTTCGTGCTGGTGGGAATGTGGATGTACGGCCACCGCTGTTGCGAGCCTGCGGGCACGTTGTAGATGTCGACGACGGTGCTCGGACTGAAAGCTGAACATCGGCGGTCGGTTGGGGCGATGCCCGAGCGTCGGAGCACCTCGAGAGAGATAAAGGCGGATAAGTGCCCAGAACTCGAGGCGGAGAGGGGGGCGAGGATGTCCAGTACGCGCACCCCAGACGGCGCAAACGGCAGGCGCGTGCCGGCGGGGGTAGTCAACGCCGAGACATTGGACGAGTGGAAGACGGCACGGCGGAAGAGGTGTGCATCAACGCGCTGCTTGAATGCTCTGGAAGTCGCCCGTATTGCCATGAGGGCGCGCACGTCGGCGTGCGCGAGGATGGTGTCGATGATGGACGGGAATGCGCGGTGGTCGATGGTGGTCATGGAGTGGGCGGTGGTGAGATGAACGACGTCGGAGATCTCCGGGCCGCAGACTGTCGCGTTTTGGGCCAGTGAGCTTCAATCGCTGGCGTGAGTCGAGGAGAGACATCTGCTGTCCTCATCAACAATACTGGAACCACAGACATGACATAGCATGCTCGCCGCGTATCTTTCCCCACCACATGCTCTCTGATAGCATCAAGGCATCTACAACACCTCCAGCTCCCGCCTCGTCCCAATCTCCTCTAGCCACGCGTCGCGCGTCATGAAGCGCGTCGCAGCGGCCGCATCCTCAACCTCCCGATCTACCAACCCCGCCGCTGACCACCGCTTCCTAAGCTCACGCCACAGCTGGGTGGGGTAGTACTCTCCGTGCTGGACTGCGTCGCTGTCAGTCTTTTGTGTATCCGCCTCTGCGACGCCGACGGGAGTGAGGGACAGCCCCTTGTCTGCAACCAGCGCCTCGGCCAGGTGCCCTGCAACGGCGTTCACCACCCCGCGGAATGACTCAGTCGCCCGAGCTTTTGCACTCTTCCTACGCCACCACGGGGACAACACGATGACGACCTCGCGCAGGGTCACTGTGTCGGCCAAGGGCAGCAAGATAGCCTCGGATTGAGTCGGCGTAAGCGTTGTGGGAATGCCGGGCTTCGGAGGCGCCAAGGTGAGGACGTAGCGTCGCACATTTGGCGGGAGCCAGAGTAGCGGCAATGTCGGGCGGGCGTGATACGGCGTCACAAAGTCGAGTACTGTGTGTACGTGCGGGAATGGCTGCGGCGCTGGATACCACGCGGCCATGTCCAGCCGGCGTAGTGTGCGCAGTGAGGTGAACTTGTCGAGAACACCGTCCGGGAAGTTGGGCAGGTGGCGTTCCATGTCGACCACCTCGACTTCGGAGGGCCGGAATGGGAGCGCCTCCTCAGCGCTGGACACTGCGTCGAGTTCGAAGAGCGGGTACAAATCGACACGGGTTTTGGCGCCTGAGAAGTCGGCGCGGATGATACAGTGCTGTACTGAACCGGGATCGTTTTGCCACTCGGCCTCAACATCGATACGGGGGAGGACTTCGGCGCGCCATTCCAGCATGGAGATGGACCGCGCGTTGATCTCCGTCTTGGCCGTCTTGGAGTAGGCCGCGACGAAGCGGCCAAACTCATCGTGTGAGATGACACGATCCCCGCCGACAAGGGTCACGCTTCCTGTCTTTCCGAACAAGCGCACGAGCTTGAGGAGAGTACTGTCCACGATTGGGCGGAGGCGGAGTCCGATACTGCGGTCGGGCTGCGCGTCGAGATGCAGCACGACGACGACGTCGCGGATGGTGGTCTCTGTGTTGTGGAATCGCAGTTGGGTCGTGAAGCGGCCTTGTCCCAATGGGCGGATGTGCAACACGTACTTGCTGCCTGTGGGCGGGATATATACTGCGGCTGGGAGGGGGGTGCCCGGCGCGCGGCCGAGGGTCAGGAAGTCGACCGTAACGTTGGCGCTGACTGGCGGCGCGACCTCACACGCGGCGCCGGTGCGCCGGAGCGTGTCGACGGCGAGGTCAAGTGACGGGGGCACGCTGCCGGAAATGTCGAGGGTGCCTGCACTTTGCGCCGCAGAGAGGGGGATGAGGGTCTCGGGGTCCGAGGGCGTGGTGTAGTTGTACTCGACGGTGTCGTCGCCGACCACGCGGCGGAGGAGCATCAGGTGCGGGTATATTGATGTCATGGTGGTGGGTGGTGAGCTGATTAGGCGAGCGACGGCCAGAATGATGTATTGCTAGTTCTGTGCTGGATGCTGAGAATTGACTTGTCGATGAGTCGAGTCAGAGTCAGACAAATGTCTCATGCAAGTCAGCGAGTCGAGTTAGCGTGTTGCCGACTGGATCCCGTTGTCTCGTACCTGCTTTTGCCACCCAAACATCAGCCACTGACGACATTGGATTAGCCGCAGGAGGTGAGACCACTCACTATGCCCCATTCTGCCATGATTGCATGCATATGGGAAGCTGCAGCGAGTCCGCTCGGCGAGGCCCATGCATTGAGTCAATGAAGCATTGTCACCCCAAGGAGGGCACTGTTTGCACGGCTACGCTGGAGATAGGGGATAGCCTTCGATTTCGCACCTGTCACCCAGCTCGGCGCGCCACTCATCGAGACCGAGGTACCTTGTCGGCGGGAGTTGCAACCGAGGCGTGTCTCGCGCAAGACGCTCTGCAAGGATTGCGATCTCGTCTTTCACGCTCGCCTTGGGAACCGACTCGAGGCCGACCACAGTGACCGTGCTGCCTGGCAGGCAGCCCCACCGGAAGAGGTTCCACGCGACCAATCCGGCCGTGCGTGCTGTGTACGGGGTGCGAGAAACACCCCTACGCCAATGATACACCAGTACATAGTTGCACGGTGATTCACTCCCATGGACAGAATTGCTACCCTGCTTGGGTTCGAGGCTCAACCTGCTGGTATGCTGCAAGTCTTCAATGACGAGGTGGATGACATGGCCGCGGGTACCAGGAGGCGAGGGGCATCTGAATGTGCCTTTGCTTCCTGAAGTGAGACGGACGGTATCCATGATCGTTGGGGCGTAAGGGTAGGGCACGGCCGGAATACTGCAAGAGCGGCGCAAGGTGCGGAGGTGTGTGAACTGCGCAACGGTGCGTTGGGGGTTGCGGGTGCCAGGCTCGTAGTCATTGCCGACGTCGAGCGTGCGGACAGCAGCAGGGATGAAGGGAAGCCTGCATTCTGGATCAACGGGGCTTGTGAAGAACAAGGTGTGCTTGCCGCGCGGCGCCTTGGTGGTTTGATGCACGACGTGCGCGAGCAGACCGTCGAGGCGGGCCTGGTACGTGTGTGAGGTGGCTCGGAAGCGGACCAGCGTCTCGGGCGGGGCGTACTGGAGGATAAGATCGATGATCTCCGGGTAGGCCGTGTGGTCGATGGACATTGTTGTCGTGGTGGGTTGTGCAGATGCACGATGCGACGACTACACGAGGCGAGGATGAGAATGCAGTGAACACAAACAAGAGCCTTCGGTGGCGACGGATCTCTCCGCCAGTCGTCGGTGGTGACGTCAAGAGGCACCTTGGTACTGCTTTCATCGAGTCGACTCTTTCGCTGGGACATGGCTATGCACAGAATGGAAAAGTAGGACTAATGTATAGTGTACAACACAGGACCCATAAAACATTGCCTCCTGTCAGTCGATTCGGGCGGCGGAATGAGGGCAACGCGTGTCTGTCCAACGCGGATGGCTGTTCGAGTGTTGCGCCTTTGAAAAATCTGGAGCAGTGGAAGAACTCCAAGCTACTACTAGTAAGACGATGTGGCGTCGAGATAGTCCGGCAGGGGGTATAGAACCTGGGCTTGAGGAGTGGCCAACCAATCCGCAGACTTCTCAAAGTTGATGCGACCAAGCACGGAGCCGGCGTCGACTCCCGGACGGCGAGACAAGTCGGAGATGAGCATGCGGATGAAGGCGGAAATGTATCTCTCCTCGACAGTGAGAACGCCCGTGTCCTCGTCGTCGTCGACAGATTGTTTAGGGCAAACGAGTAGGTCAAAGCCCACCACAGTGACTGACGCACCGCGGAGGATCGGCTCCAAAGCGGCGACTACAAGCTTGCAAACGGTGCCGACAAGGAAGAAGCAGGCCTCGCCGGGCATAAACGACTCATGTTGTGGGATCTCACCTATCACGATGGTAATCTCCTTGACAGTCTTGACAAAAGGGTCCTTGGCATCATGCCAAATGCCATAAGCTAGGAGTCGTGACAGGTAAATAATTTGCTTGTCGACTGAACAGTTGGGAGCCTTCAGTGCGAAAGGTAAAGGGCAGAAGTCGACAAGGGTATCGACGTGATCGTAATTGAAGGTCTGTTCCGTGTCGATACGTCGGACGGTTCGAAGGCCGTGAAAGTCCTTCAACTCGAGGGGGTCGGACGGGTTGAGACTCCAGGATGCTGCGCGATCCGAGCGAATATAGCTAATGTCGATGGTGTGCACAAACTCCAGAGCTGAAGGAAGTGCAAGTTCACGCGAAGGGATGCCCCTACCCCATGTGCCACCAGGAGCGTCCAAGCTGAAGAGGTGATGCTTTTGACACTTGAATTGGTGGTGCTCGCCGTGAACATCCGCCTTGAGATCGACGCCCGCGTACGACTTGAGGTTAACGTGGGACAGGAGGTCGCGTGATATGCGGCCGTGGAATGCCCGGTTGGTGGCACGAAAGTTGGCCAGAGCCTTGATAGAACAGTATCCGAGGATGGTGTCGATGAGGTGCGGAAAGCCGCTGTGGGGGATGGTAACACGCGGTTGAGTGGAGTTGGGGCTCGGCGCGACTGCTTTGGGCTTGCTCGATCCCAGACCCAGATGGTCGTCACCGCTGTCGGAGTCAGACGGCAGTGAAGGGGCAAAGCGAATTGGCGTGAAGTCGGCGGGCAGATGAACTTGGTCAAGGGCCCAATAATTCTTGGCCCGCCGCGAGTCGCTCCCGGACTCGCCTGGGGCAGACGAGGGAGGGCGCCCGAGTGTCATCGTGGTGGGTGTCAAGGTGAGTGGCGGCTGAAGAGGATGGGATGGCGGAGCGTCCTATTTGTAGCATTTCGACAGGGTATGCGCTGAGGCTGCCATCACAGTGATGCCTTGCTGATGGGACTGTGCGAGGACGGGGAACAACAGCGACGTGGTGGTCGGCCGCATTGTGGCAGATATTGGATACAAGGCTTTGCTCAGGCCTGACGGTGTCCATTGTCAATTCGGGCCAGTTGTTTGGGGTGCAAAGCAAGTGAAGCCATGCACCTTGTTTCTGAGTCTCGCTCGACAATGGACCTGTCAGCATAGCTTACCATCAGTGGTGATTCAAGGAGCACTACATTCCACGACAACAGTTGTGCACCATGCCGAATCTACCCGAGCCCACGCACAGCATGAGCTGTACAAAGGACGCGCCAAGCAGCTCGGTTGGAGGGAAGTGTACCTGGTGCATCAGTAGGCCCCAACACAACGCCGCGCAACCCATCCTGCTTGCAAGCAGACAACCAAGCTGTGCCCTCAGAGACCGAGAGAGTGCTGTACGACCCCGCGCTCCCACATCCGCCATCTCACCCCTTGTCGCTCCTTCCGCACAAACATGCATGATCCTACACCAACAGGTCCAGCAGCCCCTCCTCCCGCACGGCGTCCTGCACGGCAGCCAGCACACGCGCATGCGCACCCTCGAGCGCCGCGACAAAGCCAAAGTTGGCCGACATGGTGCGCCCAGCAAAGATGTCAATGTCCTTGCCGTGCACGTCGGTGATCTTGCCGCCGACCTCTTGGAACAGGAGCATCGCGCCTGCGTGGTCCCAGATCTTGCCGTACCTCGTGCGCTTGCGGTACACCCAGAACGTGGTGTCGGCCGCGCCGAGACCCAGGACGGCCCAGCGCAGCACCCACGCGAGCAGGTCGTTGCCGGGGTACGCTATTTCCAGGCGCCGAGCGATCTTCTCGTTCAGGCCGGGCACGGCCGAGTCGGTGCCCTCGACGCAGGTGACCGCCGTCAGCTTGGTGCTGTCGTCTGCCGTTCTGCGCGGCAGGTGCCGGGCAGCGGCGGTTGGTGGGCCGTCGAGCGGGCGGATGAACGTGCCGAGCCCACGTGCAGCGAACATGATGCTACCTGATGCACCTGTCGTGTCGTTGTTGATCGGCGCAACGGCGTCCGGGGACAGCAGCGGGATGCCGACGGCGCTGAGCGTCTGCTCCGGCCCCGTCATGAGACACACGTTGACGGCGTAGTTGTCGCCGCGGATGAAGGCCTTGGTGCCGTCGATGGGGTCGAAGATCCAGAAGCGGCCGCGCGAGGGCTGCCCATTGCCGGCCCAGTCGAGCATGTCGCACAGCTGCTCGCGCGAGGCTGGGGTTCGCGCGATGTCGTCGGTGATCTCCAGCTCTGCGAGCAGTCCCCACACGGCGTCGAGTAGCGTCGTGCTGGCGCGCAGCTGCTGAGCCGACTCTTCGCCCACGAACGCATCCTCCGGGAACGCGGCATGGATCGTCGCCGTGAGGAGCGCCTGGATGGCCAAGTCGGCGACCGTGACGGGGCTGTGGTCGTCCTTCTCGACGATGCCCTTGTTTTTCGAAGCAAGGACGCGCGAGCTGATTTTGACGGCGTGCTGGATGGCCGAGATGGCGACCGCCAGCTCGCGCGCATACGGGCTGTCCATGGCGTTGGGGGCTGGGAAGTGGGGAGATGCGGTGTGATGAGAGGGATTGTGATGGTGTGAGATGGCAGCCGGTTGGGTTGCAGTTGTCGCAGTCGAAGTGGAGGGCGACCCCGGCGGCTATTGCGGCCAACGGCTAGGGCTAGGGGTTGGCACACGAATTGGCTTGCCAGCCGCAGGAGCCCTCGGCTGATCAACTTTGCATGGTTTCGTACTCCGTATTGCATTACAAGGTGCAAGCAGTCAAGACTGCTTGCTTGTGGACGTCGCCAGCAACATGTCGTGCCTGGGATCTAGTGGGAACGGTTCTGACCCTCTGTGGTAGGCTGCTCCTATGAACTCGGCACTGTAGCCATCTCAAGGACATGTTTTCGCGCCACTGCCTCGGCCACCGACTCGCGGCTGAGGAGCCCACCATTGAAGTCGTATCCGCTGCTACGACATCAGCCGTGTCAAGGCATCCATCAACCCACCTGAAATGCAAGTTGAGCGTAAACTTGCCCTGGTCGACAATGCGCTCACTGCCGACGGCGAAGCCCTCGTGCTGGCGCCGTCGTGCCCCGAGCTCAGCCCACCACTGCTTGGTCGTGATCCAGCGCGTGCGGCTTTCGGCCTCAGCCAACCGGGCCGGCGTGGGGCAAGGCTGTAGGTCCTTGTCCGGACTCCTCAGTCGCGACTTGACCTCCTCCACGACGCATGGTGTATCCAGCGTTGTCCACTCGTCCCGGCCCAGCAGGAGCGGAGATATCCGGTCTGCGCCCACGATCGTCGTCGTGCCGCCCTTGAGGGCGACTACCGTCGCTGTCACGAAGAGGGCCTGCAGCACGCGCGGAAATGCCGCGTACGGGGGCGTGGTCTTGTCGGCATCCCCTCCAAGAGCAGGCCAGAGCACTAGGACAAAGTCGCTCACGTTCCCAGGATTGGAGAAAACGCACCTTTGCTTCCCCAGGTCCCACAGGCAGTCGGATTTAAGCTGATCGAACGCGACGTGCAGTACATGGCGGCGGGCAGTATCCGGGAGGGTAATGTCGGTCTCGCTCACCCATGGCATGAAGGTGCCTGAGCGGACAAGGTCGAGATCAACAAAGTCGACCACGGTTCTCAGATTGGGGCTCCAGCCCGACTCGGGAAACTCGCCGAGCATGGCTGCGTGCGTGGAGCGTTGGAGCGTGTTGACCGTGCCGATGAGGTTAACAGCAGCAACGAGGTGGCGCTCTGAGCCGCCGCGGAAGTGCAGGACCTTGATGAGGGTGCGCGGCAGCGACCTGGGGAGCGAGCACACGCAGGCATGGTCCAGTGCTGAGGAGCCGCCGGTCCAGCATGCAGGTGTCACACCGAATGGCGGCGAGCAAACGTGACCGCCGACGTAAAAGTGGTCGTGCAGCTGGGCATGGTACCCCTCGATCAGGGCGTCGGCGCGTGCACGAAAGTCGCGCGACACAAGTCGGAGCGGCACGAGGTCCGCTGCGAGCTCGGTATGCGAGAAGATAAGGTCGATGATGCCCCGGTGCTTGGTGGCGTCGATGATCATGGCCAGTGTGGGGTCAGTGCGGATGTTGTGTTGCAGTCAGCTGGCTGCGGTTGATGTTGGTGGTTGGGCACAAACGACGCGTCAGTCTTGTCCCCACCCAGGCCCCAGGCACACCAGCGTGCCAGACATTACCCGCGTACAGTACATCGATTACGCCGTATGGTGTGCAAGCGTGGGCGTTCAGGAGGAACATTACGATGACAGTAGCCTCACAGAGATGTTGTATACATAACGGGGCTCAGGCAGGAGCTACAAGAGAGCTATTAACGATCCACAACTCGTGATCCACAATGTCCGTTCGTTGGAACCACCTCGCTCAATCCTCCTTCCCATCAACAGGGTACCCGCTGCTGTGACGTCTCAGCCCAGACCACCCACACATGCACTCACCTCAGAAGCAACCCGAGCGTGTAATCTTCCTGCACGCAAACGTAGTCGGTGCCGACGGCCAGGCCCTCGTATTGCCGGCGTACGCCGAGCTCCGCCCACCACTCTTCAATGGTAAGCCAGCGTGTGCGCTTGTCTGCCTGCTCAGCCTGTGAGGGCATGAGGCAATCATTTCCAGCCCACTTGAACCGCTCGGCCTTGACTGCTTCCAGAATGGCCGGTCGGTCGGACGACGTCAGGTCGGGTTGTCCAAGGAGGAGGGGCGAGAGGCGGTCCGCGCCGACGATGGTGGCCGTCCCGCCGCAGGCCGCGGTTTTCGCAACCTCTAGGAAGAGCGAGTGGAGGACATGCGGGAAGGACTGGTAAGGGCGGTAATTTACATCTGGCTCCTCAGTGCGGAGTGTAGGCCAGAGGACCAGCACAAAGTCCCGTACGCCGGCGCTCGGAACGCGCATCGGCCGCGTCGACGCCAGGTGGGACATACGGGAGAGACCGTCTCCGTTGGGCTTGAGCTGGTCAAATGCGACGTGGAGCACATAGCGGCGAGTCGGATCTGGGACGACAATTAGGTGGTCCCAACCCCCACGTCGCCGATGTGTGCCCGAACTGGAACCTAACTTGTCCAGGTCGACAAAGTCGACGACAGTGCGCAGCCTTCGATTCCAGCCCGACGGTGGGAAATTGCCCATTGTTCCCACCCCCGCTCTCTGGAGGGTGTGAACGGTGCCGATTGAGTTGATAGTACCCACGAGCGCCTGGCTCATCCCGGCGCCCTTGAGGTGCACGACTTTGATGAGCGTGTGCGGGAGAGACGCCGGCAGCGTCTGCACGCAGTGTTCTGGACGCGGGGCCTCATCGTTCCAAATTGCCGGAGTGACAGCATACGGCGGTGAGCAGCGCTTCATGCACCGCCAGCGGTGATCCAGCAGCTGGACATGGTATCCGTCTATCGTTGCGTCCACGCGGTCGCGAAAGCCGCGGCAGACCAGCCGTAGAGGGAGGAGGTCCGCGAGAGGGGTGAACGCGAACACCAGGTCGACGATGTGGGGGAATGCGGTAGCATCGAGCTGCGCTGTTTGGGTCTCAGACATGGGTGTAAGTGTGTGATGAGTATCAGTCTTGGTTGGTTAGCTGTTGGGAAGCGCAATGATCGGCGGCGGCTAACATTTATTTACCGACTTGGGTGGCAACTGCTGATGCTGAAAGTCAAATGGCCGGTGACGTTGGGCCAATTCAAGGCAAATGGGAAATTGTGATGATCCCGTTGCCCATTACCTTTCAGACTGGAACGAATCATCATGCATGCTGTTATCTCGTGGGCGATATGTAGCCGACGAGGTCGGGTCGAGTGTTCTTGGCAGCCTGCATGCGTGCAGGAGGGTGTGGGGCTGGGTAGTGTGGATGATCATGCTCCGCCCGGTCACAAGCGAGGCAGGCAGGTGCCGGAGCCGACCCTCCTCTTGCAACACAGGCTGCACCTGCCAGCGCGCCACCACCTACTGACTTGCTGGCTGCCAATCAGGCCCATACTACTTACACTATGCTACACAGTCAATGGACTTTCGAGCTGTGCCATGTCGATTGAAACGCTGTCAGGCCGACCGTGGTCGGCACTCGGTTATCACATCTTCGCGCTACTGCTCAACCGCCACTGAGCCCATCACACTGTACGGAGCGGGTGCTCGCTTCTGCGCTACTAGCCCGGCAAGACATGCCAGGGGAGACTCACTGCTGAAGCAGTCTGAGTGAGAGCGCCTCGTCGCCATCGGTCATTGATGAGTCGGGCGCCAGTCCCTCGTAGTGCCTGCGAATGGGACCCAGCTCCTGCCACCACTCGTCAAGGCTCAGGAAGGTGATACGCGAGAGTGCTTCTTCCATCCTCATGCCCTTCAAGCGCGCCAACTGCTCTTTACTGATGAGTGCCTCTCGCCTCCAATATCCGCGGAGCATTTCCAGCTCCTTCTGAATCTCGTAACGGTTCAAGTTTCCCACAGAGGTCCCAAAACTCCGCTTACACCGTTCCTCGAGCACCCCCGGTCCTTCAAGCACGAGAGATTCCTCTCGAAGGACGTTGCACATCTCGTCCAGCAGCTGTCCTTGGGTTGAGCAGCGAGCTGGCAGGACGTGTCGTGGGATGCGGGAGAGCTCGACCAGCTTATCTTCACTGATCCTGTTGAGACCAGCACGCGCTTTATCGATCTGCTGCTGAACACGATTGACTTTGGTGGAATAACGGACGTGCAGAAGCTGCCGCACCATCTCAACAACCTCAGTAGGGTCATTGGCTTTGGCTCCACCATTGCTGGAGAGTAGCGACAAGATACGTTCCGCGCCGACGACGGTAGTGGTAATCTGGCCTTCAGCAGCGGCCACCGCCGCGTCGAGGAGCGACGATGTCGCAAACGGGAGAGTCTCGACATCATGGGGCATTGTGTTGTTGTCGCCAGAGGTGTTGGGGTTAAGATGCGGCCAGAGGACGAGCACAAAGTTGCGTAGGGTGTCAGGGAAGACAAAACGGATGTCATGCCGGCTCTCCTGGTGGACAGGCAGAAGCCGTCTGTGCGCCGTGTTGATTACGGCGTGAAAGAGGTAGCGGCGGACCTTGGGTACTACCAGTCGGTGATACTTCTCTTCTCTTGCTCCGGCACCAGGAATCCTGTACAGAACGGTCGGGAAGTTGAGGAGCGAGAAGTCGAGGCAATCGACAATGACAGTGATGCCAGGGGGGGGCTGCGTAGGAAAGTCTCCAAGGACAGCCCGCTGACCACTCCTCTGGATCGTATGGACGGTTCCGATGGCTTCGAGCACGCTGGCGAGCCTGTCTTCGCATGCGTTGCGTAACTGGAGGACCTTGAGAAGGGTTCCGGGGATGGGGAGGTCCTGCACGCAGCTGGAAGCGGGGGCAGAGATACCAGGCCGGAAGGGAACAACGCCGCCTGGAGGAGAGCAGCGCTTCGGGCACCGCCAGCGGTGGTCGACGAGTACGGCGCGCAAGCACGTTATCTGCGCGTCGACGAGGTCTCGCACGTCGCGGGATAGCGCGCGCAGCTGGAACAGCTCCTGGGGTGACAGGTTTGCCAGGACCTTGTCAAATATATGCGGGAACGCTCCGGCGTCGAGGACAGCATTCGCGTGGGTGGACATTGCTGTTGTGTGTGGTGTGTGTGGTGTGTGTGAGTAGGAGGTGTGAGTTGGATGTCTCCTTTGTAACTGTCGCGGGTGGCAAGGCTGTAAATGGCCTGATGGCTGGTCGCGCTGGTGGAGGTCGACCACCACAGCATTTCGGCCATGTCACAAAGCTCCGCGCGTTCCTCTAGCGCGCCTGCTGGGGTCGAGGCTACCAAGGCACAAGGCGATACACAATACAACGCATTCATAATCCCACTGGCACCCATATTACCGCCGCTGCCGCTTGTTCGTCGGATCGTCGGCTTACTTTCCCACCCTACCACCCGGCTCGTCGGCCTACAACTCATGGTCGCTCCCGAGGTCGGCGGTCGCTTCGCTCATCTCGTCGTCGCTGCGGTCAAACCGCCCGCACGCGCAACGACTGCCCAAAGTCACAGTCTGCTCGTCAACTCTACAGCCCAGCGTTACACGTACTTTACCACACGTGCCGCATAGGTGCGTCCGCTCCGGCGGCCACTGCCCCTCGACCTCCTTGCGGTCGCCGAGTTCGGCCCAGAATTCCTTGATTGTGAGAAAGCGCGTCAAGTCGTCCAGCTTGAAGCGTGCGGCTTCAGATGGGGATCGGGCCTTCCAGAATGTGTGCAGGTGATGCATGAACGCCGCGGCCGTGTCCTCTCCGCGCTTGGAGCCGGCAGGCTTGCCGAACTGCCCTGGCGCGGCGGCCTCGCAGCCCACGACAGTGAGCTTGCAACCCTTCTTGAGGACAGTGGTGATCTTCTCAAAGAGATTGAGCAAGAAGTCGGGGCACTTGCCGTTCGCCACTGGCTCCTTCCCCCCAATCCTGGGGTTGAGGACCAGCACCCAGTCGCGCACCTTGCTGCTGTTGCAGAACCTGACCCCAGTCGACCAGGACGAGCGACCCTGATCCCATGTGACATGGAGGACGTACCGCCTTGTGTTTGGAGGCATATGGATTGGAACCGTAGACGCCGTACTGTGCCGTCGCCAGTTCATGACGCTGTCGATGTCGACAAAGTCCACTGTCGTCGTCACTTGGGTGAACCAGTCCATGGTGCTGCAGCCCCAGTCGAAGTGGTCAGAGCGGCGCACTGTGTGTAGGTTCTTGAAGGCATTGACCCGGGACGCAGGCATCGATTCCAATCGGATACCTTTCATGTCCACCACCTCCACATTGCGTGGGGAATACGGAAGCACATAGGCGCTCTTGTCCTGCGGCGTCAAGGAGGGTGTGACAGGTGTGAGGAACGTGTAGGTCGGCGTCCGCCGCTTGGGGCAGCGGCCAATCTGGAGCTCGACGTGCGTGGGGGAGGCTTCGGCGCCCTTTTGACCACGCTCGTCGGCCGCTTGGGCGGAGGGGATGTTTGAAGGCCTTTCGGTCAATTTGCCAGGACGAGTCTCCTTGGGGCCGATTGTGGCCGGCTTGGGTTTAGCTGGCGGCTTGCGCGCAGCAGCGCGGGAGGCAGCCGTCTGTCGTTTGACGAAATAGCGTGGCATGGTGATGGGGCGGCGATACGCGTTGGGCCACTGGAACAAGCTGCAATGGAGAAGTGGATGGAGTCGGAGTCAGCATTGTTGATCGTGCCGCGGTGCTAGCGCCGCCTGAGGTGAGGAAAATCAATCACGTGTGGAGGCCATAGCGGATCGCGTCGACGCGTCGAGACGCGTCGTGGGGTTGGAATGGAGCATGCGTCTTCGACTGCAACCAACGTCTTGACGCAACACATGCGTCGGCCAGACGAGCACTCTGAGTGACATTGAGAGCACTGAGCCGAGGCATCCTGCTGCCGATGTGTTCTTCGGCCGAGCACACCATTCTTCTTCCGACCGCGCTTCCTCCGTCGCCACCTCATCAGGTCACCAATGGAACGGCAGACACAAAGGTCTGATCGTATAACGGTTAGTACACAAGATTCTGATTCTTGTAATCTGGGTTCGATTCCCAGTCGGACCTGCTGTGAAGCGAGTAGAAGAGCGCGAGAAGCGTGTTCTTTTATGTGGTTGGACAGGATCGGTGCGAGGGGTGAGGTGGCGTTGGGGTGGCCGGGGTGGGGTCATCGCCGCCTTTCACGCAAGTTGAACTCGTGCACCAGCGTGATCTCTCTACGACCGAGGACTGACACTGCCCGCGGCTTACGGGATGGTGAGCTGCCGACGAGCCAGGACGGGTCAATCGCCCACACGTCATAAGCATACATGTAAACAACACGGGCTCATGGTTTAGGTTTGAAACGCGACAGTCACAGGTCACCATCGGCCCAGCCGCGCGCAGGTGTAATCGCCGGAGCCAACAGAACACTACCATACGCCAAGAAGGCCCAGCGGTGTTCTCGCGCCCAACCCATGCTCTGCTCTGGCTGGCACATGACCTCCGCAGCGTCTAGGGCGAGGGTGAAACCAAGCTTGATGAGTGCCCACTGCGCGGAATCGGGAGCTACGATGAGCAAGGTTCGGCTGGCTCGTTCCGCGGTGACACACATGCCTCCGCGACGCGAAGCGCGAGTTGGCGTGTTGTTGTTGCTTCGGGATGGTGCGAGGGGCCGCACTCACGGTGTGGTTCGCCCTGCTGCGAGAAGCACATAAAAGGCCATGGTCAAAGCGGCGGTGCTCACGCACACCCGAACACTCCCACTCTCCCACCCAGCATGCTCGTCGCATCATATGTCGTCTCAGCCCTCGTATGGCTCTCTGTCGCGGCTTCAGCCAGCCCCCTCATGCCGCGCGGCAACGGGGGAAACGGCGGTAACGGCGGTGACGGCGGCAATGGCTCGGGCTCCGGCAGCGGCGGCAACGGCGGCGACGGCGGCCAGGGCGGAGCGGGCTCCAACGGCGGTAACGGCGGCAACGGTGGCAACGGCGGTAATGGCGGCAACGGCGGCGGCAGCGGCCCGAGCTGCAACTGCGCCGGCACCAACGACGGCGGCGTGAACGCCACGCGCTACATCTGTCATGACCGACGTCTCGGCCCCATCATCCTGCCCAAGAAGCTCCCCCTCTCCGGCTTCATGACCACGTATGACCGGTACGTCTGGACGCTGTGGCTTGCGCTGACCGCAGGTTTGGCGACGCGTCGTCCCCGGGCGAGTTCCTCTCCAAGTGGACCGACAGCCAGGGCAACTTCGTCTACCCGCCGTTCAACGGCTTCCAGCTCGACACGAACGGCAAACCTATCAACGGAAGCATGGTGCTTCAGGTGGGTTGGCTCAGGCTCCTCACAACCACGGACTCGCGCTGACGCTCCTCGTAGCCTGGCACACTTGTCGACCGCTTTGGGTCCGAGTTTGGTACGTCCTCCGTCCCTCTTCCAGTCTAACGACCAGGATCGTTCATCTCAGCCGCAGCGGCGCCTTACTCGCAGCGCGCCCTCCCGCCGTCCAACCTCGACACCAACCCCAACGCGCCAGACTTCCCCTTCAACTACCACGTGTACCAGGTCATCAAGCCGCTGACCGTCAACGGCGGCCCGATCGCGCCGTGGTTCGGCCAGCCCGGTCTTGGCGCCCAGTTCTATACCGGCGACGTGGGCAACATCATGAGCCTCATCAACCAGGGGTACCTTGAGCGCCGTGACCCCGAGGTGCTCATCTCGAAGGAGCAGGGTTGTGTGGGATAGGAGGTGGTGTGGTATTGCTAGGTGAATCAGGTGCTATGAATGTAAATGACGGTGGCACTCGAGAACTGGCACCCATTGCCTTCGCCCGTCGTAAAACAGTGACCGATGAGGACAAATTATCAGCCCGGTCGGCATTGAATATGAACACAGAGGCATCAAAGACTGCCTTGAAACACGGAAAGGGTTCCCGACATGTTGTGTTGTATATTTGTATACAGCCGACGGTTAGTCGGGAGGAGACTTCCAGGTGCCTCGTCGCGGGAGGTTCACGGATCACCTCAGTATGTACGTGCCCAAATCGTTCCCGGAGACAAGGAGTGGGACGACGGATACCGTGCACTTGGTCACTGCCATCATGAACTGCCGTGGGCCGTTCTAACAGACTGGAAAGAGTGACATGACAAATCAGAACTGAGGAAACTTGCTTAGAATAATGCAAGTGTGGCCACAGCCGCTTACGTCCAACATCAGCCTACAAGTTACGCCAGGCGTTGTTGAGTGCCCGGAGGGACTCATTTTGCTCTCTATCGGCCCGGAAAGCAGTGTGAGAACACTGGGAGCACTCGTCATTGGCCATGGGATCGAGCTGAAAGTGTCAGCGAGGTGACCGAGCGAGGTGTTCAACTCACTCTTCTGCAACCGGGGCAAAGAAACTGGCGATCACGGGGCCACCGTCCTTCAACATGCCGCTGGGAGCCCAGACTCGCCCACCATTGGCCAAAAGTGACAAAGGTAAGGCGACTGTGGACTTTGGTGAAGGGAATGTTGAGCCTGTTGCATTGGTTGTGTATCGCCTGACGAATAACTTGCTTTCCATCCGTCGAGCCAGCGGGGGTAGAAATAGTGGCAATGTCAGCGCCAACGATGGTGACCTTGATGCACCTCTGTCCAACAGCCTGAACGATTGCGTGGAAAATGCTTCCAACCGAAGACCTGGTTCAAAAGTCGGAGTTGGGGCGGAATTTCATGACCCCGGGAAGGACCAGGACGAACTCCTTGATGTTTCCAGTGGTTCTGAACGTAATGTTCCCGATCCCGAGGCGTGCCCCCACCTTCAGATGGAGGACGTAGCGTTGGGTACGCAGCGGGAGCTCTATCGCCCAATGCTGGAAGTAGTGACTTGCTGATGAGAGGTCGAGGAAGTCCACAACCCTCCTGACCTGAGGGAAGTAGCTGCTGCCAGTACGAGTGACGAATGGGGGCCTGCGACGGATGGTGTGGAGGGAGCTGAAACTCCCGGGCCCTTGCCACATCGGTGTTCCGGGGTAGGGAGTGAAGTCGATATCGACCACTCCGGGGGGAATAAACTCGATGTCGGCCACTGTCACCTTTCCGGGGGTGTGTGGAAGGATGTGACCCTTCTTAAGGGGTATGAAGACGAAGTCGGTAGGCAGGAGGCAGATGAGAGCCCCGTTTTCGCCCAGTCCAGTGATCGCGGTGTGTCGGGAAAGTAAGCGATCGATGCGGTCGCGGTAGGCGCGTGAAAGGCAGCGGATTTTGAGGAATGCGTATGTATCGGTAGAGCGAATGATAGCGTTGATGATGCTGTCCATGATGTGTGGGATAGCCGTGTGATCGATGACTGGGGCTGCCATGGTCTGGGCGTTGGTTTGGTCGTCCTGCTCCAGTAGCGAGGCGGAATGACGAGGAGATCCTGTTGGGGTCTTGTGTGGTCAGTATATGGTGCATATGTATGCTAGAAGGCGTGCGAGAGTTGGTGGGGTCGGGTGGGGAGTGGCAGCATGTAGCAAGAACTTACACGATCCGGGGAGGGAGTGCTCATTCCGGAGTGAAGTTTTGAGTTTATGTTTGGTGGGAGGCTGTGCTAGTGGAAGGGTGAGAGTGGAAGAGTGTGAGAGGAAGAGTGGGAGTGCGAGTGAGAGTTCAAGAGTGAGTGTGTGTTTATAAGGGTGTGGACGAAGGCAACACGGGTCATCCAGCTTCGATCAAGCGGGGCGAGCAGGGGGCGCAAACTCGACCTCCATCAGACTTGACCACCGTCACTCCGGCCACATTCGTCATAGCCCTTTGTGCTGCATCAACACACTGATGGACGGGGTCAATTCAGCTGCAGGAGTGTGATCAAGTGATAGTGCATGTACTTGAGAGCAGCAGTCAGCAGCCGAATCGACCATTGTTCCGGGTTTGATGCGCGCGTTGCTCAACTTTCGATGATGTCAGGGCCTTCCGCCACTCCACGTGTTTATCACAGCCCTCTCTTGCATAGGCTTGGAGAGCGCGTGAGATGCTTCAATTCGGAGTATGTCATCGCAGTGAGTCTTCTGGAATGCCAAGGAGCTCTGGGGACTTGGGCCAGAGGCGTGTATGCGTCCAAGTGGGCGAGTGAAGATGTCGCCTGGGAGTCGGTGCGCTCACCACTCCGTCGGGCTGAGCCACGGTGCGGTCGGCGAACACACTCCTGCAACCTGTCTGCCTGGTGTACGTCAGTGCTCCAAACAGCCTGGCGTGCTGATCGAATTGCGTGAGGAGTGCACCTCAGCTGAGTTTCCTTGCCTCAATCCTCAGTAATGTCAGCACGTCGCGATGCCGCCTATCGTCTTCTCGCCAAGATTCCATATCTCCACACCATGGATGTCGTCTTCACCAAGCGCCGTGGCACATCATACACACATAATGCTTGGTGTACTGAGAGGAAACTATTCCATTGTCCTCATAACATACACTTGATCCAGCCGCACATGCCCGCCCGGCCCTACTCCAACACAAGGGTCTTGGGATGCGTGTAGGCTGCGGAGTCTGCCGCCGCGGAGCGAGCCTCTGAGTCGAGTGTACGGATGCTCTTCTTGCGGTTCACAGACCCAGGGAAGAAACGTCGAACATAGATGACTTCGAAGATTGTCAAGGCGAGGAGCTGGGTGTCAGGATCATCCTCGCCATAACAACTCACGATTGCCCATAATACCCAGGCGATAGCGAGGTCGGCGTATATGGCGTTGATGACCTCCGGCGTCCAAGTGACATCCTCTATTCCGTTTCTAGCCGACACGGCTGCGACACCTCCCAGCCCAAACGCAACCAGCACGGCTTGAACCACATTGTCGACATTCACAGACACGAACGACGACGCCGGGCGGAGCCGTGATACGATGACGCTTCGAGTCAGCGAGGGTAGGCGGGGGGCACTTACTGTGCAAGTGTGTACAGGACCACTAGACCAGACCATACCTCCACCAGGATGTAGCCTATCACCGCCTTCCTGCCGGCAAGGATAATGCTACACCCTGGCCCATAGCAATGACTGCTGCTGTTTCCGCTGCCGCTGCCACTGCCTCCGCTGCTGCCCCCACTGCCACTGCCGCTGTTGTGCCCTCCTCCACCGCTCCCGCCATCACCACTGCCGCCGTTGTCTCCACTGCCGCCTTTCTTGCGCTTTGCAAGGCTCGCCCGGGTCTCTTGGTCTCTCTTGAGCTGTTGTGCAGGCGAAGCCGCCGTAAGGGCTTCGAGAGCCGGGGTGTCCACGTACTGCCCGTGCCTCGGATTCATACCACGGCTTTGTGCGTCATCGACACCCTTCACGACCGATACCACATAAGCATGGACAGCGTCATCCAAGTCAATAACGGCTGCGCCAATTGTCGCAGCGACAGTTCTTTTGAGCTGGGATCTCTGCCCGGCTGCGATGTGCAGCCCCGGTGCTGCGGTAGGGGCGAAAGAACCTGATGGTTGTTAGCTGGTGTGCCGTGCATGGCCAAACAATACCCACGAGGTTTCACCGCAGCGCTGTACCCGTTGATGGTGTCGTAGAAGTCGCCTAGGAGGTAGCCATTCAGCCCGAGGACAGCTGCGCCCAACGCCGCGAGAACGAGGAGGAAGCTGGTTTGGCCGGCGGTACCGGTTATCATCGCTGCTGCGTGCGGGGGTGTGGGTGTGTTGATGCGCGCTGTACTGTATGTAGCTCCAGGCAGCAAGCGATTCTGTCGCTCTATGCAAAGCTGGTCTTCTGGGGGAGTCGCTCGTCCGGCTCTATGACTCCCCATATATCATCCTGGGAAGTGCCGCTTATGGTCAGTAACCCGTCAAGCCGTCACGACTTGACAAGGCCGCGACTGCTTCATACCCATGCCCCTTCCCGAGTGTATGGCCGCCGTCACCCGTCACACGAGAGCGGGCATCGCGCATGCCCGCATCATTTGCCCCTGTCTTATCCCCGTCCACATGCATGCCTGCCCTGGCCGGCACCAACCTGGAGGAAGATGCCGAACAAAATTGGCCGTGCCAAGCCCCCGTGTCAACACCTCCAGAAGGCGTCATCTCGAGATGGTCTGATGGTTTGAACCTAAAGTCGCTGTGAGCGGTGCAGTGCCTTGGTTGTGGCAACACGGCGGTTCTGGTCGGATGTCGGCCGAACTTCACCTGCAGCTTGTGGCAACAGTCAGGTTGCAGGGTGGGATGCATTACATCCTACATTCCGCGGCAATGAATGCATCTATGTACACTGTCATATAGTATTGGGTGGGTACATCTCCAGATTTACACTGCTCCTTCAACGACCCCAGCGAGCTGTCCTTCCCACCTTGCCGAGCAACGCGCCTTCAAGGCAGCGGTTCACACTCGTGCTTGATAAAGTCCGGCACCGCCTTGTTTGGAGTCAGCTCACCCCACCTGAACCACTCACACGTCCGCATTTGACACACAAGGACAGTCGCCCCTCCGGCGGCCACTCGGCGAGCACCTGCTGTCCGTCTCCGAGGCTGGCGGCCCACTCGTCCCACGCCACCAGGCGCGCAGCGGAGGCCAGCTCGGCGCTGATGTGGCTCATCGCGTTTGTGAAGAGTATGCGCTTGCGTTTTTCGACATCGTCTTGTGGGCCACCGCCGAGCTGCATGGGGTTGATCCTCTCGAGCCCGACAAGTGTGAGCGGCCCAAGCCGTCCGCCCGCCTCTGTTGCGCCCAGGAGAAGCGACTGGAAGAAATGTGGATACACTGGGAATTCGCGCACAGGTCTTGTGCCCGGCCGGCAGGGCCAGAAGACGATTGTCCATGTGCGTCGGCAACCGTGGTTCTTGAAGATGATGTGACGCCACTGGTCGTCACTCTCGCTCCAGCGGACATGGAGGATGTACTCTGCAGTATCAGGGATACTGATCCAAAGTGGCTCGTTCGGTGGAGTCCGTACGTCGGGGTTGGAGAGGTCCAGAAAGTCGACTGTGGTGGGAAGCGACTTGTAGAACCTTGGTGACGTCCTGTAGACTGCATCGCCCATACGTCGGAGCGTATGCAACGAGGGCCAGTTGATGAGGTTACTCCGCACTGCTGGAGAGGCGAGGAAACCCTCCTCGAAATCGAGGATCTCAACCTTGTGCCGGCAGTTGGGCAGGTAGTCGGCGTATTGGCGAACGGGCAGCATAGTCTGGCGCGATGTCGTCAGACCGAAGGCTTCGGCCACAGAGGCGACGTGTCGGAACAGCATTGCGTCAATCTTGTCTCGAAACTGCCGGGAGGTGGTGCGCAAGGCGACTAGGGAGGGGACTGTCGCGAACTCCACAATCATGTCCATTAAGTGTGGATAGCTACTGTGGTCAAGTAGCGTACAAGGGATATACTTGGGGGCTTGGGGACGGTAGCCAAGTTCCTTGCGGCATCGGGGGCGTGGAGGGTGTGGTGGTAGCGGTTGCGGCTTGTATCCTTGGGACTGTGTCGGCGGCCACCCATCATGAAGATGAACTGAGAGCTTGGCGGATAGTAGATGGAAGGAGAAAGGTGACGAGCTGAGTGTAGGATGCAGGTCGGTGGCGAACTGTCGTACCCCGAAGGCGTCATGTCGTGGATGATGCGATGCGATATGTCCTTGAGCCTGTTGCGCCCCAAGCTGGGGCCGGGGCGCAACTCGCTGTCGAGCGCCCAATGGCGACAGCTCAACGCTGACAGCATTTACCGCCGAGCCGCAAGTGCAGGCTGATCCGGCCAATGCAGCCAGTGCACCCTCTCGCATGTGACAACTGCATAACATGTGAACCAGAAGTCTGCTTGCCCCGCAGATGGTACTCACAACAACACTACTAACAGGAATATGCCCAATGTCCTCTTGCTCCCCCATCCCTACTCCTTGGCCCCAGCTGCGCGCGAGAACTCGAGGAGCTCGTTGAAGATGTCGTCGATGAAGAACAAGCCACCAATGTGGCCGCCAGCCACGTTCTTCATTGTCGACGGCTTGTAGTTGGCGATAAGCCACTCGTTCATGCCGCCACCGATCTGGTCCGTCTCCGAGCCCACAACCAGCACGGGCTTGGCATGGTCCTTGTCGAGCTTGGATGGAACGAATCCCCAGTCCGAGTGGAGGACATCCGAGATCTCGAGGAACCAGTCCCATGACACGGCGACCGATGCCAGTGTGCCGTCTGCCATGCGGCCGACGACCTCCTCCTTGGTCTTGTTCTTGCGCTTGAGCCAGTCGTTCATGATGGCCTTTTCCTCGTCGGTCATGTGGTCGAACAGCACCTCGTTGAGAAACTTGACCGTACCCTCGCGCGAGCCGAGCTTGCTCGCAAACGCGACCTTGGCGAGGCGCTGCGTTGCGTTGAACGGGAGGCGGCTGGGCGGGCCGACAGCAAAGTAGTTTTGCCATGTAAGGGTTGCCGTGTAGTTCTTGTGCTGTGCCAGTGGCGAGAATCCAGCCATGAGACAGAGTCCGGCAGTGTAGCGGCCGTACGGGAACTCGTCGTAGCTTGCCCCGAAGATCATCTGCGCCGGTGCGGTGCCAAAGCTTCCGCCAGAGATGAAGAGAGCGTCGAGCTTGCCGTCGGGGTAGAGCGAGTCGAATACTGCACGCGTGTCGGCGATGAGGCTCTCGCGGTACGTCTTGCCCTTGGCGGTAGACGAAGACTGGCCGAGGCCGGGTGGTGTGATGGTCACATAGTGGAGCTTCTCGCGCTCGACGCACTCGAGCACGTTGTCGGCGCGCGCTACGGCAAAGATGCCGGGGAAGAAGAGGATGACTGTGCGGGAGGAGGGGTAACCGTTGTGCGCGTACGCGACCTGGCGGCCAGACGGCAGCCTGAGGATGACTTCGTCGTCGTTTGCGGGGATGAAGTCGGGGCTGGCCTGCGGTGGTGGTGAGCATGGGCGACGGGGTCATGTCACCTACCATTGTGTAGCTTTGCTGGAGCGCCGTGGGAGAAAGTCGACGGGAGTCAAGGAGCGTCGGCTCTTATACTGCTCTCTACCGACGCTCTTGCGTCCGAGCTGAAGCGAGCGGCGAGTGGGCGAGATGTGAGACACAAAGCAATCGTCTACCATCATGTTGATGCATTCGTTTCCAGTGACGCATATGCAAGCGGCGAATCACGTGATCTCGCTCCGACTCGGCGGCCAACCGCTGGAATTCCCGCAGCGAGCCCCACCTAGGCAAGCAGCCGAGCAAGCCGAAGCGCGGGGCGGAACAGACGGCGACGCAGAGACGGCCGCCGGTGACGACAATGAAGAGACTATTGATCTACTGAGACTCGCCGGGACGAGCGAGCGTGGGCAGCTTCATCGGCGGGACCTCAACCGCTTCCTGCACGCCGCCGTCACCACCGCCCTCCGTCTCGTTGGGGAAACCGCGGAACACTCCGTCGTCGTCGACACAGTCCGTGAAGTCCTCCCAATCCACGTTGGCAATGTTGAGGTTGTTGTCCGGACCCCACAGCTCGGAAGCCACGCAGCGGAACGTGCGCGTCTGGGTTCCCTCGGGCAGAGGGAGGGGGTTGAAGTTGTCGTCGAACTCTACCAGTCCGGAGATGTCGACCGCGATGATGGGGAAGCCGGACTCGGAGAGCGAGCGCTCGTCGGCGACAAAGATGACGGCGTAGTTGGCTTTGGCGGCGCGCGCAGCCTCAAACAGGGCTTGCGGGGAGGCCTGTGCGAACGCAGCGTCGTCGATCGGAGTGATGTTCGCCACGAAGCCTTCGTCACTTTCGACTGCCAGCGCGGCGAGGAGCGAGGCCCACTGCGCGTCGGTGCCCTCGCCAAAGGCCGTGCGGAAGATGGGTGTATCGTCGGTCGTCGGGAACGGCGGCAGTGTTGCGCTCATGGCGATGTGTAGGGAAGGGGTGGGGCTGAGGGGGAGAGTGAGGTGTGTTGCGGCGTGTTGCTCATCTTTAAGCGCTGTTGAGCTCGGGCAATTGCCGTTGTTCATACGTCACACTCAGCCCGCAGACAGGGCGACTGACTAACCTCGCTTCACCCTCCTCCCTGGGCGAAGCGATGCGAGCGATGCGCACGTTGTCGAGGAGCACCACGCGGAGCATAACAATGACTATGCACCCACTCGTAGCGCTGCACCTCAACGCATCGAGAATGGCAAGGGGCGGAAGTGACTGTACCAGTAGGGTGATTCAGGCTCCAAGCTCATCATATATCGAGCCTTAGCAACAGCCGACCCCACCTTTCGGGTTCGCTCGCCCTTTGCAAACCAACCAGGTGCTTGTGAAGATGGCATGAGAGACACGGGCGATCACTTCAATACTGCGCGCTGCCTCCCAAGCGCCGACCATGACGAGGCGAGTTAGATGGAACATTGATGACAAGCAACGGGCCAGTTACACGGATGGGATTTCTTGGATGTCTCCAAGTCGAGTAGACGACGCGTGTACACGCGCCGCGTTTCGCAGCTGTCGCGCTGTTCCATAGCCTTCGGTGCGGTAACTGTCGAGTAATCAGGAAGGTTCCTCCCTCGGTATGCCGATGCCGATGTCACGCCATCCCATGAGGTGTTGGTGAAGCGGCGCCGTACTTAACCAGTCCACCGCACTGATCCATCTTGCTAACCTCCACCGCACCATGCCCGCCGTTGTCCCCATCATTGACCAGCTCAGCGCAATCGACACGCCGTGGGACCCGCGCCAGGCGGCCACCTTCAACGGACAGGACATCAAGGTCGTCTATCTGCAAGGCGACTTCATCTGGCACTCGCACTCGGACACGGACGAGGTGTTTTTGGTGCAGGAAGGTAGCATGCAGATGGGCGTGCGCGAAGCCGGCGTCGAGTCCGCGCTCACCCTCAACAAGGGCGACCTGTACGTCGTCCCCATGGGCCAGGAGCACCGCCCGTTCAACGCAGACGCCCGCGTGCTGCTGTTCGAGAAGAGGGGCACGGTGAACACGGGCGACTTTGAGGGCGAGGTGCCGGGCCACATCCATCAGACGGATGGGCGGAGTGGGAGTGACTAGGGGTGGGTGCGAGGCATTTCCGCGCTGACTAGTCCAGCACGCTCAAGCTTTCATGTACATCAATCTCTGATATATGCACTCTGTAGCTGAAGTTCGTTCACTCATCTGAGACTGAGACTGCAAGACGGTTCTCCACCTGTATCACCTCGTGTAGCTCGCGTGGGCCGGCACTCGGCTCGCGGCTTGCGGCCGGCATCCGCCGCCCAATCAAACGCTGGCTGAACCGGCCCATGATATCCTTGCCGCAGCTGCTGCCAAGCCAGCACAAATACTACCCTTGAATCCGTCGTTGTTTGGGCCGGCGGCGGAGGAGAGGCGAGAACAAGTCAAACGCTACCATCTTGGTTCCCGTCAGTGTGATCTCTGTCTAGAGTCCAGCTGATTGGCCCCAGTTGGCGGATAGGGCCTTGTGATGCAGCCGACCGGCCATCCGCCTTCGCCGCGGGTCTGCTGACCACTGCGAGGACAATACGATCGCGGTAGGACACAGGAAACTGATACTCCACTCATGGAGCAGCACTGTACGACTACCCGGTTATCCTCGTACTCACCCTCTGGCGCCGCCCCCACGCCCTCTGTTGTCCCGAACTAGCGCACCCGACATAACCTAGACCTCGTGTGCACGACAACTGCCAACCCACCTCTTCCACTTGCCACTCATACACCATGGTTGATTTCGACAAAGAGAAGGCCGGGCGTGTGGAGAAGGCCGAGGGTGTTTCCGACCAGGAGGGCGGCCCGCCCACGTACAGCGTCCATGCCGCCAACGACTACTATGACCCGATGCAAGAGAGCACGCTCACGCGCCTTGGTCTGACCAAGGAGTCGTTCAAGCGCGCTCCGGGTGCGACTCGGTGAGTACCACGTCTCCAGCCTGCCTGACGCCTCCAGCGGCCTTGTCGCGCACGGCGACATCCCCCCGGAGCTGCAGGCGTACGACAACCCCAACCTGCAGCAGAAGATGCGTCCGCGCCACCTGCAGATGATTGCTGTCGGTGGTGAGTTGCTTATCTCCCGCGATAAGACTAACTCTAGGCGCTATCGGCACGGGTCTCTTCGTCGGCTCGGGCGGTGCGCTCGCCACCGGTGGACCTGCTGCCATCCTCATCGCATGGTGCATCATGGGCGTCATGCTTATCAACGTGACCCAGGCGCTGGGCGAGATGGCCATTTTGTACCCCGTCTCGGGTGGTTTCTTCACCCTGGTGTCGCGGTTCCTGGACCCAAGTCTGGCGTTTGCGCTAGGCTGGAACTGTGAGTGGGCGTGGTGGTGGTGGTCGGGGATGCATGCTGACCCGCTAGACGTCTTCTCGTGGATGATCACCCTGCCGCTGGAACTTGTGAGTTGCGCGAGTTGGGCACCTTGTATTCATCGACAACCGTTCTAACCTGCCAGACCGTCGCTGGAAGTACCGTCATGTACTGGTCCACCCCAGTTCCCCTCTGGGCATGGATCACAATCTTCTACTTTATCGTTTTCGTGAGTATCTGGATCCGCGCCGGGGCTGACGGACACTAGGTCATGGTCCTGTTCGGTACCCTCGGCTACGCTGAGACAGAGTTCTGGACTGGCTGCCTCAAGCTCATCGTCATTGCTATTTTCATCATCATCGCCGTCGTGTGCGTGTGCGGTGGTGGGCCCAGTGACGGCGCGTATGGGAGCTATGTCGGTGCCCGGTATTACCACGACCCCGGCGCATTTGCAGCGGGCTTCAAGGGCTTCTGCGCAGTGCTGGTGACGGCAGCGTTTGCTTATGCTGGGTAAGTCCACCCTCTTGACAGATGAGCGTCGCTGACACGCCAGCTCCGAGCTTGTCTCGTTCGCGGCCACCGAGACACCCGACCCGCGCGCGACCATGCCGTCGGCCATCAAGAACATCTTCTGGCGTGTCATCTTCATCTACATCACCCTTATCTTGCTCGTTGGTCTGGCCATTCCTTACGACGAGCCGCTCCTGATGGAGGGAGACGGCGCGAACGGCTCGCCGCTCGTCATCCTCTTCCGGCGCGCCAAGATCCGTGGCCTCGACCACCTCGTCAACGCCACCATCCTCATCTCCGTCCTTGCTATGTCCATGTCGTGCATCTACGGTGGCTCGCGCCCGCTCGTCGCGCTCGCCGAGATGGGCTACGCCCCCAAGTTCTTTGGCAATGTCGACAAGGCCGGCCGACCCATGTGGGCCCTGGCCGCAATCTTCATCTGGGGCCCCCTCGCATATGTCAACGTTGCCGACGTCGGCACGAAGGTGTTTGACTGGCTCCTCGCGCTTTCCGGCCTGTGCACGCTCTTCACATGGCTCGCGATCTGCGTCACCCACTTGCGCTTCCGCAAGGCGTGGCGCGTTCAAGGCCACAGCTTGGAGGAGCTGCCGTTCAAGGCCTTTGGCGGCGTCTGGGGCTCGTGGATGGGCATCATCCTAATCTCGCTCGTGCTGATCGCCCAGTTCTATACCGTGAGTGTCGCTGTGAAGCCTGCGTTTAGTTAGTGCTAACCCATACCGTAGGCTATCTGGCCTCCGGGAGAGCAGCCCAAGGGCGCTGCCGCCGCCGAGGGCTTCTTCCAGGTATTTGTGTCCTTCCCCATCGTCATCCTCTTCTACATTGTTGGATTCATCTGGAAGCGCTCGCTGCCGCGCAAGGCCCACGAGATCGACCTCGACACTGGCCGCAAGTCGTGGCTTACCGCCGAGGACATGCGCATTTGGCGTGCCAAGCGGGCCGATGCGCCCTGGTACAAGAGGCTTTATCGTGTCCTGTTCTGTTAACTGCGTCGGGTCCCGAGCTCGGGTATCGCTCGTGCCGTGTATTGTGGCCATACCGGCCATACCTCGTTAGTCTAATCGTTGTTTATGCACCTGCATCGGATGGGAACTGGCCCGGACCCGGTCGTGTTGCATTGAGTCCGAGGGCATGGACACTCGTGAGCCGATCGATCTAGGGTGTGTGGCCTTCGCCGACGGTCTGCACCTCTGAATGGTGCATGTGTTATGATCGACATGCGTATACATATTGCTGAGCCGGCCGAGCTGCCTCGCGTATGCTCATCTTGCTCACCCGTCGCACTTTATCAATCGCACTTTAGCTGGCTTTAACCTCGTTCCACCGCGCGCCGATGGCCGAAGACACGAGTTGCTACGACGTCCGGTAAAGCACTCACTAACCTGCGGCTATGGCTCAAGCCGGCGGTGACACCTCGCTCGGGCATCGACATCCACAAAGATAGGCCTTGCCTCACCACGCTAAGATGCACAGAACACACCAGTTGCTATCTGATACGACTCCCGCAGTGGTCCGGGGACATGTGCACAAACATGCGTCGCACCAAACCACACAAAAGTGCATGCTGAACCACACGAGCAAAAGAAAGCGCGCAGCCCCGGCTATTAGACACTTACACAAGACAGCTGACGTTATGCTCATTTGCTGACGTATGGGGAGCCGCCTCCATTCGCTGGCCCCAGGTTTAACCCCACCCAAATCCGGTGAGGTCACCTGGTCACCGAACCACAGCCGAACGCCGTTTGTCACGGGGCATGACGGCCGTATGGAGACTGGGGATCAGATACAGTCGGCAAGCAAAGCCCAGAACGTCAGCCTGTGATCCGGTGATGACCTGCGCGGCCCGCAACCTTGCGGCTTCGGCTAGCCGTTTAGCCTTGCCTGGACCACCTGCAGCACTCCCCACGACATCCACTTCCACCCGCCCGATCCTTTTAAACGTCTTGCATCCCGCTCTTGGCTGAGACATCACACTGTTACCCAACACCACCTTCACATAATGCCGTCCGCTCCTCCTTCCTGGGTCCAGGCGCTCAAGCCTTCCGACCCCCAGGGCCCCGATCTCCTCACTGCCGAGCGCAAGGGCTCCAAGGTCGACTCGAACCGTCTTGCCGTTCTCCTGCACGGGCAGGCGGGTCTCGACCGTTCGGCTCGTCTCACCAAGATCATTGAGGCCGAGCCTGTCTTCAACAAGGACGAGCTCCTCTCCATGGGCCGTGTCGACCGCATTCAGCGATCGCTCGCCCGCGGAAAGACTCTCAAGCGCCTCGAGAAGAAGCACGGCTGGTCCGAGGAGGAGTACCTTGCCGCCGTCCGCATCTCCGGCGAGCCCAACGTCTATGGTCTCCACGATGGCATGTTCCTCAAGACGCTCAAGGAGCAGGGAAACCCCGAGCAGCACAAGCTCTTCCTCGAGCCCGCCATCGCCAACCGCTACATTGGCTGTTACGCCCAGACCGAGCTCGGCCACGGCTCTAACGTTCGCGGCCTCGAGACGACCGCTACCTGGGACCCCACCGACAAGACCTTCATCCTCCACTCGCCCAAGCTCACCGCCTCCAAGTGGTGGATTGGTTCGCTCGGCCGTACTGCCAACCACGCCGTCGTCATGGCCCAGCTCTTCATCAAGGGCAAGAACTACGGACCCCACCCCTTCGTCCTCCAGATCCGTGACCTCGACACCCACGAGCCCCTCCCCAACATCTACGTTGGTGACATTGGACCCAAGTTTGGTTACAAGTGAGTAGAGTGTGCGAAGCCCTTGGTCCTGGTCGGTTGTATCCTTGCCGCTGCTAACCCCCGACAGCTCGATGGACAACGGTTTCCTTCTTCTCAACCAGGTCAAGATCCCCCACATCAACATGCTTGGTCGCTTCTCGACTGTCGACCCCCAGACTTCCGAGTACCGCCGCATCGGTGCCCCCACTCTTGTCTACGGCACGCTCACTTACATCCGCTCCATGATTGTTCTCGAGTCGGGCTCGTCTCTGGCCCGCGGCGTCACCATCGCCGTGCGCTACGCTGCCGTCCGTCGCCAGTTCCAGGACCGCGACGCCGAGGCTGCCGGTGTTCCCGGTGAGACCCCTGTCCTCAACTACAAGATGGTTCAGGCCCGTCTCCTGCCACTCCTGGCCGCGACCTACGCCCTTCACTTCACCGGCAAGAACATGATGGAGCTCTACAACCACAACCAGGAGGTGATGAAGAAGAACCTTGCTGCCCAGAACGCATCCAAGGGCTCTCCCGGCCCCGAGGAGCTCCAGCCCGGAGCCGAGCTCCTTGCCGACCTCCACGCCACCTCGTGCGGTCTCAAGGCCCTTGGCTCGACCATTGCCATTGACGGCCTCGAGATGTGCCGTCGCGCTTGCGGTGGCCACGGCTACTCGAGCTACTCGGGTATCGGCACCTACTACTCGGACTACCTCCCCACTGTCACCTGGGAGGGTGACAACTACATGCTCACCCAGCAGGTCTCGCGCTACCTGCTCAAGACTGCCCGCGCCGTCCAGAAGGGCAACGCCCCCAACAACGACACGTCCAAGATCCTGGCCCACTACCTCAACCGCCAGACCACCGGTGCCGCTTACGACGTTCTCAACTCGGACCAGGACATTGTCGCCGCATTCGCCTGGCGTGCTGCGTTCCTCACGTTCGAGTCGCTCCGACTCCGTGACGTGCAGAAGCAGTCGTGGAACTCGCTCCTTGTTCAGTTCTACCACCTCTCTACCGCCCACTCGCAGTACCTCGTCATCAAGAGCTTCTACGACGCCGTGTTCGAGAACCGTGCCAAGATTGTCTCCGAGGTTGGCGAGGCCACTGCCGACACCCTCCGCGACCTCTTCAGGCTGTATGCCCTCCACACAATGGAGACCCACTCGGCCGAGTTCTTCACCGCTGGCGCCGTTTCCGTCAACCAGCTCACTCTTGCGCGCACCAGCGGCATCTCGGCTCTCCTCGACCGTATCCGCCCCAACGCCGTCAACCTCGTCGACGCTTGGTCGTTCTCCGACTTCCAGCTCGACTCGTCGCTCGGCAACTATGACGGCAACGTCTACGAGAAGCTGTTCAACCGCGCGCGCCAGAACCCGGTCAACACGCTCACCCTGGACCCCAACCCCGACTCGACGGTGCTCGTCAAGCGTGTGGCCAAGCTCTAAGTGTTGTCAAGCAGTGGTTAAACGGGAAAACCGCAAAAGTCATCATGTCAGTGTCCATGTGGAGTTGTACGTTGTGATAGAAGATGCACGAGTCTTGAATCGCGTTGGGTACGTCGTGGGGTTTATATGCCGCGTGTTGCCGATGCCGCCGCGATGATGATGCATGATGGACCAGCCTTCCGCTGGAAGGAAGCATGGAGTTGAGCAATGGGATGCCCTATGAGGATGTTGGTTCTCCGTCTCTCCCTTCTTACGCCCAAATGGCGAGGAAACCTGTGGCTCGGCGGTGCCAGCACGACAGCGTGGTCACGACATGCCCGACGCTCGACACACGAAATGACACGTGACGTCGCGACGTCGCAGCAAGGCGGGAAAGGGTACATGCTACACACATTCCAGACTTGCCCTCGTTCCCCTGCCGTCCCGTCTCGAGCCTCTGCTCTCCTGCCGTTTGGACAAGAAGCCCTCTCAGCCCTGCATCTTACGACACACGGAGCATGTACCCTTAGGCATTGGAAGCATGAGCAGAGAGCTTCGTTGGAATCTGTGCCACGCTACACGCTAACAGACGGGTACGCGTGGAGGTCCGCTGGTGGGCAAGGAAGGAGCAAACCTGAGCGGCGGCACGGAGAACAGCCTCCACGCGTGGGACAGCCCGAATTAGATGGTGGCGAGAGCCGCTGGTCGTTGATTGACGAGCTGATTGTCCATGCCCGTGTTGTTCTCTTCCCGTCAACACGCAAAGTCTTGTCGTTTCGCTCGCTTCGGTGGCTGCGAGTGTAACACAAGGAATAACGCAGCCCTGCTGCGGAGGTTCTAACCCGTCGGGATAGACCTCTGGCATGGCTGGGAATGTCATGCCTTGCACATCACACTGGCAATCAGTGGCGTAGATCGAGGCGCAATGGCGGCGAATACGTGAGCGGTCTGTCCCGCTCTGGATTCACAGACTACAAATCTCAGCCAAGGTTCCTACGAATCGGAGAAATACAAATCACAGAGCGGCAGCTGTTGATCGTGGACGTGCGCGCAGGATCGACGACGCGAATGGTTGGGTGCTGCCGGAGCGTGCCGCGGACAGGCTCCAGGCTTACGGCTGTGCGCGCGCGCCTGTTGGCTCTTGGCAACGAAAGGGTCGACCCCGAGTCAAGTTGTGCCCATGTCAACCAGGAGCCCCCGCCCACCCCCTTTCCGCCCGTTGACTGGTACGCTGCAATCCCTGCGCTCTTACGGCTAGCCCGGTGGCTGTGGCTGCGAGCCTTGAAACACCGTGCTGCTGTGACCAGGCGTTTGCCCAGTTCGAGGCCAGGAACAATGTCATACGACGCCGCCACCACGCCGGTAACTCTTGCTCCCCCTGCTGCCTCGTCTCTTCCAGGCCTCGCCCCTCATGCCTGCCTGTACAGAGTACATAACCTTTAGACTCGCCATGCACCCCCACGCTGGGCATTGCAGCAGCTAGAACAACACGCGAACGCGTTCACTGATCACAACTGTTTGCCATCTCATATCACCACTCATCACCGCTGGTGCCGCCATCGAACCAGCAACTCCGCCATGCCAGCGAGATCCGTGAAGGGACCGCGCTTCAGCCGGCCGACAGATGGCAAGGCATCATGGGAGGTTGAGGCCGAGTCGCCCAAGCCCGCCGATGGGACGCGTGCCCGCCGAGCGTTCTGCGTCAACGACCTGTCTTCCCGTGAGCTTGCGGAGCGGGTACATGGAAGGCACTATCTAACAACGCCTCAGGCCCCGCCTCAAACATCAACACGATCCATGATATCATGCTGTATGCTGCGCGTGTTCACGGAGACAAGCAAGGCTTCGGAATGCGCAAAGTCCTGGAGCGCACTGAGGAGATCAAGATCTTGACAAGGACTGATAGCAGTACGAGCTCCAAGCCGTCTCTGCGGCGGCCAGTAGAGCTGTTCACACTGTCTCCGTACGAGTGGACCAAATACGAGCAGGCCCTTCAGGATGTGCGTGACCTAGGCTGTGGCCTGCGCAGCATCGGCGTGGGTGACAAGCGCGAGGGGCAGTACTTTGGGATCTACGCGCCAACGAGGTGAGTGGCGGCTGAGTCAGGCTGGAAAGCAGCTGACGGCAAAGCCGCAACTGGATGTTCATGGCCCAGGCGTGTGCCTTCAACGGAGTCCCGATCTGCACAGTGTACGACACGGCTTCTACCGCGGCCGTTGCAGAGGCATTCGACGAGGCCAGAGTACCGGCACTCTTCACCGACGCGTCTCTCCTTCCCCATCTCCTCCGGCAGCTATCGCGGACGCCGACACTCCGGGTGATCGTGTACGACAATGTCAACGGTGCTTCAGAGCAGGATATCATTGCTGCCCTCTCAGCCATCAAGAACCAGTATCCTGGCATCCAGCTGCACCACATCGACGCGATCCGTCAGCTGGGACGCGAGCACGCGCTTGTCTCGGCTGACCGCGCACGCCGCAACGACATCTTCTGCCTCATGTACACCAGCGGCGGCGGTGGCAAGCCCAAGGGCGTGCTTCTGACGCATGGTAACATCCTAGCTTCCAGTGAGTTCAACGAGTCGAGCTATCGCTGATATGCAGTCGCGTCCATTGCTATCCTCATGAAGGACGTGCTCGTCGACCAAGAGTGCTACCTTGCATTCCTGCCCGCAGCGCATGTCATCGAGTTCATCGTCGAGATGACATTCATCTTCACTGGCGTCCCCATCGCCTACGGGCGTATCAAGACCCTGTCAGAAGCCAACGTCAAGGGGTGCAAGGGTGATATTATGGAGGCCAGGCCAGTGAGTGTGGCTGCCAGTCCCGTAACCTGACAACCCAGTCCGTCATGATTGCCGTTCCCACCGTCTGGGAGCTACTCCGCAAGGGTATCATGGGCAAGGTGTCGAGCGGGCTGAAGAAGACTGTCTTCAACACGGCCATGAAGGCAAAGTATGCAGGGCAGACCAAGTCCATCCCCGGTCTGGCCAAGATTTCGGACGCTGTGGTTTTCAATCGAGTGCGCGAGCTCACTGGCGGTCGGCTGCGCACGATTCTCAACTCTGGTACGCCGCTGGCGCCCAGCACGCAGAAGTTCCTGTCCATCGCTCTGGTGCAGATGATCCAGGCGTATGGCATGACTGAGTGCGGCGGCGCGACAATCCAGCATCCCAACTGGCGGACCTTTGGCTCGGTCGGTGGCCCTGCTCCAGGCTGCGAGATCCGGCTCGTTGACCGGCTCGACGTCCACCCCGGCTACTCGTCCAACGACTCACCGCCCCGGGGCGAGGTTTACGTTCGTGGACCGTCCGTGTGTGCGGGCTACCACAACCGCGATCTCAACCGTGCAGCCTTTACCAACGACGGGTGGTTCCGCACTGGCGATATCGGCCAGTGGAACGCCGACGGCACGCTCACGATCATCGACCGCGTGAAGAACCACGTCCCCCTCGCCGGTGGCACCGGTGTGGCTCTGGAGCGGCTCGAGTCGATCTACAAGGCGTGCCCGCTCATTACCAACTGCTGTGTGGTCGCAAACCCGTTCCACGCGCGCCCCGCGCTGGTGGCCGTCGTGCACCCGACGAACCTGCCATCGTTTGCGCGCAAGCACGGCATTCCTTGCTACCCGCACGACATTGAGGTCCAGTGCCGCAACCCGCGGCTGGTGGCGCTTGTGCTTGACGCTCTCAATGAGTCTGCCCGCCGCGAGGGCCTACGCGGCGTGGAGCTGCTTGAGGCCCTCGTGCTGACTGCCGACGAGTGGACTTCGGACTTGGGCCTGCTAACAGCCGCTCAGAGTGAGTAGTCAACACTTGCACCACGAGCCGTACGCTGACGCATCCCACAGAGCTCATCCGCCCCGTCATTGACGACTTCTACGAGGAGGAGCTCAACCGCGTGTACACGGCAAATGGCCCCGAGTACTACAGCCAGATGAAAGGCAACGCGGAACTTCTTCGGTCCGTTGCGAACCGGCCCCGCGGCTCGGGACCCGTCTTCAGCCCGGACGGCGAGCGCACCCCAACGCTGTCGCCAGCCTCGAGGTCGACATCGCCTCCGCCGTCGTCGATCGCGACCCAGTCGCCGACGTTCCCGTCGTCCATGACGCTGCCCCCGCCGCCGTCTCTTGCTATGTCTGCGTCGTCGCCGCCCAAGTCGTCGATTGCGCACCCCAACCTCGCGATGGCCACCAAGTCGGCCGCCGAGCTCGCTACGGCGGACCTCGCAGCGTCTCTCAACCCCCGTTCCCGTAAGCCCAGCTTCATTTAGGCCAGCGCGACAATTGTTCTTCTTGGGATATTCACAGGTCACGGCATACACGTTCGCCGTATAGATTATAATGCACGTTGTAATTGGAGTAGTTGTGACGGTCTTTGAGCCCATACCGTCTAGACAAGGTTTAGCACGTCTGCCGATACGGAATGCCGAGCGCTGAGTTTGTCAGCGTCTTGTTTAGTCCGAAGCGCAGTTGGCCGAGAAGCGCCATTGTGAAGTCACATGGACAAGAAGGATAGGGAGGCAGGCAGGCGGCAAACAGTGCTGCTGCTATTGCCGTGCATGTATGTATCCCTTTGGACTTGCATCGTCCGTCTCCAACTCGCGTCCTCGCGTCCTCGACCCTCCTGCGAGCAACCATGGCATCAGCAGCACTGTCCGCACTGCACGGCATCACGGCAGCCCTCTCAACGGCGGTCTTGAACGTCGGCATCGCACTTCTCGGTGTCGTCGTCATAGCATTGCTGTACGCATACCCGTACCGCGCCCTGACGCTGCCCTTTCGCAACCTCAAAGGCCCTCCGCCGACGTCGTTTGTCCTCGGCAGCCTCCTCACCCACGCGCTCAATCCAGTCGGGGCTGCTTACAAGCCGTGGCTGGCCAAGTACGGCGCGACGCTTCGCTACCGCACTCTCTTCGGGTCATGGACCATCCTCACCGTCGACCCCGTCATGGTGGGCCATGTCCTGCAGCACACACGGCAGTTCCACCGACAGGCCACTTTCAACGAGTTCATCGGGCGTATCTGCGGAAAGGGCGTGCTCGTTGTCGAAAACGACGACCACAAGCGCCAGCGCCGTGCGGTCTCGTCGGCCTTCTCTGCATTCAACGTGCGCGGTATGACGCCGATTCTATGGGAGAAGAGCTACGAGCTGGTCAAGACGCTCAACGACCTGGTAGGCGAGGGTGAGGCCAAGGGTGACAGCACTGGCACTATCGACATCCACCAGTACCTGATGCGTGCGACGCTGGATATGATCGGTCTCGCGGGCTTCAACTATGACTTTGAGTCGACAGCTGGTCGCAAGAACCCTCTCTCGACGACCCTGTTCGGCACTGTGCAGCTCATGCAGGCCCCTTCGCTGATTCGCATTTTCGCCTCGATCTTCCCCGCTCTGTTTGATGCGCCAACCAAGCTCAACAAGTCGATGGCGAGCACTCGCCACGTCATGGACACGGTCGGCAAGGAGATCATCACGGCCAGGAAGAAGGAGCTCGAAGCTGACCAAGTCAAGGTCGAGAAGCGCACACAACTGGGCATGGACGCCGTTTCCCTACTTGTCAAGGCCAACATGGCGGCCGATCTGCGCGACGACCACCGTCTGACGGACGACGAGGTGCTCGGCCAGATTGGTGCCCTCCTGCTTGCTGGCAACGAGACGAGCGCAACTGCTCTGACTTGGGCGAGCTGGCACCTGGCTCACAGACCTGACATCCAGGACAAGCTGCGTGCGGACGTTGACTCGGTGGACGAGGACCGCCCCGAGGTGTGAGTCGCTACCGGTGCGCTGTGACCGAGCGCTCACCCGCTGTCCCTAGCGAGCGCCTTCAGACACTCCCATACCTGGACCAGTTCGTGCACGAGCTCCTCCGCTTTGACCCCCCTCTACACCGCGTGATTCGTCATTGCGTGGAGGACACGGTCGTACCCCTCAGCATTCCGGTGCAGGGGGCTGACGGCAAGACGATCGACTCGATCAAGGTGTCTAAGGGCACGGAGATTGCCATCGGTGAGCAGTTCCGCGAGCAGCGCCGTTCCATGGCTGACGGGGTCACAGCTATTAACGAGATCAACCGTTCGAAGGAGATCTGGGGCGAGGATGCCGAAGAGTTCAACCCGGACCGGTTCGCCAGGACTGGCATCCCGGCGTCCAACGTCCCCGGTATCTGGGGTAACCTGCTTACTTTTATTGCCGGGCCTCACAACTGCATGTGAGTGGAGGCAACCGCGGCAGACCCTGACAGCGGCAGTGGATACCGCTTCGCGCTTATGGAGATCAAGATTGTCCTCTTTGTGGGTCTTTGTGCTCGGAACTGCTTCTGACGTGCAGGTCCTTGTGCGCAACTTCAAGTTTGAGATTGACCCTGCCGACCCCGCTGTTGACCGCCGCGTGCGAAGCTTTACAATGCGCCCTGTTGTCGTGGGTCGCGAGAGTGAGGGCATCCAGCTGCCAGTCGTCCTCCGTGCCATCAAGCGCGAGTAGGAACTATGCAGTGTCGTGCGAGATTGGGCTGGTGCTAGCGTTGTATGTGAATCCAGGTAGCCGAGAACAGCGTAGAGATATGTGATACTTGTTGGCCAGGACTACGGGGCTGACATTGATGTGCCAGTGCATCGAGGTCAAGGGCAGTCGTGTTTGCCACATCAATGTCAGCCCCGTAGTCTTGCTCCGACCACAGGCAGATCGAGGTCAAGGGCAGTCGTGTTTGGCACATCAATGTCAGCCCCCCGTAGGCGTGCTCCGACCACAGGCAGATTGCCACAGACAGAGCCAACGAAGTCACAACTCAGTCGTCCAGCCTCTCTACTGGTCATCTGATGCTGTTCGACTCGAACACCATGGACCAGTGTCCCAAGTGCAATATCTGTGGTGAGTGAAGAATTTGCATTGGATTGGACGACATGGCTGGCCCACTCACATTCCAGGCTGTCGCTGGGACAGGCCCCCGCGGGCCGGTACCCAGCACATGCAGTGGATGTCAAAGTCGTCGTGGGCACTAGAAGCAAGGCGCAGCCCTATTCCAGACTATGAGCGCCTGAGGAGACAACACAAGTGGGGGCGTCGAGCTCAAACCGTGAAAGAGTACCTGCCACGACGCATCAGCTACGCAGCATCGCGACTGGTGGACGTTTTCGACGGCCTCGCCATACACGACAGCGGAGGTGGACCATCTGTACTAAGCGGCAATAGCGGGGCACATGGTCATTAGGCATACATCGATGTACTTCGTATGGGTCCCATGTCTCAGGTTCCATGTCTCTCCAGACGTGTCAGATCTCCTGCCATGGCCACAGTAGAGATGTAGGATGGTATCGGGAGCTGTCCAACCCTGCGAGGCACCGCGCACACTGCTATGACGAGCAGGCAGCCGTGGTGGTCTGCTGGCAGCTATTTTCAGCTTGCTCTGCAGGCTTGAACCCCCGCCACCTGGTATGAGCTGTCGTTTCCGGCGGTCTCTGATAGTCATTCCATTGAACGTCGATCGGGTGGTCTTTGCAGCAAATAGTGCGTTGTATGGGGTCGATCCAAGCGTCGAGTCCATGCGTATTTCGCATGACCTGCTGGGGTCGTCGATGTAAGCATAAGTTTCTCAATCGCCCCGTGTCTCGGCGCGTCAGGCCCAGACGGCGCGTCTAACCGGATCGCGGCATGTGTTAGCCGCACCGGCTACTCGTCCCGGCCCGCCCTTGCCACCCAACAATAAAAAGGTAAGACATTGATTGCGCTTTGGAGTGTCAACCACACACGCTATTCTTCTCACTGCACAGGCCGCTCCTCATCGGCTCGCACGCCGCCCACGCCCCCTCCTTTGGCACTGCCCGCATTGACCCCACTGACGCCGGCGTTCGACTCGGATGCTATGACACGCTCCCCGCCTTCTCACCTCCTTTGACTATCCTCTCACTCTCAGCACTTCTCTTTCTCTCTCGCCATCATCTTTCTCACTCCTCTCAGTCAGAGAGCATCCACCCGCAATGCTGACGACAATCACCCTTCCACCCGAATACGACGACCTGCCAGAGACAGCCCGCCTATGGCTGCAGACTCGCTACAACCTCGGACCAGAGACGCGCAAGAAGCGGCACTCATTCCACCAGTCGCAATCAGGAACCGCGGCCCCGAGCCCCACAGGTAGCAAGACCGACGATGACAAGATTGGTGGCGACGCTGGAGCAGCATCCGCCCCAGTAGAGGGTGGGAGGGCTCAGTCTGCTTCTGCCGACCAGACAGCCATGTTTCTGGAGCCTCGTGTCACTCGACCCATGACCAAGCGCAGTTTCATTGAAGCAATCGACATAATGTGCCTGGTCATCCCTCGGGCCCAAGCCCTCCTTCGTCCACAGTACCGACATCTACTGCCGCTGGTCATCACACGCCTTGTCCAGCTGCTGTGCGGTGGACTCGGAGCAGCGGTCGGGTGAGTGGTTGGCCCATCTTCTCTTGCCTGCGCTGAACGGACACTCACTCCACACAGTCTGTGGATAAAAGCGCGCCTCATAGCTGCCATCGAACGCAGCTTGGTGGCGGGCCATTCTGTCCCACTGGCTGACGCCGCACTGTCGATTGCAGCAGGGGTGACACTGGCTGTGATTCAAATCGCTTCAGGCGGATACTTGCAACGTAACCTCAAGGAACTATGGGTGAGTAGCACTTCCGCGCCCCGTCCTCTGACGTCGCAGAGTCAGCTGGAATTTGAGTTCAATCGCCGCTGCCTCGCGTTGAAGCTCTCACGAAGCGTGTCCCAACTTCATGACCCTATTCACTCGGCGATGGTTCGGGAAGCAAACTGCTTGGTGAAAGGAGCCTTTCGAATCTACGGCACCAATAGGTATTCGAGCGCCGACCTTGACAGGGACCTGGAGGCCATTCCCAATCTTGTCCGGGATGTTGTCATGATTCTGGCATACCTGTGGCTACTTGTCGGCTCCCTACGTTCGACACTTACTGCGCAAGGCCTGGGCGGGATGGCCACAATGTTACTTCTCTCTATCGGCATCAATCTTTGGAAGTAACAACGACGACTCGAGGCGCTGGCTCGTGGTGAAGGGGGTAGCTACTTCACTTACGGCGACCGAACGAGCGACCCCTATTACCGCGAGGCGAATGACATTGCTGAAATGGCTGATGATATGCAAGAGGTCATCTTCTTTGGCATAGGCGATTGGATCCTCGCTCGATGGGAAGAGGTAAAGTTGGCTTCCATAAACCTGAGCCGCCAACTTCCAGCTGAGCATTCGCATACCAACATCAGTCAGCTCAATTCGCTATGGAGCATCGTCTTGCAGGTGGGCGGTGATACACAAGTGTTCATCCACATTGCTTACTTTTTCAGGTTCTGATCTCGACCCGACTAACACCCTCCGCCGGCGCTTTTAGCCAACTCACTGTTCAAGATGTCGGCGTCGCAACCTTTCTGGATGCCATCATCCGGATGGTCGGTTCAGTGCAAAGAGTGCGAAACGCTGCCTGTCGACTTGCGGCTTTTATTGCTGCCATCGACTGCGAGGGTATTGAGGACCGGCTGAGGATCGACTACGAGAGGCGACGAGAACCTGGTGGCATGCGCTTCGAATGCCGCGAGCTCAGCGTTACGTACCCAGGACGCGACACACCAGCGCTTCACGGTATCAACTTGACGATCAAGCCTGGTGAGACACTGGCCCTTGTTGGGTTCAATGGGAGCGGAAAGACAACACTGGCCAAGGCGCTCCTTGGCATGCATACACATGCCGGCACACTCCTCGTGAACGGCATCCCTCAACAAGACTACAAGCCGTCATCTCTCCACGCCCGGATGAGCTGCATCTTCCAGGACTTTAAGCAGTACTCAACAACACTGCGCAACAATGTTGGACTGGGCCTTGTGGTCAGCATTGACGACGATGATATCGTCAAGGACGCAATTGTGAGAGGCGGTGTCGACGCGGTGCTCGCCAACGACATCAACCTCGACACGAGGCTCAACAGGTTCGGGAAGGGAAACGGGGTGGTCAGCCCTTGGACAGAGGGTCTTCGAAGTCTGTCAGGTGGTCAATGGCAGCGGATCGCACTTGCTCGGGCCTTTATGCGCGCTGGTACTGCCGACTTTATTGTTTTTGATGAGCCCTCATCTGCCCTAGACCCGGCCGCCGAGGCCGAGCTCTTCGACCGCATCTACGACATGGGACATCGTGACGGCAGTCAGACGACGACTGTGTTCATATCACATTCGTTTGGCAATGTGCGTCGGGCAGACCGCATTGCGTTTTTGGCTGAAGGAGTGAGTAGACTTGGGCTCGAAAGAGGCTGACACGCCAGACCATCATCGAGTGTGGTACCCACGACGAGCTCATGCGCCGCAACAGGGAGTACTGCCGCCTATTCACCACGCAGCGCGCCGGCTTCGTCGGTGATCTGGGTGGAAATACTCTTGGTACTCCAGTGAATGGCGTGGAGAAGGCGAATGGGAGTGACACAGCGAGTGACGCCCCGACCACCACCCCGAGCATCCCTTCGTTAATCGACGCCTCCAGTGTCGCCGATGACACCCAGTCGGGCAGCATCAGTGTCGAGTCAGGTGGTCTCGAGCAGGCCATTCCCGAGTCGCCGATGCTTCCTGCTGAGGTCTGGGCTGCTAGCGAGACGGCTGGATGCTGATGAGGGAGGAGGCGGTGACGGGCAGGCGGGGGTCATGCCGGTGGCATGGCACCGCGGCCTTCATGTACATAGACCCGGGACACATGGACCTAGATAGCATGAGACAATACATACAATCCAGCACGAGATAGTATGTAACCTGTGACTAGTAACTGTCTCGTGGCCTAGAACGACTGCCGCCGGGCCTTCACGGGCACCTTGGTCTTGTTGAGCGCCTTGAGGAACTCTTCCCGGTGGTTCCCACTCAGGTTGAGGTGCTCGGCGACTTCAAGGGCAGGTGTCTGGGCAAGCCACTGGTCGGTGGAGAAGTCTTCGAACAGAGGCGCGCGGAACATTTCGAGGAACTCTACATCACCCTTGCCAATGTTCTCGACGTAGTGCGCATTGTTCTTGGGGATCACCGCGACGTCTCCAGCCATGTAGTTGAATGTCCTCGCGACGCCGTTAGATGCAAATACGGTGATGCGAGCGTGTCCGCGGAGGAAGAAGGTCCACTCATCGGCGTTGGGGTGCCAGTGCATCTCGCGGAGGCCGCCCTCGTACACGATGACATGAGCCGCAGCGGTCGTCTTGGAGATGGGAAAGTTGCGCGTGTCGGTGATGCGCACCTCGCCGCCGGGGAACTTGGCCGGCTTCTGCTCAAGCATCCGGTGCGTAAACTGGAGCTTGGACGGGATGACCGACTTGCGAGCGTCCGACAGGCTGCCCGGCATGGTACCCTGAAAGATGTACTTTTCTCTCTGAGACAGCGTCGAGAAGACCTCTTCCGAGACCTTGAAGTTCTTGGCCAGAATGTCCTTGGGTGTGCGGGCAAGATAGTCGGTGAGGAGGAAGGTCGAGTCTTCAGAGAAGTTGCCGTCGTCGAAGATTAGAAGGAACTCGACACCCCGTTCGCCAAGGCCTGGGGTAAGCGCGCGTCCGCCGCACCCTCTCACCTTGGATACCATGCGGGAAGCCGGTGGGGAAGTACCACAGATCACCCTTCTTCAGGTCGTCTATGAAGCAGCCGCCCTCGGTGTCCAACACTGTGATGCGGCACTCGCCCTGGCCGGTCAGCAGTGTATACAATCAAACCCACCCACCTCAATAATGTACGCCCATTCAGCTTCGCTGTGCCAGTGGAGCTCTCGATACACGCCCGGGCCGAGGCGCATGTTGACGCCAGCGAGTTCCTTGGAGAGTGGCATCTCACGCACCGTCGTCTCGCGAGCCCATCCACCCTCCTCAAGGCGCATGTGCGAGTCGGTGAACGACCACTTCATGTTGCCCAGCTTTCCGCCGTCTGTCTTGGGCGGCCGGATGTGGTCCGGCTCCTGACGAGCGCGGTCCGGGTTGGTTGGGCCGAGGATGTCATTGCCGTACTTGCCTCGACGGGGCTCGGGCCTGCGGGTGTGAGCAGCGTGACGGCCGCCGCACCTACACCTTGTCTTCCAACGTCGCTGCTTTGAGCTCGTCAAGAATGGAGCGCTGGAGCTCGACGCTAAGGAGGTGCATGGCGTTGAGAGGTGATGGGGGGTGCGTGGGACACATCGTTCCCGAACTAGACCGCAGCTTCTATATACGGTCAAGTCAGATACGTCATAGACGGTCGTTCGGCCCGGTGGGTCACACGCATCATGCAGAAGGTCACGAGCCGACCTTCCGCAGCCCCGGTTTCACAGCCTCATTCTGCAGCATGCGTCGGCTCGGAATGATGGTAGGACACTCCGAATCGGGTGGTACGCAGCAATGCGGAAAGACGGCAATCAGGAAACCGACATCGCTTGGACACAGATCCATCACTCGCCTCTGCTCCAAAAGCCATCCATCTGTGTACTCCTACTGCACAGCCGCAGCGTCCCACTTGACCTTGCGTTCACGCAAGCTCTCCGTCATGTCTAAGGCGATCTTGCCCTCGTCACGAGGCTCGATACCCAGCGCCTTGTGCGATCTCGAGGTGTCAAACCAGTTGATAGGCGGGACGGCTTGGCCTGGGATGCCGCGGACGGCGTGTGGAAATGCCTCGGCCAGCTTGGGGTCGGCATTGACGTGGTCTAGGAGAATCTGATGCGTAAAGGTCCCTGGGCGTGAGTCCTCGTGGGGGTCGTCGAGACTCACTCGTTGCGATACCGAATCGCTTGCCCGCTGCATCGGGTGACAGCAATGCCTTGACGTGGACGTCGGCCACGTCCCGCACGTCACATAGCACGCCCGCAGCTGCAGTAGCATCCGCGGTGGTCTTTTGGCCTGTCAGGTACTTGTACCAGTCTCCCACGGCTGTTCGTCAGTGCGTAGCCAGGGTTGCTGCCTCACAAGTGTTGAGCGTTTCAGGGGACGCTGCCTCGTGAATGATTGGGCCGAGGACATACGGGGGGCAGATTGTCACAACATCGAAGCTGTGTGGTCAGCAGGCTGTAGTGGGATGAGCTCACGAAGGGTTCTCTGTCTTGACATAGTCCCAGGCAGCGCGTTCCGCAAGCGTCTTGCTGGCGCGGTACCAGTGCGTTCGAAGCGCGTCGAGTCCCTTCTCCCCGACTTCGCGAATCGACTGCTTATTCCAGTCATCCTCGTTGAAGGTTGTACTTCCCGGGGGGTCGCGGTTCTCGAGGATGCTGCGAGTTCAGGGCAGTGTCGGTATAGGTGACGTACGATGCGTAGGAGCTCGTGATGACCACTCGCTGGACCTTGGGCTCCTTGGACGCCGCCTTGAGAGCAGACACTGTGCCGGCGACCGCAGGCTTGATCAGGTCGTCGGGCTTGCTGATGTTCCAGTGGAATGGCGACGCGGTGTGGACGATGGCACTGGTGTCAGCCGGCGTCGACAGTGGCTCCTCACTCGACGCCTTTCACCGCCTCGTCGAAAGCATTGTCCTGCTGTTAGCATGCCCTGACATCCACCCACATTCTCCAGATCGGTCACCACCACATAGTCAAAGTTGTCCAGTCCCCGATCCTTGTACATTTGCTTCATCCATTGGCCTTTGGCGTCATTGCGAGTGGTGCCCCGGACCGAGTATCCCTGCTGCAGAAGGTACAGGCTGACCCAGCTCGCGATGTAGCCGTTCGCGCCGGTCACTAGGACTGGGGGGAGGAAGGAGAGGGGTCAGCGAGGTGGGTTGGGCAGAGAGGTGCGCTCACCTAGAGACGACATTGGTGGAACGGGCATGGTGTGAGTGATGCGGAGGTGAGGGAGGTAGGGACATCGCTGTCGTCATTGCAGCGACCTCGGTGGCTGCTTTCCCGAAAGAGCTACCCCACAACCAAGGCCTCCCCCACTTCGCTCCCCCACGGTAGCAACCCTGACGAGGTGGCGACAGCGCGCCTAACTTTATGACCTGGACTTGAGGGCGGTCGTGCTTGCGCCTTGGCTGCAGGGCCATGGGGCCGATCTCTGACCGCGGCCCGGCTCTCCGGTCGCATGGACGTGCTGAGGGCGACAGTAGTCTCATTCCATCTCCCTTGCATTTGCCCAATTCGCTAACGCCCGTGTAAATACCGCACCATCCCGGAATAGCTGCTGCTTCCGCCGGACAAGCGACCATCCTCATTCGCGCCGAATTGCGTCAACCGAGGCTCGAGACTCCTCCTCGATGGCATTGTTCCTGCACATTTCTGACTGTGCGATGGTGATCGTCGACATCGCGAACACCACAGTCGCCGGCAAGGGTGCGTTCATTGCTGGCTCCGCCGCCCATTGGACCCACTTGGCAGGGCCTCGTCAATCACAGGAGAAATTACCATCCCTAGCGAACCCTCAGGTCCGAAGTACCTGACGCGTTGCAGCACCGCGTCGTCCTAGATCTAGGCGAGTGCCGAACGCGATTGGACGTGCAACGTGTAGTCGCTTCTCTAGCTCCTATGTTGACACCTGTGCTTTCGTCGACACCGTGTGCATATCGTCATTTCATAAACTACAGAGAGCAGCTACCTGCTCTGCTTCATCAACATGGCTTAGTAGTTGCCCTGGTCGTCGGGGTACTGAGATGTCAGCGATGAGACGAGCCAGTGCGACTCACGTTGCCCTGCTCGTTCGGGTAGTAGCCGTTGTCGTCGGGGTAGCGACCCTGGCTGTCGGGGTAGCGACCTGGGATCGTCAGCATGGCGTCGGTGTAGAGGGCGAGTGGGGACTAGTGACCAGCTCCAAAACTCACCGTTGTCGTCGGGGTAGTTGCCGTTGGAGTCGGGGTAGTTTCCGCTGTCGTCGGGGTAGAGGCCACGCTCGTCGGGGCCACCGCCCTGCTGCTTGGGGCGGTTGGGGCCGGGGATGTCGGCCTTGTAGCCGCGCTCGGCCTGGGGCTTGTTGGTCTGCTGGGGCTGCGACTGCTGCTGCTGCTGCTGCTGCTGCTGCTGCTGCTGCTGCTGCTGCTGGTCGTTGTTCTGCTGCTGCTGCTGGGCCTGCTGGTCCTGCTGCTGCTTCTGCTGCTCAGCCTCGCGCTGCTTCTGCTGCTCGGCCTCCTGCTGCTTCTGCTGCTCCTGCTGCTGCTGGTCGTTGTTCTGCTGCTCCTGGGCGCGCTGCTTCTCGGCGTCCTGGTTCTGCTGGTTCTCCTCGTCCTGCTTGCGCTGCTCTGACATCGTCAGCGATGAACACGTGGACACAACTCACCCTCTTCGTGCTTCTTGTCGTTGTGGTGCTTGACACCGAAGCCAATACCAGTGCCGACACCAGCGGCGACGGCAAGGCCACCGAGGCCGGCAGCGAGCTTGGCGCCAGTGGACCAGCCCGACGTGTTGGCCTGGCTGGCATGGCGCAGGCGCGGCGTCAGGCGTCGCGGGCCGTGGGCGCGTTGGGTTTGCGCCAGCCGAGGTGACCCGTCACAGCGTTACCCGATCCCATCGACCATCGACGCGCAATTGGTTCAAGAAACGCCGCCACTAGGAGTCGGCCGTGTGCAATAGGCAACGCGCGTGCGCAGTACCTGGCGATGATGGCATTTGTCGATCGCGGGGGGATGCGTGCATCTGGGCCTGGTGGGCAGAACTACACGCCTCCCTGAATGAAATCAAGGCGACGCGACAATGTCACTGCATTTGACCCAGAAGCGAATGGACGTTACGTGCATCGCATCGGGTTGAGCGGGTGCGCGGGCGTCGCGTGCTCGAGTCGCGTAGTGGACGTAGTGCGCGTAGTATCCCGCTGCCGTGGTATGCACACCGAGTCGCGTTCCTCGACGTCTCCCTCACTTGCATCCCCGAGGATGATTGACGCCGTGTGCCTGTGGGTCTTGGGCCCCGCACGTCGGCATCGATGCAGTGCATCATGCGGCGGCCGTCGGCTCAAACGGATCCAGCAGCGGGATCCAGTATCTTACGGTGGTTTCACCCTCGTTCTCTGCATGGCCCGGGGTTTCTCACTCTGACGAGTCTCACCTACGCACAACAATGAACTGCCTACAACGAACGTCCCGCAGGCAGCCCGCCTGCGGCGCTCGTGACATGCGCCTCTGGTGGCTTCAGGAGGCGCTGGGCGGCGGGTGCTCTTGGTCTTCTGGGCGCCCACCACAATGTACTTCTACCACGGCTGTACTCGGCTCTGAGGTGATGGCGGCGGTCGAGATAGCCCCCCGTGTCATGCGTCAGAGCCTCGGCACGGCTGGCGATTGTCTTGCGGTATCACTCCCACATGAGACATTGCCATGGCGGCCCTCGAGGTAGATCTTAGTGTCAGAGCTGCCTAACTTACAGGTCACCGTTGTACTGGATCCACAATGGCCGTCACAGCGACGGTTGCTCCTGGTTTCATCGCTTTGCATCCACGCTCGTGTCTCGCTAGTAACGATGCATCTGCGTGGCCAGGCGGTGATGAAACGGACCGCGGCGTGTGACGGGCGAAGACAGCAGTGACAGGGGCAATAGCCTCTGACAATTGATAAAAGCCCGCACAGACGCGAGCGGACCCAACGTCACCCACGACGATCATAGGGGCGTCGATTGCTCGGGCGACAAGAGCGCGGTGGTGGCAAGAATGACCGTGCAGCGACCTGCTTGTCCGTACGGTGCAAACGACACCTTTGACCGTGCTGCTGAGGAATGTTCTCGGCCGTGGAACTCCCCGCTGAGCATCGCCGGGGTCGTGCGCGGACGCCACCTAGCTTCGGGGCTACGTGCACTGTGACTCGGCTTCAAGTTGGCTTTACCGTCGTGAAGATGGAGCCCGTATGGCGATTCCAGGTGCAGGAAAGGCCCTGCCGTTATTCTGGTCGGCATGGTCGCCTACGGGCGGTACTCTTCGGCGGCGGCGTATACCGCGTCGGTAACTTATGAGCGCGTAGTGGAAACATTGCGGTACATGCTCCTTCAGTCGACGCATGCATGGCTTCGACAACGGCCAGTATCGAGCCGGTGGGTGGCCCAATCTCAATGGTGGGAAGCCGCCTTTGGGCGAACCTCTCACCAAAAGTCGCCCGAGGGTCAGAAAACAGACGAGACAGAGTTGTCCGGCGGCGGCGACGACGTCTACGTCAGTGCGACATGGGGGCTCGTGACGACAGCAATGCCCCATGTACTCGATGTGTCTCCTTGCTCACCACCTGCGCCGCCGATCGATGTCAGTTTTCGACCGTCGCCCACTGGTGCTTTGCAAACGACAACATGGAAAGGACTTGATCACCACGGCGTCGAGCGCGACGGTCCCGCTGACTACGTTGTTGAGTGGTGTGGTACTTAATAGTCTGCGCTACGCGCCAGGGGAGCCAATCTGTGTAAGGCTGGCTTCGTTGCGCGCACTGAGCAGGCGGGGCGCTCCAGTGGAACTAAATCACCATTGGCGGACCGAATCGCGAGGTGCCGTCCTCGATCTGTCACTGAGCACGCCACAGGTCTTCCGCCAGGTGTACATGCGGGACAAAGAGTAGTTGTCAGTGCATTCGGTGATGTCATATTTGTATGCCTTCCGTATACTAACAGCCTCGTATGTACCGCTTAGTGCCTGAAGCGGTTGACTGTCGCGGCCCTTCCACCCGTCCCACCCATGCAGGGGAGATGGAGCCACATACAGCATGCGCCCCCAGGCCACCGAGAGTCCGCGTGCAAGGCCGGTTGGCAGCATGACAGCTGCCCCAAGAACCTGTATGCCCTTCGAACGGTGGTGGACAAGTCGCTCGGAATAACGACGTGCGAAGCACTAGCCGGGTTGCACCCGAGAAGTAGGAAGGCACGCACCGCGACGGGCATCATGCCCGCCGTCGAGCCCCTTGCACAGCTCACATATAACGACGCGCCAACACTACATCCCACTTCTCTCCACTGCATCACCAAGCATCCTCCCGCCGCAATGGACCCCCCCCCTTTCGCAGCTCACGACCCCGGCCCCTGACCGCGCTGGGCTTCACTCTCTCCCGACCGACATCCTCCTCCTCATCCTTCTGTACCTGCCCACGCCGACGGCAGCGGTTCTCCGCAGGACCTGCAAGGCGATCTACTGCGCCCTCGTGGCCGACACGACCCCCCGAGGCGCCTTTGAGACCGTCTCCATCTCCATCACACCCTCTGGACTGCGCTTCCTCTCCGGCGTCTCGGCATCTCCACTCGGCCGGCACGTGAAGCGCGTCGTGGTCTCGCACCTGCTCGTAGGTACCACCGCCGGCGGAACGTGGGCTCGGGAGGCGGCGATCCAGCGCCGCCTCCTTTGCTTTGAACCCCCTGCGGTGGTTGCTGCACCCCCCGCCCCCGTCCCCGTGACCCGCCCCGGTGGGTCCCGCATCGACGGCAGGCCAATCGCGCCGCTGAGGAAGCGGGGCGTGGTTAACGCTCGCCCTGAGAGCCGCAGTGCTGTGCCATCACCGCCCATTGGCCTCAACACGCCTTTTGCTCGCCAGCTTGCCGACGCGCTCTCTGGACCCCCCTCCATCGAGACGGTGACCCCGGTGGCCCGCCCCGTTGGGCCGCGGATCGACGGCAGGCCAGTCGCGCCGCTGGGGAAGCGGCCGGTGGCTAACGCACCTCCTGAGACCCGCAGTGCCCTGCCATTACCGCCCATTGGCCTCTATACGCTTTTTGTCCGTCAGCTTGCCGACGCGCTATCTGGACTCCCCTCCGTCGAGACGGTGACTATTGGCAAGGGGTACCTGTGGTGCCGAAAGGGGAGGAAGTGGCCAGTCGGATATCACGAGCTCATTTCGAAGGGCGCGCTCAACGAGCCCGGCACCCTCGAGAGCCTCACGGCAATCCTCCGGGGAGTCCTCTTTGCACTCGGGCATGCGCATGCCGCTGGATGTCCGGTGGCGGGTCTTGTGGTCGAGATGGGCAAGGAGGGTGCAATGAACGACAGTACGTTTGGTCTGAGTGATGAGGAGCGCACGTTTCTTGCACCGTTCCTCGGCACGCTGAAGAGGCTGCATGTCGGCGTGCCGAAGTCGCGCGACGAAAATCGGCGCTGGAACGCATTCAAGGTCTTCGTCGGCGGGTGCACTGGTCTTGTCGAACTCGGGCTCAACGGTCTTGCAAAGAATCGCACACCCTTGACCGAAATGTTGGGGCTTACGGACATGCCGGAACCCCTCCCCCACCTCCGAATACTGCGGTTACAACACATCAGCATTGCGCCGGCGGTCCTGATAGAGCTGCTGGCCCAATGGCCGCTAAGGGAGGTCTTTCTGGATCAAATCTCACTCGAGAAGGACAATGCGCTTGCGACTGAGCACAACGCGAAGATTCGCAAGTGGATCGGGTTCCCAATCCTGTTGGACGCCGTACTGCGTTCCGTCGCCGACCGTGGGCAGGCTGGCACACTGCGACTCACCAACATCGAGGAGTTCGACTCATTGGCCGACAAAATGAGGTCCCTCCACTCCAAGCTCTCGTTCTCCAATGGCACGCTCACCAGGGCACATTGCTCTAGGTCGTATGGATCGGCCGTGTTCACATTTGAAAGCTGGAAGAAGACCCGTTTGCAAACCCTCAAGCGTGTGATGGCCTGTCGTCACGGCGCGAGACACTGAAACTGGATAAAACGTATGTCGTGGGAATCGAGATGAGAGAAGATTGAAGGAAAACATAGTCGTCAAACACCGCTACTGGATCTCTTGAAGACATTGAAGACACTTAGAACATTGCATTGCCGACGCGTAGATAGATGAGATGGAGAGCAACAGGGACAGGTAAAGAACCAGAACAAAAGATATCAGGCGAGACCCGTTGTGCTACCATGACGTGCCGAGAACGGGGGGCAATGCAAGGGGTTAAACAGCATCACGCAGCGTGGGGCTGAGTGAAGTGTGCTTGGCAGCACGTGATAATGGTGGTGGTTCCCCAGTTATAAGCCACCTCATAATTTTCAATTGTTTACGTAATTAATCCAGTTTTCCGATGAGGTCAAGTCCCCTCACGTGTGCCGCTACTCTGCCAGCTGAGGTGCCAAACGAGGCTGTGACGTTGGGGCGAGATACGACCCTGTCTCCCGGTCTTGGACCGCTCACCGTCACCATTAAGGGAGGGCGCTCGAGATAATAAGATCCCTTTTAAGGCCAATCCACTAACACCGCCGTCACTGTCCGAAAAGCTACTCCACCAGTTAATCCCATGCCTCATGTAGTCACAGCAGCAGACTACAGCTGTTTGATCGATGCTCTGCTCTGCTCGCCGCAGTTCACTGATGTTAGGGAATGTTATGTGCCTGAGAGCATGCACAAACGTTCTTGAGAGCAGACGGCCGTACGCAGAGTAACGAGGCAAACAAGCACATTACAGTTGGTCGGCTATCAATAAACGCCCCGCCGGGCCGCATTCATTAAGGGAGATAAGAAGCGGCTTTGTACGCGCCGCTCGGATGAAACTCCAAGTGACAACAAGTGACAAGCAAGCGTTCCCCACTGTATCTCCACGCAACTGCCTGGCTCGGCACCGCGTAGCAGCAGTGCATGCTTTTGATTGTGATGCGTCGTGCGCTCCTCCTTTTCCCTTTTGATGAATGATGCGTGACTGCGGGTGGATTCCGCAAAGCCTCGATGGGGCCCATTCCGCGCCCCAAGAGACGCCACTTTCTCACGGATCACTATGGACCTGGCGTGGATGACGATTCACACCATAGTTAAGAGGTCCATACCACACCACACCACGTAACTTATCACTATCAGTCATTTATTTCAGACCGACGCTTTTTAGTTTCCCTCGCTACCGCCCGACAGACTCGTGCACAGATAATAGCGAGTGAGGCGACCCCCGCCACCGCACCTGTACAACCGCTGCCACGACCCACTCTCAATGCAACTGCTACACTCCGATAAACAACTCCCAGCCCCCATGTCCACCGCAGCCGAGGCCGTCCACCAGTCGCCCTCCAAGGTGATCAACGTGCTCGACCCCGAGGCGGAGGACTTCCAGGTGTCTGAAAACTATGTCACCAAGACGGTGCGAAAACAGAAGCACCTACCCCCTATCACTTGGTCCAACTTGCTTTTCAACATTCAGTGGATCTCATTCCTCGCCCTGACGATCCCGCCTGCTCTGTCGTTCTATGGCCTTGCCACTACCCCTGTCCAACTCAAGACTTTCATCTGGTCGTGAATTTGACTGTGTCTTGACATCAGGTGGCCCTTGCTAACTTGCTCCCAGATTCGTCTACTACTTCATCACTGGTCTTGGCATCACTGCCGGCTACCACCGACTCTGGGCTCACCGCTCGTACAATGCTTCCAAGCCTCTCCAGGTCACTCTCGCCCTCGCGGGTGCCGGAGCCGTCCAGGGATCGATCCGCTGGTGGGCACGTGGTCACAGGGCTCACCACCGCTACACGGACACGAAGCTTGACCCTTACTCGGCCCACGAGGGATTCTGGTGGGCTCACATTGGCTGGATGCTCGTTAAACCCCGTGGAAATATTGGCTTCGCCGACATTTCCGACCTGAGCAAGAGCCCCGTCGTCCGCTGGCAGCACAGCAACTATGTCGCCCTCATGGTCTTCATGGGTCTTGCCTTCCCAACCACTGTCGCTGGCCTTGGCTGGGGTGACTGGCGCGGTGGCTTCTTCTTTGCTGGCGCTGCCCGCCTTGTCTTTGTTCACCACTCGACCTTCTGCGTCAACTCGCTTGCCCACTGGCTTGGTGAGACTCCCTTCGACAACAAGCACACCCCTAAGGATCACTTCATCACTGCTCTTGTCACTGTTGGTGAGGGCTACCACAACTTCCACCACCAGTTCCCCATGGACTTCCGCAACGCCATCAAGTGGTACCAGTACGATCCTACCAAGTGGTTCATCTGGGCCATGTCGAAGCTTGGCTTCGCCTCGCATCTCAAGAAGTTCCCCGAGAACGAGATCAAGAAGGGCCAGTACACCATGAAGCTTCAGATGCTCCAGGAGAAGTCCGAGGAGATCAAGTGGCCCGTCCACTCCAACGACCTGCCTGTTATCCTTTGGGAGGAGTTCAAGGCCGAGGCCAAGGAGCGCTCTCTTGTCGCCATTCACGGTTTTATCCACGACGTCTCTTCGTTCATTGAGGATCACCCCGGTGGAGCCCACATCATCAAGAAGGCTGTCGGCACTGACGCCACTGCTGCCTTCTTCGGCGGTGTCTACGACCACTCGAACGCTGCCCACAACCTTCTGGCTACAATGCGCGTCGGTGTCCTCGTTGGTGGCATGGAGGTCGAGTCGCTCAAACTCCGGGCTCTCCGCCGCAGCCTCTCGTCGACCCCCTTCGATTCGGATGTCTCGTTGGCTTCATCGGTCTCTGTCACGTCCATCCTCTCCGAAGTCAAGCTGATAGAGGAGCGTAAGCCCGCCGAACAGCCTGCTGCCCAGCTCTCTAACCCCTGGACTTTCAGCATTCCTCCCTCCGAAAGGCTTCGCATCGTTCAGGCCGAGCTCGAGGTCCGCCCGACCTTCCTCTCTCGCCTCAACTCGCAGGCTGACTTAGCCGCCGGTTCATACTCTGTCCCGCCTCCTCTCTCGCCCTAGTTACCCCTTGAAAGGGCAGTGTGGATGGGAAGAATAGTCGCGTCCTGGTCGCTCGGTGCCCGCTTCGTTGGTAGCGCCAATAGACATCAGCACCCAACCCAGCGTTTCTCTTTGCATCCTTACCAAAGTCAATCCACACGCAGCCCTTGAGGGCATAGTTTCATAGCCATTATTATCTGTATCACTGTTGCTCGACACGACTTCGAGGGGCCGCCACCACCCCCGAGACAAGCCTCACGACTGGCATCAAACATGCATCTCCAATCAAGCTAGTGCCCAGTTTGCGCACCATGCTGAAGCAATCCATTTGCGTCAAATCGCGTTGAAGCGGCGAGTTAGAAGAAGCCGGTGACACAGGTCGAGCTCGACTAGCGTGTAATAAGTAGCGATGACCCTATAGGTAGAGGATTAGATGAGAAGCAACAGAAGCCAATGCCAATGCCACTATCCACAGTGGAGCCCATGAGGTCGCCGAAAAACGCCTGGCGGGTGTCGTAAAGCTGAGCTTCTGGGAACCTCCGGCTGGTACTTTGTCACCGTGGTACTAGGTGCCGAGCTACCACCGCCGATCCAGCCCCGGCCGCTGTGCTGTATATTGGCTGGTGGAACAGTCTAGACGTCCATGTCCTCGTCAGTTCAACGGTCCCCCGCGCTTGTTTTGGCTGGCGCAGATGAGGTGTGCTTCATCGGATAGGAGGAAGGGAGTACGTCCCAATTCGCGTCTTGCAAAGTGATTTGCGATGGCCTACAGAGTGTCAGCACTTAAAGTAACAGCAGCGAAGCGTGTTTGGAGAGTAGTTTGAACTGGCTGGCGCCAACATCTTTGGACAATACCTCATGAACAAGACAAGTGCCCTGTACAGCGCCAAAAAGTCTTACGTACCTATCTGAGCCTTGCGGATGATGAGGACCTGAAACGAATGATGGCTCCGCACGGGCTTGCATGCCAACACCCACAGCGGAGAGTGATGCGCGGCGGTTTAAGCCGTCTTGGCAGGAGCCACCCACAATGGATAGAGGGGGTGGAGGGAAGGCGATGGGCTGTCCGGTAGGCGAGGAAGACATGTGATCATGGGAAGGGAGTGCGGCGGGCGGAATTCTTAACGGTCAGGAAACTGTGAGAACAGTGGACATACCCTTCATGCGTTGGAATGGACGTCCCGAGAGACTGCACGGGGGGCACACCGGCCTTAGCCATCATATAGTCGCCCGAGTCAAAGTACTTTCGCTCCTGTGCGTGTCAGAACCGTCACATATCCTAGAGGAGACGCAACTAGTGGCTGATGGGAATGGTTATGAGATGCTGGGGCAGCGTTGGGGCAGCCATGACGGGGAGGTAAATGTGCCACCTTCCACTTCGGATGATAGCCTCACTTTGCGTATCTTGCTGAGCATATTTTTCCCCGGCACCTTGCCATATAGTCTGAAAGCCTTCAGATCGTTCTCGCTCATTTGCTGCGGAGCTTGTTAGAAACAGAAATCTGGAAGCAGTAAAGGAAGGGCGCATGAAACCCACCACATCGTCCGACTTCTTCTGTGCAAGTCAGCAGGTGGCCGCAGAAATGCAGACATGTGGCGATAGTGACAGCTTGCTACACAACCACTTACCGTAGTTTGAGGGTTCATGTTAGGCTGAGACTTGAAAAAGGTGAACGGAGGGGTGAGCTGGCGGAGAATGGGTGAGAAGTGAAGAGACACCTAAAGGCGACAGGCAAAGAGCTTGCCGTCTGTGGAGACCAGTCAGACGACTATCAATGACCAGAAACTTGCCGCAGAACGTCTGCTGAAAGCCGATTCAATCACTGGAGGTGGCCTGTAATGCTCGAGTCAAGAGGGGTTGGGGTTAACCGCCAAATGAGCTGGGCGAAGTTGGAGGAATTCTGACGGTGGAGGTCTTGTCGCCACCGGGAACTGTCAAACGTTGGCCAAAAACGGCGGCTGTAGGGGGGCGGGAGGCTCCAAAGAGGCCAAGTGATATTTTGCCCACACAGTGCACAGTAGGAATGAGCTGGTTTACTGCGGTGGCGGCTTGGCTTGGAGGATCCTGTATTGGAGGGAGTTGGACGGGAGTTTTGCAGGTTGTTTCAGCAGGAAAGGCGGTTTTTAGTGCCAACGGGGAAATCTTGCGAACGAAGAAAGGACGAAGGGACAGGGAAGGGGGTAGTTAAGTTGGCTTCGGTGCTTCCTCTGCTGCCGCAGCATTGGAAGGGTGGTTGTTAGTAGCGCACGGCTGGTGCAAGGGTCAATTCTCGCCACCGCTATCTGGGGGGAGCGGGTACTACTCTGATTATGACGTTCTATTGCCAACCGCATTTGTAGGTACGTCCGCTCCTCCAGAGTTAGACTTCGGCCCAGTGGGGCTCCACTGTGTTCACCGATCCCGGTCCTGGCTTGGACTTGGGTTCAAGAGAGTTTGGTAGACCTCGGGGAGTAGGGTATGCCATGTGGGAGTGAATCGCAATGTCAGGCAGAGGTTAGGTTTCAATATCAGGGACGGCTGCAGACACTCACCCTGCCTGCTGTCAGTCTCTGGAGACCGAGGCGAGGTTTTAGATCGCCTGTTGGGAGTTGAGCCATCTCGAAACACGAGGTCACCTAGCCTAGCGATCCGCCGCTCATTACAGCTATGATCGTGTACAGCCCACAGCTTCGTTTACGCACGAGGCCTGGAGGAGACAACAGCTTCTCTCGTTCGTCTTCACTTGTCTTTACCCAACCCGACCATAACGCCGCCTGTGATGGTCTCTGCCTCGTCATTAGCCTCATCTTATCGAGGATACGCGCGAGGCGGCTGCGCAGGCACGTTATTCGAGTGTGACGTCGACAAGCAAGCGAACGAAGTTGTTGTGTCGCCACAACACCAGGACGTTACAGCTTATCATCACACCCCGCATGTCACGCTATCTCTTTATCATCAAGCACATTACCTTTAGTGGCGCTTCGGGTGAGCGCATGCAATTCCACATGTTTGGGCACTTGCCAAAGATACTCGGGCTGAGCCGCTGTTTCGCAATGTCCACCAGGTCAAGGTGCGGGACGGCGTCATAACGGGTAGACCCGTTTGCTACAGACGAAACCAAGCTAGTACTGCAGCCACGGCGAGCTGCTCAACTTTGTGCGCAATCTTCCGGTTTCCACAAGGTGAGAGGAAGCTCTCAACCTTGCACCTAACCATAACAGCCAGAATCTCACATCCTGATGCGCTCATTACGGCTAGAGCCAGGCGTTGCGTCCTGACGAGCCCGATATGGCAGATGACAGATACCACAGTGCTTGCGAAGAAGAATCTCCTCCCCGTACGCCTTTTTGGTAGTCACGACGACTACAGTTGCGTGGAGGATTGTCACCTCGAAGGCCGTTTGACAGGCCACGTCAATCCAGACCGAGGACCAATGTCCAGAATGTTTCTATATGTGAGGAGCTGAGGGGCTCCTCTGCAGCCCTGACACTTAGGCCTTCGATGAGCCATCTTAGATGGAAGTCTTGACGTCGAGATCTCGGCAGTTGTCCGACGACGCGTTTGGACCGGACCACGCGAGGCCGAGCCATCACTCAACGCCTAACCGGCTGTCTGTAAATCATCGCCACCACCACCCTTGATACTTGCTTCATTCAGCACTACCTCCTACTCATAGCAGTGGTGCCTCACCATCACGTGCCCCCGCCCAGGCGACGGACGGAGGCGCGACTATACACTCTTACCACCGCGGTCTTTGGGGGGTCGCGATACTGGGGGGGTCCTTCAAGGGCTTTACCCCTGCTGGTATCAATTGACACCCCATCGTTCAGTTCAGAGCATTCATCCTGAGGAGACCGTTTTTCGCAGCACCAGCAGCAGCACTACCACCAGCAACACTGGGAGTCGCAGCGTGAGCAGCACTGGGGGCACAAACGGTGCGGCAATATGCGAATAGCGCGGCGCTCAGCACCCAGGTCGGCTTAGCGCCCCGAACTGCATTCCCTATCTGTGACGCCTCGCCATTGCCGCAACACTAGCAGAGGCAGAAGTTACAGCAAGCCCAGGCCCCATCTCTAACCCTCTCGCAACGTCAACTACGCCCTCAGCTATGGTGCGACGTCTCGCCTTCTACCGCCGCCGCCGCCGCACGGTCACGGCCCCCACAGCTCCCGCCCGCGCGTCCGCCGGCAGCTCCGTGCTTTTGAAGACCCCGACTGGAGCGCACATTGACCAAAAAGAATGCTGGCAACCGCTGCATCGCCTGGCCAATTCCTCTCGGGGGTGACGCCGGTCCATCTAGCAACGCACCAGCCTGTGCTTGTCCGCACAGTCCGTCGAAGCACCACCTCCGCCCGCCTCGGCGCCAGCTACACCATGGTCATACGCCGCCCTTTCAGCCTCGTATACGCATCACAGGCCCTCCCTCTACGCGACGGCCCCACCCGCGGTTGAGACACCCTCGGAGCTCGCCCAGGTCGATGCAACGTGTCTGAAGCCGCACACCTCTTGAGCTACATCCAACGGCTTCTTAACTCAGTATACGTCCCCATCAATCGACAATAGGAGTGAGGTCGCCTGGAATTCTGTGAATGCTGAGCCCCCTGGAAGTGAAGACATGTTGATTCTCCGTACTTCTCAGGTTGCCAGCCAAGTGAGAGCTCTGATTCCTCCGACCCGTTAAGCTAACGTCAGGATGCATGACCTGTTTTACCTTCCAGCTGGTTACAGGTGGTGCAGAGAGTGGCTATGAGAAGTGTTACGGTAGCGCTGACGGCATGCCTGGCTCGGCCAGGCTGGCCTGGCCTGCCCCAGTGCGAGAAAGGAAGGCTAGACACCCCCAGGAGGTTAGAGAGTCCCCAACGATTCCGTCAGTCCATCAGTTATAAGAGAACGCCATAGAAACCCCGGAAGTTCATCGCCTGTTTCCAACAAGAAGTTCAAGGTAGTGTGCTGCCGAGGGCAAGAAGGTCATTGTGAACTCTCGAGCACATCGGGCTTGGCTCGTGGCCTGCTCACCCACCTTTGCACTTATGGTAGCGACATCTACTGGCCGGGTTATACGTTCAAACAAGACATAGAGACCAACATCATCGCAACCAAATTCTCTGGCCAAACCCACAGGACCTCTGACTGGTTACTCCTCACCACTCCCCAACCCACCATGTCCACTGCAACAGCGACCTCTTCGTACTGGACCCTCTCCGACGTCTCCCACCGCCCCGTCGTCCCCTGCGTAAGTGTCTTCCCAACCGACTACTGTCTCACTTTCTCCCAGTGTCGCGCTCGACCAGCAGAGCCATCGCAAACAGCCCTGCAAGTAACTCATTGTCTCTGGCATCAGGCCCCGCCCTCACGCTGGACCACGACCATTTCCACATGGTCTACAAGGCGATCATCGAGTACGCCATCGTTGACCCCGCAGCTCACAGCTTACTGAGCCCGGTGAACAAGGCTCTCCGGGAGCGAGTTGATGCAGTCAGCGCTCAAGACATCCGATCCGCCTGAAGCCCACTTGGAGAGACTGCGCTCCGGCCCAGGCGACCGCTCCCAACAATCTTCCTAACCTACCCTCATCACTCGAGAGCCATTCCCCCCTTAGTATGGGGGTTAGGGGGTTAGGGGGTTAGGGGGTTAGGGGGTTAGGGGGTTAGGGGGTTAGGGGGTTAGGGGGTTAGGGGGTTAGGGGGTTAGGGGGTTAGGGGGGTAGGGGGTTAGG